>CM053596.1:86244544-86291976 GCA_028646575.1 Pseudocheirus occidentalis | reverse complement strand
CCTGGATCTATTTTCCAGGTCAGTGGGTTTTTTTCAAAGAGTTATTTCACATTGCCTTCTATTTTTTCATTTGTTTGGATCTGTTTAATAGTATCTTGATTTCTCATAAAGTCATTAGCTTCCACTTGCTCCATTCTAATTCTGAAGGAATTATTCTCTTCAGAATGCTTTTGAGATTATTTTTCCATCTGGGAAATTTGACTTTTTAAGGCATTCTTCTCCTCATTGACTTTTTGGGCCTCTTTTGTCATTGGAGTTAATCTATTTTTAAGGTGTTATTTTCTTCAGTCAGGTTGCTGACTCCCTTTTCATGATTTTCTTGTATCATTCTCATTTCTTTTCCCAATTTGTCCTCCACTTCTCTTATTTGGTTTTTTTCAAAATCCTTCTTAAGCTCCTCTATGGCTTGTAACCAGTCTACATTTTTCTTGTAAGCTTTTGATGTGGCAGTTCTGACTGTGAGGTCTTCCTCCCATTCCATGCTTTGATCCTTTTTGTCCCCGAAAAAGGATTCTAGAGTTTGGTTGCTGTTCTTACTTTGCTTCCTTTCCCTGCTCATGTTGCCAGTGAATTACCTGATTTTTTCAGCTCTGTGGAACTCTGCTTCCAGGGGGGAAAGCCCTGTCCCAAATTGCTGGGGTTTCACAGCTGCCAGAGCTATTAGGAGGCTGCTGCAGTCCCCATCGGCTTTGGCTCACTGAAAACACACCCCAGGACCACCACCCAAGACCACAAACTGGATCCAGGCCACTCAATGAAAGAAAGAGCACTTAGCCTCTGAATGATTGCTTGGCCCCACCTTCAGTCTTCAGGCTGGGAGCTCTGAAGCATCCATGTGGAGGTGGCTGCAGGAACACCATTTCTGCCACTTCCTTGCCCTGGAGGCAGTTCAGCCTGACAGCTTTTCTCCCCCAAATTTAGCTGAGTTCCACAGACCTTTCACTTAGTCCTTGTTTCTTATAGCTTGATAATTCTGGAAACTGCCACAGCTGCCACTGATCCACTCTCCTGAAGGCTCCAGCTATGGCTTGCCCTAGCCGCCCTGGGGGCCAAGCCACAGTTTCAGGCTGGGTTGGTTTCAGCTCCCAGCACACTGTGATGAGCTCTTCCTGCCCAGCTGCCTTCAGGGGGAGATGTGTTTTTCTGTATTTTTGTGTGATTTTTGGACCACTTAAATTTGTTTAGAGTCATATTTTATGCGTATTTCAGGTGGCTTTGTATGAACTGAGAAACCTTGCTGCTTCTATGCCGCCATCTTGGCTCTTTCTAATTTTCCCCCTCTATTCCTCCTTCATTGGCCCCTTCTTTCTCATTTTCCATGAAGATTAATCTGGAGGTTCCAACCTTATGAGTTGGAGCCTCCAGAGTCTGATAATCAAGACCATTCTAGGTTTTGAGAGCAATGAGGGACCATCAGGAATGATATTTGGGACCCTGCCCAGTGATAGTTGAGCTAAGTATTCATCTGGTAATCATACCACATCCAGATATGAACTAGTGGGACCAATGTTATGAACTAAGCTAAGCCTGAGCTAAATCTCCCTAGAGACCAAGGTGATATAGAAGAGAATGTACCCCCAAGGCATTGGGAGGAAATGTTTGCATTTTGTTCCTGTATATTTTGAAATAAATGTCCCTTAGTTAAAGCTTAGAGAGAAAAAAAAATATGTATCCTATATGTTGGCTATATATGTACATGGCACTATGGATAAACAAAAATCTAGGCTTCAAATTCAATAGGTTGAGGATAATAGTTTGTATTATTTTTTAAAACTGATGAATACTTTCAATGATTCCCACATTTCTCTCTCTTAAAAATGTCCATTTTTTTAACATCAGCATTCTAATAGTAATCCTTTAAGGCTATAAGCCAAAGAATATCACAGTCTTTAAAAAATTAAAGTTGTAAGTCACCCAAAGAGCAATGGAGAGTCACAGAGGAAGTGTGAACATGCTACAAGGTATTACCAGTGAAGAGCTATGCCAGAAGAATAGTATAATGGTTATTATCAGAGAGATGAACAAATGGAAAAGAAGATTGAAAAAAATTTAAAAGATGAGATGAACAAATGGACAAGGCTGGACATAGAATGGGAATAATCAGACAGGTCCTGTCCAATCCATTGGTTCCCAGGCAATGTCAAGAGACACATAGACTATTAGTGGAAGATTGATGAAAAAGTATGGACAAGACTTTTACAGGAAAAAAATTCATAAATGGGTTGCAGTCTGCAGGGGTATTTACACTGATGAGATCACAAAACTATCAGTGGAAAGATATAACCCTACTAGCCAAAGACAAGCAGAGTTGTGACATTTTGAAATACTACATATAGAAGAACTTATAAATCACCATATAAAAACAAATTATTCAATTTGTTTTCTAAAGTCCTATAACCACAGGACACGGGATACAAAGACAAAAATCATATACTTTCTACCTCTACGTTTCATAGGGGGAGGAGGAGCAATCGCAGCAGCAGGAGGAACAGCTCTAATACTCCAAAAACTAGGTTTTAGAATAACTCGCTGCCATGAAAGGGAGTATCTAATAAACAGGGTGGTCCAGAGGATAGTGTTGGACTTGTAGTCAGAAAGCCTTAAATTCAACTCTTGCCCTAGACTCTTAATTAGCTGTGAAACCGCAGGAGAATCATTTACCTTTCTTAGCCTGTCTGATTATATAAAATGGGTATAATATTAGCACCTACCTCATAGGGCTGTTATAAGGATTAAGGGAGATGATATATCCAAAGCACTTAAAGCACTATAAAAACGCTAGGTATCACTATGTCTTCCCCATAAGTATTGTTGGTTTTCTTCCGGGTTCCTGAGGAGCTACTTTTTAAAAGAATCAAATTATGAAAAAAAAAAAAGACTGAAAAGACAACTAAAAAAATAATGCTCCCAGAAATAGATATCTGATTAAAGAAAAAGGAAGATACTTGGAATGATTAAAGTCACATGGCTTATTAATGGTATAAAGAGAAGGGAAAACAAAAAGAACCAAAATTGACGTCCAGACTCTGGGTCTGTAAATATTTGCCTTTTTGTTGGCACGAATTTAATTATCCAAGAGAACTGCACATAGAAATTCACAAGAAAATATTTTTTCAGCCATCTTAGTAAATTCCAGTCGAAGAGTTAGTAGGTAAGAAGCATGAGAAGATATACTATGTCTCTTAGCCACAGATGATCCCTCCCCTCAAGAATGCTGATTCACCAGAAAAAAAATAAATAACCATTTCCAAAGGAAACTGGAAAACCTTGTTTTCTGGTACTACTACAACAACCATCCAGATGAAAAATGATTTGAATTGGTTCCTTACCATGGGCACTCAATTCTATTCTCTTGCCTGCATATTGCAAAGCCTGGTATCACTAAAAAGTCCCAGTATTATTTCTTGTGTTTAATTGGATGATTAAATCATTGGCATTTAAGATTGTTAATGGTTCTTGGCAGTGACATGTGTTCCCCTCAAAATAAAACAAGGAGTAGAAAGCAATAATCCTCTGTGGGTAGCTAGAGTGGGACCTGGAAAAATAAAAAAAGGACAAAGGATATCCTAAAATTTTCTTGGCTAATAGAGTATTCTCTGCATGCCCTGGCACAGTGTTGATATTTGGATGTAAATTAAAATTCTGAATACTCGACAACCATTTTGTGACTTTATTTAAATAAGGTAACAGAATCCTTAGAGTTCTTGATGGACCACAATTCAATCAGAAGATCTCTATGTCTAATTTTTCTAGCCATGAATTTTAATAATGTTCAATACTTTAGCACTTGGGTAGTGCTGTTTTCCATGAGTAAAAATAAGACACTTTCCCAGAGGGAGTATCACTTGATTAAACAAAGGAACTTGTCTGTACTACTCTATGATAGTGGTAGTTCCTACTGGAATTTTTTTTAATCAAGTCGGGGGACAGCAAACCCAGATGCTGTCCTCCCTGTTGCTAATGGTAACAGGATTAGACTAGATGAAGAACTGTAATTAGTCTCTTGGCTTTTATATCTGACATGTTTACAGCTATCCGTGCTATTCTGGGGCTCTTACATAACACTTGTAGCTGATGCATTGAAGCTATAATGGTCATGTTTTCTGTTCCCACCCTTTCCTGTTCCTTCTAAGTAAAAGTGAAATGCAGCCCCTCCTTCCCTTTCTTGTTCCTGCAGTGCCTGGGCTCCAGTATGATATATCCTCATGTGTTCTACTCACACCTGGACAGTTTGGATATATGTGGCTTTCCATTTTCAACCTGAGCACAAATGACAAGTAATGGCTTTGATCCTCTCACTTCTTTTGTTTGCTCATTTGTTGGTTCACATAGCCTTTGCCTTATAAAAATTACTAAGTTACCAAATATGATAAAAGCTTTTTGCTTATAAAAGAAGCAAGCCAGTTAGCAGGAAAGAAGTTCATGCTCAGGTTTCAGAGTTGGAAGTAGTTGTGCCTGTACCAGGGGGCAGTAAAGGGCAGAAGAAGAAATTTTCTTTCCTGCCATGGCCATGTCATCAGGGCCAAGCCTATTGGTACTCTAATCCAGTTCCATATTTCTATTAGGCAATGACTACAGATGTTTGTAATAATGACCTTGAGGCAACATACAGTTATGAAATGCCTGTTTGGTCAATTCAATTCCATTCAAATAAATATGCTTTTATTAAGAATTTACTATGGCAAAAACACTATAGTAACTCATGGGAATCAAAAGATTTTTAAAGGGATATTTTCTGCCCTCAATGAGATTAAATCCTAAGGAGAAACTTGATACAGAAAAAAAAAATACTTGTCATCAGATGATCTGGATTCAAATCCTGCTTTTGATAACTGCCTGTATGATCATGAGCAAATCAGCAAACATTCATTGGCCTCAGTTCCCTCATCTGTATAATCATAGGACTGAACTAGATGATTTCTGGAATACCCTACCAGTTTTAAGCACTATGTTCCTATAATCTGATTAACTAGAGGGATATAACATGAACCTAAATACATGTGCTAAAAAATTTAATTGGGGCAAAGAGATATCCAGGTAAAGTGCTCTAGGAAGAGTTAAAGAATAAGACTGCTTATAACTGGATGTTGGACATCAACCAACAGAGATGTAGAAGAGAAGACCACCAGATGTGGATAATAGCCTGGAAGACATCTGAGTCTGGAGAGGGCAGGACAAGATGAGCCCTACGTTTATCAGAAACAAATAGTTCAAAAAGGAAAATCAGTTAGAATATACCTGAAAAAAGGTAGGTTAGAATCATTCTGTGGAAGGCTTTACATGGCAAGCTAACAAGTTTCTGGTTTATTCTATTGGCAAGAGGGAGCCAATGAAGGTTTCGGAGCAACCTCTCACTGGAGGGATATCATGGTTAGACCTGTACAATGCAATGGTTATTTTGGCAGCAGTGAGACAGATGAATTAGAGAAGGGAGACAGGAGCCAGAGGGATCAATTCAGAGATTATGAAATTCTAGGCAAGAAGTGATGACAGCTGGAATAGAATGGTCAAAATAAAATATGAATAGAAAGGAAAAATTCAAGAGTTTAAAGAAAGCTCAACACAGTTTTAGTGTATCCTATAATATTATCTTAATTAATATTGTATTTTCTCTGAGTAATGCATGGATGGTATATGTGTCAAATAATTTTGATCCTATCTCAGAGCCCCCAAAAGAAAAAGGTCCAGAGATGATGTGGAAAAGTCTATTTAAAACCAACTCCAATATTCATCCTAAAGAGCTGCAAGTTGGGCATGCCTTCCTCCCTATGGAGGCATGGATATAGGGGAAAACCTTTCTAATATTCAGAGTTTCCAGACTTATAAATAAATAGCTATAGATACATTTTAATCTGGAGCGGTGATTTCATTAGCATAATAAATTCTTTCTACCAATAGAAATAGCCAATTGTTCTGCAATTTGTAATCTTAGGAAGTTGTCTGAGGCACTGACGGTTAGATGGAGATGACATATCCGTGAGAAATAGCAGACACGTGCATATATAAACAGTTTTCTTACACATATTTCCAGTCTTTTTATACTTTACCATCATCCATATACTCTGTAATCCAGTAACACTGGCTTCTTTACATAACATACATGACATTCCTTCCCCCACTCTCCATGTCTAGAATATCCTCCCTTCTCATTTTTGCCTCCTGGATTCCTTCACATCTCAGTCAAAATCCCACCTTTTGCAAGAAGCCTTTCCAGTCACCTTAATGCCAATGCTTCCCATCGTTCCCCATCACCTCCAGTCTACTTTGTCTAGATCTTTTGTTTGCATGTTTTCTCCCTTCTTAGAATGTGAACTTGAGGGCAAGGATTGTTTTGATGCTTTCTTTATATCCCTGGCATATCTTGTTGATTTGATTTGATGAAAGAGAGAAAGGGAGGAAGGGAGGGATGGATGGAGGGACAGAGGGAGGGAAGGGGAGAGAGAGAGAGAGAGAGAGAGAGAGAGAGAGAGAGAGAGGAGAGAGGAGACAGGGAGACAGAGACAGAAACAGAGACAGAGACAGAGACAGATAAAGAAGCAGAGAGAGAACCAGAAGCAAGGACAAGAGAGAGAAACAGAGACAAAAAGAGACAGAGAGGCTGAGAATATTGTGAACAGATCTGGAGACTGAAACATATAGAAAATATGAGGAGATAGGACAGAGCCACAGAAATACCTCTCCCAGATTCCCTCTGGACTTTTGGACTCTCCTTGCTTGGATGCTTCAGAGTATTTGGTTAAATAGAAAAAGCAAGCAAAATTCTGGGCCCCTTACCCCTCAAAAAAAGGAAGAGAGGTGACCCAAATGAGAAATGTCCTTTAAACTCCTCTTCATGTCAGAGTAGAAGAAAAAGAAATAGGGAGAAAAGCCACCTTTTCCAAAATAAGCAGCAGCAGCAAAATAAGGGTTCAAGAGAAACAGAAAAACAAAAGCAACTCAATAAAAGTCCCCCTTCCCTAACAAATAGCAACAAGGTCTAGAGGGAGAAAAAGGTCCACACATTCCACAAAAAGAAACAACCACAACTCCTCTGTCTCCCACACCAAAGTATGTGTATACACACACACATGTACACACGTACATATTTAAATAACACATATACATATATAAATAACATTTGTATGGAGCTTACTATGTCCCCAGACACTGCTAAGCACTTTACACACACACACACACACACACACACACACACACACACACCTCCCCCAAACTAGCATATCTGTTGTTTTCCAAACCACAGAATTCATACAGTAGTTATCACTGTCACTCCTTATGTTCGCAGCAAAGTATAGCTACTAAACTGTTCTTTGTTCTAGAAATTCATGTTCTACTTCAGTTTGTCTGGTCTTGCAAATGTTTGTTTCTTCTCTACATAGGCAATTTAGATAGTTACATAAAAGATCGTTATAGTAATTAGATAATATAGATGCTTAGGTATCTTCTTCAAGGACTAATCTAACATACATGGAGGGAGGATATGTTGACATTGTGTTCATGAAGGGGTGGAGTAGGATGGAAAGAAGAGGAATGTATCTGTAAGAACTGTAATGTTTTTGCTTTTTTTCTGCCATGTTTGGTCTAGGAATTAAAAACTGAAGCTGCATGCTTAGCTTTTTTGTTTTTCTTTCTTTCTGGTTCTAATTACTTCTAATTCTTTCTTAACCAGTGGTAAAATTTGGTTCCAAAACTGCCAATTCATCTAATATGCTTTCACTTTTTGATGCAATAGTCAGACCTGTGGGCAGCCAGGTTGGTAATCTATCCCATTCCCTGGAGGAAAAACAAGGAAGCTTTCAGAAAATTCCAACCACTGCCTTCACAGATCCACTTCTCCAACCCTTCTCACTATGCCTTCGAACACTTAATGCTTGGAACACTATCCCTCCCCACCTGTTTCTTGGAATCTCTAGATTCTTTTAAAACTCAGCTCAAGCATCATCTTCAACATAAAGCCTCTTCTGATTCCTCCATTCACTAGTGTCCTCCATCCCCAAACTACCTCATTTTAGTCAGTATCTATTCAATGATCCTATTATATAAATACATTTTATTTACTCCATTGGAACAGAAAATGCTTGAGGGTATTCACAGAGGACAATATCTATTGGTAGTATCACCAGCATAATATAGTTAACTTCTCTTCCAGAATGTCTGAAGAATGGGATGTTTTGGTTAATGCAATATTCTGGTAGGAGAATTATAATTCCTGAATATTGAGGGGACCCTGTTACAATTATTCTTAATAGATTACCTGTCTGCAAAGGACTCTATTCCTTTTCCCCTGTTTTAATGTTTTATCACTGACTAGAACTGAGGTTTACTACTCCCTGAGATAAAATGGGAGTAATGTTTTACTCCCTCCAGAGATAACTGATCTGCCTAGGCTTCTATTCCCACTAGGGAAGGGAAGGTGTTTAAGGTATTTTTCCTCCTGATCATTACAGATCAAAAAAAGCAAGACACTCAAATGATAGAGGATTTCAACAACTAAAGAACTTGTCTAGGGAGGAGGAAAAAGGCTGGAGAGGATTGTTTATTTGAAATAAATAATAACATATAATACCTTAAGCTTTATAAAACACTTTCCAAATAATAAACCCAAGAGACAAGTAGTATCAATATTAGTAACCCCATTTTATAGATGAGGAAGCCAAGGTTCCGATAGGTTGAAGCTTGCCCAGAACCACACAAGTAAACATTCAGTTTGAAATTACTTGTCATCGATCATTGTTGCCCAAACTGCAAACCGTGCCCTGCTGTGTTCAACATTTCTACCACTGGAAACTGACACCCTGAAAGCACATTGTCTCAGCTGGTGGTTGTCTGGGTTGCCTACTACATATATTTATAAGAAATAGCATCATACAATAGATAGAGAGCGAGCCTGGGTTCAAGTCATTCCCTGACCCATACTGACTTTCTGACTCATGGCAAGTTACCTCCAGGTGGTGATTTACTATTAGAAGTGATTATAATTCTAAGTGCAATTTCATTATTTGACTCAATTAATTTTTAGTTTGAGAGTCAGTGTGGAAGAATGGACAGAAAGCTGGTCTCAGGGTCAGGTGAGTTTAAGTCCCAGTCTTTTAAAATCTATACATAGCTGCCTAAGACTATAAACTACAGAATAGTTGTTGATCTAACATTGATAGAGGAAGTTTTCTTCCCAGAAGTTCCCTTCATTAATGAAACCACAAGTGCAGATCAAGTTCTTCTTCCTTATTTTTTTTTGGAGGGGGGAAGGCAAGGCGTTGGAGTTAAGTGACTTTCCTAAGGTCACACAGCTAGTAAGTGTCAAACATCTGAGGCAGGATTTGAACTCAGGCCCTCCCGACTCTAGGGCTGGTACTCTATTTATTGTGCCACCTAGCTGCCCCAAATTCTTCTTTCAATGAACAGAGATTTGCATACTTGTTTGTGAGCTAGAATGTCCTCCATATGATCAATGTATATTCTCATTCTGTATAATTAATAAACTTGTACTCTAATTTTCAAAGAAAGTTCCTGGGAATTGTGAGTTACTGGATACATTCTGACAATACTTAGCAAAGCTAAAAGATAGCCAGATTCATAAGATTCCTAAAACATGTTTCAAAGAAGTAGATGTCCATGAGGAGAGTCCTGCTAAAAGGAGACAGGTGACACAGTGGATAGAGCAGTAAGCCTGGAGTCAGAAAGACCTGAGTTCCAATCCAGCCTCAGACATATACCAGATGTGTGACCCTGGGCAGGTTACTTGATCCCAGTTTGCCTTAGTATCCCCAACTGTAAAATGGGGATAATAATACCACCTACCTCCCAAGACTGTTGGGAGGAATACATGAGATAATTGCACCCTCCTGCTTTCCTTTCACTTCTTAAAATCCCTCATTTCCTTCAACACAATTCAAGTGGCCTTTTCTGTATGAAGCCTTTCCTGATTACCCTACCACTACCTGCCTCATAAGCTACTAGTTAGTGCCTTCTCTCTCACACATCAGCTGGCATCTATTTTATAAAAATCTTGAATATAGCAGATAGAATTTAAACTCCTCAAGGACAAAAATTTTTTATGTACCTCTAATATCAGATAATAGAGCGCCTGAAACATAGTGGATGCTTAATAAATGTTTATTGATTGATCAAATGAGATAACGCATATGGAAACACATGAAAACCATAATGCAAGCTACCATGATTAGTGCGCATATCAGAAACAGAAATAAATGCTAATATTGACTCAGCTCCCATTTCTTGTATAGCCAGTTACCAGTCCAATTAAGAAAGAGACTCACCCAGGGAAGCTCCCTGCAAAAGAAAAGATCTTTTGACTTTTAAGATCCAACATTACAATTCATAGGCCCTACAATCTTCAAGATCTTATTAACTATTACATGGTAACATTAAGTTTGATTCACGACCTAGTGTTTAAATAGAAATTTGTTTTACTTATTAAATATGTATGACTAGTATAACACTAAGCATTGCCATGGAATATCATATCATTCCCTTTCTTTGGACAAAAAGGGGCAGAATTTAGCTTTCCAGGTCAGTATTTATGCCCTCAGAAGCATCATGGCTTTATTGATTCAGTCACCAAAGAGAAATCTAAGATGGCCCTGAAGTTTTAGGGTTCTGCTTGTTAGAGCTGTAGAATCATTCATCAAAATATTCTCTAATTCAACAGCCCTCAGGGAAGTCTTTTAATCTGCTGCAAGTCCTGGTATAGGTAGTCTGTGAAACACAAACATCCCATAGGACCATTCCCATGCACACTGTGATCTCAGTAATGATACACCTATAATCAAAGGGAACAAATTTGCTAATAAAAGAGGATCAGGCTTACAAAACACCATTGACCTGCAGGAAAAGATAATAAGAAACATTTCAGATCTACTTAGTAGATGTAAAATGGACAGAGGACAGGTAGAGGAAGAAACGCCTCAGTGACTGGATCTTACAAACAAGAGGAAAGAAGTAAATAATGGATAAATTTACCTGGTCCCAGTTCAATGCAGAAAACAGAAAATTCTATTCAGACAAATCATTCCACAAGCAGATCAATGAATGAGGCAAGGTTCTAACTATTCACAATTTTAACACAGTCACCTTCTCTTGAAATCACCTCACCACCGGTACACGTTTTTTCTGAACTGAGTCACTTTTATTTTCCTAATCTCTAAGTATGTATGATAGACCAAAGAGTAAAATCCTATGTGACGTCTTACTGAACTTTTTGTTAAGCCCAAAAGTTCATGGGTTTTCCTTGGGTTCCTGATTCCCATGATCCTTCCATCCCTCTTTCCAGCTTAGAAAAACCACACTTCCCATCAGCCCTAGCTTTTGATATTGATCTGTACAAGAATAGGGGGATAAGAAGGCCACAGGCAGTGAGAATGGCAGCTTAAATAGGAGGAAGCATGGCATAATGGATGTAGTTTTAGACTTAGAATAAAGAATTTCCAGGTTCAAATACTAAATCTGACATTTAGTAGCTATGTGCCCATAGACAAATCACTTAACCTCTCTGATCATCAGTTTCCTCATCTGTAAAATAAGCATAATAGAACCTATGTATGCTCTTATCCCACAATATTGCTGGGAGGACCAAATGAGAAAATTCACACACATATATATGTATACATGTGCATATATATACAATAGATATACACACATACATACATACGTGTAAACTTATTGATCAAGTGTGATGAGAAATAATATATATCACATATATATGATCTATATCATAATATATATATAATATATATTACTTTAAAATTTACAAATTTTACAACATATGTCACTTCATCAATTTTAAAGCATTCAAAAGTGTCAGTTGTTGCTCATCTTTATTCTATCAGTACTGCAATGATATTTAAAGGCTCAGAGGAAGGCTTCCATGGGATGAGAAGAGCCTAGATGGAGGATTTATGGAAATCCCTGGGTAAGAATTATACAAGATGTTTCGGTATGGGAGGAATACCAACACCAATGAAACTATACATCCAAGAAACTATCAAAATAAGTCTAATAGCCCAGGAACTTGGAGCAATAAAGATTGTAGCAACAAAAATCATCCAAGATTCAAGTGCCCTCTGGAGATAATTTTCTGATTCTGCCAGCTGATCACTACTGAATCTTATTTTCCACAGAGCAGGCAGTTTTTATGATATAAAGCCAAGATGCGTTTCCTTAAAAGAAAATAAAAAATATTTTGACAAATGTTAAAAAGAATTATTTTTAATCACTTTAAATTCTTTACAATCAAAGCCCCTAGAAGAATTTAACAATTCACATATTCCTAGTTTCACAGACATTCTTACAGGAGGGGGAGGGATGAAACAATGAAGCCAATTATCAACCAGCAATATGTAGATGGTTTTTGCCATGCAAAAGCATCCCAAGGGAAAGAAGAAAAATCTTTATGAATTCCATTAAATATCCAACATTTAAATCTGAAATGATTCCATTGACTCATTATTGCAAACTGCAGCTGTTAATGGACCCCAGGTCTGCTCATCACAGATGCAAGAAGTACATGCTTCCATGGTTGTTTTTTCCTCTCAAAATACCCAGTTTCTGAAATCCTGAACAACAGCTATGATCATGCAGAGATAATATCTCCCCATAATTGTAGGTGTCCAATTGTGAAACTCATTGAGTTTTTTTCAAAGTAATTTTAAAATCAATTTGATATATAACAAGAAGTCAATATAACTCATGGAGAACTCACAAAGCATTTTCAACTCTTGACAAGTTAAATTTCCATCCATGAGCGATTTGGGTATAAGGGAGAATTTAGCTGAGACTTTAAACAATTGTCTAAACCAAACAAACACATGGGCTGTGTTGCTAATAGAGTACGACTTGTCCTGATTGTGTCTTTACAGCACTCTACAAAACAAAAGAGAGGTTCATCAAATATACAACAAAGATAATTTAACTGCATTTTGAGACTACAGCCATAACTAGAGTCTTTTTTTGTCCTAAGGTGCTAAAATTTAGAGGGTATTTATGGTATTTATACTCTCAACAAGTACCTAACAGTATTTAATTAAGAAGATATTAGTTCAAATAGGAAGCTGCCAAATAGCAGCTCCCTTTCCTACACCCCTATGACACATAAGCTCCACAACCCTCCACCTAACCCATTCCTACACTACTCTCTCTCCCCAGTGATGGCCTCCCTTTTAGCAGCATTTTCAGTGTTTTGCAATCTCTCCTTCTCCAACCCAGGGCAGTACCCTTAGTTTTCTCCCAATATGTTCTCTAACCAGATGTATACATCCAATGACATTTTTCCTAAAAAGTTGGCCAGAGGGTACTTTTTGCATTGTTTGTCTCAAGTATGGTTTTTGTTGTTTAACTGAAACAAAATTTTGTCTTCCCTAGTTCTATCATATTTCTCTTCCTCAATGCCTGGTCATTATCCATGGGTATGGTCTGGGCAACTGTGTTGAGCTTTTTTCTCCTCCCTTTGCACATGCTCTCATCTTGAATTTAGTTGCATCCATCATTTCCCCTTGGTTTCAACTGCCATCTCTATGCAAGTGACACCAGAATCTACCTATCTGGACCCTATCTCTCTAACGGGCTCTATTCTGCCTATATGCTACGTAAGCAATACCAACTCAACACATACAAAAACATAACTTATTATCTTTCCCTCTAATTCATCCTTCATTACCTTCTATATATTGTTAGGGGCCACAACATCCTTCAGAAACTTTTAGTTTCCCTAGACCTTACTCTTCCTTACTTTTAGTATCAGTCATGAAGTCTTGGTGAATATTCCTCCTTAATATTTTCAGCATCTTTCCCTTTCTCTCCACTTACAACACAATCATCCTAATTCAGACCCTCAGATTCTCTAGCCTGGACTATTGAAAAAGTCTCCTAATTTTCTCTCTCATATTTCTTTCTGATGATGGTGGTGGTGGTGATGGTAATGATAGCACTCATATAACAATCCTCCATACTCTGGAATTCCTTCCTTCCTTCCCTCTATTTCTTGGAACTCTTTGCTTCATTCAAGGTTGAGCTCAAGGGCCACCTCCTCCAAGAGGTCTTTAGAGATTCTCCTATTGCCCAGCCTCTGGTCCAGTGTAGGTGGTGCAGTGGGTAGAGGGCAGGCCTAGAGACAAGAAGATTCATCTTCCTGAGTTCAAATCTGCCTTCAGACACTGTGTGACCCTGGGCAAGCCACTTAACCCTGTTTGCCTCAGTTTTCTCATCTGTAAAAATGAGCTGGAGAAGGAAATGGCAAAGCCCTCCAGTATCTTTGACAAGAAAACACTCTATGAACAGTTGGTCCACAGGGTCACAAAGACTTGGACACAACCAAATAACTAAACAACAATCCAATGTAAATCATTTTGCATTTATTTTACCTATATCCTACTTTTACTTATCTATAAACATGTCATATCTCCATCCATACCCTCCCCTCAGAACCTTGGGAATTTCTTCCCTTTTATATTTGTATCCCCAGTGCCTGGGACCATGGCTGACACTATAGACAACTAATAAATATTTGTCAAATTAACTAATTTAATAGGCACAGATTATTAAGAAATGCACATAAGTAGGCATATACATTGGTAGGGGAGGGGAAACAAGAAGAATGAATGGGAGGAGAGAGATTGATCAGACTAGGAAATCACAATAATTTTGTAGCATATTAAAATTTACAAAGCATTTTTCTTCACAATGTCCCTTTGAAATAGGTAATGCAAGTATTATTTTCCCCATTTTACAGACGAGAAATATGAGGTATGAGGGAGTTAGTGGACTTACTCATGGTTACATGGCTAATAAGTGTCAGACCATGAATCTGAACATATCTTTGCCAATGAAAACATTTTTTGACACCACAGTCCCACTTGCTGGGGATGCAGTAAAGAAAGTATAACAAAACCCAATTTTACAAATTTTATTGTGGGTTTTTAAAACATAAAACATTTGTTTTAGTTATCAGATTTGGTATAGTGAATGTAGCTTTTGTCATGGCATTGGTAAAACTTGGTTCAAATCCTTTCTGCTAACTCTGGAACCTAAGTCAAGTCACTAAACCCCTCTGCTTCCACAAGCAATGCTCTACAACTATAAGCAACAGATAAATCTCTGATCTGCAAAAATGGAAGAAGCTTATACTAGAAGTTCCCCACATCGGTAAAAATTCATAGATCCAGACACAGAGAAACAGAGAAGGGGTATAAGAAATCAACATTGCCCTTTAAAGAAATGGAAACATTTAGACTGAACTTGGATCTTATGGGAAGTAGGAGGGAATAGAAGAGGCTCATTTTAAGAAATTAGAATTGGAGATAGAATCAGGTAGGTAAAGAAAGCATCCCTGAGTGACTAAATCATCTGAAGTCATGGAGGGCATATCTTTGATTAATTGACATTAAGAGGAAAATGGACTTTAATTGAATAATTAGGTTAGTGTCCAAATACAAAAAGGTTAAATGCAAGTAGGCATAGATCTGCAGCGCTAAAATATAAAAATGATAAAGTTAATCTTTTGAACTCTACTTGTTTCAAATCATCAATTATTATTTTATTTAATGGTATATGTTCATTAGTTCTCTCTTATAGATGAGAATTTTCTTTGATTCAATTAATTAAAAAGCCTTCATTAAGTGCTTACTATATGCCAGACAGTAAGGTAAGTACTAGGATTACAAATACAAAGAATGAAATAATCCCTACTTTCAAGGAATTTAGATTTAATTATATAGTTAATTTAATTTTGTATCAGTGGCTGTAAATAAACTTAACTTGTTGTATATATAAACTAGAAATACTCTCAAGTTCTCCGCTTAGCATTCAGATTTTCTAAACCTGAATGCTTTGCTTTAGGTGATCAAAGTGATCAAAGGGATGAGAAGAAAGTCCTGGTGAGGATTTGAACTAACCAACTAGAATTTCCACATTTTACAGCAGCACAAACTAATGATCGCTACATCACCAAAGGGTTGAGAGGAAAAGGTGGTTCCTGATAGAGGTGTGTATTGTGAAGGACTAAGCCTTGGCCATGGAGCAGGACGATCTGGGTTCCTGTCCACGGCTGACCAAGTATCGGCAGTGAGACTCCCTATCACCTTTCTTGTTCTCAGCATCCTTAAGCATAAAACGAAGTGGTTGAGTTGGATGATATTTAAGGTCTGTGCCAGTACTAACAGTCTAGAAAAAAACATTTTCAAAGGACACTGTGTTAAGCACACAGTTACTGTGTTTATAAACAGATTTCACCTTTTGTACATAAACTGGAAGTAATCCAAGTCCTAAATTATCTTCTCTCCAAGGTCTTTGGTCACAACCTTGGCCTAATGAGATTAATGGGGCAGAGCTGGGGATTAGACAAAGAGAGAACCAGTAAAGGGAAGGAGTCTCCTGTCGACCACTATGAAGAGTTGGGGGCATAATCCTAGGGACAGTTTCCTCTTTCTTTTCCTTTTGCCCTAAGGAGAAATCAGAAACAAACATGAGAATGTTGTTTGAAGTCCTACCTACTGTAACCAAAAGAGAGAATTCACCTGCATGAAGAGTGAAAGTAATGGCTTATCAACCAGGCTGATCAATAATTTGCCATTTGGGGACCTTTTTTTCTTCTATTTTAAAACAGTTGTCCATGAAACCAGCCAGATTCCACCCACTGTCCTCACATGTGGGACTGCTTCCTCCTCGCTAAATGATGCCCTCCTAGCCCAGAAGGCTTTTTGCAGTTTCCCAAGGCAACTAGCTTACTTCCTAGGCATAGTTGTTTATATGCTAGTGAATCAGGTTCAATATTTATTGAGTACTAGAAAAACACAGAAACAGACACATTCCAAGCCCAGGAGGCCTATGATATAAATAAAGAGTCACAACCACAACAAAGAAAAGGAGGGAAATGTACCAAAGAAATAATAATAGCAAATAATAATAAAAATTAAACAAAACAAAACAGAGTGTCTTTCATTCTACAACAACAAGTAGCATGGAGGGGTGGAAAGAACTCTGGACTTGAGGTCAGAAATCTGGCTTTGAGTTCTGTCTTTGCAGCTGACTAGTAGTCAGTGACCTTGGACAAGACATATCACCTATGAAAGTGATTTATTGTATGTATCGGTGTTCTATATATAGTAGGAACATAATAAATGGTGTTGGGTTTTGATTCTTAACAAGCACGTATTAAGCATCCACGGGGAAAAGGGAGGGGCAGCTAGGTGGCACAGAGTGCCAGGCCTGGCATCAGGAAGATTCTTCTTCCTGAGTTTGAAATTGACCTCAGACACTTACTAGCTATGTGACCCTGGACAAGTCACTTAACCCTGTTTGCCTCGGTTTCTCATCTGTAAAATGAACTAGAGAAAGAAATGACAAACCACTCCAGTATCTCTACCAAGAAAATCCCTAATGAGGTCACAAAGAATCAGACATGACTGAAACAACTGGATAACAACCACAGTAGAGAAAAGAAGACAAAAATGAAACAGTCTTTGCCTTCAGGGGGCTCACTTTCTCAAGGAAGACACCCGTGTATATCACCAAAGGATAGAGAGAAAATGGTGATTCCTGATACAGACATATATTGTAATGGACTGAGCACTGGCATACATAACTAAGTACAACGGCCTTACATAACCAAGTACATACCAAGTAAAGCCAAGGTCATTTTGGTGGAGAGGTACTAGACCTGGTTGGGTCAAGAAAGGTCTCATGTAGAAAGTGGCAATTGAGCTGAGCTTAGGAGGAAAGTAGGCACACGCTCTCACAAAGATGTGAAATGCTTTACCAAAAAAGCCAATAGCACTGAATGACTGTGAGTTATAATGTCTGTAAGCCATTTCTCTTCAAGCTGTAGGTGGTAAGATAATTCCAGGAAGTTTTTTGGAATACTTTGAGAATGAAAGGGAAAGAAGAGATGGAAGGAAGACAAACATCATAACAAGTGTTAAGTAAGAACGTTGTGTTGGGGTGCACCATTGAAAGAAGCAGAATACAGAGTTTCTGAGGCAGAGAAATATCAATATTCTTCAGCAGGAAGAAGAAGAAGGTGAAGAGAACTAGAGAGGTAAATACTGTGATTGCATCATGAGTCCTCTTAATCTCCTGAACACCTCTTTCCCTTGTGGGGTAGTCAGTAGGTCAGTTAGCCCTTCACTGTACTGACAGGTCCTCCTCCTAGCATCCTCCTCAGTCACCTTTGCAGACTAAACCTAGAGTTGAAGTTAGGTAGTCAAGACAAATGCAGATTTCAAAAAACAGAAGTTACTCATAGGCAAATTATATAACATATTAACACAATTTATTTATTTCATGCTCCCAAAAAAGTCTTTCACAAAAGCAACACTGGCTCCAGTTTTCTCCATTATTTTGCAAATGATAGCAAGTTATTTCAAATAGGGAACATCTCAAAAGACTAATTATATTAGGATTTTAAATGCAAACTTTATTTTCTATAACTTAATCTGGAACTTAATGATCTGTTTCCTTTTATAAATTCCTCCTTCAGCACAATGCAAAGCTAAGCAATTCCTTTTAACCCCAAATATAAGCACAGAATTTGGCATTTCTTAAACTCTTCCAAACCACGAGAGTCTTTATACCCATAGAAAACAGGCATAAAAGCATTCAAGATTATTTTTTAATCTTTTTTTTTCCAGTGACTACGTTTGGAATCAGCTATTTCTCCTCCCAGTTCATCTAAAATCATTAATATTGGGTCCTAACAACAACTGAGTTAACTCAGAAAATAATCCTTGCATGTCATTAATTTTATGGCATGTTCCACCAATTGCTTCTCTCAGTATGATTTTCTCAGGATTGAGCTTCTTTATAACAGTACACATATTCATACTCATAATCCCATACTCTTGCTCTATAAATGTTCTTATTAAGGCTGCATCATACGATCTGTTTAAACAGTATCATCTGAATCTTGAAGAAAAGCCTCTTAGCATGTATTTGCAGCAATCTGGGCTGAGTTATGAGCCTGAAGCTGTAAGAGGATGCCATTTGTAAAGCACAGGAGAGCCCAGAAATGGTATGCAGCGGCTGAGCCATGTGGAAGTTATTATGGAAGAAAATAAACAGGCTGCCAAGAGAGATCACTGAAGGACTATCTGTGGAGGAAGCCCAATGTGCATTAAATAACATCTAGAGTCAAATTCTTCTTTGCAATTCCTCTCCCATGCAGAGCTGTATTCATGCCAAGAAAAAATTGTGTATTCACGACAGCTTTCTCCCCCAACTCCTTTTGGGGGGGGGGGGGAATAGGCAGAATAAATATTCTCAGGAGCTTGGCCATCAGTTTTAGCTGGGAAGCTCCCAGGTTAAGGATGATATAGGGAAAGCAGCATGGTGTGATGGAAATAGCCCTGGATTGTGGCATCTGGAGAGCTGGGGTCAAACTCTGGCTCTATTGCTATCTAATGTATAAGGTTGGGTAAGTCTCTTAGCCTCTCTAAGCCTCAGTTTCTTCATACAAAAAAAAGGAAGAAAGCAAGGAAGGGAGGAAGGGAGTGAGGGAGGAAGGAAGGAAGGAAGGAAGGAAGGAAGGAAGGAAGGAAGGAAGGAAGGAAGGAAGGAAGGGGAAAGGCAGGAGAGGGAGAAGGAGCAGGAGAGGACCTACAGATCTATTATCATAGGGAACTTTGTATGAAACTCTTCCTACAGGTGTCAAGCATCCTCTGCGATTTAAAGAGCTGCCTGAGAGAGGTTAAATGACTTGGGATTATATGATCATAGATTCAGAGCTGGAAGGGACATTACAGGCTACTGAGGAAACTGAGGCTCAATGTCCCACCCAAGGCCAAATACCATCTATCAGAAGCAGGACATGAGCCCTGATCTTCCTGCCTCCAAGGTCAGCTCCATATAGTCCACCATGCTACTATGCTGCCTCCAAAGAAAAAGATCAGAGTGTGATTTACTATCTTAGCCTGAGATGATTTATGCCTGAAGGGAAGCAGAGGGTGGTGAAAATAGCAATGAATCTAGAAATAAAGGGGCCTAGGGGCCCTATCTTAGCTCATCTGTTTATTGTCTGTATGACCCCCAGGTCTTTTCCAGTCTCAGTTTCCTCATCTGAAAAATGAGAGGATTGGACTAAATCAGCAGTTGTAATATTTTTGCATTATGAACTTCTTTGGAAGTCTATAGACCCCCTTCTCAGAATATTGTGTTGAAATGCATAAAATATTAAAGATTAGCAAGGAAATCAACTGCATTAAAATATATACTAAAAAAACAAAACCAAGCTCTTGGACCCCAGATTAAGAACCCATAACTAAATCATTCCTAAGGTTCCAAGACCTTAAAATTCTCCAAAGTAGACATTATGAATAACTATTTACTAAGGTTTCCTTTCAGACTTTTGCAATATTTCTCTTAATATATCTCTATTGTCCTTGCAAGGAAACTACTCTGTTATGCCATTTTATCAAGGCTAAATGCATTTAAAATGTTCAGTGTAGAGAGAAAAAAAGCTTTGCCTCATTAATTATCATTATCCTTATTAATCTCATCCTAAACCTTATCTCATCTCCAAAATCACTTAGAACACTTCACTTGAACTCACCCTGAATCCTGATCTTGGAATCAGATCTGGTCAGGACTGGCGTACACCTCTGGGACCTCAGATCTGTTTGACATCAAAGACCATTCATTCAGCCTGGCAAAGCTGCTGAAAGTTTTTCTGTACCATAGCCACAGGGTGCCTTTTAGCCACTTGCTTAAACTGCTCAAGCTAACAAGAGGGACAGCATTAGTTAGCCCTTCTAGCTACTCTAACATATCAGGAGATAACACTGTTCCCTCTATCTCCCTCGCATCCTCTCTCTCCATGTGGTCAGTGACAAAAGAAACCCCATGGCTGCACAGCATGAAACTTCATGGATGTATTGTTTCTCCTGTTGTGAAAACAACAGCATTTCCTGGGAACCTACTATCTTCCAGGCAGCTCAGAGCAGAAAATAGAGAACTAGCTTTGGAATCAAGAGTGCCTAAGTTACAACTGTGGCTCTCATCCACACTGGCCAGGTGACCCTGGACAAGTTACACGACTTCTTAGCAACTCTGCATCCTCTCTAAAATTTCTTTCCATCTTCTCTGCATTTATCTTGAATGTTCTAATCCGTATGTCATTTCCTACATGAGAATGTAAGCTCTTTGAGGACAGGGACTTTTTTAATTTTTTCTTTGTATCTCCAGCGCTTAGAACAGTGCCTGGAACACTCAACACTTAATAAAGAGTTGTTGATTGTTGTTGTTGTTCTTCCTTCATTCTCAAAGAGGACCAATGACATCAAAAGGATGATAACTTGACTTGCAAGTGTACTGGATTTAAGTGAGGCAGAATTGTGTGGAGCCATAAGCCTCCCTCTCTCCTCCAGGGTCCTCAGAGTTCAGTGACAAAACATAGGTCAAGGTGACAGGAGATGGCCCCCATTTGTTTATTGACTGATTGATTGGAGCAACATGATATAGAGTATACAATACTGGACTTGGAGTCAGGAAGACCTGTGTTTGAATCTTGTTTCCTATGCCACTAGTTCTTGACCCTGGGCAATTAACTTCTCTGTGTTGGTCTCAATGGATTCTATCTACAACTATGAACCCATGATTGATAAGCTGTAAAATACCTGCCAAGAGCTTTCAGGTGGATCTCTATACCAATGAAATCATAGGTCCGAAGCAGGGGAAAAAATGTGTGAGGTACAATTTAGTACCTCAAGAGTTAGTAGGAGGTGATATAGACACAAAGAAATGAAGCACAAATGTAAATGAGATAAGTATATAGTCATCTAGAAAACCATGAAAGATTTGGAAAAGGGAAATCATCTCCTGCTGTGATCATCAGAAAGGAATCCTGAAAGACGTGGCCCCTGAGCTGGACACTGAAAGAAGTGAAGATTTTAAACAGGTAGAGAAATTGAGGGAGTATGTTTCAGGCATGAGATATGGGGAAAGGGGGGTCCCATCTGAAGCAATTGTAGCCCAGTTTACCCACAGCATAGAATAAATGAAGAGGAAAAGTGTGAAATAGGATGGGATAGGGAGGCTTGGGTCAGACTGCGGAGGCCCCAGAATTCCAAATGAAGCAGCCTCTACATTAGCATGTAGCTGATGGGAGCTATCAAAGGTTTTTGAGCAGAGGAGTGAGAGGAGGACATTTGTACAATAGGAAAATCACTTTGCCAGCAATGTGGAGGATGGATCAGAGATGGGGGGAAACAAAAGACTGGAAGATCATTTAGGAAATTCGACTTCTGTCTTACATGTATTACTTCATTTGATCCTAGAAAGGGCCCTAGAACTCATGAAGCTCAACGCCCCTCGTCTTCTAGAAGGGAAAACTAGAGCAAACAAAGATTAAGTGATTTACCCAGAGTTACATGTGATGTAAAGCTGTTCTAAGCACCGGAGATACAGAGAAAAAATAAAGCATCTGATGGAGATTCTGAACCCAGGTCTTCTGGCCCACAATTCCACTAGCCTATCCATTAGGCGAAGCTGCTTCAGCAAATAATTTAAAATAATACAAGTAGGAGGTGAAAAGGATCTGAATTAGAGTAGAGGCAGGGGAGGGACAAAGTGGGAAGTGATGTTTAAAAAATAGAGGTAGAATCAACAGAATTCAGCAGCTAATTAGTTGTGGAGATTATGAAGGACAAAGAATTAAAGACAACTCCAAAGATCCTAAGGTTTTTCAGACATGGAAGCCCATAGCAATGATGGGACCATCTACAGAAATATTGAAATTGGGAAGATAGGAAGACCGTAGGAGCAGATAGGTGGTACAGTAGATACCACTGGGAATCAGGAACTCACCTTTCTGAGTTCAAACCCAGCCTCAGACACTTACTAACCATGTGACCCTGGGCAAGTCACTTGACTCTGCCTCAGTTTCTTCATCTGTAAAATGAGCTGGAAAAGGAAACGGCAAATCACTCTGGTATTTTTGCCAAGAAACCTTCCAATGGGGCCATAAAGAGTCAGACAGATACTGAATGAACAACAACAACAGGGAAAAGAGGATCAATTCAGTCGAAATTGAGGTGATGATAGAACATCAAGATTTGGAAATTTGAGACTTTTGCTCACTAAGAGAAGAAGTAGGGCCTGAAAATGTACACTCCAAGCAAAAGAGAATAATTTCCTTTCCTCTTAAAGAACCTCCCCCATTCCCACAGGTATTCAACTACAAGCCATAGGATGCTAGGATGCTATTTTAATTTAACAGCACTTTTCTTAAAAGCTGAGGTTGCATTTAACAACTTGCAACTTCAACAATTGCTTCTGAAAGTGCTTTCATCCTTTGCAATGGACTGTTCCATTCTGAAAAATATTTTAAAATCTAAAAAAAAACCAAGGTTTAAAGTAGTTTTATATCCCATTTAAAGAACAGAAACTTGATTCACTAAATACCAAGGTAATTAATGGTAAAGGATGCCACTTAAATGAATTTTTTGGTTAATTCAGATTGAAAAAAAATGCCAAAATCCTTCTCAAAATTTCAACCCTTATTAAATACTTGCTAATAAAAATGGTTGACATTTATATAGCTTTAATGTTTACAAAACACTTTCATACATTATTCCATAAACTTTCACAACAACACTGAGATAAGCACTATTGTTATTAATATCCCCATTTTTCTGATGAGGAAACTGAGATGATTTAGAAAAGACTAAATAATTTACCCATGATTACAGAGTCAGTAAGGGCTAGACATGGAATTTCAAACTCAGTGAGACTGACTCCAAGACCACAGCTACTTCTACTCCATCTCCCTAAATATAACGAGATTTTTTTTTATTAATGCACTTTCCTGCTGTAGTTGGTCCTCTATACTAATCTGATCATCTTTTTTTGAGAAGCAAGTACACGAGAAAGAGAAAAGGCAGTTTGAGAAGTAGGAAAAGAATGAAGGAAGTATGTGGTTTCTTAAAAATCCAAGGGAAAAAGGAATATCCAGATGAAAAGAATCAGTGATAGTTTCAAATGTTAGAGAGGTTGAGGAGTGCAAGAACTGGAAAAAAAAAAAAGACCATTGGCTTTGGTGATCAAGAAGAGCCCACCTAGAAGAAGCTAGGTAGCATAGTTGAGAGAGTGTTGGGCCTGGAGTCAAGAAGACCTGAGTTCAAATCCAGATTCAGACATTGGCTACCTATGTGACCTTGGGCAAGTCACTTAATCTCTGTTTGCTTCAGTTTCATCATCTGTAAAAATAAAGATAATTAAAGCACCTACCTCCTAGGATTGTTGTAGGTTAAAGTGAGGAAATATTTATAAAGAACTCAATTCAGTGCCTGATACATGGTAGGTGCTACAAAAATGTTATTTATTAAGTATTATTATTATTTCACTACCCTCATCTATTCATTTAACTTGCTACACATTAGACAAGAGGGATTATTATCACAAAGACCTTCTAATTCCAAGGTTTACAGCCAGCCCAGATGATCATTTAGGTTAGAAAGACTTTTAAAAAATCACTCTTCTATAAAGATTGGGAAATAATGACCTGAAACTCTGAGAACAGGATGGTTGGTGGTTGACGTGCTTTGAGGAGGCTGATGGAGCTGATGGAAAAAATCTTCTGAAGTGGAAGGATAACGACAGTGATTACATCCTCACTGTAGATGTTGCCATTAGAAGAACAACGGGGAGTGTTTCTGCAGCAAATGGGCTTTGAACATAAATGCTTTTCAGAAACCCAAGATAATTTCAGCAGAGGAAATTAAAATGCAGCTACAAGCAAGAAATTCAAAGCAAATCTGTCACTGCTTTGAGAATGCTATTAGGAAGGAAGGAGCTAGAAGAAGAGTATCAGTAACGTGTAATTATAAATAACTAGATAACTAGAAAGACAGAGATGCACATAGTAGGGGCACAATAAATACTCACAGGACATTAAATATAAAGCATGTATTGATTTGTGTCCATGTAGGTATCTTCCCTACCCCATCCCACCTTCATCCTCCAAATCTTCTGGCTGACAGAGATTTTTAAGTATGATTCAAAGTGAATCTGAGGAGTCTCTCTCCTTGTCTCTAAGAGTAGAATCTGTTAGGTTGTGTAGCAAGTAATTAATAACTGAGGAAAACAAAGGTTCAATCTCCAGAGCATAATAATTTATTAAGCAATGCATGCCAATTGCTTAACAAATGAGGACCGGGTCCCTTCCTTAGTTTAGGGCTAGACCCTGAATACAGGGGGAGACAGACTTTTATGCATTAAAAACAATCAAATAAGGCCAGTGAATTAAAAGGAAACAATACAATATTAGGTAATCTGATTTCTGACTAAATGAAAGATTAGGGACTTTCCAATTTTGGAGGAGGGAGAAAATAGACATAATTCCCTGAATTCAGAGAAAAAAGGGATCCTGCTCCCTCTAAATATCTGTAAATAATAAAGGAAACAATAACTGATTGATCAGTATGGGACCAGTTTTCAGACAAGACATATGGGTTGCTTGAGCTGTACAGTTGTGAGAAAGTTCCTTGCTTCAATCATTGTATCTGACCAAATTTCTAGTCAGCATAACTGAGGTCCTTGGTTAAGGGTGTCTAGGGAGTGAAAACTTGAAAACTTCTCAGAATGTGTCTTAGAATTTGAAGTTAGTTTTGACTTGTCTGCTTCCCCCTTCCCCCTTCTTCCCTCCCCCTCCCTTGCTTCCGAACCTTTTCCCCTTTCCCTTGCTGTCAATCAGCATTAAGCTCTTAACCCCTCCCTTCTTCACTTTGGTGTTTGCCAAATAATGTTAGGTACATTTGAATGGGCTATCCCCTATTTCCTTGTTCTTGGTAAGGCCACCTCCCAGCCACTAAGGGATAGTGGTGGGCTTCCTTGTTATTTGCCATTAGGGACAATTTTTGTGCCAAGACTTGAGCCCGACTCTCAGCCAATGGGAGAAGGGACAGCCAGGAGGAAAGGACTTGACTGCATTAGGGTATAAATTCTTGTTCCGTCTTTTATAACTCACTTCCTCTCCCTTATCTGTTGTGGACAGAACTGCCGTCTTCTCTTGGTGGAAGAGAATATAATTTCCTGTTTTTATCCTCAGAAATCTCCGTGTTCTTGCTTAAATTTTAAATGGGGTTTTTCATCCCACACAAGGGTCTCTAAACAGCAGATAGAGGTGGTCCAGCTCCAAGCTGCACAGGGCTAGGTTCAAACAATACAATAAGATTTTTTCCCAGTTCCCACAACTGAATAAAGTTTTCTCATAGGACACAAGTTAGATTAGATCCATAACTGAATTGAAAGAGAGCTGAGTTACTTCCAGAATTGTGGCACAGGAGGGGGTCAGCATGGTTCATTCAATTAACTGCAATTAACCACTTGCTATCCTACTCCATTCAGTTCCCTCATTTGGTTTAAGATTAGTCTGGCTTTCCTATACGTCCATGACTGAACAGTGTAATGAGTTCTCTTTCACTGGAGGCATCCAAGCAAAGGCTGACCATTTGTTAGGCTGGTTGTACAGTTTCTCAGTCAGGTACCTGAGGTGCATTCCAACTAAGAAGGCTGATGAAATTAGGTCAAGTTGATCCAATTCAGGACATAGGAGTTGCTGCTTAACCTAGTAAATTACTTTTTACCTTGTGGGGGATGGTAAGGATGTGGGTGGGAGGTAAGTTCTACATAAGTTTAATATGGCGCCTGATATAAATATTGTAATAGGATGGGGGTAGTATGCAGAATATTGGATTTGGAGCTTGGTTTCAAATCCTGGCCCTTTTACTTACTATGTGTGTGAGATCTCTACCCCCTCTTCAGCCTTCTCACACTGGAATCCCTCTGACCCCTTACTCTGATTGGTTATTTCCTCCTAGAAACTCTATTTTAAGGCAGGAATTTCCAGGCCAGCCATATTCACACCTTCATTCCTCTCTGAGCCACATTCTTGTCCCTCCGATTTCTTTCTCTACCATATTCTCTTCCTTCTGAACCCTTCAACTTCTTTTTTCAAGATATGTCTTCTGACTCCCCTCCTCCTTTAGGATATAAGCTCCTTTAGGGAAAGGATTGCTGTGTCTGTTTGAAACCATAATGTTTACAATGATGCCTGGCACATAATAAGCATGTAAATGCTTGTTGACAGACTGCTGAAGTCCCTAAGACCTCGAAATCTGTGATCTGTAATCAAATGACTGTCACTAGTTCTTTTTTTGGTCTTTGTGTTCCCAGTACAGTGCCTAGCATATAATCACTACATGACATACAATCAGTGCTTAATAAATGCTTAGTGATTGTTTGATTGATTAGTGGAATATCCTTAAAGAGTAGACACTAATAGAGCAAAAGGCCAAGGGAAAGGTGAATTTCTACCAATCAATTGATAAGTATTTATTAAGCCCATACTATGTGTCAGACACTGTACTAGGCACTGGGGACACAAGTACAAAGAATAAAACAATTCCTACTTTAAATCAGCTTATATTCCAATGGGGAAGACACATATATAAAAATATATATGGCATAAATGCAAAGCTAATGTGTATATATGGTATATGTGTGTGTGTATATGTACATATATATGATGTATAGTATGTGTGTGATATACAAATATCAGTTTTATATTTATGCAGCATATATGGGTTTTGAAAATATAAAGCTGACATATATATGTATACTGTATATGTGGACTATATAAAGCTGATAGATATATGTTTATGCATATACAAGTATGCATGTGTGTATTGGGATCAGGAAAGGCTTTGTATCTGTGTGATTAGATCAGAGTCAGAGGTTTCTATGAAGCCTAGAGTAGACTTTTTCCAATTCCAGCTAACTTTACCCAATGAAAGTACATGAGACTAGTAATTAATATAACTGGATTCCAAACCAAGCTCCATCCTTAACTAGCTGAGTAACCTTGGGCAAGCCATCCAATCTCTCAGGGCCACAGGCTCTTCATCTGTAAAGTGGAAGTATTGAACTAGATGGGCTCTAAGGTATCTTCCAAATGTAACGATCTGCAAGATTCTGAATGACCTGTGTCCATTTTTATTGTGTGAATGTTTGGTAAGAATGGAGCTAACATTCCTGCAATGGAGTAGATCTGTATTTTAATCTTATGTGGGTTCAATAAATAAATTCTCAATTTCATGCATATAAATTTTATCAAAATAGCTTAGAATATGCATGACTATCAAAATATACCACTATGTCTGATCCCTTATGTTTATGAGACTAAGAAGGTATTGTTTCTTTAACATTTCTTGAAAAAAAAAAACTTACATTAGGTGATTTCCAGAGGTGTGTTACAATCCCAGAGTGAGCCAGGATATTATCAAAAGTAATGTCCTGTCATCAGAATTGTTTAGGTCCTTTTCCAGTCTATCGATGACCCCTTTCTTTGACCTAAAATAAATTACCTAGCCATTCTGTCTTACTTTTTCCACCTACAAAATGGTAATAACAATACTTATTGTCTCATGGCCTTATGGGGAAGATGTTTAAATCAAGACATCACATATGTAAAGGGCTTTCAGCTCCAAGGAAGACGGTTACTACATTAAATTTATATTTAGAGCATTCAAAGTATTACATTTTCTCCTTTCTCCTACTTTCAGAGGCAAACCAGACAAAATTGACTAGACTCTTTGAATTTATATTAAGTTGAGTCATTTTGTATTATAATTTTTTCTCCCTCCTCTTCTCAGTTCTCTATTTAGATTATATTATGCAATGCTGCTCTTACAACAGATATTTTGTACAGTGATTTATCATTTTCATTGCCTTTTCATAATTTCCCAAAGTGCCTTCCATGTGGCTCCATTATGAATCCCAGAGGTTACATTCTACACCCCGATCGATTCATTTCTTATTTTGGTTCCATATTGCTGAGTCTGATTTCCTTTATACATATCATTATATGTATTTCTATTATTACTTACTATTTTTTTCAAACTTCATTAAAGATTTTTTTAAACATTAGCTAGAGAGGATAAAAAGCTGCTGATAACATCTAATACCATGCACTATTCTGAACAGAGTGATCAAGTTCAAATCAGATGCATCATTTAAAACCAAAAGAGGTAAATGCAGTGAATGCTGTACTCAAATGAAACTGACAGTAATTCAATAGAGTTCTTTGTTCCCGAAAATCATCAGCCAGTATCCTCCATTGCTTCAAGAGTGAAACACAGCGCACCAGCATAAAGAGAAGCATCTCACCCCCTTAAACGCTTTATAAATTATGGTGAGTAAAAAGGCTCTATGCAGAATGTTTTACAGATCAGCTCTTTTAAAGTGCATGCTCATGTAGCTGTATGTCTATATTATAGTAACACGGATAAATAAGTTATTAGCAAAATGATATCTACAGAAATCATTTCTGAGCGTGTGTACACTTACGTGTGTGTATATATATATATAATATATATGTGTGTGTTTGCATATATGTGTATATACATATACATATGCATGCAAATATATACATATGCCACCTTGCAAGTTTGAAAAGGTCAGGTGAGTAAGCAGCAAATCACCTAGTTGTGTAGAGGTACTTACTATATGGCTGAGTTACCCCATACAAGTCATTTAACCTCAGTCTCTAGGAAGGAAGTGTCAGACATAAGGCCAGTAGGTTGTATGTGACCTGCCATAATCCCAAGTGTAGCTGGACCAGATTCAAATGTAACTAGGGAGTATTTAACAAAATAAATAAAACTATAATAAAATATAGATAATATTACATTTTAAAACTGCCAATATGCAGCCTTCAAGGATTCTAATATTTGGGTTACTGACCGCATTTCAATTTTGGTTTGACACCATTGCTCTAGGTAACTCTCTAAGAGATTATACATTCCAGAGAAGGTGCTAACTAGCATTGGCAAAGGAAGTTTCCTCACCTGGGAATTCCCTAGGTTATGCATCCAGGCCTAATCCTTATCCCTTTGTTGTTTACATGCATAAATATTCATCAGCATATACATACATATTTTCTTGTTGTTCAGTCATTTCAGTCTTGTCCTACTCTTCATGATCCCATTTGGGGCTTTCTTGGCAAAAGTACTGGAGTGGTCTGGACATTTCCTTCTCCAAATCATTTTTACAGATAAGGAAACTGAGAAAAACAGGGTTAAGTGACTTGCCTGTGGACACAAAGCTAACAAGTGTCTAAGGCCAGATTTAAATTTGGGAAGAAGTATCTTCCAGACTTCAGGCTAGGCATTCTATCCACTGTTCCATCTAACTGCCCAGAACACAGGTGAGTAGAGGTTTTTAAAATGAGGGAGAGTACAAATATAATCAAAAATGCTGGGGCAACCCCCTCTGATTGCATCATCCTTTAATAGAAATGTTTTCTGAAGACAAAAAGGTATAGAATTGATCTGAAATGAAGGATATAATTTATCATCGCTGCTGAAATTAAAATCTTATTTTGGTTTCTTAAATGTCATCCATCTATCCCATATGGACATCACAGATTCTCAAATGCAAGTGATCTCAAAGTCCAACTAGTTCAATCCTTAACTGAATAAAAATGACCTCTACAAGATGTCTGAGAAGCAGTCATCCAGACTTTGCTTAAAGATTTCCTGTGAGATGAACTGCCTAGTACACTTCAGGATCTGTGCTGTTAGAAAGGTCTTCTTGACACTGAACCTATATTTTTCCCTTTGAAACTTCTACACACTGTAAATACCCATTCTGCACCTACTGTACCTATTCTGTTATTTGGGTCAAAAAGAATAAATCTGGTCCTCCAATCCCTCTTCTACCTAATGGTCCTTCAAAGACTATATAGAAGCCAGCTACTTCACACACACACACACACACACACACACACACACACACACACACGTGTTCTCTCCACCTGGCTACAAATCTCCAGTTCTTTGGACTGATCTTTATAGACTTTGAACTCCTGGTCCGTCACCATCTCAGCTATTCTCCTCTGGCTTCCCTCCACCTCATCAATCTTCTTATAAGGTGCTACAGGATCCTACAGATTAAGAATAGACTGGAAGCTATTAAATATCTAGCAATAGGATAATTTTTTTAATTGTCACATTAGGCATAGGCATGAAATTTGTGCTAAGCATTCCATATATTCTTATGGTCATTCTCTAGGACCTGAGGGAAGGGAAGCATATGGTGAAGGTAAGGATAAATACTGTGGCTCAGAAAGAAATCAAAGATTTTTGTATTTTCAGGGTCCAAAGGGGCTAACATGGGAAAGAAATTAAAGATTTCTGCACTTTCAGGGTCCAAAGGGGCTAACATGGCACGAAAGAGCTTCCCACACAGGCTTAAGGCAGGGAAGACCATTACACTACATCAGTCCAATAGGTAGAAAAACATGTTCTTACTTTAGTCAGTGCTCATTCTCAAGATGGCTCATTGAATTTCACAGCATCTCACAGCTAGGCTCACTCCCTTCCCAAAGTGACACAGACTCAGGAGGGAGTAAACTACCTACTCTCCACTGTAACAACCCAATTGTCATCCCACGACCTTCTTTGCTATGTAGCATGGCATGAAAGTAGTGGTGTATAAAAAAAAAAACATGGTATGATATGGCCATGTTACCTGGATAAGCTCTATCCTTCTAGAGCTATATTCCAGTCATGGGCTTCATCTTACCAGGTCTCAATGATACCTATGAGGATAAATGTGTGTCCTTTTTCTTAGGTGAAAGTAGCTGAATTTAGCAAAGAAAAGAATGTAAAAGGTGACATGAAAGTCAGAAGAAAAAAACCTGAGCTAAGGCTATATTCAGAGAAGCATATGAATGTATGAATGAATGAAAATAATTTAATAAGTATCTATTATGTGCAAAGCATTGAGCCACAAAGCCCTGGAGTACAAGCATAAAAGGAAGACAAAGATAAAGATCATATAAGTAACATGTCCAGAATCATTGAAATTAAAATCCTGTGAAGCTTTTCTCCAGTCAGACTACTAGCTGTGGGCAGCAAGGCGGCGCTGTGGATAGAGCACCAGGGCTGGAGTAGGGAAGATCTGAGCTCAAATCCAGCCTCAGACACTCAGCTGGGTGACCCTGGACAAGTCACTTAATCTTGTTTGCCTCAATTTCCTCATCTTTAAAATGAGCTAGAGAAGAAAATGGCAAACCTTTCCAGTATCTTTGCCAAGAAAACTCCAAATGAGGTCAAAAAGAATTGGACACAGCTGAAATGACTGAAGTCAGACTACACATGCAGGACTGTAAAATTTCGTGCCACATTTGAAGAACATTAACAAATTAGAGCATATCCAAAGGAGTTCTTTCATGGTGGTAAGATGATAAGAAGAAATTAGAGAGACTCAGAATTCTAGTTGAGAAAGAAAGACTCTTTAACAGTTAGAGCTGACCAAAGATAGGAAGAACAATGTTGGAAGATGGTGCATTCCTCATAACTGGAGGTGTTCAAACAGAGACTGAAAAATCACTTCTTCGGGACATAGTAGAAGGATTCTTGGCCATGTATGGTTTGGACAGGAATTTGATAGATCTCAACCTTTTCAAGAAAAAGGACTCCCTTTTTAATATCCAAAATTTTCATTGACCTTTATATGTCTATTGTTGTATCTATGGAGTGAAAATAGATATGATGACAAAAAGCTATGAGATCATTAACACTTTCAAATAAGCTTGTATTTTATTAATTACAATGATAATTACATACCTGAAAAAGATTGCAATGTACTTATAAGATATTAGCTCAGTATAATTCAATTCAAACAAACATTAAGCATCCATTCAGTGTTGGGCTCTATGCTTGGTCTTGGAGATACCAAAACAAAAAGAAAAAAGTCTCTACCCTCAAGCAGCTTATACTTTACTTTGGGGGCAGAAGAGGTAGACAAATTATATGTACCAGTGGCCCTCCCAGAGACCATGCACACAGGATGGTCTGTGCCCTGGCCGCTGACATCTTCTGCCAAGGACACTTGTCACATAGATTCCTGAGTCTTTGTCCTGGCTAATTCCAGCAAGACATATGCTTTGGACTCTTGAAGAAGAACTTGTGTAATCAAATGCTCTTCGTGGATCCCCATAGGCTATCTCCCTCGTTTTCTTCTTGCTGCTAAGTCTGTGTGCAGTCAGCCAAATCTGTCAACCATTTTTATTCCTCTCCACCTTTGTATGGGACAGATCCTTTGGGATCTGTCTTTCTCTTTATTCGATTCTTCAGTCCTTCCTCCTCTGCAGTGGTGGTTTATTTACAAAGTCGAAGGTGATGTTAGATGCATGAGTTGAGGCCTACCAATTAACTTCCCACAGTGTTACTAAGCTGTTTTGATACTCAGAGAAGCCTCGAAGTATTCATTTATTCATATTTATTTATTTTCTCTACCTTTCTGAGCTAACTTCTGATAAGCAATGTAACCATGGCCTAGAACTAAAACCAATGGTTTTCATAGGTCAAACTCAGTCTTGGGAACTTGTAAGTTAGTGTTTGGTTTATTTCCTTGCTTAGAATTTAACTTGGCAATTTACTCATTTGGCTCAAGTCTAATTCTAAGACTTTCAGCTCACATTCAACTCAACCAGGTAATAAGATGTTAACTATAAAACCAGCTTTTTTTTAACCCAATACTGACAATGCCAAAAGCCTGCAATGGACTCATCCACATCTATCAACAGTAAAGACAACTCTCCTTCCTTGTTTGGAAAATCCTACCTCCCAGATACCTTTACAATCTTCTCAACTAATAAAACTGCCCTGGGTGAAGTCTTTTCTCAACAAGAAAAAGGCACTCTAGATCCATAGAGAATTAATCCTCATTACTAGACCTGCACAGTTTCCATAACTGACAATGCCAGTGAAAAGAGAGGTCCAAGTTTGTTTCTCAACATCCTAACTCCATCCCTTGTTGCTCTTCACCTATAGTTCCCTCTTGTGCCTAGAAATCTTTATGATGGTCCAGAATTCAGCAATGTCTGGAAATCCCTATAATGAACTCAGAGGATTTGGTCCAGAAATTTATCCATCATCCCACCACTGCTGCTGGTTCACATTCTGGGAACTCCTCACTTAGGCTAAAGAACTCTGCCGCTGCCTCCATCCCCTGCCATCTCTAGAACCATCTGGTTCTCTACAGGGACAGCAGGAACGTGTCATTTTCCCTCCTGGGTAATGAGTCCAAGTCTATATGTAGCCCTGTTTTCTCTTTCTCGTTTTCTCTCCAAGCTTCCATGCTTCAATTAATTCTAGCACTTTTAAAAGGCCAGAGCTCAGCAGTGCAGCTTAGGTATATTAGTATCAATGAATCATCAATCTACATGGTATCAAAGGACAATAAGTACCAAGGGCAAAGCAAGTTCATTCCCTATCAAATATTTAGCCTTATTGAGAGAGTTCTATCTTTTGCTAAGAGGAAGTTTTGTGGCTAGAACAAAGGCCTCCTCAGTGAGGCAATGAGAGCTTTACACCTTATAGCAGCGGTTCTCAACCTGTGGGTTATGTTCAATTTGCTACAATGAAAATACATCCTGCCTATCAGATAGATTCATAACAGCAGCAAAATTACAGTTATGAAGTAGCAAGGAAAATAATTTTATGGTTGGGAGTCACCACAACATGAAGAAATGTATTAAAGGATCATGGCATTAGGAAGGTTGAGAACCACTGTCTTATAGAGAGAGAGAATTTCAATGCCAGAACAAAGGACCAAGTCAGAGGAACAATCAAGAACCAAGACAAGACTGGGCACATCCACTGGGATAATATTATTCCAGTATGATATAGCACTATAATTATGCATGTATATACATAGCCCCTAGATCAGATAGCCACAATAGAACATCCCCTGGACCAAAAAGGATGGACATTTTTAAAATTGAGAAGTCTTAGGCAGTTAGGTGTTGCAGCAGATGGAATCAGGAAGACCTGAGTTCAAATCTGAACCAATCACCTAACCTTGGTCTCCTCATCTGTAAAATGGGGATAATAATAGCACCTACCTCCCAGGGTTCTGGTGAGGAGAAAAATGAGATAATATTTGTAATGCACTTTGCAAACCTTAAAATGTTACATAAAAGTTAGCTTTTATTATCTAACATTGACATCTAGTAGATGCCATGTACTGGTGCTCTAAAGCATCTCATGAACTAAATGCGTTTCATCCTTGTATGTCTAAATGCAATGTTTATAGGGATTCATGCATCAAAAGAATTAAAGAACCCTCTGGAGGATCACTGGCTCTTAGATGTTTTTTTAAGGAGTAGAAGTTGGGGTTCTAAGCCCTACAAAAGTAGAAAGAAAAACATGCTATTCAGAAATAACTCCATAGAGGTCATAGCACTTTATCAAGATAAAAATTGTATCTGAAGACTTTAAGCAACTGTATTTCCAGACTAGAATTTACTTTCCAAATTCTATTCATAGTTCTCTATCTATCTTGCATTTAAAGTTAAATTGAAACTACATCTTTTTTACTGTCATGTATGGACAAGCTTAAGGAAAGATATTCTTAAAAAAAAAAAAAGGTAAAATGCCACATTAGTCTTTTGTCCCATAAATCAATACAGTTTAGCTATTCTAGGACTACTAAACCATCTTTCTCTCTCTGCTCGCCTCCTGGAGTTAAACTGACTATTGACTAAAATGATACCCTCAGGAAAGGCACTCACCATAGCTTCCACAGGTAGAGAAGGAAAGTCATAAGAATCATGACTGTGACAGTTACCTTAAAAAGCAGAAGAGACAAGCCAGAATCTGTTCATAATTTATAAAGATATTATAAGTCAATATAGTTGAAACTGAGTTAGATTCTCCTCTATTTTGCAAGGAATATCAATTAATCTATCAATTTTGTCCTGAACATCAACTAGGAACCCAAAGCTGTGCTAGGCATTCTGGGAGATTTTAAACTAAAGTACCAAGTAGCTTACAGACTTGCTGTGGAGGCCTGACCTATGGTACAGGCAAGCAATTAGGCAAAATAATTTCATTTCCTTGGGCCTCAGTTTCTTCAGGGTCAAGTGAGAGGATGTCTATGCTCCTTTCAAGTTCTCGTACTCTAGAACACCAATCAGAAAAAGACACAAGAAAAGGTGAGGCTTGAATTGTGCCTTGAAGGATGGGCAGGACTTAAAGAAATAGAGAAGATGGATGAGAACGTTCCACATAGGCTGAATTTCAAGAGCAAAGACATGTGTTGGGCCATAGTTCTATTTCCAAATGTTCTCTCCCCTCCCCCAGCCCTTCCTCTCATACACATATGCCTTGTGGCCCCTAATTGTTCGCCTGAGTAATTCTTTTCTTTCTTGACCAAGCGCTTTTTAAATTTTATTTTTATTTTCTTTTAATTTATAGAATAAAACAAGCATCTCCATAACATAGTAAAACAAAAAAGATGATTGCACATAAAACATCCAAGCACCAGGGATGTGTATTATACTTAGCTTCATAGTATTAATGAATACTAGTATCAACTGCTTAACTGAGCTCATTTGGAAAAGCTGAAACTATTTGCATATCTTTCTAGTCTCTTTACCCTTCATTCCTCTCTAAGCATTGTAAAATTCATTCATATTGGCCTTCTTTTTTTTAATGTTCTTTTTTTTTTGGAAGGGGGAAAGCAGGGCAATTGGGATTAAGTGACTTGCCCAAGGTCATATGGCTAGAGAGTGTCAAGTGTCTGAGGTCGAATTAAAACTCAGCTCCTCCTAATTCCAGGGCTGGTGCTCTATTCACTGTGCCACCTAACTGCCCCATATTGACCTTCTTGATGCTCTTTCCATGTGACATTCCACCTCCCCTCTACATGCTTTTGTATTTTCTGTCACTCATGCTCAGAATGTTCATAGAATCTTAGACTAGATCTCTTAAAACTCCTAACATCCTTCGAGGCTCAGCTCAGATGCCACCTTCTGCACAGAGACACAATCTTCATTAATCTCCCTAGTTGCTAGAGCCTTCTCCCTCTAAGGTCAGCTTCAATCATATACATATATGTGTGTATGCATGTGTGTGTGTGTGTGTGTGTGTGTATATATATAATATATATGTATGTGCGTATATATCTCTAGTGATACATTTATGTGTATAATGTGTATGTTATGTGTATAGATACAGATATATGTGTATAGATACAGATACACACACACCTACTTCATATACATATGGTCTCCCCCATTAGATGATAAGGTCCTGGAAGACAGGGACTGTATCAGCAGGCACCCTAGCATACCCAGGATGGCTGCTAGCACAGGTTCTTAGATCTGCTTTTCTAAAGGAAAACAACTCAAAATGGGTTAACAATCTTACTTTAATCAATCAAACATATACCATTTATCTAGTTCAGGGGGAAAAGTCAGCACCCTGAACTTTAGATGATACAAACAGAAGTTACAAGCAGTCAGAGAAACATATCAGCAGAGAGGCTTCCGGCTGTCTGACCATTACATCCATACATAGTCAGTTACCAGAGAGGGAAGCATCAACATCTGAGTTTTCAAAGCCAGGGGGCTCAACAGCTTCCCAGAGTCCAGTCTGACCAAATCATGCAACTCTTTCCAAAGTGAGCCCCAAAGCAAAATCTCACCTCAGAGGTGTATATAGCCTTTTCCAGGGTTGTTGGGGCTCTTGTTGGTAATGGGTTGAACTGGTCCTCAGCTAACAGGGAATGTGAAGGTTGCACCTGTTTGTGATAAGCAGGATTATCTCTCCACCTTCGGGGTGATGCACGAGTGGCTCAGTGGCTCGCTGTGGCAAGGGCAAGGCCAGGGGAGGGGCCCTAAGGGGCTCTGGAGAAAGGACTTAAATACAGGCTACCTGGAGGCAGAAGGAAGTCCAGCCACACCAAGCTTAGAGAAAGTAGCTAGAAGCAAGTGGTGTGTTCTGAAGAAGAGAAAGTTCCAGTCACTCCAAGCTTAGAGAATGAGAGAGAGTTCCAGCCATGCCAGGCTTAGAGAATGTAGCTAGAAGCAAGTCCTGAGTCCTAAGTTTTCTGTGCAGCTGTTTCTCCCGGAGAAAACAGAAGCCGGGAGCCGGGGACACCCGAAGCCTGTTGAGGAAGGGTATAGGTGAAACCTATACAGCCTGACCCCCAAAAACCGTAACACAGGGTCAGAGAATATCATAACCCTCTTGACCCACTGCCCAATCACAAAGTAATAAGGCACAGGCATTCCTGAAGAACAAGCCTCCTGCCACAGGTTCCATGTGACCACATTCAGCCTATTAGGGGGCAGAGGATACTTTCAAATCAGAGAAGGTTCTCAGAGCCAATTAAGCCTATCAAAGGACCTAGAGGCAGGGAAGATCTTCAGATTCCCATAACATTGTTTTTCCCTTTTTTTTAACCTCAGTTCTCAACACAGTGCCTGAAACATAGTAAAGCAGCTAGGTGGCTCGGGGGATATGGTAGGAGACTTGGAGTGAGGAAGACTTGAGTTCAAATGCCAACTCAGATACATAGTGGCTGTGTGGCCCTGGGCGAGTCACTTAATTTCTATGCACCTCAATCTTTATCTATGTAAAATGAAGATGATATAATACCTATCTCACAGGGCTGTTGAGAGAATCAAATGAGTCAGCACATGCAAAGTGCTTGGCAAACATTAAAGAGCACTATAAATGTGAGCCATTATCACTGATGAGGACTTAATGAACATGTGCTAATGGACTGGCCAATCCTGATGCAAACTGAGGCTTCTGAATGTGGTCACACACAGTGGTGGTGCTGCAGTTTTTCCATGCTATACAGAGATACGGTCTTCACTAAAGTTCATCTCCAATGCCCCAATGAACTTATAGATGGGAGTGACCTCAGGCTCTCAAAAATACTGCTAGTAGAACATAAATTCTGGCAGGTCCAACAAGCTGAAAAGTGAGTGTAGGCCCAGAGGCAGCAGAGGAAAGTAGGGAAACCACTGGACTTGGGATTAGAAAGCCTATAAAACAAACAAGGTGATCATCACTTCCTTCAAACACAAAATCCTAGGAGCTTATAACACAAAGGGGATAAAGATATAGTCATGGCACCTGTAGAACTTCAATTACGTAAGCCATTTGGGGGACCTTCTCCATCTATCAGTCCTAGAAAGAGCAGTTAAACTTGGATTTGATGTATTAAGGAACATTTATTTAATTTTTCCCCAAAGTCAGTCAGCAAACCAGCTTTTATTAAGCACCTATTGGAGGCAGCTGGGTGAGTCAGGAAGACCTGAGTTCAAACCTGGACAAGTGTGTGACCCTGGGCAAGTCATTTAACCCTGTTTGCCTTGATGCAATAGGGAAGGAAATGGCAAACCACTTCAGTATCTTTACCAAGAAAACCCCACGGACAGCATTGGTACGAAATGGTCCACAGGGTCACAAAGAGTCAGACAGAACTAAATGAGTAAAAAACAACAGCATGTGTGCATCACTGTGCTAAATACTCTCTGCTAGGTATGATCAGGATACAGTTTATACTCAATGGAGTCAAATTTGTCTAATCAATTTTAAGTTATACTGAGCTGCTGTCTCTCAGACACCTGTGTTGCTGACACAGCCAAAAACAAAATTTCTACTGGGAGGCCATAGGGAGCTTTGCGTGGATTTCTCTCAAAGAGAAGCTGCTCTCTGCATTGCAACATGAACTTTAAACCTTAAAGAATTCTTTAAAAAAAGTTTTATCCTGCTTTGACTACAAGTATACCCATGCAAAGGGCTAAACAGTCACCTCTGAGAAATTCCCATTTCCATCAGCCCAAGTCCCAGCAAAGCAGGCTGATCCTGCCAGCATGGTCCTGTCTGGCATCAGGGGGTGAGAATTCACTCTCCCTGCCTGACTAGTCTTTGGTTTCTCTAATGACTATGCCCATAATGACTTGGCCAAGGACGCTGTCCATTCACATTATTTGTCAGCTCTTCTCTCTTCTATGTTCCCATCTCTGAAAGGCTGGACTGTGACCCATTTGGTACAGATCACCAAGCAGCCATCAACTGTAATGACTTGGGCTATTTAGAATCAGTGACTTGGAGATGAAAGGCTATGCATCTTATTATCAATTCCCTGAGCCTTCCAGTCCTATCAAAGCAGCTTTCATAACCAAGTAATCAGGTTATAAGAAAAATTAGGCTGAGCATCACCAATTTTCCCTTTGCTATATTCCACCCCCTTATCCCTTTTTGAGCTTGCAGATGAAATGAATGTATTTCTCATCATCTTCTGTTTCCACATTCCTTTTTCCCCTTGTTTACACAAGGCCCTTGGCTTAATGCTCCTCCATCTCCATCCCTACCCCCTTCAGCAGGGGCTTGTGCCATTAACACAGTATGGTAACACATATTCTGAACCTGCTTCAAACTGTGATATAATAGGATTTATGTTCTTTGGTTCACAATGGCAAAGCAAAAAGCCTTCACACTTGAGACTGATAGATTCATGAAGAGTTGCAGGCTTCCAGGGAAATGGGAAATAATGGTCATGGAACATAGGACTGTGGTACAATTTTCATCACTTGGAAACAGATTACTGCAGGATTTACAAGGGACCACTTTGTACAAGAGGATTACAAACTATTTTTACTCAAGAAAGCAAATAAGTTGAGGACCTGTTTGAGTGATTTATTAGTTCTGAACTCCATAGTGATCCATTTAATTGAATTCAACAGGTGTCCCTTAAGCAGCTAGTATGTAGAAAGCACTGTGATATGCCCTGAGGGATACAAAGGCAGAAAATGTAACCTTTCAAACCAGGGAATTTCCTTTTGCACTTAAAAGACAGCTCCTGATCTTTGGAATGAGAGATGAACTTGCCAAGGTCAGAGACAACTCTATCTTACATAGACCGAGTCTGTTCATTCAGAAGAAGGCAATGGTTCACATTTGCATGTGAATCAAATGTCTGGTACCAGTAGAAACACAATTCCTATCTATATATTCTTTTGTGTTACTAAGGAGATTTCTGAGCATGATTCAAAAAAGGAAAGACAGTAGGGCACTGAAAAGACTAATATTTCAAGCTAAAATTTAACTCATTATGATAACCATTTTGTATGGATTTATGAGACAGTCTGGTGGGGTGGAAGGAACATTGAAAATTGAGTCAGAAGTCTTGGTTCTGGCACAAACCAATTCTGTAACCCTGGACAAATCATTTAACCTCTATATAATATCTGAGAGCTTTCGCATCTGCAAACCATTCTTCCTACCTTGCAAGATTGTTGGAAGGGTCAAAATGACATAATGAATATGAAAAGACTTTGAAAAAAATTTTTAAAGCAATATATAAACAGAAGGTCCATCATGACAGATAAGTCATGGATTTGAAGTCCCAAAAACAAGGGTTCCTATTTCACAATTAAAATGAAGCACTCAGTTACCTCATAAGGAAAATTGACTTAATGTCATCTTGCAGGGTTACTTTGAGGGTCAAATGAGTTTGTGTATTAAAGTGCTTTGCAAATTTTAAAGTATGATAAAAATGTTAGCTGTCATCATTGCTTACTCATTATGTTTCCCTTAAAAATATCTAAAAGGCATTAAACAAAATGTCTCCTATGGATACTTTTAGGATGCTAGAAAGCATCCTAACCAGTCAAAACATCTCTTCTTTATTCTCTTCTCTGCATTTTCCTAGAAATCCTAGTTCTTTACTTACTCTTCTTTCCTTCCTAAATAAAGACAATATGAGAATGACAATCTTTCAACAAATTAATATTATAGGTCAGATGTTTGTTTGTTTCATTAAGTTCAGTTAAAGCTATCCCTTCCATATCATGATGTTTACCATCAGTTTCAATATATCAAGGGTCAGCAAAAGAAATTAAATAGGAATTTGAGGGAAGTTTTGCAGAAGCCACAGATGCTGGTGAAAGTCAGCAGTTGATGAAAAAAGTTTAGAAACTCAGAAATGCATAAAATATATGCATAGTATTGTATAATATCAACATATTTTATCTGTTAATACCATAGTAATTCAAATTTTTTTCTCTGGTAAGAAGGAAGGGTCAAAAAATTTGACACAGATTTTCCAGATCCTGGGGGGATGTGGAAGGGATAATGATACCCTCCTTTCTCTCTCAGATGAAAAACTTTAATTGAAGAGAGGGGAGAGAATAGAAGCAAACAGACAGAGAGAGGAATAGAGACAAATACAGAGGGAGACAGAAACAGACAAAGATCTTTAATGCCCTGTACTCCTGTACCACCATGATGCAGAAAGGACCACTGACTTCCTCAAGTTTATGCCAAAATAACACAAACTGACAGCTTCCACCAAGCTAGAAAATCTTCAAATATGAACCCAATGAGGGGCCAATTACATGTCTGCTGTCCAAAGATCAACCTAAGTCTGGAGAAGCTCTTCAGGTTAGCTGCAAGGTAATAAATTTATCAGTGACTGTAACAACCATCTGTTAAGTTATTAACAGGTTGAAATTTATGCTAGTAGAGGATATTTCTGTACCAACAAAATCAAATCCTTAACCCACACAAATCATCAGACTTTCTGTATATTATCATCAAAATGCAGAAGGACGAGATAGAAAGCAAAATACCATAGGAAAGGAGGAGGAGTTTTAGGAGCACAGCAACCCTGAGACCTGGAAAATCTGGTAAAAAAAATTTTGGCCCACCCTTCACACCAGAGAAGAAGCCTGAATTATTATGGTATTAAAAGATAAAATATGTTGACATTATACAGCACTAAAAAATATGTGGGAGTCCTCCATACATAGTGAATACAACTTACAAAATACTTCTTACAAAAGTAGACCTAAATAGTTGGAAAGATACTAATTCTTTGTGGTTGGGTGGTATCAATGTAATAAAAGTGGCAGTATAACAAAATCAGTTTACTTCATGTCATATCAAACTACCAAATGGCTACTTTGTACAGCTAGAAAAAAATAGGAAAAAAATTTTCCGAAAAAACAAAAGACCAAGAATCAGCTCCCATGGTTTTAATTGTCATCTCTATAAAGATGACTCCCAAATCTATTAATTCAACCTCAGTCTTTCTACCTTCAATTTCACATATCCCTATTAGACATCTTGAACTCAATTTCCTGTAGATACCTGTCTAAGACTGAACTCATCATCCCCACCCCAAGCCCTCACTAGTCCCTAATTTTTCTAGTCTGTTGAGTGTATCACCATTCTCTCAATCACCCACACCTATAAAATAGGTAGTACCATCAATGTCTCACCCACATCCAATTAGTTATCAAGTCCTGTCAATTCTACTTTCACAACACCTCTCATATATGCACTTTTCTCTCCTGTGACACCACAGCCATCCTGGGGCAGTCCTCCATCATCTCATACCTGGACTGCCACAAGAGCCTGCTGGTTGGTCTCCCTGTCACATGTCTTTTCCCACTCCAGTCCATCCTCCACTCAGTTGTCAAAATGACCTTCTTCTACCACAAGGATACTAGTGAAGTACTCAGGCTGTCTACCCATAATCTCTCATTCTTACCACATGACTGAGCCATCTTCCTTTTTTATTCCAATCATGCATTATGATGACATCCTTCTAGTGCAGCAGTTCTCAATCTGTTGGTCTTGACCCCTTTGGGGGTTGAAGGACCCTTTCACAGGGGTTGCCTACGACCATCAGAAAACACATATTGGGCCACATTAACAGAAGTAGTCAGTCCAAACTCCTCAGAATGGTTATGATTCTCTTCTGGGAGTTCTATCAGTGTTTCAGGGATGGCTGTAATCAACATCACATCACAAAAGCAAGAGAACCTAGAGAATCCATAGAGAATCCCTAGCTGAGGCAGCTACTGCTAGGTAGTAAAGCAGATACAGCACTCAGCTTAGTATCAGGAAAACCTGGGTTTGAATCTTCCCCCAGACATTTGCTAGCTATTTGACCCTGGGCAAATCACCTAACATTGCTCAGCCTCAGTTTATATAGAATGGGAATAATAATAGTACAAAGTTCTTGTGAAGATGGAATGAGATAAAATCTATCTGTAAAGAGCTTTGTAAGTCTTAAATCACTATGAAATTGTTAGTATCGTTATTTTATCATAATAATATTAAAATTACATGACATCAGGTCAGATAAATGGCACAGTAGATAAAGCACTGACCCTGGAGTCAGAAGGACCTGAGTTCAAATCCAACCTCAGATATTCACTAGCTTGTATGACCCTGAACAAGTCACCTAACCCTGATTGCCTCAAAAAAATAAAAATTATGCTATTATTGTTGATAGGAATGATAATGACAATCCTGTGAAATCCTACTTACAGTTTGGCTAAAATAATCAATCATACAAGTACAGATTTCAAAGAGACACATCTAGACAGCATTTATATCAATGTTTTAATGGACCTGAAATATATAATATCAATTGGCAAGACAGTAACGTGGTAGCCAGCAAAGCTAACATAATCTTGGGCCACATTAACAGAAGTATAAAGTCCAAAATGAGGAAGACAACCACTTCATTTCAATCTTCCCTAATCAAACCACACTTCAGATATTACATTTAGGTCCAGATACAACATTTTAAGAAGGATTGACAACCTTCAGAGTATCCAGAGGGTAATCGCATGGTAAATGACCTTGAAACCATGTCATTGAAGAGTGGGTTGAAGAAACTAAGGGTGTTTAGCCTGGAGAAGTGGTCTTAGGAGAGATGTGATCTCAGTCTTCAAATACATGGAAGGTTCTACCATAGAAGGTGGGGTGCTGGGGATGGGGAGGCAGCATTATGCTTACTCTGCTTAACCTCAAGAGACAAAATAAAGAGAATGATTTAGCAACAGTGACTCTGATCCCAGCTCAAAATAAAGATAAACTGGCTAAAACTGAACCTGTTTAGAAATGGATTGTGCTGTCTCAGGAAGTTTTGAGTATCCCCAACTCTGTATATTTCAAGTTGGATATGTTCAAGATGGATTTACTTCTTGTCATGGAAACTGCAGAGAGGATTCTTGTTCAAGTATGGTTTGGACCGGATGACCTTTCAGGTTACTTCTAACTTTGAAATTCTATAACAAGCAAGGTAATAGGGATGTGGGAGGGAGGGTTAAAATCAATAATTCATAATCTTTATGTTTTATTAATATATAATCTAAAATAGCAACTGGGGGCATAAATTATATTTATTGTTCAATCATTTCAGTCACATCTGACTCTATGACCCCATTTGCAGTTTTCTTAGTAAAGATATGAGAGTTGCTTATCATTTACTACTCCAGCTCATTTTACAGATGAGGAAACTGTGGCAAAACAAGGTTAAGTGACTTGCCCAAGGTCACACAGCAAATCTGAGACAATTTAAATTCAAGGAGATGAGTCTCCCTGACTCCAGATCTGGAACTCTATCCACTATGCCTCCTAGCTGCCCCCATAAATTATACATGTGTATGTACAAATATAAATACACATACAAACATACACACATGTATTTGTACACACACGACATATAAATATATATTTGTACACACATATATGATGTATAAATATATTTGTACACATATGCTATATAAATATATTTTATACACATATACGACATATAGATATATTTGTACACATGTGATACATAAATATATATTTGTACACATATATGATAAATATATATTTGTACACACATATGATCTATAAATATATATTTGTACACATATTAACTATAATGAAATAGGATATAAGTGAGGAAAAACAAGCCTTGATATATTTGAAGAGAGAAAGATTACTTCTCTATGAGTGAAGCCTTTGTGGGAGAAGTGGAACCTGGGTTGATCCTTGAAAAATGGGAAGGATTCCACAGGATGGAGACAAATATGGAAGAATGCATTCCAGACAGCTGAGATAACGTAAGCAGAGATTCCATGGCAGGAGAGGAAAGCATAAATTCAGGGAAGCTCTCTCGAGCTTAGAACATAGAGGACAGAAAGGAATAACCTAAGCAACGTAGGGAGGAGGGGTAAGTAGGACCCAGACTGTACGGAGTCTCTAATACAAAGCTATGTAGTAGGTAATAGAGAATGACTGGAGATTTCTGAAAAGTAGAATGATGTGATTTGGGTTTTGCATCACAAAAATAAATGTGGCAGCAGTTTGTAGGATGGATAGAGGATGGGGACAGATGGGAAGTAGATAAATGGGTGACGAGGTTTTAGTTAAAGGTTGGATTAAATGATGCTTAAAGTAGCTTTTATTTTTAGATTCTATTGTATCATAACCTACATGGAACTACATAAGCTCCCTTCCCAACTCCCTGTCAACTGGCAGGTTGAGACCCTATAGGGCACTTAACTACCCCTCCCCTTGGGGTTTTAAGTATAATTGTGAGGAGTTATTTTTTTCTTCCTCTTCTCACCCTTGATTCCCCACCCCACCCCATCTGGTGTTCCACAATACCATTTAACCAGTTAACTTATCCATAATATCAATTAACTAATTTAAATCAATTGACATCTAGAGAGGGGCATTTACTAGGAAGATAAAGCAACAAATGTACAGAAACATTTACCCCAAAGTCTAGAACACACTCCAGCACAAGATACATGTAGAGTACAGGGGAAAAGTAACCTCAGGCTTAGAGAGCACAATGGCAAAAGGACATCACAGCTTATGGTTGTGGAGTTTTGTGGAGTTTCTCATGAAATTCGCCCGAGGTTTGTGGAGGTTTCCTTTGGCTCCTAGAACAGATGTTCCCATCATCTGGTGCTGTTACTAGGATACTCTTATTGCCACTGAGAAGTCCTCAATCTTCTGGCCATTTAAAGTTTGCAAGGTCTTCTTCCACTGGGAGAGGGAATTGTAATAGTCCCTCCAGGCTCGTTCCCTCCACCCCAACTCTCTGCCATCTGGTACAAGAGCAAAGTGTTTGCCTCCTCAGGTTCCTGAAGCTCGATTCTTCTTTTTTCTTTTTTTGCTTTTTGGAGGGCAGTTGGGGGTTAAGTGACTTGCCCAAGATCACACGGCTAGTTTTTGTGTTAAGTGTCTGAGGCCAGATTTGAACTCAGGTCCTCCTGACTCCAGGGCCGGTGCTCTATTCACTGTGCCACCTAGCCACCCCCTGAAGCTTGATTCTTAAAACAGTTACTAGAATCCTTTTGTTAAAATTATATTCCTAAACCCAGAGGTGTATCATTTTATCTAGTGGCTCAATGCAATTCACCTCTTCCCAACTTAAGTAAGTTATTTGCATCTAAATTATATCTTTGATTGATTATTTGATTCAATAGAGGTGTCTGGGAATTGTGCACATCTAGTATACACATTTGATTGATTCCATAATTCAATCACTGAGACAGTTCTCACCTGTATTCTCAGAACAATACAGCATCCTATTAGTTATATATTCATTGGGGTAGGAGTGATTGATTGATTCAATTAATAAGCCCAACCTTCTGTTTTAAACTAGAGTGGAGTGGATCAGTCTTACCCTACAATTATCTGAGACTACAGCAATGACAGTGGTCTAAACTAGGACAATGATAAAGGGAATGGAAAAGATGAGACAGGGGCAAAAAAGATTACAGAGGAAACATATATATATATATATATATATATATATATATA
>CM053596.1:86202590-86235325 GCA_028646575.1 Pseudocheirus occidentalis | reverse complement strand
CTCAATTTTCATATATGAAGGGAAACATGGATTTCAGAAACAGAAACTGTAAGCTTGCAATCAATCCCTGGCAAAATTCAAGATTAGATTATTAAACAGATGGTTTGTGGGCATTTGGGGGGGAAATGATGGTTATTGAGATCTATCCTTGATTACATCCTGTTCAGCGTCTTAATCAATGACTTGGAAGAATACATAGAAAACATGCTTATCAAATGACACCCAGCTGGGAGGAGTAGCCAATGTTTTGGTTCTCTGATTCAAGTCCCAAATAGACCTGGAGACCAAAACCAGGCAAAACACTGAAAGGAATGAGCACAAAACTTTGCATGTAGGTTAAAATCAAATTCAAATACTTAAGTACAGGGGCAAGGAGATCTAATTATGTATTTAAAAATAAAAACAATCTTGGTAATTTTGGTAGAATAAAAGTTTTGTGCAAGAGAACGGTGAATACCAAATAAAGTTCATTAGGGAGATGAACTAAAGAGGTGCTTTCATATGTACAGAGGGAACTCCCTTGACCAAAGCAGTTTGTTACCTTCTCTGTGATTTAGAATTACCTAGGGCACTGAAAAGTTAAGTAGCTTACCTAGTGTCACACATACCCAATCATTGTCACAAATAAGACTTGGATCCAGGTTTTCCTGGTTATGAATCCCATTCTGCCTACAAAATTACACTGCTTCTCTCATGCAATTTCAGAATACATCAATAAATATATAATGTCTGGATAAAGGAGGCCCAGAATACAAATCTACTCTAAGCTGATCAGACAATATCTGAACATGATGTTGAGTAAGAGGGACATTCAAAAACTAGAGAATACCCAGAAGAAAATGATCAGGACACTAAAACATCTGAAAATTGTATAAGGACTTAGCCTACTGTCTGGTACACAGTATGTGCTTAATGGATTGTAATTGAATTACTAATATGAGAGATAAGTGAAGGACCCATGAATGATTATTTATCCTAGAGAAGTCTTAAGGGACATTATGTTGTGGGGGATGTTTAGTCATTTTCAGTCATATCTGACTTTTTGTGACCCCATTTGGGGTTTTCTTGGCAAAGATACTGGAGGGGTTTGCTATTTCCTTCTCCAGCTCATTTTATGAATGAAGAAACTAAGGCAAACAGGGTTAAGTGACTTGCCTAGGATCACACAGCTAGTAAGTATCTGATGCCAGATATGAACTCAAAAAGATAAGTCTTCTTGACTCCAAGACCAGCACTCAATGCACTTTGGAGCCACCTAGCTGCCCTCAAGGGGCTTATATTCTATTGGAAGGAAACAACTGGTACAAAGATATTATGGGAATCTGAAAATCTTCCCTGCCCCTAGGCCCTTTCATAGGCTTAAGTGGCTCTGAGAACCTTCCCTGATTTGAAAGTATACTCTGCCCCCTAATAGGCTGAATGTGGTCACATGGAGCCTGTGGTGGGAGGCTTGTTCTTCAGGAATGCCCATGCCTTGTTGTTTTGTGATTGGGCAGTGGGTCAAGAGGCTTGTGACATTCTCTGATCCAGGAGAAGACTATATATACCCTGTTCTAAGGTTTTGCTTTGGGGCTCACTTTGGGAAGAGTTGTGTGATTTGGCCAGACAAGACTCTGGGAAGCCATTGAGTCCCCCCTGGCTTTGAAACCCCAGATGTTGGTGCTTCCCTTTCTGGTATTTAACATAGGAGATCAGGCTAGAAAAATAGGGTTGGAGTCAGATGGTGAAGGTCTTTAAATGCCCCAAACTCCATCCTCTTACAGATGGCAAAACGGGAGTTCAAAACTGGGGTTCAGTGATTTGTCCAAGGTTACATGGTTGGTAGTAGAGGCATAAGGAAAATGGAGACCTCCTCACTCTTCCTTCAGTACATACTCCACTATTACAAGTGCGTGTGCATTTTCTCTCTGTGTGTGTCTCTGTGTGTGTGTATCTCTCTCTCTCTCTCTCTCTCTCTCTCCCTTCTCCTTTCTCTTTTCCTGTCTCTTCTCTCTCTCATCTATGCTTACACTATATATACACATATACTTACATGAATATATATAGACATAGATATATACCATGTGTATAAATAATATGTAAATAAATGTATAGAATACAGCTACATTACATAGATAGAAGGTATAGAAGAGAGAGGCAGGGAGAGGGGGGAAAAAAGGGTAATGGGAAGAGAGAGAGGGAAAAGAGGAGAGAAGAGGAAGGGAGGGGAGCAGAGCTGAGGAGAGGAAAGGAGAGGGGAGGGAAGGAACTGAGAAAGAGAGACAGAGAGACCTAGACAGAGAGAGAGAGAGAGAGAGAAAGAGAGAGAGAGAGAGAGAGAGAGAGAGAGAGAGAGAGAGAGAATCAGGGGGAAAGGGGTATAGGTGGAAAGAAGGACATGTGATTTCATTGATTTGGGAAACTCCTGGTATAGAAACTACCCTCCTCAACAACTATCTTCAACTTACAGTCACAGAGTTTTTCAGGGGTCCTAGAAAGTTAAATGACTTGCCATGATCTCATATGAGTCACTCTAAGGCTGAATCTATTCACTAAATCCCACTGCCCTTCTCAATATAATTTAAACTTAATAAGTATTTGATCCGTGATTGAAGTGATTGAGATTTCTGTTGACTGTTCGGGTTATTTCATAACTTCAGGAATATCCAAGCAAAGAAAAATGTTTTGAAAGAATGCTTCTTAAAAATAGAGAGCTTCCTCTCTTTCCAATTTCACAAGCTAAATGGAGGGTAGAAAAAAGAATTCTCTGAGTGACAGGGACTGAAGGTAGAGTTGATTTAATGGTAGACAAACATACAATAGGCTATACACATATTCCATCACCAAAGATGCAAAATTTCACAGTTAGTTTAACTGAACTTGAAACATTTCGTGGCAAATGTAATTAGTAATTGTCAGAGTGGGGAGAGGGGAATCAGGAAACACTTCTTGGCAAGCATACAACGCATCCTACTAAGTAAGCATGGCAAAAGGACAAAGAAATTCAGTACTGTATTCCCCAGGCCCAAGATGATTTGTCACATAGCTATGATGTTCCATGAAGAAGAAAGGCAGAAAACTTAGAGATAGCCTGTGTTTATAATCTTCTGTAAATTTCCCAGGGGATTTTTTTTAAATCATTCTTGTATTAGAGAAGCTCTCAAGTAGGTTGGATAATACTAGTGGGAAAAGGATGAGTAGGAATAAAGGTAGAAGGAAGAGGGAGGAGGATTTTAAAACACCACATGAATCTGAAATGACTTGCATTTTAGGTGAGAATTTTCCCTGACTGAAGGGATGCTTCCATGACTGAACATGGTAAATACGGGAGCCAGGAGACTTGAGATCTTTGACTCTTGCCAGCTGCATAGTTCCAAACCCAAACTCCAAAGAAGCTTAAGATGCTTGAGCTTCAGGTAAGTTCATTTCTCACCCTAATGATTTAGAGCGTAACAATTTATAATGGAGATCAGATTTAGGTGTCTTTTAAAGAAAATTCGTATAGTTCTAGGGAAAGACAGCTTTGAACATGTGTAAGTCATCACTGACATCCTTTATTATGTGCTAAGATTTGTACCCAGGAAGGAAATGAGTCTCATCTCGTCTCATCTTTAAGTGAATTAGGGCATGGATTATTGCCATTACCAACAGAGAGCCCCACTAGGGTGCTAGAAGTATAGCCCCACAGTGTCTAATCAGCCCTGTAGGTGGTGAGACCAAGGCTTTACCCACTAATCAGCCAGGAGCAAGAGCTAGATCAGTGAAGTTTAAAGGGACCCAGGACTTCCAAAGACACAGAGAAAGAACAAAGTGGAAAGAAGTGTCAATTGGAGCTATATTTCTCAAACACTACCTCCAAGGGCAACACAGTAAGCCTGAGCTTTATATTTTTACCCCTATTGGGAACTTGCTGTATGTTGGTGATCAGATCTGCATTTCGCTCCCTTTTCTAGCTTCCTTGGGAAGCATCAATACATAGTGTGTGATTCCACAGATAGATGCTTACAAGTGACTTGGTAGCCTAGGAGTACCAAGGAAGGAGCTCCTTCCCTACAGTTTCAGGGATTCCTTCCAAAATAGGTCCTTTGCCTAAGTTTGAATATCTCTGTCAAAGTCTGAATCATTCACTAACTCAAAGGAAATATACCTTTTCCTTGTGTTATCAGGAGTGTGACAACTCTTGAAAAGCAGGGAGTGTGACTCTGTGCCTATATAATTGGCAGAAATGAATAGGTATATTGGCCTCAACCCAGACACTTGGTAAAAATTCATTCACAAAGTGACTAATAAAGTTTGATCTGAGAATGCATTTCTAAAGATTTCCTAATTTCTCTTGTACAAGGAAGAAAACAAATGTTCTCTCAAAATATTAGCTAAGTTCCAGCCATGTAAATAGTAGACTTTCCAGTTCAAGTCAATGAATATACTATGGTGAAAAGGATGCTGAATATGGAATGAGAGGATCTTCAGTTAAAATCTTACCCATGGTTCAACTCCAGCCTTGCCACTTGCCACCAAGAAATAATTATTTTACCTTCTAGGCCTTAGTTTCCTCATGCAAAAAATGAGGCAGTGGACTAATGGCCCCTAAAGTTTACTCTTCCAGCTCTAGATCTATGATCCTAGGAACATTTATAAGTACTTATTGTAATTATAGAAGTGATATACAGTAATAAGCAATTACATTAGCTCTCTTGTCTGAGTACTAATATTTTATGGGTGGATTATGACAATATTTTTTTCAATACTTCATTAAATTAGCAACCTTGGATGGGGCCCAAACCATCCCATTCTATACTGAGTTCTGGTTTATAGAAAAGAGATTCTATTGCTTTTATGAGAGTGTATTGAATAGATGACAGGACAATTAGGTGGAATCTTTACTTATTGAATGGTTATATCCAAGGAACAATCATCAAGACATGATGTCAACTTGAAAGGGAGCCTCCATTGGAGTGGCCCAAACATCAGTGTTTGGTTCTGGGTCATTTAACATTATTAGTGACTTAAGTAAAGGCATAGACACAATCCTTATCAAGCTTCTAGGTAATATAAACTTGGTAGGGATAGCTGTCACACTGGATGGCAGCATCCAGGTCCAAAATAATCTCAACAGCCTAGAACAGGAATCTTAATATTGGATTCTTAAATAAATTTCAAGGAGATCCAGAAGTTTGTATCAGAAAAATTAATCAGTTTCCTTTGTTATCCTAAAAGCACTATTCCGAGAAAGGTCCATAGGTTTAGCCAGACTTCCAAAGGGATCCATGACACAAAAGATGCGAAGAATCCCTGAATTAGAACATGAGGCTAAATTGAATGAGATGATAGTTAATAGGGACAAATGTAAAAGTCTTACCCTTGAGCTCAGTGAATCAATTTTAATTTCACAAATCAATTTCACAAGTATGAGATGGGAGGAACATTATAAGGCCACAGTTCTGAAAAAATACTATCTAGGGGTTTTAGTGGACTGTAATTTCTATATGTCAGCAGTGTGTGATCTTGGGCTGCATTGGCAAAACAGACGGGCATGTTGAAGGGTCTGCTGGGACTGTTTAGCCCACAGTGGCTCTAGCTCACAACAGACTTGTATGGGCTCTGATCATTATGAGCATAAAGGTTAAGGAACTGAGAGTAACTAAGGCTGGATTATGCTCTCAGAGGCATCAGAAACACATGGTTCCATGACCACAATTCCTTCTGCCTCTCTCCCCTAAAACAGATCCTTCTTTATTCCCCTTTTCTTCTTACTCTATGTGGTGATATGGTTATTGGAGATCACGCTGGAATTATAATGCCTGACAGCTCTCAGTTCAGTATTGCTAATGAAAACTGATGACTTATATGCAGGACTAAATGGTTCTATTCTCTATATTCATGAAAAATACAAAATCTCTAGCTCTTTCTTTTGTGGAGGGTGAGTAAATTTCTAGAGCATCATTATCAGCTCATGAAAACTCCTCTACTACTGTTTCAAGGACTTTCTATGATGTGAGTCTGATGAGTTGAAAATGTCTCCTAGATGAATAATGCCAGCTTCTAGATCTCATTGAATCTGTGGGTTTCTGTCAATTAGAGTGGCAAGGCCATGCTTCACTTTGCTGCTGACGGCAAGCAAGATGGATAAAAGCTTCTCCATCTTAGATGAAAATGATGGAAACATTATGGAGCAATACCTTCATAACCTTCTCAGTGAATTTATTGGAGAATGGTGTTTAATAAATATCAAAGACAAAATATTTTGATCATGTTAAAGTCCATTAGAATGTCAATAAATATAAGAAGCATAGCGTAGTGTAAGGAAAATTAGATTGAGTTAGAATTATGTGGGTTCTAGTCCTGGTTCTGCTATTAACTAGTTAATGACTCTAGGCAAGTTAGATAACCTCTCTGGGCCTCCATTTCCAACTCCAATATGAGAGGGTTAGACTAGATGACCTCTAAATTCTTTTCCAGCTAAAATATTCTATTGACACCAAAGCCTTTCTCATCTGATTGAGAAAGAATGATTTTAGTCTATTGATCACTCACTAAACACATAACTCCTCAAACTTCCTTTTCATTTACCATGGCCGCCCAATGCTTAGCCATAAGGCATGCAACTGTGAAAGAATGTTCACCCACTAGACAGTGAAAGGATATGAAGCAATAATTCTCAAAAGAATTATAAATTATTAACATCCATATGAAACACTGCTGCAAATCTCTGAGAAAAATAAATTGAATCAATTCAAAGGTTCTACCTCATGTTGAGAAGGTGACAAAAGAAAGGAATAGTAAATATGAAATGATAATGGAAAATGGGCACACTGATGTACTTTTGGCAGAGCTGTGAATTAATATAACCATGCTGAAAAATTCTCAATAATATGCTAATAAAATGTCTAAAATATCCATATACTTTGATCTAGAGGTCTCACTATTAGGCATATATCCTAAAGAAAGCCAAAAGTAGAAAGAAATATTTACATTAGCACTTTTGGTAGTATCTAAGAACTGGAAACAAAAGGGATGACCATTGATTGGAAATGGCTAAATAAATTTTAATACATGAATGGAACAGAATAGTACGATGGAGTAAAAAATGATTAATATCAATATTTCAGAGATGCATATGCAGACTTGTAGAAACAATGCAGAGTTTTTAAAAACAGGGTAATTGCATACAGCATGACTACAGCATAAATGGAAAGAACAAAAGTTTAAAAAAGATTAAGCCTGACCTTGAAGACATTAGGAAATTAACCTCCCTCTGTTCTTTGAGTCTTAATAACCAAACCAGAGAAGGATACAGCAAAGAAAGAAAACTTCAGAACAAAATCATTGATAAAAGTGATCTAAAAATTTTAAACCAATCTGACCAAAAGGCTATAGTAATTTATCCAAGAAATCATTCATTCTGACCAGCTAGTATAGTATAGTATGGTATAGTAGATAAAGTACTGAACCCGGAATCAGGAAGACTTGAGTTCAAATCCTGCTTCAGATATATGATAGATAGATAGATAGATAGATAGATAGATAGATAGATAGATAGATAGATATACACATATATGTGTGTATGCATATATATTAGATATATACTTACTAGATATATGACTCTGGGCAAATCACTTAACCTATCTGCCTCATTTTGCTCATCTATAAAATTGGGATAATAATAGCACTACCTCACAGTCTGTTGTGAGGATAAAAATACTATTTGTAAAGCACTTTTCAAACCATAAAATTTTATATACTTATTATCAAGCAAGATAGATTGATAAGTAAAGATGGTTCAAGATTAGGAAACAAGCATAATTAATCATATTAAAAATTCAAACCACATCATTATCTCAATTGATGCAGAAAAAGAAAATCTTTGACACAACATGAAATTTATGTTAAAACTTCTTCAAATTATAAGCATAGAGAGATTTTTTTGACGTGATAAAAAGTGCCTATATAAAAATGAAAAGAAAACATTATACAAAATAGACATATACTAGAAATATTTGACAAATCCAACAGCAAAGCAAGTATACTCCCTTTTCCAACTCTCATTTGATATAGTTCAAGAAATTCCAGCAGTAAAACAAAAGAATTAAAAATACAGGCATAGAAATAGACAAAGAGGAGACAAAACTATCCTTGTTTGCTGATGATGTGGTGATTTGCTTAGAAAGTCCTAGGGAATCAGCAAAGAACCTAAATGAGATCATTAACAACTTCAGTAGAGTTTCAGACTCCAAAATAAACCCACAAAATTAAACAGCCTTTCTATGTAATAATAGCAAAATCTTCAAAACAATAATTGAAAGGGAAGTCAAATTCAAAATAACTACAAAATGTGTTAAACTTTAGGACTCAATCTACCAAAGCACACTCAATAATTGTATAAATTTAATTATAAATATTCCTTGAGTAAATAAAGAACAAATTAAACAGCTGGAGGAAGAATCAATGGTTGGGCCATATCAGTAATAAAAATGACAGTGCTATCAAAGTTAATTCATAGATGTAATGTTGCACCAATCAAAGTGTCAAAGTGAGACTTTAGGAAGCTAGATAAAGTAATGAAATTGCTCAAAAGGGACAAAAATATCTAGACTGTCAAGGGAAATATGGAACTAAAAAAGGTGGGAACAAAGAAAGAATAACATTTCTATAGCTCAAACAAAATTATAAATTGACTAAAATGTCCACCTAGACATTCTACTGCTAGGCATAAACCCAAAGAGTTTACCAAGAAAAAGAAAGGCTCCATACATAAAAATGTTGTAGTAAAGAACTGGAAATAAAGTAGATGCCCATTAATTATGGGGGTTGGGGGGAAATCTAAAAACTTTTTTTTTAATTCATGGATTCATGGTATGTGAATAGTACTGTGCTATAGGAAATGACACGAATGATGAATATAGAGAAACATGGAAAGGTTTAAATGAACTGATAAAGTGAAGTAAGAAGAGCCTGGAAAACTATATATTATAACTACAAAAATATAAATGAAAGGAACAACCACCAAAAAACAATTCACATTTAACATTTCTAAAGTACGAAAAACAAACTTGGAGTCAAAGAAGCAATTTAATACCTCCCCTTGTTTATTGGCAAAGGTCAATGGGTGCCAAAAACTACATATACAACATCAGATTTTTTTCAACATGTGGATTTGCTTCGATGAAATTATTTTCCTTTTTATAAGGGATAGATCTCTGGAAGGGGGAAGTGGAAGAATATGTTGCAAATTTAAGAGATATTTTAGAAATCAACAAAAATCTGTTTAAAAATAAAATTAAAATATACCTTGTTTTCTTTGGAGAGGGAGAGAACTAAGGGTATGGAACATCACATATGCTGTCAACCTCAATCAATGTGTTGGTGAGCTTTGCTGAACTGCTTTGCTTTTTCTCCATCTCTCTTTTTTAAAATATTTGTTAGAAGGAATGGTCTTCTTGGTAGAAGAGAGTAAGATAAATATATTTGGCAATGAAGGTGATGCAGAAACCAAAAGATATTAATTTTTTTAATGTTTAATGTTCATCCAAGACAGACATCATTGTATAATGGATAGAAAGCTAACCTTGGAAGCTAGAGGATCTGGTAGGAAAACAGAGGAGAGATGCTGGACAAATGGAAGCAATATGACTTAATAACTGACTGAATATGTTTGATAAAGGAAAGATACATGGAATAGTTTTTAAAAATGAGAAACATGAGAGACAGGATAATTAGTAGCATTAAAGAGGTAGTGTAATTTAAAAAAAAAAGGAAGAACAGTTTTCAAGAGGAAATGATAAGCTTTGTTAGAATAATCTGAGTTAAGGTGACAGTGGACTATCTAGGTGAAGAGATCCAAAAACCCATTGAAGTTACAGGTCTGGAGCTTAGAACAGAGGTCAGGAATGGAAACATGATTTGAGGAGTTGTCTCTGTTGAGGTGATGATTGAACTCCTGAGACCAAATGAGATGGCAAAATAGAAGTGTGTGGAAAGGCCAGTGACAGAACCTTAAGGAATCCCTATATTAAGGGGTTCAAAAAAGAAGAGAGACCCAGGAAGAGAAACAGGAAAGGAAGGGGAAAATCTATAAAGAGGAAATAGTATCCCTAAAGTCAAGGGAAGAAAGTATCTGTGGTAGGAGGGATAACCAATTGTGGCAAAGGTATAAGAGGATTAAAGAATGTTGAGAATGAGGGGAAGGGGAAGACCATTATAGTTGGACTTAACAGGCAACTGGTAACCTTTGAGAGAGAATGGTAGGAGCAGAAGTCAGATTTCAACTGGTAGTAAAGTGGAAGAACTTCTTTTCTAAGAAGTTTAACTCTAAAGGGTAGAAATAAGATGAACCACAACCTTGGTGAGCTAGAAGGATCAAATGAAGTTGTTGGGTAGGGGTTTTTTTTTCCATTTTTACACAAATAGGAGAAAGATAGCAGAGGGACATGGATGAGTACTGGGACAAGGTTCTAGTAGAGATAGGAAAAAGTGAAAGCAATGGTTCAGGCTGAAGGAATTGGCTCTGGTGAGAAGTAAAGATTACTCTTCTGTGGGCAGAGAGGAGAGAGTGGGTGATTATGCTAAGAAATTTTGAGGAACAGAGAAAGGGGTGAGAGAAGTAGAAAAGACAAGGTTTGGAAGAGGTGCTTTGAAGAATGAGGTAGGGAGCTAAAGAAGGGTAGTCAGATTATTAAGCAGGAAAGAGGTCCCAGATAATGTTATGTAACAAAGGTGTAGTGGGTAAAGTTGATTTCATGACCTTCATCACTGACACTCAGCAACTATGGAACTGGATGGTGGGGATTACGGAGAAATATTTATTCCCAAGTCAGGAATGGCAGAAGATTGGGGAAATAGATTTGGCATGGTAGCCAGTGAAATATTAAAGTGGCAGACCATGTGGTCAAGAGTGGAAATCAGTCTAGAGTGGATGAGATGGAATGGAAAAGGGCAAAGAGAAAGTTTAGTATGAGTGAAAGAGTAAAGGAGGTGGGAGGATACTTTGGAAGGTGCTGTAATTTCAAAAGTTGGTAAGTTCTGATTGTGATCCTGTCAGTGCATACCATAAGTGGTACTGATACTCAACATGAAGTTGAAAGATGTGAAGCTAGTCAAATATATGGGTAGTATTGACATATCTCAAGAATTGACCAAATATAGTAAAATACAAAAAGAAATTTTTTAAATTATGGGTGTTCAACAGTTCTAAGCTCTTTTTTTGACAACTACCAAGACATCAATAATTACTGACCCACATTCATATGCCTGCTTCCTCATCTCTGTAAAATCTTTGTAAAAGCAGGACCTGCATTCACATTCAAGATATTCTTAATGAAGACATAAGAAGAGAAAAATTCTAGAATTTTGCATACAATTTCTATAACAAACCAACTCTTTATGGTGACATGGCAGACAAAGATGTGGAGCATGTAAAATCTTGCTTTCTTCATTATTTATTAATTTTCCTAATTTGTATAATCATCTGTTTTTTACCTATATGTGTGCATGTTATCCTGCAAAGGTGTCTAGGTGGCACAGTGTGTAAAGCACTAAACCCAGATTCAGGAAGACAAGTTCAAATTTAGCCTCAAACACTCACAAGTTGTGACCCTGGATAAGTCATTTAGCTTCTGTCTCAGTTTCTGCAACTGTAAAATTGGAACAATAATAGCACCTACCTCACAGGGTTATTTTGGGGCTCAAATGAGATATTATTTATAAAGAGCTTAGTTCAGTGCCTAGTACACAGTAGGTACTTAATAAATGCTTATTCCCTTGTCTGTTAGTATATAAGCTCCTTATGGAATGGGCTATTTTGTTGTTGGGTTGTTTTTTCTGTTTATCTCCAATCTCCTAGAGCTCCTGGATCACAGTAGTTGCTGAACAAATGCATTGTGATTGAACAACTCAATAAACAAAATGCAAGCTCAAAGACTTTCTCCATATAAGATTTTTGTTGTTGTCATATGGTCATTTCAGTTGGGTGCAATTCATCCTATTTAGGGTTTTCTTGGCAAAGCTACTGGCTATTTTCTCTTCTAGCCCATTTTACAGATAAGGCAATCAGGGTTAAGTGACTTGCCCAGGGTCATACAACTAGTATCTGAGACCATATCTGAATTAATGAACGTGAGTCTTCTGATTCCATGTTCAGTGAGCTATCACTATATTACCTAGCTGCCCCATATCAGGTACCTCTCACAAGTACATTCAAATCATATAAGGATCTACAATAGATAAATACAACTAAAAACATAACTTTAATTATCCTCCGACTTCTGATATCAAGTTAGGTTCTGAACAGAGAGATAACATGTATGCTCTCCAGTGACTGTCAGTTTCATGGAAGATGGACTGTGCAGTATCCAAACAAAAGGAAGTTCTCTGCCTGTCAACTATTTGTACTATGCAACATTGGGCCACTTCACTTTTCTTTTGTAAAGTGAAGGTACTGAGACTAATTTTCTGAGAACCTTTCCAGCTCTGATGAGTTATCCATTCTGATTTAAGACATTCTTTTAGTGGGTTTTTTTTTAAGCAAAAACCACCATAGTAGATTCTACATAGCTCTTCAAAAAGCAATTTGTTTAGAAAAAAATACTAGTTTATTTCCTTCAAAGAATTTTGTCATTATTGTTTATGTTGATGGTGGTGGTGACAAATGGAGAGGCTGTATACAGGTTGAGGGAGTGTTTGTGGTTGAATTCATCAGCCAAACCCTAGACATGTTTTTATGTCCCCCACCTACAGCTGTCCAGGATCAGTTGTTCCTAGACATTCTTTTCCCTGGGGCAGATTTTTCTAGAATGAGACTGAGTGTGTAACATGCAGGGCTGCTTGAGGGGGATCAAAGCACCAGAATCAATGTGATTTAAGAAAAAGCTCATGTTTTATAGCACACTTCATTCTAGTGGGATGGATTCACTGATCACTCAAAATATATGTAGAATAGCAAGAGAATGATTTCAAAACAAAAGTTTGACTAGTCTCACCCTTCCATAGTCCATATTTGTGATGCCTGCCCCACAAACTAATGCACAATTCATCCTATTATATGCTACCTAATAATTGAACGGCATTATAACATTATCAGTTGACATCCTTTACTCCTATGCATTCACACATAAATACAGGAAGAAGAGATTCTTTCAACTGAGCAACAACTTCCAAAATATTTAACTCATATTAACATAAGGAAAATAAGTGTTTGCAGCTGTTCTACCTCAAATCACAAAGGAACACCACTTAGAAACCAGACACCTTCCACCACATTCCTCTTAAAGCTGATCAATATTTAATGCATCATATTACAGTAACTTGCAATCTGGTGCTTTAAATCATATCAAGATGACATCCCCAGTTACTAGCTGGCCTCTAATACTTGCACCAAGAAACCTAATCATTTTCAAAGCTATCCACCAGCCAAGCTAGAATTCAGTACACATCCTGGCAAGCAAGAACAATGCAATTTCTAAGGGAAGACCCAAGTTACCCATTGACTTTGAGATTGTTTCTCAGCACTTACATCTGTTATTTTATAACTTCAAAGAGTGGGCCATCGATGTGAAAATTTCCTTAGTAATAAACAGGGAGAAGGAGACCAAGTAGAGCAAATGGTATATTAAGGGAGCCTGAATTAAATATACATGATCAAATCATTAAGGATATATTTTAAATCACCAAGTACAGTCTCATTTTCCATATTCAAGTCAATTAGAAAGTAAATTAAGTCACTTACAGTGGACAAGAACTTCCTTGGTTTCCATGGAAATGTTAAGAAGAGAGCTGAAGCTAAGCAGGCTTCTAAATACAAACGCCTTTGTTCCTAGAAGCTATCATGCCTAAGTGTGTCTCCGCAGCACACCATCCCAACCAACATTCCCATTGTGGTGGAGCCCTCAGTTGTGACAGCTGCTTTCTAATCCAGTTCTTAGGTTCATACAAGATCCCCTAGAAAATACATACCATACAAAATGTGACTACTTAAAGTCAAAGGCACAGCCCAGTTCTGGTATTCAGTACTCAGCTGGGTCAAATCTGGGATATTTTTAGAAAAGTTCTGTTTTCCCTGAACTGTTTACAAGAGAGAATTTACTAAATGGGGGCAGAAGAGAGGGAGGGAGGGAGAGAGGGAGAGAGAAAGAGAAAGAGAGAGAAAGAGAGAAAGAGAGAGAGAGAGAGAGAGAAATAGTACTAAAAAATTAAATTTTCACAGCTATAAATAGTTCAGAATATCAAGGCTACCCTCAATAAAATCCTTCTTGAATCTGAGGATGGGCACTCTGGAATGTAACACAAATGTCAAAGCCATTTGGGTGCCACCGAAGATGAAACATTAAGATTATAAAGGCAATGGGTGCAATTACAATATGTTTATCCAAATGAAAGAAACAATTTGGAACCCAGGCTTTCCCCCAGCATAAGACAGAGCCTGCTGACTAAGAATGGTTCCCTTGGCTTCTCAAAATGCCTAGAGCATTCTTTTCATCTATAATAGGGAAAAAGGAAATTTTTTAAAGGTTCATCTTTAACCAATATAACTCTTCAAAAGATTAAAATCCAAAGGCAATTGAATTAGTAGAAATGAATAAAATCAACTCAAGGAGCTCACTAGCTCTTTCTTCTTTGGGGGATTCTGCAAGCTTCCAAAGTTTAGTGGAGATTTTCTTCTTTTGTAGCTTATCACTGCTTATATAATTAAAGTTGTGGAATAATTATGTCGACAGAGGCAAACTTTATTTCAATAAGACATTAAAGAAGGAGAAAAAATGCAACCCAGTGCACAGTATCTGAGTCTCCCAAAATATAGTACAAGTGGATTTTTCTCACACACACACACACACACACACACACACACACACAACACATATCACTTCTTCTCTAAAAATTACCATTAGCTAATGCTGGTTTCTGCCACTAATCTTGTTGCAGAAATGTGCTAGCACCAGCTTGAACTACCTCTAGAGAGCTGATTGTTAAATGTTTAGTGTTAGCTTTTAAATCTCAGAAACCAGTGAATTGTAAATCAGGGCTTGACTTACTGGCTTGTTAACTGTCTAAACTTGAGAAAGTAATGGGGAAAATATTAACAATGCAAATTAAACTTAAGAGTATATCATGCATATATTTGGTGTGGGATTTGGGGGCAGGATCTGATTGTTAAATATAAGCACACTATTCCTACCCATACAATACAAAATTTCCCTCAAACTTTTCCTTTCCAAAAATTCTATGATCTAAGTTAGTCCCATATGCCCTACTTCATGATGAATTCTGTCCTACTGTACAATTAATATAGTTTCTAAGGAATACAGGGGAGAGGTAGAATGGAGACAGGGGAAAGATAAAGAAAGCATGAAAATGCCAAAGTCTGGTAAAATTAGTCCAATTCCCACTGAACCTACTAGGGACTGATTCCCTAGAACTGATTCAGACTCTGGATTTCCAGAGATATTCTAGGCAACAGCCTTAGGGAATACCAAGCTATTAACCAAAGGCAGTTATTAATTCTGAGGGCAGAATTCCTTGGAGAAACATTGGCCTGTAATAGTCCTAATTCAGGCTTAAGGGGTTTTATCAGAGTATTCAGCTTAGCTCAATCAACACCTTATTCAGACACAAAATAAATTAATTAATTTAAGTGCTTAAAAATCAAGAAATCACCTACATTTCAAGAAAAAGCATAGCTGATGTCCTGATAGCACCATCATCCAAAAGTTTCATCAAAAAGTCCAACTGCTCCCTGAAACATTTGTTGTGGTTATTCTTGTTGTTGTTCTAGAGTTTAAGTGCTTTCCGACTTTTCATATGACCCCATTCTTGCTTTCTTGACAAAGGTACTGGAGTGGTTTGCCAGTTCCCTCTCCAATTCATTTTACAAATGAGGAAACTGAGGCAAACAGGGTTAAGGGATTTGCCCAGGGTCAGGGAACTCATAAGTGTCTAAGGCCATATTTGGATTCCCTGACTCATAGAGTCATGGATATCTATTTGGAAAGGGACCTTAAAAAGTCAGTCAGTCCAATCTCCTTATTCTACATTTGAGGAAACTGAGGTAAAGTGACTTGCTCAAAACAACCCAGAGAGTAAGTGGTGGAGCCAGGATTACAAACTCCTGTACCACATTATGCCACAGTGCACTGTATAATACCCTCATCCCCATTCAGTCTCTCTTTGAGTGCTTCCAGTAATAACGAATTCACTCCTTCTCAAAGCAGTCCATTCCTAGAGAGTGATTCCTATGGCCTCCATCTCTGAATGAAAACCCCTGTGTTCATTATATGAATTCTTTCACAACAAGGCTCCGATCTGCCTTTCCAGTTTTATTAGACATTATTCTCCTTCCCAATGGATAGAGTGCTGAGCCTCGAATCATAAAGACCCAAGTTCAAATCGCCCTCAGACACTTACTAGTCGTGTTGACTCTGGGCCAGTTACTTACCCCATTTGCCTCTTTTTCCTCAACTATAAAACAGGGTAACAATAGTACCTGACACACAGAGTCGTTATGAGGATGAAACGAGAAAATATCTGTAAACCTCTTATCACAGTGTCTTGCATATAGCAGGTGCTTAATAAATGCTTCTTTTCTTCTTCAACTTGGTCAAATTGGCCTTCTTACTATTTCTCACATAAGGCATTGTCTCCCTTCTCTCTGTCTTTGAACAGGTTATCGCTCATGCATGAAATGCAATCTTCCTTTCCTCTACTACTAAATCCCTAGCATCCTTCAAGACTCAGTTCAAATGCCCCTTTCTACACGCGGTCCTTCCTGATCCCGCCGGGCTGTTGTCAAGATTACGGAAGACAAGCTGGGAGAAGTAACAGAAATTAATTTGCTTCCCCAGGAGAGGGGAAGAAACTGTGGACTGATTTTTATATGTAGAGATATGTACATTTTCTGTTCCCCTATAGAATATAAGGGGTTTTTTCTTTGCCTTTGCAATCTCAGTGCCTGGAATAATAACTGGTACAGAATAAGCCCTTATTAAGTGCAGGCTGATTGATTCTAGTTCTGGACAGCTCCAACCGTAAGGCTCTTTTTCACCCTTCATTTTACAGAGTTCAAATGTATTTCCTGAACCTAAGTTTCACTTTATAATTCCTTTTCTTCTCCAACCAGCAGAATAGGAAATTTTAATGAGATTAAAAATAAAAATAGACCAAATAACATAGGATAGCAGAAGTTGCTTGCCCTCAAGGTAAAAGGAAACAGAACAAAACCAAACAAAAAACAAGTTCTAGTTCAATCTGATGATAAAGAAGTGTAAGGCAGATGGTACCAGCCAGAGAGGCAAAACAACTAATTTTCCTCTGGAAGACTTGCTGGTAGATAACTCCCAGGCTAATAGTGTAGAGTCATTTAAAGCTGATTTGGATGTTTTCATTCAAGATTAATCCAATATTTGCAGGAGAAACAAAATAATGAGAATGCCTGTTCTATAACCACCCTAGTTCAGTCCTTCATCACTTCTCACCAGGTCTATCATAATTGGCCTCCTGATATCTGATCTCTCCCTGTTTTGATCTATCCTCCACACAGCTACCAAACTAATATTCCTAAAGCATAAACCAGACCATCATTCTTCTTTCTAGAAGCTTCAGTGACTCCCAATTGCCTTTAGGATTAAATACAAGTTAATCTTTGGCATTTAAAACTTTGCATAATTTACATCCTCCCACCTTCTATGCTCAAGACAAAATGACCTGCTTGCCCTTCCCTGTACATACATTCCATCTTCTATTTTTTTGCCTTCACACAGGCTATTTCCCATGCCCAGAAAGAACACTGTCCCTCCTCACCTCTGCCTCTTGAGACACCTAGCTCCCTTCAAATTGCAGCTCAAGGGTCACCTTTTAAGAGCCCTTTCCTAGTTGGCCCTGGGTGTCAGTGCTTCCCAAAATCAGTGATTGGAGAGAAAGAGTCTGTGTGTATGTGTGTATACACACATACATATATACATACATACATATATACATTCACACATATACGTGTGTGTATACATATAGATCCTATATTTACTTATTCATGAACGTGTTGTCTCTTCCAATAGAATGGAGGCTCTTTGAGGGCAGGGTCTCTCTTATGTTTGTGGGTATCCCCAGTGGCTAGTGGAGTACCTGACCCACAGACAAGGACAGGTAGGTGGTGTAGAGGATAGAGTACAGGACCTGGAGTCAGGAAGACTTAAGTTCAAATCTGGCCTCAGACATTTACAGGCTGTGTGACCCTGGTCAAGTGTTTTGCCCATTGTCTGCCTCAGTTTCTTCAACTGCAAAATAGCACCTACCTATCAAGATTGTTGTGAGGATCAACTGAGATAATATTTTACAAAGTGCTTAGCACAATACCTGGTACATAGTAGGCACAATAGAAGTGTTTATTGCCTTCCCCCATAGTAGGTACTTTATGAATGCTTGTTGATTGATTATTCGTGTTAATATACTGAGGATGTCATTATTCAGAAAATCACATTTAGAGGAGCTATGGCATGACTGCCAAATGAATATATGAAAGATGATTTTCCTTTCCTTCTGCTGAGCAAAATGACCTGAGGGGAATGAACAGGTAGGGAGGAGGCTGGGGACAAACAGAACAGATGCACCCATAACAGCTGTGAGAGAAATCTAAGATCTTCTGGAAGTGGATTCCACAAGACTAGCTATGTTCTCCAAACCTTGAGCTCCTGCTGAAGAGAAACTGAGACATAATTCACTCTCATAATGTCTTTTTCCATTTTCCTATGATTCGTGCACCAAAAATGTGAAAGCCACAAGTTACCATTAGTAGTAAATCCTTCTGGGGAGCTGGATTTTTCTCCAAATATAAGGCAAGACAGGTTCAAAATGTTCTCATTAAGAACTGGCTGAAATAGAATGATGAACTATTGACATTTTTCTTTTTTAAATTATGCACACCCATGAGGTCAAGAGCAGAGGTCTTTGACACAGTGAAATTAGATCGCTCACCTCTTTGAGAGCATGTTTTACAACATTTCATTGGCTACCTTGGTTTCAACCAGTTGCTTCAGCAAACAAAGGGCAAAGTGAGCTTTGAAAACAGAAAAACAGGTGCATTCATCATGGGCAATGGTCCATGGCCAAATGGAAGACAAAATGTCTGAGTTGAAATGGGTCTATGAGATCATCAAGGACTTCATGCACAAAAAGTGAAGAGGCTTGCTCAAGGTCGTACAGCTAGTAAGTGGAAGAGCAAGAATTTACTTTCATGTCTCCTGGCCCCCACTAAGCAACACTGCCTCCAAATAACAAAACAGCACAGGTCCAATGTCTATTTGATGCATTACTATTAATGCAGAAGTAGTCTGAAAGTCGGGAAATATATAAGCTGGAACAGTAACAGCCTCAATTTCAATGGAGATAAATCTTTAAGCTGAAGATGTAATATGAGTTTAGTCTTTGATTTTCACGCACAAGCATAAATGGGGCTTCAAATTAAATTGAATTTTTTCTTAATGTATAAAGGGATGCTTTCTAAAAGTGAGGTTCAGGGGTGAGCTACTGCACGAGACTAGGCAACTGTCAATGAGTCCTTTCATATCTGGAAGATGTGGAATGAACAATACAACTAATGCAGTTGTCCAAAAGCCAAATCTTTTGTTTATGGCCTTGATGAGGAATCAATGAATGCGAGCTAATTTCTGACGACCACGTGTGTGCAAGGGCACCCTCCTGCTTTCAGTCATCATGACAGTAATAGTTAAGCAGGAACCCATTATTCTGAGTCCATTAAACCCAAGTATAACTGCTGTAAAATCTAATTTAGCATTTAAAAAAAGAAAGAAATTATCATCAAATATAACTATCAACACTGAAGAGAGAAGTGTTTTTCCCAAAAATTTGAACCAAAAATCTCCTCCCATGATTCCTAAATCTATTCTCTGAAGCAGGGGTTCTTAGCTTATTTTCTGTCATGGACCTTTTTGGCGGTCTAATGATGTCCATGGAGTCCTTCTTAGAATGATGTTCTTAAATGCATAAAATGCAATACATAGGATTGCAAAGAAACCCAGTTATATTAAAATATTTATTTTAAATTTTTTAAGTTTTTTTTTATTGTTTTAAGTTCACAAACCTCATGTTAAAAACTTCTGTTCTGGTACCAAATAGTATAAATCTTCTACAAAGCAGTCCTTCAGCCTTTTGAAGATAGTTGACCTTCATAAGTCTTCATTTCTGCAGGTTAAAAATCCCCAACTCCATCAACCATTCCTGGCATGGTATAGACTCAAATCTCCTCTCTAGTCTCATTGTCTTCTTATGTTGTACTTCACTCAATCTACATTCCAACCCATTTGGAGTATCAGCTATCCCCCATTCCCACCTTATACTTTCCCACCTCCATACATTTGTATTTGACATCTTCCTGTCCTACAGTAGACTTCACCTACATCTCTCTCCTGGAAGGTCCAGTTCAGGTGCTTCCTATCCTATGAAGCTTTCCTTTATGGAAGTAGACTAGAGACTTTAGGCTTCCCCCTTTTAGAAACATCAATAGGGGGGTTTAATAGTGTCCTTGTCTGAAGCCTTTGAATTATTCTGAAAGAAAAACCTTATCTGTCTTTCTTTAACCATCAATTAGGAAACTATTTCCTGCCAGTCTCTTTCTGATGAACTCTTTCCTGAAGTAATCAGAGTGATGACCAGAAAGGGGCAAGACCCTTTAACTGAGCTACCTTGCCTGGAGTAGGGTCACATCACACTAAGAGAAGTAAGGAGTTTTTCTTTGATTACCTAAGTTAATGGAAATATCTCAATTTCACTTCTGACAAGTTAAAAATAAGAATCCTTAAAGGGAATAGTCAAAGAGAGACTGAATTACTTTAAGAAAATTATTCTCCAAGGATATGCCAAAAAATGAAGTAATTAGTATTTTCTTTGATGAGTCAAAATGTTAACTGAACTTTGACCTAAGTTCTATAACTATGTTTTATCTCATTGGAAATTTTGTCTAATATGCTACAATAGTGTGTGTATGCATAGAGACAGAGAGAGAAGAGAGACAGTGAGAGGGACACAGACAGACACGCACACAGAGTTTTTGCCCATCTTCAGTTCTTTCTCACTGAGCAGAAATGCTTAGATTAGAATAATCTACATTAATAAAAACTGCTTCTTGTGACTAAAATGCAGAGTACACAATTTTCTTCCCATTCTGCTTACTCTCAGTTAGAAGTAAATCCCTCCCTCCACTCAACATTTTCATGCCACTCTGCTAGACCCCACTAAGAAGTATGTTGACCTATACCATGAACTTTGTTGAGCATAGAATGAATACAGAACAGGCCTGCACAGCCTGAAGCCCATGGACCACTTGTAGTATGCCAAAGGATTTCTGATGGCCCACAAGAAATGCCTCCTCTACATTTTTCACAAGTCACCAGGAATCCTTTGGAATACCCATAGGCCATAAGCCACCCGTGGGTAGGTTGTACAGGCCTGATAGAGAATGTTTTAAAAATGTGATTTGCATTTTGTTTTACTTTTTCTCATTAATATTTATTTTCTGTCCCCCCACCTCTACTCCAAATGGAAATGAATCCTTGTAACAAGTACACATGATCAAACGAAACAAATTCCCATATCAGACACATCCCAAAATATCTTATAAGTCCATCACTTTTCCATCAGGAAATGGGTAATATACTTTATCATTGTTCCTCTGAAATAATTACTGGTCACTACATTGATCAGAGTTCTTAAGTCTTTCAGTGTTCTTTGTCTGTTTTAAATTTAATTTAATTTAGTTGATTAAAAAAATCTATTTTCTCTCCCTCCCATCTTACCACCTCCCCTTACTCCAAAGAAAATAAAAACAAAAGCAAAAGTCTTAAAACAAATACACATAGTCAAACAAAACAAATCCCCTCACTGGTCATGTCCAAAAAGTATATGTCTCGTTTTATACCCTGAGTCCATCAATCGTCAGGAATTAGATAGTATGTTTCATGATCTATCTTCTGGACACTAGGCTCGTTATTGTTCTGGTCAGAATTCTTAAGTCTTTCAAAGTCATCTTTCATTATGCTATATACTATATTATCATTTTATATATATAATCAATATATATGATTATATGTTATATTATCCTCATTATTTAAATTGTTCCCTTGGCTCTGCTCATTTTGCTCTGCATAAGTTCACACAAGTCTCAGGTTCCTCTGAAAACAGCCCTTTTGTTGTTTCTTATATCACAGTCATAATCCATTCCATTCACATGACATAATTTGTTTAGCCTTTCCACAACTGATGGGAATCCTGCTTAGTTTCTTCGCTATCACAAAAAGAGTTCCTCTAAGTATTTTTGCATATATCGGTCATTTCCTCTTTCTTTTGGGGGCACTGGTCTAGAAAAAATAATAATAGCTAGAATTTACATAGAACCAATTGTGTTCCAGGTGCTGTGCTAAACATTTACAAATATCTCATTTAATCTGCGCAACTCTATGATGCAGGTGTATTATACATTTGAGAAAGCTGAGGCAAACAGAAGTTAAGGGACTTGTCCAAGGTGACACAGCTAGTCAGGGTCTGAGACAAAGCTATACATAGTTTAGTGACTCTTTGAGTTTGGTTCCCAATTACTTTCCAGAATGGCAAAGCCAATTCTCAGTTCCATCAACCATGCATTAATGTGCCTTTTCCCCCACGTCCCCACCAACATTTGTCATATGTGTCAGTCTGATGGGTGTGAGGTGAAACTTCACAGTTGCTTTAGATTGCATTTCTTTAATTATTAGTGATTTGAAGCACTTTTTTTTTAATACGGGTGTTGTTAGCATGCATTTCTTCCTTAGAAAATTGCCTGTTCAAGTCCTTTGATCATTTATCAATTGAGAAAGGGATCCCATTCTTATAAATTTGAATAAATTCTGTATACGTCTTAGAAATGAGACATTTATCTGAGAAAGACTTTTCTCCCAGCTAGCTATTTGTTTCTAAATTTTGCCTGCATTGATTTGTTTGTGCAAAAACTGAGAGAGGGAAGAAGAGACAAAGGGGAGGGGAGGGAGGGAAGGAGGGAGGAAGAGAAAGAGATAGGAAGAGCAAGAGACAGAGAGACAGAGACAGAGAGATACAGAGAGAGAATCAAAATTGTCTACTTTAACTTGTGATTCTCTAAACCCTTTGTTTGGTCATGAGCATGTCCCCTATCCATAAATCCTTGTTCCTCTAATTTGCTTATGATGTCATCTTTTATGTCTAAGTCATGTATCTATTTGGTGCTTATCTTGGTATACGATGTGAGTTGATCTAAATCTAATTTCTGCCAGACTGCTTTCCAGTTTTCAAGATATCTAGTATGAATTCCTTACCCCAATAGCTGAGAATTGAGAGTTTCTGCTAGACTCTTTTGCTTCTGTATGTTATTTACCCAATCTTTCCATTGATCAGCCTTTCTATTTTTTAATACAGTACCAAATCATTTGATGATTTTTGCTGCATAGTATAGTTTGAGACTTGGTACTGATATGTCCCCTCCCTTGCCATTTTTTTCCTTCATCATTTACCTTGAGATCCTTAGCTATTCTTCTAGACGAATTTCATTATTAGTTTTTCTAGTTGAGCCCTTACATTTTCTGGGAATTCAACTTCTTGAAATTGATCCAGCAGTACACAGCATTTTCAACTGGTCTTCATACTGTATGAGCTCATGACCTGCCATCATCCTAGTGGTCATCATCAGGAAACACTCTAGCTTATCAGTATCCTTCCTAAAACATGACTCTCAGAACTAAATACTGTATTCTGGATTTGCTTTACCTACAGAAAAGCACAATGGAACTCTCATCTCCTTATTTCTGAATGCTATGCCTCTCTAAATGCAACCTAAAAAAAAGACTTTCTTGACTTCAGTATTACACTTTTGAGATTTATCTTGCAGCCCACTAAAAAAACCACAACTTTTTCAGATTAACTAATCACTAATTTTGTTGCTCTTCAGTCACATCTACCTCTTCATGACCCCATTTTGGAATTTCTTGGAAAAGATGCTTAGAGTAGTTCACCATTTCCTTCTCCAGCTCATTTTACAGATGAGGAAACCAAGGCAAACAGGGTTAAGTGATTTGCCCAGGATCATACAATTAATAAGTGTCTGAGGCTAGTTTTGAACTTAGGAAGATGAAATGACTCCAGGCCCTACACTCTATCCACCATCTAACTGCCCCACGAGCTTTACCCTCCTCCCTCTTGTGCTTGTGCCATCAATTTTTGGAACTCTTTAAGAGTATATTCTCTTCCTCGTCCCCACTACTGTTTACCTCCACTTAATTGTGCTCCCTCCCAGTAAGGAACAGGAAATGTCCTATGAAGGGAACGTAGCTCCTCCAACACCTAAGTTTTGGATACAATTAACTCAGAGGTAATAGGGGATGGTCACGTATAAGAAGTCTTTTTTTTCTTTTCAGTGTTTCCAGGGGAGATGGATGAGTGAAACAACATCCTTCCAGAAATTATTTTCCAATTTTTAAAATTAGGACATAAAAGTCTGCCCAAAAATATTGATTCCACTTTAGACTGTCTTTAAAAATACTTTATCTTCCATTGCAGCCCACAGATTTTATTAACAACAACAGTAATAATAATGATAGCTTGTATTTATAAAGTGCTTAAGGTTTGCAAAATGCTTTTCAAATCTTCTATCACTTGATCCCCACAACAGCCTTGGGAGGTAGGTACTGTTATTACCTCAATTTTACAAGTCAGGAAAGTCAGAATGAGAGCCATTAGGTGACACAATTAGTTAGTCAGTGTCTGAGGCTGGATTTGAAACCCCAAAGTTCATGAAAGTCACTTCCCTTTTTTCCCACTCTCCTATTAGAGTCAGGAAAATCTAAATCCAAATTCTCCTTCAGACATTGGTTATGTGTCTCTTGGAAAGTCACATAAGCACTCTAAGCCCTAGTTTTCTCATTTGCAAACATGACAATTTTATCTCACAAGGTTGCTGTATCAAGTGAAATAACATAGAGGGAAAGCTTTGTAAACTTAAAGTACCATAAAAATGCCAGTTACTATTATCATACACTTTATATGATAGCTATTTGCACATGTCTCATTTCTCTTATTACCTTAGGATCTTCTTATGGGGAAGGATTGTTCATCACTCTATCCATAGCACTTAGCATACAACTTTGTATAAGATCACGCAGTTTTTCCACCCTTCCCCATACCATTCCTATACTAGGCACCAAAAGAAACATTCAGAAGGGAGTTCAGCTGCCCACAATTCAGATAAGCTGCACTAGACTAAAATCTGACCTTCCAGCCTGTCATCATTGCTCACTCTGTACTTATATATACTGTCTTGGGGAATAGTAAACACTAGCAACCAAGTCACAAGCTCTTACCTCCATACTGGACCTCAAAGCCCACAGAGGAGAAGGGGTTACAAGACAAAGACAACAGTTCCAAACCCTTCCAGCTTCTGCTCTCTCTGGCATCCCTCCTCTACTCTCATTACAGGCTGTACTTGTATGGTCCAGCCGATGCTGGACCAAACCACCACTCCCCACTTTCCCACAGGCAGGTCTCTCAAACCATGCCTTCAACACACCAGTCCAGCCCCTGTTCCAAAGGCTCTCACTTTTATCTATCAAGTCATTTTGCCCTTTGTGGTTATTTAGGCGTGACTCCATTTGGGGATTTCTTGGCAAGGATACTTGGAATGGTTTTCCATTTCCTGCTTTAGCTCATTTTACAGATGAGGAAACTGAGACAAACAGCTAAGTGACTTGTCCAAAGTCACACGGCTAATAAATGTCTGAGACTGGGTTTGAACTCAACCTTCTGACTACAGGCCCAGGAACTCTATCCACTGCTCCATCAAGTCATAACTGTACATTATCAGGGAAAAGGCAGAGGAAGTTTGACAAAAAGAACAGCACTTACATTGGTCTATTTCTCTCTCTCCACGACATTCACAGTACTTAACAATTCACACCCAGTAAACTCTTAATAAAAGCTTGTTGGGAAAAATTAAGTCAAAAGAGATTTTTCTTAAGAGTTGGGAGGATTAGGATGGGGAAGAGAAAAAACAGCCCATATCCCAGTACTAAGCATCACTAAGTATTTGTTTAATTGAATTCAATCCTTTATTAAGCACCAACAGAATGAGTAACAATGTATTAGACAGACATACACTTATAATAAAGAATAAACATAATCCCTAGATTAATTTAACATTTAATAGGGGAAAAGAGACAGACAAGGAGATGCACAAAATAATCAAAATGCAAAGGTGCATTAAGGAAGGAAGGTAGAGCATGGATTATGCCAGCAGGACAGAAAATAGGGAAGATTGATTAATCAAGAGAAGCTTCACCAAAGGTATGGAAATGAAGATATGATTTAAAATAGGACTATATAAAGAGATGGAATGTTGCCTCTGAAATTCTGTGGTTGAACTTAGCACCATGGTATTTCCCTAAATGATTAAAATTGACTTTTCTGTGATGTCTCCTTGTGAGAACGTGGAAAGTTTCCCCATTCTCTTGATTGCATTAATTTTAAGTCAACAATTGTAATCTTGCTGCAGTGATAAATTTTACCTCACATGTCACAGGCATATTGAATTTCAACAGAATTTATTTTCCAATTATCTAGAGTTCTATGATGGACATAGAGAGAATAGACCAATGAGTGCCACACTCCAGATGCTGAATTGAAAACTTATTTATGAGCCCATTGCAAGATTACATTTGGGTATCTGTGGCAGTCAGAAGAGAAACAGGATAAAAGCATAATAAACTCTTTCTGATAGGGTCATCTGGGAAGAAAAAAGAGAGAGAGAAGGTAGGGGGTCTGGGGGAGCTGAAGTAAACCTTACAGAGTGAAGGGAGTTGTGTTGCACAGAGAATCCCAGAGTCAGCATTCTGCAAAAAGTGAAAGGAGCTCTCAAAGGAATTCTGAAAAACCAAAACAAATTAAAAAGCTGAAAGCATACTCAACAGCATCGGACATTCTATCAAACCCAAGTCCTCTGAAGTCAGACCAGCTGCTATGATGTGTCATTGTGCCTCAGAGACAGAAGACCCAATTATGGCTCTAATGACCAAGTGATAAAGATGCTGAGAATGGGTAAATACTGTCCAAAAAATAAGAAGAAAAAATACTAAGGGGAAGAAAACATTTCTTGAAAGTGTAATCTCTATACCTTGATCATCTAAGAGTAACATGAATCATGTGATGACCACCATTTATCTGGTCATTTTTTAAGGTATATAATACTTGGACATACCACAACTGCTACCCATTATAAGGAAGTTTAAGCTACAGATATTTAGAAAGAAGCTAATATTTCTCAAATTATACATAGATGTCTATGGGGAACTGATCCCCTACAAATCAGTCATACCTCTATGTCAGGAAGAAATATGGGCATAAGAAGCCTGCCCCTGGAATAAGAAACCTGGGGTTGTTGTTCATCCTTCCTTTCAAAGAGGATCAATGACATCATGGGGTGATATTTTGACATGTGTGTGAAATTAATTTAAGTAAAGCAGAGTTCCACGAAGTCATCAGCTTCACTCTCCCAGAGTCATCAAAGTCCAGTGGCAGGACAAAAGTCAAGAGGAATAGTAATGACCCAGGATGCAGTGGATGACCTTGGTGTCTTGGTGATGCCTGACCAAACTCTAAGAGATGTACATGCCTTCATGGCTGTTGGAACACATTGTCCTCATCTGCCCATTCCACTAGAGTCAGTCTTCACATGATTGGGGTAGACATCCTCCAATTCACCAAAAGATTTGAGGCCTGTCAGTTACCCACAGCTTGGTTTAGCAGGTCTGGCAAGACCATTTACTGGGGTGTGACCACTGTGCATGTCTTGGAGCTACAGGTGAGAACTGAGTGAAGGTGGACACCAAAAGAAGAGCAGATCTGAAAAGGGCTCAGCAAGCCCTCACACCAGAAGTGCTAGTCCTCCTGAACACCCTGCATTATAGCCCTGGGAGAGACCACTAACTAAATAGATAACCACAAGCAAATTGCTTCCCCTGAGCCAGTTTCATTTATAAAATGAAGACAGTAATACTTGCACATCCTCCTTCAAAGGGCTGTTGTAAGGATCAGCTGCAAATGAGTGTAAAGTACTTTGTAATGGTAAGGTGCTATATAAATGTGTGCTAACATTTATTATTATTATTATTATTATTATTATTATTCCCATGCTAATTGGTCCCAAAAGTACTCCAGGTCTTATTTCTTTGTATAATCTCTGCCCTGCCTTCACCCAGCTCCTAGCACAGGGTATTGCTCAATCCAGAAGTTATTCCATGGAAGTTCATTGAATGTGTGGAATCACAAGACATGAGGTCAAATTCTGACTCTACCACTTACCATCTCTTTCCATTTTGTAGGATTATACATCCACCATAGAGCTGGAAGGGACCTTTGAGGCCACCTAGTCTAACAGCCTTATTTTACAGATGAAGAAAGAAACTAAGAGATTGAGGATTTGCCCAAATTCTCACAAGAATTAAATGGTACAGTCAAAACCACTCAACTAAACTGTGCCTCAGTTTACTCATCTATAAAACACAGCTATGGGTTTGTTTGGGTTGAAAAATATCCTTCATCCTTAATTTAGTAAAAAAAAAAAATTTAAAAAAAGTAAACACAGTGATGTCCTGGGATAAGAACAGGAGTTTACTCTCTTCCCCGGGAGAAGAGGGCGGTCTGACCTGTGCCTGAGCATGGAGAAGAGGCACGTTACAAAGGGCAGAACCAGAATTTATAACTTAACTTAGTCAAGCCCCCTTTCCCAACTGTTTCCTCTCTCATTGATGGAGAATCATACCTCACCAAATTCTTCCCAATTGGGACAGCAAGAGAAGAGAGGGGGGAGGGTCCCACCAAGGCAAGAAAATAGACAAAGGAAGGTAAAAGTGATTGACAGCAGCCATGGAGGAAGAGGGGAGGAAGGAAAGGTTAACAACTCCAAATTGAGAAGTTTTCACTCATTCCACACAGGTTGATCACATGATCTCTAAGGTCTATTCCATCTATGACATTCTCTGCTTCTAAGGCAATCGACAGTGTGGGAGATAACAAAGTCTAGAGACAAGTTGATGGCAGTGTGAGTAAAGAGGTAGGGACAAATTCAAAACCAAGGTCAAGTCAGCAAATGATTGTAAATGACTGAATGTAAAGGTTGAAGAAAAGGAAAGAATAGAAAATTACACCCTGATCTGGAGTCAGGAAGGTTCATCTTGCAGAGTTTAAACCTGGTCTCAGACACTTACTGGCTGTGTGAGCCTGGGCAAATCACTCAACCTTGTTTGCTTCAGTTTCCTCATCTGTAAAATGAGCTGGAGAAGAACAAACCACTGCAGTGCCTTTACCATGAAAACCCCAAAGAGTTGGTCACAACTGAAATGATTGAACAACAATAATGACTCCAATTCTTGGAACCTGGGTGACTGAAAGGAAGGCAGTACTATCAATAGAAACAAGAAAACTGAGAAGACACGGTTTGGTGGGATAATACTAATAGCTCACATTTTTATAACAACAACTTTAAGGTTTATAAAGCTCTTTCTATATATTATCTCATTTGCACTCACAACTGCCCTCCATAAAGCAAATGCTATTTCCCCTTTTACAGATAAGGAGTCTCAAAGAAATGGACTTGCCCAAGGTCACACAGCCAGTCAAGTATCAGATGAGGGATTATAATCAGTCGTGTTTGGAATGTGTTAAGCTAGATTTTCTGACTGGACCTCCAGTAAAGTGTAAAGCACGTAGCTAGAATAAGACAGATACTCAGGAAAGAAAGAGGCTGTGACTAAATACCTAGGGTAAGGTGACATCTTCATAGAAGTAAGAATTTAAGCCATATGGTACAATCATAGTAGTATAACCCACTTTATAGAGAAAATAAGATAGTCTGTGGCAGGGCACATGTAAAAAAATGCTCCATGTAAACTAGAGCAGGTCTCATCTCTTTAGGTACATAGCTAAAAGGCAATGAGAAGAAAGAGAAATTATAAGTTACTTGAGGGCTACCTGAGCTTTATATACATATATATTTATAAAATTTTATATTTATATATTATATATGATACATTTATATATAACTTATATAAATATGTCATATTTATATATCATATATAAATATTTATGTTTTTATATATACTTTATATAGATAGATTTTTTAATCATATTCTGAGACTCTAAGCCAAGCCGTGAGCACTTAATGACGCTGAATAAATTAATACTTTAAGTAAAGAGCAGCAGTCTGAACCCTTGAATAATAATCCTCACATATGCAAAAGTTTTTTGCACCCTGAAAGCACATATCTTTGAGGGGAGAAAAGAGGGTGTTTTTATTATACTTTTCCTCCTATTGTTGATTGTAGTCATTTCAATAAACATGTATTACATCCAAGACACTAGGGTAAGTACTGGGGATAAAAGACAAAAATAAGACAGTTTCTATTCTACTTGAAGATACAAGTATACAGATAATAACAAATATAAGGAAAGAAAGAACATAAAATGTGGAGGAGAGGAGAAAGAGAAATGGGAAGGCTGCCCATAGAAGGTGGCTCCTGAACCAAAATTTGCAGGAATATCAGGATTCAGAGAGTCAGAGATAAAGGACTCTGGTTAGGCATTGAGGGATAGATTTTGCAGTCACAGAGTTGGAAGATGAAATGTCAAACTATAGGAATAGTCTACAGTTTCAGTGAGGCTGAAATATATGTGCAGGAAAAGAAGTAACATGAAATAAGGCTGGAAAGAAAAGTTGTTGAAAGACTGTGAAGGTCTTCAAAGGCAGACTGCACTTTCTCCTACAAACAGTTATTATTAGGCTAGAACAACTAGGGCTTTACCCTCAGGCACCACAACCCCAAGGGTATACTTCTTCTTCTTGACAATCCTCCTACCCACCATTTGCACATCTCTTGGTTTTCCACTCACCTTGAATCATTAATCTGGAGAGTTCTTCATTATTCTATATCTACTTTCTCCCTCCTCATTGTACCCTTTACCTGTCACCTCTTCACCCCAAGAATTAGAGGATTGGGAGTTACTGTCTAGGTTATTAGAGGTGATAGCAGACTCTCCCCTCCTTCCTGTAATAACAGCACCCACCTGAGGCAGAATCTACTGTATACCCCACCCCTCTGACCAACTCAAGTTTTCCCAGGTACCAGAATCCCTGATTATGACTATGCTTAGACATAGTAAAGAGCCCCTGAAGGTTTCCAAGCAAGGGATTGACATGATCATATCTGTGCTTTAGGAAGATTCTTTTACAACTATTATTTTTACAGCTGTCTATAGGAGACTGAAAGCAGGGAGACAAATTAAAAGACTATTATGTTAGCCCAAGAAGAGGTGATAATCATTCACAGATTATTGATTCACTTCACAGATATTGACACTGCCTTTGAATTGACCAGCTGATTCCTAAAGATATAATATTATGGGGACTAGATTTCTATTTTGAAATTCAAAGTAGCCATACTATGGATTACCTGTCCAAAGCATACAGGGAAATTCCCTCTAGTGGGACTGAAAAATAGTACTTTAATCCAATTAAATGTTATTTTCAATGAACTGACCATGATTAATGAGTCTGACTCTCCTTCTTCCTGGCGGTAGCCTATTGAACATTCAGTTTAGTCCCCCTGGAGAGCCCAGTCTGATTTACAGGCTTTAATTTCTACAGGTAAAAAGACCTGCAAATGGATGATCCCCAGGCTAATAAGGTACAGCCATTTAAAACTGATATAAATCTTAAATATACTCATAGAATTATAGATTTAGAGTTGGAAAAGATTTCAGAAGCCAAGTCCAACAACTCCATTTTACAGATGAAAAAACTGAAGCCCTAAGAGGTTAAATGATGTGTCCATAGTCATACTGCCTTAATTGAGTACTGAATGTCATTTTAAGGGTCTCCATTTTCACATGTAAAAGACCTGAACTGGGCAAGGAGTGGCAGAATTGAAGACCACCCACTTATAGCAATTCTAGGATAAAACCCCCTAGGGTAAAAATTCCTAAATGCCTTCATTAAGCTGCTTTCCTTGATCCCTATGTAATTAGCACTTAGGACAGTGCTCTGTCCCTTGGAGGTCTTTGGTTTATACTTCTTGAATGGGAGCATCAGAGAAATTGTGCTGAGATAATCCCAGATTCTACTCTGGAGAACAAGTTCACTGTGGTGCCCTCCCTCAGAAAAGAAGGAAAGAGTGAGGCTCATTAGATTAGATTCTCACCTTAGAAGGAGAGTTGAATTGAGCTTACTCACAACCTGTACTTAAATTCTAGAAGCAATTCTAGGACAACACACCTCTTTATGGTTAATTAATATAATTAATAAAATTAACTAATAATTAATAATATCATTGATACCAAAAGTATTCTTTTTAGTAAAGTTTCAGCTATAGCAATTTTCAAGAGAAATAGCTAATTTTTCAGGACGGAAGAAATACCACAAAGCCCACTTTCTGGTTTAAGCAATTGTTCAATTATCATGCTATTACATGATATATTACATTATAATAATAGAAATAATATATAATTAATAAAATTAATAATATAATTAATGCTGAAAGTATTCTTTTTAGTAAAGTTTCAGCTGCAGCAATTTTCAAGAGAAATAGTTAATTTTTCAGGACCGGAAAAATACCACAAAACCCACTTTCTGTTTTTAGCAATTGTTCAATTATCACGCTATTACATGATATATTACATTATAATAATAGAAATAATATATAATTAATAAAATTAAT
>CM053596.1:86061386-86202090 GCA_028646575.1 Pseudocheirus occidentalis | reverse complement strand
CACAAAACCCACTTTCTGTTTTTAGCAATTGTTCAATTATCACGCTATTACATGATATACTACATTATAATAATCGAAATAATATATAATTAATAAAATTAATAATATAATTAATGCTGAAAGTATTCTTTTTAGTAAAGTTTCAGCTGCAGCAATTTTCAAGAGAAATAGTTAATTTTTCAGGACCAGAAAAATACCACAAAAAACACTTTCTGTTTTTAGCAATTGTTCAATTATCACCCTATTACATGATAATTTTGAAATGACCACTCATGTTATCACAGAAAAAATACTGCTAAGGATTCAAGTTGCATTTGACCTCAAATGTAACATCTAGAACTCACCGCAATGTTAGTTATATGGATCTTGTCTTGATGATAGGAAGACATTTTTGTAACTGTGGAAAGTTCCTTATAAGTCTTCATTTGCTACATTTATTTTGATAGATCTACTCCTTTGATATTTTGATGAATTGATGATTTCACCAAAACAGGTATTTCCTCCTCAAGTACATATTGCAACCCCAACACGCTTCCACACTTTCCTATCTTTTGGGGGAAGGGGCAGAATCCTTTGCCATTGCACAAATCCTCAACTAAGGATCCGTGCAAAATGCTGAAGACTTTCTGGTTCCTCCACTGTTTAGACGGCACCTATGTAGCACTCAAACTATCCTTTTTTTCCCCTTGCCTCATGACATGACCAACCCACCTTTTTTCTTCTCCTTTTCCATATGTCCTTGGTTGTATGTTGTCCTTCATTTTTGAAAAGGACCACAGCATCAGAGAAATGATAACATGACTTGCAGTTGACTTTGATTTGAGGGAGGGAAGTCTGTGCAAGGTTACCAGCCTCACTTTCTCTTCCAGAGCCATCTGGAACCAGTGACCAGATATTCATCAGGATGACTGCAGACAAGCCAGGATGGAATGGGAAACCCTGACCCTGGTGATGCCTTTAAACCACTCCCTCCGCACAAGTCATCATTGGAAATAAGCTATAAAAAAACTTTGTATCCATCATAAATCTTATCATTGCCTTCTGAGCTGTTTATCATGTTTATTCTGAAACTGTACATTTTCATGATTGATGATTATTAATGTCATTATTGGAAGAATGTCGTATAATTCTCTAAGACATCAATGGATACATGATCTCATCAATGTGGATGGATTTCCTCCAATGATGCAAATAACAATCCATTCACACCTGCCCATCCTGTATGATTCTTATGTCCTCCTATCAATTTGTCATATGAGGTCCACCCAAAAAGTTAAATGCCTGCCTACTGTGTTTTTTAACATAATGAGGGTATCAATAGAGTATCATATTGAAAATGGGCTATCCAACACCTATCTCTTGCTCTCATCACATGACTCCCTCATCCTTTGTTTCTATCCAGTTATTTCTTGAATTTATGTGATCTGACTTCTGACCTCATTGTTCCACTGAAATTACTCTTTCCAAGGTTACTACTAACACTTAAATTGCTTTTTAGGAGATCTGGTAGCCCTTTTCAATCCTTATCCTACTTAACCTCTTTGCATCACTGGATACTGTAGATTTGCATCATTGGATACTTTCTCCTCCTGCATACTCTGTCTTCTCTGGGTTTTGATGGCAGGGCTCTCTTTTTTTTCCTTCTACCTAATTTATTGCTCATTTTCAGTCTCCTTTGCTAGAACAGGATCAATATCACACAACCTAAAAGTGAATGCATCCCCAAAGCTTTGTCCTTGACTCTCTTCTTCTTCCATATTTTTTCATTTGACTTCATCAGCTCTTATGGATATAATTACCACATCAATCTGAAGGATTCATATATAATTATAAATATATATAATACACACACATATATGTACACACACATACATTATATATATATAATGTGCATATATATTAAAGTGCATATAATAGGTACTTTATAATTTCCTCTTGACAACTTTTACATGGTTTCTACGATGAAATTCCTCATGAAATTCCTACGATGAAATTCCTAATGTGTCGCAATTTGTTCACATCCCACTAAGCACTTTCCATCACCCTCTGGAATAGCCCCCACTTTAATTCTTCAGAGGCTATTGTGTTCTGCATCTCACAGCTATAGAACATCTCTAGTAGCATATCGATATTTAAAAGATGAGCTTTTTCTTCAGTGAAAAACTTTGAGGCCATTAAAATCACTTTTAAAGACAGGCACTTTATGCATTATTGAGGAAGCTGTGAATTAGTATAGCCATTCAGAGAAAGCATTGTTGAATCATGTAAATAAAGTCACAAAAATGTTCACACCCTTTGACCCAGAGATTCCATTTTTAGACATATAGTTCATGAAGATTATTAAGAAAAAGTAAGGTTCCATATCTACCAAAATATTTATAATAGCATGTATTGTGATAGCAAGGAAATGGAAGCAAAAAGATGCCCCATCCACTGAGGAACGAACTAATGTACATCAATGTAATGGAATATTACTGTTCTGCAAGCAAGAGTGGTTGATAAATGTTTAACAACCAGCTCTCCAGAAATTCATAATACACTTGAAGTTTAATTTGCTTTATGAACATTTTTCTCCATCATTTTCTGATCTAGAAATCAGTCCAAAAAAAAAATCTAGCCCTGATTTGTAGCATTTGGCAGTTTTTGAGGTGTGTTGATAAACATTCACCCTGAACAATTAAAAAGTGGCTCTTGTGAATCTTTTTTTTTTTGGAGGAAAGAAGGCAGGGCAATTGGGGTTAAGTGACTTGCCCAAAGTCACACAGCTAGTAAGTGTATAGAGTGTCTGAGGGTAGATTTTAACTCTGGTCCTCAGGTACTCTATTCCCTGTGCCACCTAGCTACCCCAGCTCTTATGAATCTTACAGATTGGTCTAACCAACATACCTGCATGTAAGAAATTGTAAACACAGTAGAGACAAATTAGTATGGAAAGACTTACATAAATTGATACAAAATGAAATTAGAGCCAAGAAAACAATATATACAAAGACTACAACAATGTAGATGGAAAGAACAACCATCATGAAGAAATGTTTAAAAAATTAAATAGAACAAGTTGAGCTCTGAAGAAGAAAAACAGGGAAATACTTCCTCCATTTCTTTGTAGAGATGGGGTTCATGGGAGCTCAACATTACATGTAATGTCAGGGGTTTTTTCTCCAATGTATTAACTGGCTTTACTGATTTTTTTCTTCTTTTTATTTTTCTTTTAAAAAATTTCTTTGTTATATGTTATAACTCTCTGGAAGAAAAGAAGTAGAAGGACATAAGGGGACATTTAGGTAATATAAAAACAAAAGATATTGCTAAAAATTATTTCTTAAAAATGCAGGTCTTTGCTTTAGGGGAAATCTTGATCATTAATGGAACTTGGCAATTTCCCAAAGTAATCCTTGTCCTCAAGTTCCATGATAGGCCTAATTCAGTGTCCATTTTCTATGTATGTCACTGATACATAAGTTCTGTGTTGCTCATCTAGCTTCAGTCTGAAGTCTGGAAAATTATACTGTATAATTTCCAGAGATCATAAATTGTATATGATCATGCTGTAACTCAGTAGTTTTATGACAGCCATACATCAAAGGATTTTCTAGCACAGTTCCAGTTTCTATTATTCATACCTATTGTACCAATGCCTCAGGAATTCTAAAATTTCAGGGGATAATAACTGAATAAATGAAGCCAGTAAGCATTATAATAAAAATATACATGTCACAAAAGGCTTAGCAACACAAAGATGTCCAAAGAATTGCTACAGTTCTTCAAGAAACTCACTTTCTTTATGTATGTCTACAGCTAGGTACATTATATGCATGTGGTAGGTATATAGATGGTACATAAGGCAGGCAAATATTGACCATTTTCAGTAGAAGTGATTCAATCAGTGTATAACAAAATGTGGTCTTACTTTTATATTTTATAAAAAATTCAATAAATAAAAACTGAAATCACTAATCTAGAGATGGAAAGCACCTTAGAGACCAGCAAGTCCAACTGAAATCCTTCATTTTTGCAGTAGAGGAAACTGAGCCTCAAACTGGGTAGGGTACTTATCCAAGATCATACAGGTAATAAGTGGTAGCAGCAAAATTTGAACTCTAATCCTGGAGCACCAAATGAAGTGTTCTTTCCACCATAAGACATTGCCTCAGAATCAAAATAGAAGCCTTTTTTCATTTCACATTTTTTTGTAGGAAATATAGTTTACATCAGGCTGCTAGGTGATGCAGTGAATAGAATGCTGGGCCTGGAGACGCCGCTTCCTGAGTTCAAATCTGGCCTCAGACACTTACTAACTCCATGACCCTAAGCAAGTCACTTAACCCTGTTTGCCTCTATTTCCTCATCTATAAAGTGATCTGGACAATAACATGGCAAATCACTGCAGTATATTTGCCAAGAAAATCCCAAATGGGATCACAAAGAGTTGAACATGACTGAAATCAACTGAATATCAACAACAGATAATTTTCAATAGTATAATGCTTTTATATTCACAAAAATATCCTGGTCACTGGGGAAGGCAGAAATGGTGCATTCTGTCTTTCTGAGCAAACCTTCAAAATTATTGGTAATATAGGTTTAAAATTGATGAACAGGAGGGATAGGATTAGGAAGAAAAATAAGCCTAAGAAGGGGGGAAAATGTCTATTGAGAAGTTCAGAGTATAGGGGAAACCTATATGTCAGCCCAGAGCAAGAGGAACAAAACAAGGACAATGAGGCTGGTACTTTACAAATAAAAAAAGAAAGAAAGAGACAAAATTCTGTCCCCTCGTCCTTTGCTTACACCAGGGGCAGGGATCCTGTGGGCTGGAGGCCACGTGTGACTCTTTAGGTCCTCAAGTGTGGCCCTTTGAATCCAAACTTCACAGAAAAAATCCCCTTAACTCAGCAGTTCTCAACCTGTGGGTTATGTTCAATTTGTAACAATGAAAATTATTGTTTTCATTTTCAAGTTCATTTTCAATGAAAATGAACAACATCTGCATATCAGATATTTACATTACGATTCATAACAGTAGCAAAATTACAGTTATGAAGTAGCAATGAAAATGATTTTATGGTTGGGGGTCTCCACAACATGAGGAACTGTATTAAAAGGTCGTGGCATTAGGAAGGTTGAGAACCACTGCCTTAACTGTTTCCCTCACCTGGAATACTGTTCCTTTCTCTAGGCCTACAAAAATCCTACCCATTCTTCAAGATCCAACTCAAATCCTACCTGCTCCATGAAATCCCCTCCTCTACCCACCCAAATCTATCTTCCTCTCTTTTGAATTTATTGCCTGTACTACTCACATGAAACCTTGTATATTCAGCTTTCCTTGTTAATTATCTTTTCCTGTGCACATAGGAATTTCCTTTCCAATCAACAGTTCCCTGGAATATTGAGCAATTATAAGACTAGCATAGCAAAAGTTGCCTAAATAGGGGTGACTGGGTGGCACAGTAAGTAGAGCACTGGCTCTGGAGTCAGGAGGATGTGAATTCAAATCCAGCCTCAGCCACTTAACACAAAAAACTAGCCATGTGACCTTGGGCAAGTCAACCCCAATTGCCCTCCAAAAAAAAAAAAAAAAGAAAAAACAATTGCCTAAATATAGGCAGCTTGGGGGCACAGTGGATAGAGTGTTGAGCCTGGAGTCAGGAAGACTTGAGTTTGAACCCAGTCCCAGATGTTTACTAGCTGTGTGACCCTGGGCAAGACACTTCAATGCCTGCCTCAGTTTCCCCATCTATAAAGTGGGGGAAATAATATCTATCACATAATATCATTATAGGGATCAAATGATATAATACACATAATATATTTTGATATAATACATGTAACATATTAAACTATGTAAACATTAACTGTTAGTGTTATTATTTCCAATCTAACAGGTCCTGTGTAAGAGAATATAACCCAAATTACCTTCCTTTTCCCTTGCTTCTCTATAGTTTATTCAGCCCCTTCTGAGTGTTGGCAGTAAAACAACGCATTCTCTAGTTCATATTCTCTGGATTTGGAGGGAAGGGGGCTGTGGTACCACCCCTTTTAACGGTGCTGACTGGTTTTAAAATTAGGTAGTTTTGTGCTGTTGTCAACAAAAAGCTGCCTTCTCAATCGAATCCTGAGCCCAAGACTAGAATTCTTTCTTTTTTTTTCTTTTTCTTTCTTTTTTCTTTTTTGCTGAGACAAGCAGGGTTAAATGACTTGCCCAGGGTCACACAATCTAGTAAGTGTCAAGTGTCAGGTCAGATTTTGAACTCAAATCCTCCTGACTCCAAGGCCAGTTTGCTATCCACTATACCACCTAGCTGCCCCTAAAACTCTTCCTGCTATATTCCCCTTAAGCTGGGTCTTAACTAAGGAGTATACCAATTGTGGTAACAATTCATTTCTGTTATATCTTTGTATCTCCCACAGCACCCTATATAAAGTTTACTCTATGTAGTACACACTTCACTGAAAATTTACTACACCCTAATTATAACTCTCTGCCACCTTGAGGGAGGCCCAGGAACAAAGGAAAACAGTGATTTGAAAGTTGACACACATTTTTATCTGTGGCCTGTGAAGTAAAATTGAATATTTCATTTTCTTTCAGAAGAAAGAAGGATATTTCAGGGTCTGTCACTGAGGTAAACTTTGTCTGTTGGCCTATTATCATGGACATTTTCTCAACCTGCTTCTTCAATCAAAATTATTTAATATTCACTTACTATTTGCAAAACACTATGCAAGTCCTGAGAGAGTTAACAAGATAAATAAGAGACAGTCTGTGCCTTCAAGCAGCTTTGAATCTAGTAGGAATATCAAGACACGTACACAAACAAATACCCTATGAATTACATAATATGGTAAGTACACAAAAGGTAAGAACAAGGAGGTTATATTCAGCAAGGAAGATTTCCTGGGGAAAGTAGCATTCGATCTGGAAATGGATTTGATATAGAATCAAGACATAATGAACAGAAACACTAACCCAGCATATAAATGGGCAGTAGCTACTTATGTTAACTATACAGGTCAAAAAGCACTATGAACTTGGGGCAATCTCTTCTATGTTATTTCGGGGCAGACTCAATAAGGCTCTTCAGAGCAGCAATGCAGAAAACCTGACAGAGTTAAGAAAAGCTTTCAGAGTTAATTGATGTGTCTTGAGTCAGTATTCAGCAGAGATCTATTTTTAGCATGTTAAACTGAAGTGAATTTTTTTAATGCAACTATGAAAAATAATTCTCCAAACTATTTTTTTTAATATTGGCCTTTATTTCTGAGTTTTTCCTGGAGCAATGCATGCCATTTTAAACTAGAATTTCTTAGAAACCAGCTGTGGTCACATGGAATTATAAGATTCAGTGTTAAAAAGAATTCTCAGTGTTCATCTAAACCAGCCTCTCATTTTACAATTGAGGAAACTGAGGTCTGGAGTAGTTATATACATTTTCAAAGGTTCTACTCTGGGAGCACATGGTGAAGCCACATGAGTGAATTTCTTTTCCCTCCAACTGGCATGCTGCTAAGAAAGTTACCTTCTTTTCTATAAAGCTAGGTCCCCAAGTTTTCCAACTTTGGGTTACCCAAGGCAATTTCCAAAGCTGGTGCTACCCAAGAAATTTCTCTTCTATAGTTAGGTACTAAATTCCCCTCTTCTAACTAATTGTCCATGTACTCCCTTCTGGACTCATTCAGGTGAGCTCACATAGGTTCTCCAGATGCTGACTGCTGTCTTAATTTGTTGCCATCACATGAGCCAGGAAAGTACTCTTGGGGTTCTGGCCACTGATGTGCTCAGAAATGGAAAAATATCAGTAAAAAGTGGTCATGAATTGTCTTCTCTGGCTTCAAAGCTGAGCATATACAATTCCCATATGCTTTTATCTCAAGACATCAATTAATAGCTTTTGATAATACACAGTAGAGAGAGAATCCACTCCCCCTATGTAATGGCAATGGGAATTTGAAGATCTTCCCTGTCCCTTAACAGGCTGACCGTAATCACATGGAGTCTGTGGTGGGAGGAGTTTGCTGAAGGGTAGAACAGAGTCCACAAGAAGCTGAGAGAGAAGTTAGAGACAGAGAGAGGGGAGAACATACCAAGGCAGACATCTAGGCTCTTGAATGTTGGTTTGTGGGAAGACTAAAGGTTGTGTGGCTCTCTGTGGCATCACGGCATATTAACTACTGTGCTACTATGATGGATTTGGCTTTCTGGTTTGGGGATTTGGTTTTCTGGTGCCTGAATAAATATTTTGCTTCTGTTTTATTTATGGAGAGTGTGTTATATTTTGTGATTGAGCACTACACTGGCATATTTACATTTGCCATTGGCACTGTGAATATTGCACCCTGTCTAGTCCTTGCTTCCCTGCCTCTGAAATGTGGCATGGAAAAAGAAAAAAAGAAAAACAAAATTGATTAAGAAGGACAAGTTGGCTCATGTACATAGGCCAATACGGAGGGTTGCTTCTACCAATAAAGTCCAACTTCCCAAGCGTTTGAACCAATCCATTCATCTTGGGAAAGGTCCAAGTGACTAAAATTTATGCCTAGGAAACACCAAAGGGAAGAAATAAGTCAACGGATCCATCTTGGGACAACCCTAGTCAGTGAGACTAACTTATGAGTTTCTTTTTCTCCTCTGAAGGAGGTATTAATGGACACTTTCACTCTCTATAGAGAGAAAGGGACAATCAAAGATTTTAAACAAAGGCTTACCTGCAAACACACTCATGAAATTGAATAAGGAACATCAATGATTGCTCACCTCAGCTTATTTTAAAGGAAATGAAGGAGCTATGAATGGCAGAACTAGGATTCAAATATAGGTCTTTCCATTTTAAATAGTGATTCATTTCATTGTAAAAAAAAATGTTTGCTTAACTGCAAACATAAAGAAACCCTTTAATGTATATTTTTAAATAACTAGGGAGGGAGGGAGGGAGGAAGGAAGGAAGGAAGGAAGGAAGGAAGGAGCTGAATTAGTTGCTGTTTTTGAACTACTAGCTAAAAACTAACAAATTTCTCCCAGTTTTTACTATGAAAAGGTCTTTACTTCTTAAAACCAGGCCATTAAAAAAGAACCTACCTCCTTCCTATTTCCTAATTATCCCACTCTTGCTCTCTCTTTTCTAGTTCCAAGTAACAGAAAGTCTGTAAGCTGAAACTGCAGGGTAAAGATGTTAGTAAATTTAGATATATTATCCATCTAAAGTATAATTTTGTTTGGAAAAAACTAAATTTTATTATTTTGAAAGTCCCTTCTAACAATCAAGATTTCTACAGCTCAAAGGTTTGAAGTCCTTTTGTAGCTTTTAAGAGGAAGACAAGGAAAGAGAGAGAGAAACTTCATAACCCATCTTTGCTTCCAAAGGGTAGAAAAAAGCCTTTTCAGAAGAAGTCAAATGTAGATCCTTAGACTCTTTGGTCATTATTACTTTGTTCTTACACATTATTGTCTTTTAATTAAATATTACATTGTTTTTAATTATATACCCAAAGAAGTAGTAAAGGTAAAGCCTTGGATTGTGTGGCATGGGTTTAATTAAATGTTTACTTCCACAAAGTGATGGTTCTTTTCAAAGTCTTCCCATAAGGAAAAATGAATCATTTTTTAAAATTATCTGCAGAGATTTTTGTTTGTTTCTTTTTCGATAAGTTTTAATAGCTGATTAAAAACTACCACAGTATAAATTTCCATTTTGATATTTTCTTCTAAGGATTTAACCCTAACCCTAATACCTTCCAATTTAGGATTGTTTTTTTTTTTAAGAAAAAAAATAAACTAGACTGACTTTTAAATTTTTATGTTGTTAAATATTTCTCAGTTGCATTTTACATTTTTTAACATTCATCCAAAAATTTTTGAGTTTTAAATTCTCTCCCTCTCTCTCATACCTCCTCCACTCCTTGAGAAGGGCAAGCAATATATTAACTGTACACGTGATGTTTATGAAGTTATACAATGCATATTTCCATTTTACCTATATTGCAAAAGAAAATACACACACACACAAAAAACCAAGAAAAATAAAGTAGAAAAAGTAAGTTTTAATTTGCACTCAGAGTTCATCAAATCTATCTGTAGAAATAGACAGTATTTTTCATGATGGGTCCTTTGGAATTGTCTTGAATTGCTGTCTTGATTAGAGTAGTTAAGTCATTCACAGTTGATCATCCTTATAATATTGCTGTTACTGTGTACAATGTTCTCCTGGTTCTGCTCACTTCACTTTGCATCAGTTCACATAAGACTTCCCCAGTTTTTCTGAAACCATTCTGCTCCTCATTTCTTATAAGACACTAGTATTCCATCACAATCATATGCGACAACTGGTTCAGCCATTCTCCAAGTGATATGCATCTTCTCAGTTTCAATTCTTGGCTACCACAAAAATATAAATATTTTTGTACAAATAGGTCCTTCTCCCTTTTCTTTGATCTCTTTGGAACACCTATCTAGTAGAAGTATTGCTCGGTGAAAGGGTGTACACAATTTTTATTACTTCGACATAATTTCAAATTGTTACCTAGAATGGTTGGAACAGTTCATATCTCACTCCACCAAAAGTGCATTAATGTCTCTATTTTTCCACATCCTGCCACTGTTTGTCATTTTTCTTTTCTGTCATGTAAGCCAGTCTAACTAAGGTGATAGCTCAGTTGTTTTAATTTGCATTTCACTATTCAACGGTGATTTAGAACATTTTTTCATGTGATTATTGTTAGCTTTGATTTCTTCTGAAAACTTCTGTTCATATTCTTTGGCCATTTATCAATTGGGGAATGGCTCTTTATTTATAAATTTGACTCAGTTATCTATATATTTGAGAAATGCCAACTTTATCAGAAAAAAAACTGCTGTAAAAATTTTTCTAGCTTCCTGCTTTTTTCTCATTTTGGCTGCATTTGGTTTTTTGTGCAATTTTGTTTTAAATCTGTGTAATCAGAATTATCCATTTTTCTTACTGTGGTCCTCTCTGTCTCTTGATAAGTCATAAACTCTTCCCTTATCCATACATCTGACAGGTAAATTATTCCAGGCTCCCCTGATTTAATTATGATATCATCTTTATGTCTAAATCATTTATCCATTTTGACTTTATTTTGGAAAATATTCCCAAAACTTTACCAAATTAAATATGCCAAGAAATTCTCCATACATAGGTTAGCAGGTAATCTCCTGCAAAGTACATGAGAGTTGTTGAACTTAAAGATGTTGTGCATTTTTCTTTTACAAAAAGACAAGTGTCCCAAACTTGCAGACTGTTTCTGTAATAGCAAACAACTATCAGTAATATGCTACTTTGAAAATATTTTTAAATATATACACACAATCTGTCTTTTCACACCTTTTCAAACCCCAGCCTAGGATTACCCTTTTCATTTTCAGTCATGAGCTGCTGAAGGAAAATCTGGAAACCATGTTGTGTCCAGCATAAATTTAAACTATCAGTTCAAAACTATGGGGTTCATAAGATTATTCCAAACGTTTCTATAGTTCACAGAAAAAAAAAGCCAAGCCCATTCCCCAAGAACACCTGCTTCCCCTTTTCTCCTCATCTCTCTGATATTATGCCCTACCATCTCCTCCTTCATTCATCACTGTTTCCTTGGCTATCAACAATCATCCTGACTTTTTCCATACCACTGGATTTCAATGAATCTAGAAGATAGAGTAAGGCTGATGACTCTGTGCAATTCTGTCTCACTTAAATCTAACTCACACCCAAGTCAAGACATCACTCCCAATGTTGTTGGTCCTCTTCAGAAATAAAGGATGTACAATAGTTTATTCCCAACTCTGATAAAAAAATTACCTTTCTATTCACCAAGACCAGACCATCTATATGTGTCATTGATTCCATACCCATTGGTAGATGGAGTTTAAAAATAAGTATCATAATTAAGTGTAGTCAACAATGTACTTCTATTTGGAGCTCTGTATCTTTGCCAAGTATCTTTTTCATCTTATGACAGTTGAGTATTGAAATAATCTGAATTTGGAATAATTTATAAATAAATATATATGTGGATAGGGGATGTACATGATCAAAATAAAATGAAGCATTTATTTATAAACATATTAAATGCTTACAGTGTATTGGGTACTATGCTAAGCACTGTGTTAAAGGATACAAAATAAGATAAAAGACAGTTGCTGCTCTCAAGGAGCTCACAGTCTAGAAAAGGAGAAAAAAATAAAAACGAACTATAACATAGGATATATTGGAGATAATCAATAGAGGAAAGGCACTAGAATTATAAGGGATTTAGAAAGGCTTCCTGTAGAAGGTGAGGTTTTAACTAGGGTTAAGGGGAGGCCAGGAAGCCAGGAGGAGGAGATGAGGAGGGAAAGCATCCCAGGCACGGGAAATAACAGTGAAAATGTCCAGAGTCAGGAGATGATGTGTCTTGTCAGAACAGTAAGGAAGTCAGTGTTCCTAGATCTAAGAATAAGCATGGGGCACCATGGAGGACATGAGAAGCAAGACACTGAGAGAGCAAAAAGGAGTAAGGATCCTTCTTCTGGAGCTATTGCAAGGATCCCGGGTTTTACTAAAAGATCATTAGCCATATCCTAACCAAGAATTTTTCTGAGTCAGCAGCAGAACAGTGGCCCAGCAGAACACAACCCAACAGAACAGTGACCAAGAGCAAACACAGAAGCCTCTGACAATTTCTGACAAAGCAGCACCCAAAGCAACCAACAGAACAGCAGCAGAAGCTACGAGACCAAAGGCGAGGGAAGCAATGCAAGAGCATTAAGCATGAGGCGCCCCTCCATACACTTTCCTTGGTCACTCCCTCCATATGCATGCTCTGTCCACAGGTATTCCCCATGTACATGCCTCTCTGCTTGCATCCTTAATTTGTGCTCTCCCTGACTACTGAGGATGTAAATGCCTATGGCATAGTGTGTCACAAGTTTATGGAAGACATATTTTGTTGTTACTGTTCTTCCTTTTTTTGTTATTACTGTCATTCAATCATTTCAGCCATGTCTGACTCTTCATGATCAACAGTCAGTCAGTCAAGAAGCATTTATTAAGAACCTACAGGTAGTCGTGGCCGAGTGGTTAAGGCGATGGACTTCAAATCCATTGGGGTTTCACCGCGCAGTTTCGAATCCTGCCGACTATGACATGGAATTTTAATAATATCCACGAAAACAATAATACACGTGGGGAAAAAGGGAGAAATACTTATGGGGTGGCTAGGTGGCGCAGTGAATAGAGCACTGGCCCTGGAGTCAGGAGTACCTGAGTTCAAATACGGCCTCAGACACTTAACACAAAAACTAGCCGTGTGACCTTAGGCAAGTCACTTAACCCCAACTGCCCTCCAAAAAGAAAAAGAAAAAAAAAAAAAAGAACCTACAGCATTCCCCGCACTGTGCTAAGTACTAAAACACAATGGAAGGCAAAAGACAATCCTTGCCCTCGCAATCTAATAAAAGAGACAAGTAAACAAAAGAGACAAGTAAACAAAGACGTTCACACAAGTTACAACCAGGATAAATAGGAAATAATTAACAGAGGGAAGGCACCAGAATAATCAGGGTAAAGTTGCAGTCAGAAATGTTTTCCAGACTGGCTGGACTCATTCTTGCCACACCTATACCTCTCTTCCCACAATCCCCCCAACAGCTATTTCCTTTTCTGTCACCTTTATCAATCTTCATTTTCTTTTACTTTAAATTTTTTTTATTTCCCTTGTTATTAGTGACTATCAAGCATGTTCTCAAAGGCTTGAATATAGCTTTCATTTATTCATCTAAGAATGGTCTATTCACATTTCTTAACCATTTATCTGCTGGGAGATAGTTCTTCCTTATATATTGGAACCACCTGATTCCAATGAGCATGATAAAATATTAACAGTATCCTCCAATTATCCTAATACCTGCTAGAGCTCTTTCTCTGCCCAGAAACAATGTTTTGTTTTATCATAATGATAATTTGATCTTTCAAAAGGCAGAAGAATCAACAAGGGAAAATTCTATTCTAGATCTAAATAAAAACAGCAAGGAGTAATTGATTGCTGGGGTCATGCTATGAATGTTGAAGTTCAAGTGGTCACTGCAACTTGGAATTTGTTTTACAGAAGAGGAAAGCAGGACATAATTCTATATGCACCCTAGATTTATAGAGAAGGGATTTCACAGGGTTCAGAGAAGAATAGATAGGATAAAATGGACTAAAATTTTACGGGGAAAATTAGCCCAAGAAGAATGAGACATTCTGATAAATGAAATTCTGAAGATAAAAAGCAAAAGAATTCTGATGAGAAGGAATAAAGGAAAATTGTTTTAAAAGATCCATGAATTCACAAGGAATTCACCAACAAACTTGGATTTTTAAAAGACATACAGAAAATGAAAAGCAAAGACAGGTGGTAAGGGATGAATACTAAAAGCATGGAAAAATACTAGGAACAACATCCAGAGAGCTCTAAGACAAAATGAGGAAAATTAAGAGAGAACTTGGGATAACACTCATTCTCACCAGGGGCTCTAGGCATGGTTACCCTAGTCACAAAACATTGGCTCAAATCAACTCAAAACAATCACTCATAAACTCCCACCAATATGTTTAAATTTTCACCAGTCAGAGAACAAAATTAGTTCAAAACTAAGACATTTAATGAAATAAGAATATTTCAGTTAGAATATTTTCCCCATAAACCACAGGCATAGTCTCCTGCAAATGGGCATAACTGGAAAAGTGAATATGCATAGAGCTCGTACATGAGGGTCTCATATCCGAGGAATAAGTGTAGAGGGAAGAATCACACCTCTAATACTGCAGTATCCCCCATGTCTTCCAGTGATGTTACCACATTGTTCCTTGATGGTCACATGTCTATGCTTGAAAAGTTGCTCCACTGGTCTTACTTGATCTACTTTGCTAGCTCAACGGGCCTGCTCCTCACTAGGTATGACATCTCTTCTAGGCCCTTTCCTCTTTCGGGCTAAATGGGTTGGGTCCATTTTAGATTTGGCATCTTTGGTTTTGGCTCCATGGGGATCTTCTGGTCTCCTGCAATGTCTGTGCAAGAACATTTCTCTCCTGGTCTCAACATCTCTGTTGAGCATTTTCTCCGCTACCATCTTCCAAGTTCATCTCTAAAGAGCCAGTCAAGTCATCTACTTCTGTTAATTAAAATATGGTGGCCATAATCCCTCCCTTATAAGGGCAGCCTGACAGCTCTTTGGTTAACATCAATAGGCCCAGTTAACAAAACCTTACACAGTGCCTCCAGATTTTTTTAACATCAGGTGTTTCTTTTTCCAACCCTTTATCTTGGTGGGAAATCAAAATTTTCTGTTATAGATGGCTGCCTAACTTATGATTATCCACTCTTACATGCTCCAATAGGATCCTCTCTGGCTTGACCCCAAAAGAATGTGAACCACGTCAAAAGGCAATATAAGGAGCCACAATAAGTGTTCTATGCTTCTGAACCTCTTAGCCTTTGCCACTATAACTACCTTCTCATCCTGGAATTTCCTTCAGAACCTGGAGCCTTCTCACCCTGGAACATCACTCCACCTTACCAACCCTCTTTTCCCACTGTGGAGTTTCTCCTGTGAGCCTCTAGTCTGAAGTCTTGGCCCAAATTAACTACACTTTATTCCCTTCCTAGCAGTGCTTTTGACTTTTACAAAGATAACTCTCCTCTTTCATGTGTTCTCTTCTGCTACTAGAATATAAGCTCCTTGAGGAAGAATGTGTTCCTTTTTGCTTATATCTGTATTTCCAGTGCTTATGACAGTGTTTGACACATAGCATGCCCTTAATAAATGCTTGATGCTTCTATCAACCTAATCTGTATTCCTGTCTTTGCTAAAATAACAAGATCCATATCAGTTCACCTCTAAGACTGATTGCTTTGGCACCAAATTTTAATCTTAGAAAAACATCATGTTATCCATGCTAAGGACAAAAAAAAATGTTTGGGACAGTTTTTTGTTTTGTTTGTTGTTATTCTTTTGTTTGTCTTTGGAAAAGCTTTATTGGTTAAAAAAGGAGAATCAAAGAAAGGTCTGTTGCCAGAAGAGGGTGAGACAATACCTGATGATAGAGTGAAGGCAGAACTACTCTATTCTTATTTTGTTTCTAATTTCTCTGCAAAGGTGGTTGAGCTTTAGGCTGGGAAGGTTAGAAGAAATTTTCCTAAAAAGGGAGTTGACACCCAAGGTAAAGATATAGTAAGAGAACATTTAGCTGTCCTTCTTGAGTTCAAGTCACATGACCCATACAAACTAAACCACTGGGTACTGAAAATGGCAGACATGGTCATTGAGCCATTGTTATGACAAAGATATGTGTGTAGCCATTGTTATGACAAAGATATGTGTGTATACATACATAGATTTTATGTCTGTGTGTGTTCCCTTTTTAAAAATGGAAACCTTTGTCTTTTTCTAATTCTACCCTTCAAATCTTTCCCATTAACATATGGGAATATAGTACCTGTACTAGTACCAATAGTACATATAAATATGTGTGTGTGTGTGTTTATACTATAGGTACTAGCATATACAGAAGAAAGAGACAAAGACAAAGAGAAATGGAGAGAGAAGAGAGAATGAGGGGGCATGATGACAAAGGAAATATTTGAAGGGCAGAACTGGAATAGGACAAAGTTTCCAGTTTTCAAAAAGGGAAGAGAGTGCCCTACTATAAATGGTAGGACACTGAGTTTGACTTGTTCCTGGCAAAATTCTAAAACATATTATTAAAAGAATGATTACTGAATATCTATAAAAGGAAGCACCAATCACAAAGAGACAGCATGGTTTCAACAAAAACAGGTCATGCCAGACCTAATTTTGTTTTCTCTTACAACAGTATTGCTAAACTGTTATATTAAGAGAACACAGCAAAAATATAGTTTATCTTGATTTTAGGAAGTTATTTAATAAAACCTCACATGATATTTTCATGTAAAAGATCAAAAGATGTTGGTTGAATAGTCAGATTCAAAGAGAAATGTTAAGATATCAATGCCAAAATGGCAGGGGGTCTCTATTAGAAATGCCCAAGGACTGTGCTTGGCCATGGCTATTAAACATCGTTATCAATGACTTGGAATAAAATCATAGATGGCGTGCCTATCAAATTTACTAATGATGCAAAGCTTGGAGGAATAGCTAACACAGGGGATAACAAAGTTGGGTTTTTTAAAGATATCAGCCTGGGATATTAGAAAAATTCAAATTAGACAAAATATAATAGACATAAGTATAAGCTGTTATACTTCACAAAGATAAGATGGGGAGGCATGACTAGGTAGCACATTATCTGGAGGGGGAAAAAAGCTAGAGGTTTTAACTGACTTCAAATTTAACATGTACCAATGGGCAGGCAACAAGCATTTGATAAGCACCTACTGTGTTCCAGGCACTTTGCTAAATACTGAGACACAAAAAAGGTAAAAGACAATTCCTGCCCCCAAGGGGCTCACAACCTAATGGGAGTGATAGCAAGTAAACAAAAATGTACAAACAAGTTTATCCAGGATAAATAGGAAATCATTGACAGAGGGAAGGGACCAGAATGAGCAGTGTGAAGTGGCAGTCCAAAATCTTAAGGCAATCTTGGATTGCATTAATAGAGCCTAAGGAAGTAAGTCCATTGCCCTGATCAAACTACTTCTGGAATCCCATGTTCTATTTTGGCTGTCACATTTCAGAAAGGACATTAACAAAATGAAGAGCATACAGGAGAACAACAAAGATGATGAGTGTCTTGAGTTCATACTAAATGGAGATTATTGGGAACTCAAGGAAGACGTAACAGCCATCTTCAAGTATTTGCCAGGCTGTCTCCTATCATAGGGATCAGAACTGTTCAGTTTTTCCCCAGCGTGTAAGAGCCTGCGAATTTAGGAATAATGGAAGAAAGTAACAAAGATAAATATAGGATTAGTGTAAGGAAAAAACCTCCTAAATATCAGAACTATCCCAAAGTGGAATGAGCTGCCTCAGGCAGTGGTGAGATCCTGCTCACTGAAGGTCTTCAAACAGAGACTAAAGGGTGATTTGTCAGGTATGCTGTAGAGGGAATTATTTTTCAGATATGACCTGGGCTAGATGGCTGTGGAGGTCCCTTCTAAATAGTTGTGTGATTCTTTGAATGACTAGACCCAAAGAACAGCCACTAATAGACCAATGTTAAGATGGACCAAATCACTTAACATTTCTGGCCTTTGGTTTCATAATGTGTAAAATGAAAGATGGAACCAGATGACCTCTAAAATTCCCTCTAGGGACATAAACATTCCTATGAGCCAAAGAAGAAATTTAATAGGGATAAATGTAAGGTCTCATATTGAGTTCAAAAACTCAACTTCAGGGGCAGCTAGGTGGCACAATGAATAAAGCACCAGCCCTGGAGTCAAGAGAACCTGAGTTCAAATCCAGCCTCAGACACTTAACACTTACTAGCCGTGTGACCTTGGGCAAGTCACTTAACCTCAATTGCCCTGCCCTCCCCCCCAAAAAAGCAAAAAAAGAAAACTTCACTGGAACAAGACCAGGGAGAAAGTGCTAGAAAGTAGGTCAACTGAAAAAAGTATGTGGGACTATAGCGTATTAGACGCTCAATACATCTCAACAATGTGATATGGTAGCCAAAATAGTAAAACTAACAAGATCACAGTGTTGTGTTATCCTGTCTGGATCACATCCCATCTTCAGTTTCAATCAATCAGCAATCATTTATTAAGCGCCTGCTATAAATCAGGCACCATGCAAAACATAGGGGATACAAAAAAAACCCCCAGTCCTTGTCTTCAAGTTCATAGTTGAATGGAGGAAACATGCAAAAAACTGTGTAGAAACAAGTTCTATGGATAAATTGGAGATAATCTCAGAGGAAGGCACTAGCATTGAGGGAGAATTCAAAATGGCTCCAGCAGAAGGAAAAATTTTGGCTGACTTAACAGAAACCAAAGAAATCAAGGAGAGGATTCTAAGCATGACAGACAGGTGATGAAAATGCATGTTGTTGGAAGACATGAGCCAGAAACAAGAACATCAACATCACTGGAATAAAAAGAATGTAGAGGGGAGTACGGTGTAAGAAGATTGGAAACATAGGAAGGAGCCAAGGTATGAAAGGCTTTAAAAGCCAAACCTGATTTTATATTTGATCATGAAGGTAACAGGATGTCATGGGAGTGTGTTGAAGAGGGAAGGAACATGTTCTGCATTTTAGGAAGATCACTTTGACTAAGTGGAGGTTAGACTGCAGTGGGGAGAGACTTTGAGGCAAGGAGACCAACCAGGAGGCTATCTCAAAATTTCAGGAGGGAGGCGATAAGAGCTGCACTAGCAGTGTGGCAATATCAGAGGAGAGAAGGGGATGTATAGGAGAGATACTGCAAAGGTGGGATTTGGCAACAGATTGGATGGGGATGGAGTGTGAGAGAGTTGAGGGTGACACCTAAATTGTGACCCCTAGTGACAGATGGGAAGGATAGAAATGCCCCTGAGAGTAATGGGGGTTTTAGTAAATATATACCTCCTGGGCACTACACTTTAGGTAGAACATGGATGAGCTCAGCCAGACATGGAAACCACAGGAGCAGGAGATGGAATAATGCATCCTGGGAACAACTAGTAAGAACTTGAACTAGGGTTTATGCAAATTCTCCATATTTTAGTTTTTCATGTATAAAATGGGAATTAAAATAACTATCCATAGAATAAAAGAGTTCAGCAGACGCTGGGGATTATCTAGTCCAATTCCCTCATGTTAAAGATGAGCAAATAGAGGGAAGAAGCAAATAACATGATCCTTTGGTGAATTAATCAATCAATAAACATCTTGTGTGCCAAGCACCGGTGTCAAGGGCTAGAATTAGTAGGAGAGCTGAGATTTAGAACCCAGGTCTCCTAACTCAGTTTTCAAAGCTTTGTTTACTACAAAGGAAGGTTTGTTCCCCATATAAATGATAGTACTTCAAGAATCAAAAATTTGATCCAGGTGAGCACTCTTTCCCCTAATGTAAACCTAGGCAGCTAAGTTTGTAGTGTATAGAGCACTAGGTCTAGAGTCAAGAAGACCTGAGTTCAAACTCAGTCTCACGTATTTACTAGCTGTGTGATCCTAAGCAAGTCACTTAACCTCTATCTGCCTCAGTTTCCCCATCTGTAAAATGGGAATAATAACAGATCCCCAAGGCTACTGTAAGGATCAAATGAGATAATTGCACATAAGCATTTAGCACAATGCCTATCAAATATAAGTGTTGATGATGATGATGATGATGATGATGATGATGATGATAATGATGATGATGATGATGATGATGATGATCATACAGATTACATATTGTCCATACCTAAGCTTATGTGGTGTGGCTGGGGGAACAAAAGCATTAACTTGTGGCCAATCTGATGTGGAGCCCCTGTGATATAAATCATAGAAGCATAAAACCTCAGGGCACCAAGGAACTTCAGAGTCCATCTAGTCCCACCTATGCCAGACTAAGAACCCCTCTACAACTTACCAAACAAGCAGCTGTCCATTACTTAAAAGCTAAATAGTGAACTGAATCCTGTAAATGAATGAATTTTGGTTTCGAAAAGATTTGGGTTGAGGTATGAGCCTTATGTGCCGTTAAATCATGCCTTCCTTCATTTTGAAGGGATATGTTTATAGCTAATGAATAATTTCTCTTTGTTTCTTCTTTTATCAACTTATTTAGCAGCATATGAATCATTATAAGGATAGCAGGCCAAAGCCTCTTTTTTTTTAGCATAGATTTAAGGTGTAACTCAAGTCTCTAATTCCTTTTCACATCTATTTATTTCTCCTATTGCATCAACATGTCAGAAAAGCAATTTTTCACCTTTTGAACACCTTCCTAAACAGATGATAAAATGGATGAGATTTTTCAAAGGTGGCTCTGACATACAGATGGAAAGAAAAATAAAATAAAAATGAACAGTGGCAATTATGATCAGTACTCTTGGCTCCAGTGGAGAGCCGAATTCATATACCTCCTTCCCTTCATGGTAGAGGTGGAGGACTTTGGGTCTCAATATTGCATATGCTGTCAGATGCAATAAATGCATTAGTTGTTTTTTCCTGGCTGCTTTTACCCTCTTTTTTAAATCTTTTTTTGCTTAACAAGGAATGGCTTTGCAGAGGAGAGAAATGTATTCTGAAATGAATGAGATGCCACGACAAGGAGTTGATCAACACATGTTTTCCCACTGACCTAACCTCACAAAATGAAAAATATATTGCAATGGGAAAATTGTGACCCCAAGATAATACCTGAGAATGCAGAAAATTCCCTATAAACATGTAAAGGATAAAACATTAATAATACACTTAGCAACAGATTAAAGGATCAACAAATATCTATGCTCATTCACTATATGACTTCAAAAATTAAAAAAGATACAGAAAAATTTTAAGATCCTGTTTTTTTCCTCAAGGAACTAACAATGTTATCTGGAAAATGAGAACCGCACGTGTGAAACAATTCAGCAAATGACATATACAGCCACAGCTGGATCCTACCCTCTCCAAATTCAGCCTCAGATATTTACTAGCTGTGTGACTCTAAGCAAGTCACTTAACCTCTGTCTACCTCAGTTTCCCCATCTGTAAAATGAGGATAATAACAGATCTCCCAGGGCTATTGTAAAGCTCAAATGAGATCGTTGTAAAGCATTTAGCACAACGCCTCACACATATAAGTGATGATGATGATGATGATGATGATGATGATGATGATGATGATGATGATGATGATGATGATGATTCCAATATCTGAAACTCCTGCTCTGGATATTCTCTGAAGGGAGAAGGGGAAAAGTATTTATTTATTAATTAAACTCTTGCTATATGCCAGTCACTGTAGTAAGCTCTTAACAAAAATGATCTCATTTGATCCTCACAGCAACCTTGGGAGTCCCCACTTTACAGATGAGGAGACTAAGACAACAGAGGTTAAGTGACTTTTCCAGGGTCACACAGCCAGCAAATGTCTGAGGCTGCAGTCAAACTCACATCTTCCTGGCTGGGAGCCCAGCAGTCTAACCACAGCCCTACTATGCTGCCCCTAAAACAGCTGTAGAATACCAGATATATGGCCTTCTTTTCTCCAACATTTTTTTAAATAACTTGGATAAAGACACAGATGGAATACTTACCTAATTCACAGACAAGAAGCTAGAAGAGATAGCCAAAGAGGATCATTGTCTAAAAGGGTTCTTTCCATAAGAGTAACAGACCAATTCCAATGATGCAAAATTCCATAGGCATAAATGTGGAATCTGGAGCATAGGCTCAAAAAAATCAAAAGTATAGCTACAGCTAGAGAGTAATTCACATAAAAACACCAAAGAGCATAAACAGACTTTTAAAAGACTCCCAACTCAATATAAATTCATAGTGTGATGTAGCAGCTCCAAAGTTAACGTAATCTGCATTAATAAAGTATGATGTCCCAAATGGAAGAACTGATAGACCCGAGTATTCTTTGGCCAGAATACATCTGTAATGTAAGGAGAGGACCCAAATAAAGCTTTAGCAGAAGCTAAAAGGAAAATTGAAAAGTAAAGAGGAATCTGAGAGAACTTTATATTTGATCCTAGAGGCAACAGGAAATCACTTAAGTTTATTGAGTAAGTTTGTACCATGGTCAAACCCACACTTTGGAAAAAATCATTTTGGCAACTAAGTGGAGGATGGCTTAGAGAGGGGAAAGGAATTGGGTGGAAAGAGCCATCAGAAAACTATTGCAATGAAAAAGCACAAAAAGAAAAAACTATTGCAATGATCCAAACCAGAGGGGAGAGGATGGGGCTTTGACAGATGTTGTGAAGGTAGAGATGAAAAAATTTCTCAAATTTCTCATAACAATTTGACCTGGACTTCTTTCTTGTACCCATTCACTTCTTCCTGGTGCAAAGGAAAGAGCAATGAGAGAAATTATTATGTCTCTTTTATATTAATAACCCATTAATATGGGAGATCCAGGGTCTGGTTTGGTTTGGTTTCCTTTCCATTTCTTCATTCTCCACTAGGTCAAATTAGGCTCTGAAGAACCAGGGTGACAAGATATTGGATTTAATATTCTCCTCAACCTTGTTCAAGATCCCACCCAACTGGGGGAAGCTTAGTTCTGATTAAAAAGAATCTAATCTAGGCAAATTCTGGCCCATTGTATTCTACTGAGCCAGGCTTGGGCCGAGAGTAGATCCTTTGGTCTGGATTGCCCAAGTCTTGGGTAGTCTGAATAGAGAGGAAAAAGAGTGATATAATCAAAGTCCCATCCCCTACCCTCTCATTAGAATAGGTCTACCTCTCCTTGTAATACTCATTCTCTTCATAATTGTTAACCAATCAAGAGCTGATTCCCTTTCAGGGAGCACTCACTCTTCCAAGGGTATACAAGTATCAAGAGGCCTCCACCAGGGGTCTTTGATTTACTAAAGATAGCCAAATGACCATCCTTTCATTAATTATTTGCTAGCCATAATTAATAAAATTATTAATTACAGAAACAATGTCTCTCAGACTTTTCATATATCACAGTACTGAAGTTGGAGACAGAGTTCCTAGGTCCAAATCCTGTGTAGTCTTGAACAAATCACTTAACCTATCAACTTCAGTTTCTCCACCTGTAAAAATGAGGGGGTTGGACCAGTTAACCTTAAAATTGCCTTTCTGTCTTAAATCTGTGATCCTCTTATATTTACCTGTGCACGTGGTACAACTCTTGCTTCTCCCTTAAAAGACAATAAGCTTCTTGAGATCACCTAGCACAATGTCTTGCCAAAAAAAAAAAAAGGTACTTAATAATTGTGGAATTGAATTCAACTAATCCTTGTATGACTTAGTTTTAAGTCCCTTCTTACTCTGCACAAACTCTGGCTTATCAATATGCCGACCTAAAAGGTAGTGCCCAGATGTGAACTTGAGAGACTTATTAAATAAATGAAAAACAGCTTACTGATGATTACATATATTTTCTTGACCACTAATATCTTTAAGTGTAAAATAACTTGGAAGTTAGCCCAAAAGCTGTCAAACTGGTATTAAAATTAATATATAAAACTATATAACTATATATATATATATATATATATATAAAAATATATTTTATACAGTTATATATTTATATGTAAATATATAAAAATAAAGTATATATAAATATAAATATATAAAACTATATAACTAATATTTAAAAATAAAATTTTTAAAATTATTTTTAATCAAATTATAAATTTTGAAATTAAAAAACATTAAGGAAGTTATATTTATTGTTTTAACAAGTTAGTGCAAAAAGATACATGATGCCATCTTATTAAAACTACTTAGACTAATGAAGCATGGCCATTCTACATTCTTTAGAGGTACACCAAGAGACACAACAGGATGCACCCTGATTGTGTGAAAAAAAAAATCAAAATTCCTGGGTAATTATTCAGCAGGCAGCTGTGCCACTTAATCTTTTATGTGTAACCAAACTGGCTTTTAAATCCAACTATTCATATGAGAAAATTGCCCCCTTTGTTTTCTTATTTAAGATAATTTTACTTTGTCATGTAAAATAGCTATGATTGTGCCTACAGTCTGAAAAGAATGCTTAAGGGGGTGATTTGAAGAGAACATGGGGAGTCACAAAAGTTTGAAGACTTTCAAATAGAAAAAAACACTGAGGGAAAAAAAAAGTCGAGTGCCAGCTGCCAGGACCATTCTAACAGCTGCTGGGAGGTTCATTATGTAGTAATATAAAGATGTTGTGTATTCCCTCCCCAAAACCAAACCTGAGCATATGTAAACTTAACAGTCCAAGTAGACTTATTTCTTGCTGGTAGATTCATATCCTACCTTCCCTATCCCCCAACCCACTTCAATCTGATCTCCCTACTAAGATGAAGACTGATGAGGAAGGTTTGAATTTAGATTCCAATAACAGTAACAACAAAGGTTTTATGGTTAAGATAAGGCAGCCTATTGGATGCCACTTATTAGATATGTGCCTAAGGGAGCTTCCTAGAAGGAATTTGGTACAGTAAAAAAAGCACCTGAGAAGGGGCAGATTCTGTCTCCTGTGCTTGGTACCTAAGTATCAGAAACAAGTCACTTAACCTCACTGGGTCTCAGTTTTCTCATATACAAAAGAGAGGATAGCCTCTGAGGTTCCTTCCATCTCTGGATCTATGATACTATGATATGTATTGATGGAGGAAATTAAGTTCAGTCAATGAGTCAATAAATTTTTATTAAGCACCTACTATTGATGAGGTCAGGGAACTTCTGGTCTGCTTGTCCAATACAAGCGTCACAGATACCCAGGCTCCTTAAGAGTCTACCCATTATGGCAAATCTTTAATAAACTTTGCTTTACTTTGGCTGAGAGAAGAGTCTAATTCATGTGGCAGCACCCTGAATGTTGGTATTTTGGGGCCTCGTGCACCCCTAAACTCTAGACCTCAACATTTTATGGTTCCCTGATTCTGGGAAACACTGCTAATTTCAAGTTCTTCTCCAGCCAGGACTGGAAGGTACGTAAGCCTCTGTCTCCTTATTCCCTTCTTGCTCTCCAGGTACCTTGGAGGTGTTTTTTGGGCCTGATCTCTCAGGTCCCATTAGGTCAGACAGCTAGGAGACTGTCTCATACTCAGCCTGACATCCTCATGTTTTCAGTCCAGTTTGGTTATGTTGGAGGATATGGACCTGGGAGCAGCTTCTGAAGAATGGCTAAGTTCTCTGTTCTAACTAACCAGTTCTACCCTCCCCTTGACCAGTCAGATCAGGGGCATCGAAGGGGAAACTAAGGGATGTCTCCAGACATACCCAGTCCCTGCCTACTTGAGGATCTGTTGTTTGAACACTCCTTCCTTATGCTCTCCTCTTATCCTGTCCTACTGTTGGGAAGGGACCTGTTGGTGAAATTGGGAAGCCAATTTTTTTTTCTAGTTAAGCCTCCCAGATCTCCTCATGTTCCCTCAGGAGGGTGGGAGATAGTTGAGTCAGTTGTTTGGGATCAGGGACTTCCTGGGTGAGCTACTTCTGCCACCCCAACATTTGTTTGACTCCTAGATCCTAAAGTGTTCCCCCATCAACATCTATATCCAATTAAGCTCAAGGTCTGAGAGAAACCGAAACCATTAATTACTACACAAGGCCCTGTCTCTGTCTAGAGTGGGGCCCAGAGCAGGCCAAAGCTTTTGAGACTTTGAAAACTAAATTGACCACCGCTCCAGTATTAGCTTTACCCAATCTAGAAAAACCTTTCACTCTCTATGATAATGAAAGGAGAGGACAGGCTTTGGGAGCTGCTGCCTGTTTTTGAAAACCTTTAGCTTCTGTGGCTGCTATTGCTTTCCAGGTGCTATAAGTCCATGGAGCAATTTGGAAAGGAAGGGGATATCTGACAGAAAAAACTCCCCTATCAAAATGCCCTTCTATGTTTTGACTTTGCCATAGTCATCTTTAATTAAAATTATACCAGGGAAATTGTCCTTTGTTTTGGTCTTCATTTGCTTAACCTCCTCGCCAGGTTTGTTTCTCCAGGGTTCAAGCTATCAACCTCCGAATGACCACTCTCTGACTGAATCCAAGTTCTCCAGCCCACTGGCCATCAGCTATGTTCCAGAGTCTGACCCTCTTGAACAGCACCCAGAGAGGCGATGACAGCTCTATACCCCTTGCCAGCAGGAAGCACTTTCAGAAGCTGAGACCTTTACCCTTTACCCCAAAGGGAATTTGGGTCCCATTTGTTTGAGAGGAGAATGATAAGGTACAGGCTCTGGGAACCCCCTTGACCTCTCCTTGAATCTTCCCACGTGAGGCATTTGCCTGAAGCAATAAGCCTTTCTTTACAGCTCAGCCCAAATTTCTGTTACTAGCCAGACCTCCATTGTCCAACTATTTCCCACCCTGGATCCTCCCAAAATATCTATACCCAAATCTGTTACCCTGAAACTAACCTAACCCTCCATTGTCTGTCATCTCCAGGTAGCCTCCAGATATTTCCTACCCTTAATCTCTCATTACTAAAGTCTGACCTCATTTGACTGAATATCCCTCCCCAAACTCCTCCTAGACCACCCCTAAATCCTCCCACAACCTTTCTGTATATAAGGCCCATCTTTCCTCCATGGAGGGACTGAGAATTATCTAGGGCAGACTCTCTGCATCAGATTAATTCTGGCTGGCTTTTCCAATACAAGTGTCACAGACACAGAGGTTCCTTAAGAGTCTACCCATTATGGCAAACCTTTAATAAACTTTGCTTTACTTTGGTTGAGAGAAGACTTGAGAGTCAAATTCATTCGGCAGAACCCAGCGTGTTTTGGGGTCTCAGGCACCTCTAAACCTTAAACCTCAATATTTTATAGTTCCCTGACCTTATCACTATGTGCCATAGCCACTGTGCCAAGCTCTGAGGATGCAAAAAGAGGCAAAAGACAGTCCTTACCCTCAAGGAACTCACAATCCAATGGGGGACATAATATACTGCTTAACTCAGTCTTGGATACTCAACACTTTCCCAACTCCCTCAGCCTCCTCTTCCCTCTAACTGGAGAACTAGAGAGTAAAGGCACTAACCTCCTCCCAAAGCTTTCCTTTATGGAGTGCAGTATCTGGACTTTCCAACTCAGACTTCACTAGTTTGAACTCCACAGAATATGATGGCCTTGGGCCAGATACACTCCATTCCCCAGCCAGCCCCCCATCCCCACCCCAGCTTCCTTTTCTGTACTGTATTTATTTAATTGTAAACTCCTTGAAGGCAGGGACTGTCACTTTTCATATTTATATTTTAGCTGTTAGCACAGCCTAGCTCATAGTAGGTACATAATAAATGTTTAATGAATTGAAAGCACAAGTATTCTCTGTATTCATCCACTATTATTATAAAGTGGTTTATGTATATCTGAGACTCCTAACACTCTTGTGAGATAGGGAATTTTTCATTTGTTTATTTGAGGAGTCCAAACCAGTGATTTCATTGGTCTAGGGAAAGCCTGTTGAGAAAATTCCTTATACCAATGCAAATCTGTAGCAATTCTGCAATTTATAGTCTCTCATAGAGAGTTGTATGAGGCAACTTTGAGAAGTTGTGACTTGTTCATTGTCACCAAGTGTCAGAAGGAAGTTGGATTGCATTATCTACCACAAATTAAGGGGCAGCTAGGCAATGCAATGGATAGAGCACTCAGCTTCCTGAGTTCAAATCTGGCCTTAGACACTTAGTAGCTGTGTGACCCTGGGCAAGTGACTTGACCCTGTTTGCCTCAATTTCCTCATCTGTAAAATAACCAGAAGTTTTCTCACTTTCCACTACAAAGAAAAAAGAAATGGTCAATCAATCCAGCATCCTTGCCAAGGAAACCCCAAATGGAGTCATATGAAGAGTCTAACATAGCTGAAACAAACATAACTGAAACAAAAATAACAAAACCACATATTGCCTCCTACAAGAAGGCAAGGTAGGTAATGAAATATTTTTAATTTTCAATTTGTAAAATGGAAAAGCAGGAACTGGAACTCAAGGTTTCTACCTCCAAGTGCATAGTCTTACGATCCTATCTCACTGCCTTCCAGAGCTCCAAGTAACCTACTGTCTAAATTACCTTGTAATTTCATTTTGTCTTCCTATTTTTATTCTAAGAACTTAACTTCAAGGTTCATTATTTACTATGTTTACCCTCCCCCACTACCAACCCACAAAAAACTCATTATCAAATTTATAGCTGTAAGCTATCTAAAAGAACCTTATAAACCAAGTTAAATCCCAGAGCTTCCAGAAACTCTCATAAAGACTTCAAGCTTTCTCACTCTAGTATTTTAATTGAAACTAAGTTTATTTATCAATAAAACAAAAACACAACAAATAAAAGAAGTTCCCTTTTTTTCCACATATTTCTCAGTCCAACCCCTTTATCCTTCTTCCCAAATGACTCTATAAACAACAGGAATATCCCAAACCTGGTAGTTCAAGGACTATGTCTTTTCTTGTTCTTCCAACAGCAAATAAGCTTTGGACATAGCCAGTCGGTCATATATTAAGTGCTTACTAGGTGCCAGGCACCGTGCTAAACCCAAAAATCTAACCAGGAATTCTCACTTTCCACTGTAGACAAAGAAAAAAACTGGCTTAAATTAAAAGAGGAACTGGGCATACACTCTAAGAAGGTCACAGATGGAAAGGTCCCATACATAGATAACAAAATGTTCTCATAGTATTACTTTTAGTAGCAGCAAAAATCTGAAAACAAAGTGGGTGCCCACAGATTGGAGAATGACCAAACATGCTGCAGCAAATGCACATAGTAGAATACTCTATTGCCCAGTTAGAATCAACACATCTGATGGATTCAGAAAAGCATGGAAAGACTTGTCAGAACTGATGCAAAGTGAAGTAAACAAAACAAGGAAAAGACATGCCCAATAACTACAAAAAGGAAACAAAAATGATACTAAAAGGCAGCTAAACTCTGATTAAGCATAAAGATCAGTTCCATTCCAGGATTGCTTCCATCCTCAAGAGAAAAGTGTGAGAATTCAGGTGCAGAATGCAGGACTTGATAATGGTCACCATGTCTCATTTGCTTTACTGCTTTCCTTTATTACAAAGGGGGATTAGAGGGGGAGGAGCAGATGGGATTATATCAGGTAATGTCTCTAGTGCAAAAACAGGTGGTGGTGGTTATTGCTGCTGCTGCTGTTGTAGTTCAGTCTTGTCAGACTCTTCCTTACCCTATTTGGTCTTTTCTTGGCAAAGATACTGGAGTGGTTTGCCTTTTTCTTTCTCCATCTCATTTTACAAATAAAGAAACCAAGGCAAACAGGGTAAAGTGACTTTCTCAGGGTCACATAGCTAGTAAGAGAGTAGTCTGAGACCAGATTTGAACTCAAGAAGAGACTCCATGACCAGCACTCTATCCACTGAGCCATGTAGCTGCTCCAAAACAGAAGGCATCAATAAAATTCATATTTAAAAGTATAGTAGGAAGGTCAGATACCACCAAATAAAAGAGTATCGATCAATCAAGCAATCAATTAACAACCATTTATTAAATATTTACTATGAGCTAAGTGGCACAGTGAATAGATCGACATGCCCGGAGTTGGGAAGACCTAAGTTCAAATCCAGCCTCAAACACTTATTAGCTATGTGACCCTGGACAAGTCACTTAACCCTGTTTGCCTCAGTTAGCTCATCTGTAAAATGAGTTGGAGAAGGCAAACTATTCTAGTATCTTTGCCAAGGAAACCCCAAACAGGGTCCCAAAGAGCTGGATATGACTGAAACAATTCAACAACAATACAAACCAAACACTGTGTCTAGCAAATCTAAAAAATTCAAGCCTTCAGGCTCAGATTGGGGTAAAACCTATTTGAAGGCAGTGATGGAAATCTTGAAGAATTTTACTAAGTCACTGGAAGGCTTCTCCATATTAAATGACTGAAATGCTCTTTTAGCATTTTCAACATCTTGGTTGCTCTTTTCTAGGTGCCCTTCAGTTTTTCCATAGGCAGACCCTTCAGGAGAGCCTGAGGTCCACTTACAATGATGGGGATTCTGACAATCTCTGTTCCTGTAGATAGAACAGGATAGTTCATTTTCAGGATCCCACAGTTATTGGGCAATTGTGCAGAAAGTACAACTATAATTTTTCACTATGGAGATATTTTTCTGTTAGTGGCTTCTATCCACCCTTCAGACTTTCTCTTTATTCAGAAGAAGCCATCATTTTAATTGGCCATGGACTTTAATGAGAGTTCTACACAGTGAAGGATGAGGGAATCAAGCCAAATATAGACAGAAAAGCTACAGGATAGCTATATTAAGGTCATTACAGCTGACCCCATGTAAATTATCCTCCTGTCATTTTTCTTTCTCATTTCTTTTACCAGCCCAAATGTTATTATATACACATTTGAATGTGTCAGGATGTTTGCCAAATTCACTAGATATTCTAAAAAGAATGTACTTTAAAGGGAGAACTGCATCTTCTTTTTCAGAGACTCTGACAATTTTGAAAAAGTTATTTTCCAGAGAAAAGTTAAGAAATAAAACAGTACATTTAAAATTTTCTAAAAATAAATAAATAAATAACCATTTCCTGGGCATTCACATAATAATAGTGCCTTGTTATCCTGATACCATTGAGGTTTATGGCGCAGGGCTATGTTAGAGGTTGTTGGCCAGGAAACACAACAGGTCACCTTTTTTTGCATTCAATTCTGTTTTCTCACTTCTGAGGGAACATGCTTCCCTTCTTTCCCCATTTTCTTCTTTTTTTCCTCATCTCCTCTTCAACTGAAATCCTGAAGAAGCTTTTAGGTCATAGGAGCCATGTCAGGATTGAGTAGAGAAGGCAACCATTAGAAGGTAGGGGAAGAGCCATTCCATTTCCAGGAAAAGAGTGTTGTACAGTGGGCAGGAGAACAGAACTTCAAGTCAGGAAAACCTAAGTTAGAATCCTACCTCTGACACTTACAAGCTGTGCAACACTGGAGAAATCATTTAAGTGCTAGCCTCAGTTTCCCCATCTGTAAAATGGACATAATAATACCTACAGTAGGGACCATACAAGATTGTTGTGAGGATCTAGTGAGATAATGTATGGGAAGCACTTTGCAAACCTTAAGGCACTACATGAATGTTACTTACTGTTAAGATTAACCTGTTGTGTATTGAATTCTATAACAGACTCAATCATGAAGAGTCACTAAAAAGAATATACAGTCTGAGAGTTCTGTAGGACTTAGTTTAAGCGTATTCCCTGCTTATGGTACCAAAACATTTAGCTAAAGCATCAAAGCATCATGGATTCAAAACTGGAAGGGAATTTATAAGTTTCCCTACCTCATTTTACATAAAGGAAACTAAGGCACAGCGAGGAAAAGTGAATTGTCCAAGATCCCACTGCTAAAAAGTGAGAAAGCCAAGATTTGAGCCAAGGTCCTCTGATTCCAAATTCAAAACACTTTGGATTATATGACACTGTGCCTCAAGACCTCCCCTCTGACTGCCTAGGGCACTGAGAGATTAAGCGATTAGCGCAATCAGCATATGTTGGAGGTCAGACTTGAACCTATGTCTCCAATACTCTCTAAATAGCCGTCTCCACTATGCCAAGATGTCTCCCAAGGCAGTATTTGCTTGGGGACTGGGGCAGCTAATGAAGGCTCCACGAAGGAACTGGGAGCCTGAGCTGTGAAGGGCTGATAAAATTTGGAGAGGTGGGAAGAGATTGAAAGGCATCCCAAGCTGGGGAAATACAGTATGCCGAGGTAAAAAGGTATATGGGCAACAGTGAGTGGAAGAGCCTGGCTATGGTAGGAGGCTGGTGCAGGGGAGTGGTAGGCTCTTTAGTTGGTAAGATCCAGGGCCAGCTTAAAGTATCTAAAGGTCCAATGTCAACTCTTCACACAGATTATTTCACCAAGAGAGGGAGGTCCAAGGATAAAAATCAAATCTAGTCAGATTCTATAATACTCCTAGGACATTTTTGGTTAATCAGAAAGCTTAACTTGTAAAGTATTCCTAGGGAATCATTTAAACACTTTAGAAAGTGTATTAAGTCCTTCAGGCCACAAGAGTGCTATTTAGAATATTAGTGTTGGGAAGAAAGTAAATTACTATTTGTGAATCCTGGATGCCTTAATGAGTCAATGCACAGGTGTATAAGAGAGCCATAGAATTATAGAATTGGAAAAGGTCTTTAAAATCTTCTCATTCCACTCCCTTATTTTGTAGAGAAGGAAAATGTTGCCCAGAAAGTTTAAATTATTTTTTTCCAAGATCACATAGCAAGTTCGTAGAGGACAGGACTCTAAAGATTGTCTCAACTCTTAGAACAAACATCTCCTTCTCTTCCCTTCCTTCCTTTCCTCCTTCCTTCTTTTCACTTTTTTGGGGGGAAGGGTCCTTGGGAGAGATATCTGAGTAAAATCACCTTTTGTGCAACAGTGGTGGGGGGGGGGGGGGGGAAATCATCGTGCTTATTAACTGATACATTGCTTGTTGCTGTTTGTCCTGCATTTTCAGAGGACCAATGACATCACAGGGTGATGTCCTGACTTGTGTGTGAATTGAATTTAAGTGAGGCAGAGCTGCAAAAAGTCATCAGCCTCATACTTTCTTCCACTGTCATCAAAGTCTAGTGGCAAGACAAAAGTCAGCATGACTGGTCATGGCCCAGGATGTAGTGGATGACCTTGGCATCTTCAATGTCTAACCAAGCTCTAAATGTTCCATAGCATCTACTTCAGTTGCCTTCATGGCCAGTAGAACAAATTGTTCTCACTTGCCCATTCCACCAGGTAAAGTCTTCACATGCTGGGGCAGACACCCCCCTAACTCATCAACCAGTTTGTGACCCTTTGGTTACCCTCAACCTGCTTTAGCCTATCTGCTGAGATGGTTTACTAGGGCATAGCCTCTGCCTGCTAGAGTTTCTTGGAACCACAAGTGAGAGTTGAATGCCAAGTGGATACAAAGGGCTCAGCAAGTCTTCAAATCAGAGGTGTTACCCCTCCTTGAATACCCACACACCCCTGATATGAATATTACAGTATTATTTACATAATGGATGTTCAGAGAATAATTGATGAATTCCCTTCAAGGCCTAGTACCATAATCTGGATGTCAGTGACCTTTTCAGTCTCATCTCCCAGGACTGTCTCATACAAACTCTGCACTCTAACTATCTGATCTACTTACTCTTCCTCAAACATGTGTCTTGCATTTTGCCTGCTCCATACTTTTTCTTACTCCATTTCTCCTCCCTTCCCAGTCCTGAGCCCCAGAATGTTCCTTCCCTTCAACTCTAAGGCAACCTACTCATCTTTTACAATCCAGCTCAGGTCCTTCTGTTCCTCCTTGCAGCCTCCCCAAGCTGCTCCGACACAGAGAGTTCTTTCTACTCTGAGCTCTTGGCCATTATTGCCTATATGACTCATTTGTCAATAAATTACTCAAAGTACAACTTAGCAGACTTTCATATTATAATCTTGTATTAGCATATTGTTAATCGCATACTATAGTCTTGAATTAACATACTGTTATTTCACTGTATACATTTTCCTTTTATTTCCAACTAGATGGTAGGACCTCTTTGTATTCCCAGTAGTATCTAACATTAAGCCTTGCATACAGCAGGTGACAAATATGCATTTCAGGAACACCCCAGCCAAGAGTCACTTAACTCACTCCTCTCTGATCACTTCTTTAGCCTCTTTACCAACCACTTTGCAGTCTGTCCCAGTACTCTTTCTTTACCCCTTCTCCTCCAGTTCTAGCCTCAAGAACCATGATAAATCAATTCTGTTATTGCTTTTTAATGACATACATGAATCTATTTTTCAATGGCCCCAGTCACCATCCCAGTAACTTTCCAACTAATGTGCCCATTTCTGGCCACCATTCCTTTGTATATGTTGTTACTTCCATTAGAAAATATAAGGTCCTTGAAGACAAGGGCCATCTTTGCTTTTGTGTTTGTATCTCTAGTACTGAGCACAATGTTTAGAATGTAGTATATACTTAATAAATGTGGTTTCTTTCCTTCATCCATTTGGTTTCTGAGGTGAAAACAAAGGTCACCAGTATTTTTTAGTCTTCTTTAACCACCCATAATGTTTATATACCACAATTGATATCATGGTAATAGAAAGATTTTGAAAGGAATTTTCTTATTCTAAGACAAGTAAGAGTTTAGACTAAGCAATTCTAAGTAGCAGCAAGATGTTCAAAAGATAGATTTAAAATGTCTAAGGGCAGTCCTAGTTAGCAGCTCATGGAGTATGAATCACAAAAAAGCAGCAAGAGCCCCATGGAGCTATAAGCTAAATTGTTGGTAGACCCTTCTACCTTAGAAGAGAAGATGCCACAACAAAGGTGAAAAATGGCAGAAAGGGGGAAGTAATCAGCGGCTGCTTAACAAAGATGCCAAGAAAAAGAAATGTCAGCACATCACAATGATATCCCTAGAAGACCTCAGTGCCTATGCAATACTGGAGTCATGAGGTCAACAGCCATGCAAATTCCCATTCATATTCTCCTCTCCATTCATACAAAATCCTTAGCCACATACATTTCTTCACCATGATTTTTCCCTACATATATGCCTTTCCATACATGTTCTCTCGCTAAGTATGTTCTTTATATATATGTCCTTTCTCACACTGATGGTAACATAGGGGAATGTTGAACCAGCTGTATGGGGGGAGGAGGGGGAGAAGGGGAAGTTTTCTTTGTGTTTATCTTGCTTTATTATTTAGTTAAACATCTTTTGCTTTGAACTAATGTGTTCCCTGATTGGTGTAGTAAAAGAAAGACATCGGTGAGGACTCTCTGTGTTTGAGTGGATACTGATCCACAAAGTACCTGCAGCCTTGAGGGGACTTTCAAGGACCCAGGTGAGAAGAAGGACTTCCATTGCTATAGATAAATATTAATGAATTGATTGAAATCTCAGGCCTCCCCCAGGCAATATGTAAGTTGTTTGTTTGGAGCGCTTTGATTCCTGTGTTAAATTCAAAAACTGCTGGTTATATTAATTTAAGAGGGTAATTAGATGCAGTGGCAAGTGCTGAATTTTGCATCAGTGAACCCGACTTATGAACTAAGAACACTTAGTACCAGTATGACCTTGAGCAAGGCATTTAACCTTTCTGGGCCTCAGTTTCTTCATCTATAAAAAAAATGTTGGTTAGAATTAGGGTTCTTAATCTTTTTTGTGTCATAGACCCCTTTGGCAGTCTGCTGAAACGAATGGAGCTTCTCTGAAAATAATGTTTTAAAATTAATTTTTTAAAAATCACATAGAATTACAAAGGAAACCAATTACATTGAAATAGAGTTATCATTTTTTTTAAGTTCACAGATCCCAGGTTAAGAAACCCTGAATCCAGTGCTTCTGAGAGACCTCTCATCTCTACATCTTTGAGTCTATAACATTATAGGTACAAGTTAAGGACAAGTGAGAAAGGTAATAAATCATAATTTAAATTTAATTTGTTTAACAACTTACTTTCTCATGACAAATTTAAGACTTCATCTGGTTATCTCATTTAAAAAAATAAAAAGGGAGAAGAAAAGTATGCTTATTTTAATATTAAACAAAATACATCTATGTCATAAGCCTTGCTATTCAGACCATGTGATTATAACTAATGTAGCCTTTGCCATATGGCTTGTGGGAAGACTGATAAAAGGAAGAAACATTCTCTTGGGCACTGAATTAAACAACTTAAAAGCTTACATTTAGTGAAGTGACATCAAATAGCGCATAAATATACTAAAGCATAAATTAAATGTTAAGGGAATGATCAGAGACAGGAAAAGTTAATTAAGAAAGGCTTATTAGGGTAGGTGGTACGATGAATAGAGCACGAGCCCTGGAGTTAGGAGGACCTGAGTTCAAATCCGACCTCAGACAACACAAAAAATTAGCTGTGTGACCTTGGGCATGTCATTTAACCCCAATTGCCCTATCATCCCCCTCCAGAAAGCACAAAATTCTTTAAAAATTAAAAATTTTTTTAAAAAAAGAATGGCTTCTTAGAGATTCCTTAGTAGCTGGGAGCCTTGAAAGAAGGGATGGATTTGGTAGTAAGGAGGCGAACAAGTTATTTTAGTCAGGAGAAGGTACATGGGCAGAAATAAACAAAATGTGTACAATGAAGAGTAAGGAAATGGGTCTGGTAGGACCTGAACTGGAATATAATGACAGTTTGAACCCTAGTTCCCCCACTTACAACCTGTGACACCTGGAGCAAATCACTTGAACATCTTTCAACCTCAGCCTCAGCTTCCTCACCTGTAAAAGATGGCAGTGGACTAGATAAATTCTTAGGTCCCTCTAAACCCTAAATCTAAAATTCTGTGATCTTATGAAATTGGATAGTTACAGCAGGGCCTTAACGAAGAACCTTAAGTGCTAGACTGATATAATTGGGTTTACTCTTATAAGCAAAGAGGAATAATATAGATTCACCAAAATTTAGAAGAAGAGGAATGATACGATGAAAATGACATTTGAGAAAGAACTTGTCGACAACAGTCTGAAGATTGAACAAGATGTCATGATGTCATGGAAAGTACTCTACCTTAGAATCCTGGTTCTGACACTTATTACCAGTAAGGCCTGGAGCACATAACTCTTTCTGTCCCTTTTTGCTAATCTGTAAAATCAGGGGCTGGGATCTTTGAGATGCCTTCAAGCCCTAAATATCAAGACTAAAGACCACAGTATGAAGGAACTAGAAGTCTGAGCAATAGAGGAGAGAGGACCACCAGAGAAGGGGAGGGAAGAAGAGCCATTCAGGAAGAGGAGAGGATACATCCTTGAAAATGTTTTCTAGGATTGGTCCTTCCCTCTCTCTACCATTCAAGCAACAGGAGAGTCCATAACTTTATCAGGTCCCTGACCTCTCTCTCACCTCCCTCTTCCCAAACCTGCCTCTTCCCCTTAGTAACCTGGAATTCAGACATAAAAACTATGAGCAATTCAGCTCCGCCGTTCCATTCTGTCACCTGGTGCACAGAAATATCTCTGCCAAGGTAAGTTTGATAACCTGAGGATGTTTCCTAAGGTTTGCTATGCATGGCCAACAAAAGCCAAGTATGATCAATCACAAGTATCTATTAAGTGCCTCCTACGTTCCCAGTACAAGGCTAGACCTAGATATGTGACTAACAAGAATGGAACTCTCTGTCCTCCCAAGGAGCCTAAATTGTAATAGGGGAAACAAGTACATTATAAAATACATACAAAATAAATATCAAGTGAATGAATATAAATTTGCACAAAGACTAAACTTTGTGCCTATTTTCTGTTATACATATGCACCTTTTAGAGGGGACAATAGCTTTGAACTTTTCAAAGAAAAGGTGCTACATAAATATGTCATCATCTCTCCATATTCAACTCCTGAAAATGGTGGAAATTTGATTTAAAAGTCCATAAATAAGTGGAAGTAATAAAGTAAATATGCACCCAGATTGGCTGCTCGCTATAAAATGCAAGCAGACTTTCATATATCACTTACGTGCTTGGAATCTTCTGGAAGTCACATTTGCATTAGTAATCATTGCACTGACACATTCCTTTTTTATTCTAAACTTAAGAAATAAAACAAGCATTTCCATACCAGAGTAGAATAAGGGGAAAAAGATGATTGCACATGAAACTGCAAATCTATTATGTAAAACTTGTTATTCCTTTAAAATGCATATTTTTGTCCTCCCCCCAGATGGCTACCATTAGATACAAATATATATGTATGTGTATAATGCACACACACACACACACACACACACAACCATGCTATTCATACTTCTATTTATCAGTTCTTCTCTGGATGCAAATAATTCCAATATTGTATGTATACATACATATATATACACACACAATATAAATATGAATATAAATATAAATTTAAATTATTTAATAGACAAAGAAGGGGTCCTATCAAACACTATCAATAAAATGAAAGATAGTTCATAAAATCATAACTTTAGGGATCCTAGAGATCATCTCACCCAACCCATTCATTTTACAGAGTCACCTACTGCCCACAGAAGTTCTAGGAACACCAAGCCTGCAGAGCAGAACTGGGATTTGGTTCTTGGGTTCCACATCTAACATGCATTCCACTACATGCAATTCTTCCAGTTCAATTATTCTCTTAGAAACTTCAGCACCTTGGATGTAAATAGCAAACACTTTTTTTTTTATTTTTTTTTGGAGGGGGGAGGGAAAGGCAATTGGGGTTAAGTGACTTGTCTAAGGTCACACAGCTAGTAAGTGTTAAGTGTCTGAAATGGATTTGAACTCAGGTCCTCCTGACCAGGGCTGGTGCTCTATTCACTGCTCCCCACCTAGCTGCCCCCTCTTTTTAAATTTTGAAGTCTTTTTAGAATTACTTATGAAATCTGCCTCTGTGTATTTGAATTAGATTCTAATAGAATCAGAAGTACTGGAAGAGAGGTTGAGCTTTCCACTCCAGGCAGCAATGTTTCCTACAACATCCCTTACAGATTACTTCTTTCAGAACAACTTGAATGCCTCCAGCAATAAAGAGATCACTCGTTCATGACCTAGGCAGTCTCATGGTTGGACAGTTATAATCACTAAAATGTTCTTTCTTAGGTTGAAGCAAACATATCTCCTTGTAATTTTCCCCAGTTATTCTGTGTTCTCAAGAAACTCAGAGAAAGTTGACTGTCTTCTAAGTCATTGCTCAGTTCTTGATGTCTCCCTTTCTCAATTCCCTTAGAATTTCCTTCTCCAGACTAAACACGATTAGTTCTTTCAACTGTTCTTTGTGTTACATGGTCTTCAGGTCCTCTCAGAAATTATGGTTATCTCTTCCTGACCACCCTTAATTTTTCCATGTCTGGCTCCTCTAAAACAAAAAATCCCTGTTTATGTAGTACTAAGAGACAAAGGGGCACAATGGATAGAGTACTGGACCTGGAGTCAGGAAGGGCTGAGTTCAAGCCTGGCTCAGACACTTACTAGCTGTATGAACCTGGACAAGTCACTTAACCCTGTTTGTTTCCTCATCTATAAAAGAATGAACTGGAGAAGGAGATGACAAACCACTCCAATATATTTGCCAAGGAAACCCCAAATGGGGTCACCAAGGGCTCAACAAGAACAACAAAAGGATAAAGAGGTATAGTAACTATATTTAACTGACCTGAGAAGAAAAGAAGTCAGGAAGACAAGGATTTGACTACTAAACCTGAGAAGTCCTAGCTATGGAATCATAGGCAGAACACCTTTCCTTTCACTGTTTCACTAGGCCACTGCCTAATGCTAGGAGTTAGGGAGGATTGCCAGAAGGAAGAAAGGAATCAAGCATTTATTAACCATCTATAACATGCCACTCACAGTACCAAGGTCTCTACAAACACGATTTTACTTGATCCTCACAACCTTGGGAGGTAAATGTTATTATATTCCCCATTTCAGAGTTGAAGAGACTGAGGCAGACAGAAGTTAAAATGTCTGAGGCAGAATTTAAACTCAGGTCCTCCTGACTCCAGTCACCCAATGACTAGCACTCTAACCAATGTACCCTAGCTTCCAGAAACTTTCTATACTAATGACATAACAGAACCAGACATCTTCCCCAAAAGGAAGGGGTTTAATGTTTACAAAGTACACTCCTTTATAAGAACCCTGTGAGGTAGGAAAGTTCAAAGTGATTAGGTGAATAAGAAAAACCCAAGTTCACCACCTCTCACTCATATACTGGGACTCATCAGATAAGCCTTAGTGTCCCAACTCTTGAAGACTGCAAGTTGTAATACACTTGCCGATTTATGTTGTAGCAGTATAGTTCTAGATGCCCAATACCCTACCCCCTAAAAAAGAGAAAAAGAGGGTCAGGAGGAAGTAGGTTCAAATTCTGCTTAGGTGCATATTAGTTTGTGTGGCCCTGAAGAGGTTATCCACAAAGAGAGTTAGGGTTGCCTGAGACCCCAAAATACCAACATGCCAGGTCCTGCAGAAAGAATTCCACTCAAGTCTTCTCAGCCAAAGAAAAGTAAAGTTTATTAAAAGTTTGCCATATGGGGTAGACTCTTAGGGAGCGTAGATATCTGTGATGCTTGCATTGGGCAAGCAGGACAGAGCAAATCTGTTACAGAGTAAGTCTGTGCTAAATCATTCTATAGCGCTCTCACACCACATGGAGGGAAGATGGGATCCCCCATACAGAAAGGTTGTGGGAGGAATCTAGGGGTGGACTAGAGGAGGAGTTTGGGGAGGGTCTTCAGGAGGAGTCAGATGAGGTCAGACTCCAGGAATGATTGATTAAGGGTGGGAAGTTGCTGGAGGCTACCAGGAGACCACAAACAATGGTGGGCCAGGCCAATTCAAGGTTGGGAAAGAGGAGGATCAAGGGTGGGAAACTGCTGGACTAGAGGGCCAGCTAAAGACTTAGGCTGAGCCACTATGAAAGGTCTATGGCCTCGGGCAAATGCCTTCCATGGGAAGATTCAAGGGGCCTGTACTTCAAAGATTCAAGGAGAGCTCTACCAGGCTCCCACAGCCTGCACCTCATCAGCCCCAGAGGAGTCATTTTAAACTTCCAGTGCCCCCAGGCATCTCAACAGGAATATGAACTATAGACATTTGGGCATCTGCGTGGTCAAACAAAATTTCCCAACAAGTTGGGACAACCTTTGAGAAGGAAGTGGGGAGAAGGAAGGGGAAAGGAAGAAGAAGGGGAAGAGAGAATGAGAGGGACAAAGGGTAGAGGAGAATGAGAAGGAAAAAGAGAAGAAGAAAGAAGAGAGAAAAGGCAGAAGGGAAGAGGGGGGAAAGAGAAGCAGAGGATAGAAGGTGAAGAAGAAAGGAAATGGGAGGAGAAAGGGAGAGGGAAAAGGGAAAAAGAGAGAGAAGGGAAAAGTGAGAGAAAAAGAGGAAAGGGAAAAAGAAAAGGGAGAAGGAGGAGGAGGAGGTGAGAAGGGAAAGGGAGAGTAAGCTAGAAGGGGGAGGGATGAGGAAGGGGAGGAAGAAAGAGTTGGAAAGCAGATCAGTCAAAGAGACAGGAATCCCATAATCACAGAATGACAGAATTTAAAAGCTAAAAGAAAACTTATCCATTGTTCACATATAAAAGGAATCCCCACTTCCCAAGGTGTCCCATTCCTCTTTAGCATTGCTGCAAGAGTTGGAAAGCTTTTCCTGACATCCAGCTTAAATTTGTCTCTTTGCATCTTCCACTCTCCTTCTGGCACTTACTTCTAAATGAGATCAAACAGAACAAGGCTCTTTCACATAAGAACCCTTCAAGTTTTTGTATCTAAATCATATCTGTATCATCTCCTCTCAAGGGGAACACCCACCTTCCTTGAAACCAACCCTTATACAACAGGCACTCAAGACCCTTCACCATCAAGACTGCTCTCTGGGAACTGTCCAGCTTATAAATATTTTCTTAAACTTTGGTACTCTAAAACAGAACACAGTACTCTAGATCAGTGGTTCTCAACCTTCCTAATGCCTTGACCCTTTATTACCCATATGTGGACATATCTGCATGTGGGTGGACCCGCCTGGAGACAGATAGAGGAGCGGTGTCTAGGTTCCTAAGACCATCAGAATTATGTGTTTTTCCATGGTCTTAGGCGACCCCTGTGAAAGGGGTAGCGACCCACAGGTTGAGAATCACTGCTGTAGATGAACTATAAAAAATAGTATTTATAAAGGATTTTAAGGTTTTCAGAGCACTTTATAAATATGTTATTTTATCCTCATAACTCTGGGAAATAGGTGCTATTATCTTCATTTACAGAGGGGGGAAAGTGAGGCAAAGGTTATGTGACTGTCCCAAGGTCACACAGTTAGTAAGTGTCAGAGGTCAAACACGAACTCAAGTCTTCCTTATATCAGATCCAGCTCTCTATTTGCTACACCATCTAGCTACCTCTAACAAAGCAGACTAAAATGGGAGAAGAATGTATTAGCTTTTCTGGATGTCATGTCTCACTGATGATTTATTTTGAACTTGCAGTCCACTAAAACCTCCAGATCTTTACTTATGAAATTGATTTGCTTTGTACCCAAGTATGAGACTTTGCCTTACTCTCTACTGAATTCCATCCTATTAGACTTAGCCCAGTGTCCCAAACTGTCAAGATCTTTTGGGATCCTGAATCCTTCATCCAGTTTTTCAGCTATTCCTCCCAGCTTGATGTCATCTAAAAATCTGCCTAGCACAGCATCCATTCCTTTAAAACACTAAGAAAAAAGCTTTTAAGCAGTACATGGTGAAACCCATATCTAGAGTTAGGACCTCCTTGTGCTGGAAAATCTAAATACTCCATGGCCTTCCCAACATGAAGCATCCCATTAGTGAATTGCTCCAAGAGCCCCCTGTGAAAGGGCTCAGGCTGCCTTCATTGCCATCCTGGCTTCCCATTGTAACTGGCTATTAGGATGACTGGCTTCTGGATTTCAAAACCATGGCCTCCGCCTACCATCACCCTTCTCACTTTTCAGCTCTCTTTTTATATTGTCTTCAGTTCTTAGAATGTAAGCTTCCCAGCATTTTGCCTATAGTAAATACTTAACACATGTTTGTTTCCTTTCTTCCAACCCTCTGGAAGCCTCCTGCTCTGATGACATTGAATCCAAAAGATGTGCACCACTTCTGAATCCAATTAAGTGCATTTTCTTCAAGTCCACATTTCTCCACAAGAATACAGTAAGTCTAAGAATGGTTACGCTGCCCATCTGTTCAGATTAATTATAAATGTTAGAGAAGAACACTTCCTGATTGAAACAATCAGAACTAGATATGAACAAAGCCTGTACACCTTAAATCAATCAAATGCATTTCAATTAAATGCAACAGTAAGTCTATTTTAGTTGAGTGAGAAACACAATCACACTCTGTGATATAAACGCAGGCACTGTATCAGAAGCAGAGAGAGATGCTGAAGGTCTTGCCATGTAGAAAAATGAGCAGGGAACATTAAGAACCTGAGATGAAAAGAACCGCTAGCACAGGGACAGCCAGGGAAAGAAGAAAGAGAAAATAAAACAGAGTTCTTCTAAAGAAAGGGGAAATTGAGGAGGTCCATTGGTAAATCTAGGCATCTTAGGGTGGAAAACTTGGGATAACATCACCAGTTATATTCACCTCCCCAAAGACTGAGGAAAATTCAATAAAATGTCAGCTCTTTTCCCAATTTCTAGTCACTGTGCTCATTTATTAGCAGAAAACGTAATATACTTAAATTGCTTCTATACCCAAATGTTTACAATAACCTGGATTTTGCCTCAACCACAAAATGGTCACAGATTATCAAGAGATAAATATAAATGTAAATTAAGGAAAAGAGACAAATTTTGGCTGAAATGTTAGAAATTTTTCCAAGGAGAGGCTCAGGATGATTGTGATGGTATTAACTAACTTATTTAATAAAAGTCCATAAAGTAGAAAAGGAAGGAATTCTGCATACCCAAGAGGCCATTACACTGCCTACCCTAAGACTTAAAATTAGCCAATTCATGTAATAGGATATTACATTAATATACTTAACTGAAAGCTTTGCTAAAATCTAGGTATTCGCTGAAATCTCATAGCATTTTCTTCATTTACTAGTTTAATAATGCTGAAAACAGTTTAAAAACAACAATAATAACTAGCATTTAAGTAGTGCTTTAAAGGGATTGCAAATTTTATGACATTTCATCTTTACAACTCTGAGAGTTAGGTGTTATTATTATCCCCATTTTATAGGTAAGAAAACTGAGACACAAAAAAGGTTAAGTGGATTTATCCAGGTCACACAGTAACTACATGAGGCTATATTTGAACTCAGAACTTCCTGACTCCAAATCAGCATTCTATGTATTATACCCTCCAGCGTCCTCTACTTTGGACAAAGAGACTTCCAGAAAATGGCTTTCTGAACAGGCAGCAGATGACCTGACGTGCAGTTCAAAACCTTAAAGTTCTCACCAGAACAAATAATGATCAAAAAAATCTAACGAGAAACTATAATAAGTGAATTCTACCACACATGAACTATACAAAAAGTAAGCCAGAAGCCCACAAGCAAAGTCAATGCTAGCTCAGGCAGAGACAGGACACAAATAGCCTACAAGGATTTGTATATGGAGGCAGCAAGAGTGAAGGCCTTGCCTGAGAAAGCCCTATAGTGGGGACCTTGGAAGCCCTAGAGATTGGCAATGTGCAACAACCAGCAACCATGTTCAGTTAGCACAGTTATAGGTTCACACTTGGATAGCCTACAGGCTCTGAGGTCCTTAACACCCTGTTCTGAAATTCCAGAAAGGGCCCTGAGGATTCAGTACTCTGAACTTTGAAGATACAGTGGACCTTAAGGTAGAAAGCAGAAGTCAATTCAGGAACCCAGAGGACCTAGAATGAGACAAAGCAGAGTCAACTACTCCATCCAAAAGCATAGCAGAAGACAGTCTGGCCCTGGCGTAAAGTCCCAAGCTAAAGAGATGAGTGTATCAAAGAAAAGACAAACCAGGGTGGAAAAAAGTATTGCAAATCTAGAGATCCCCATTAAGCAGCAATAAGTAATTCCCTGCAAGCAAAGACTTGAAAGGGAAAAAATATATATATTTCCCAGGACTACATGAAAACCTGAATGAAATTAAGCAAGATGTTTAAAAAATGAGATTGAAAAGAGATAAAAATTAAAAAGGAGTATAGTCCAATAACAAAATCTCATGTTTCTCCCTCCATTGATCATCATCTACATGTCCTCTACCATGCATTCCTCCATTAATTCTTAGATTTCTTTACATGAATATGTCTTCCTTTTTTTTTTGTCTTTTTAAATATGCTTTTGAAAATACAAATTGTACTCCCCTCTAACTATCCCTGCCTCCTACCTAGGCTACCCCTTCTTCCTATCCTGCTTTGTTGTCAGTGTTTATAACAGACAAATCCACACATTGTCCATGTCCATAAATGTATATCTTTTTCTTCATCTTGAGTCCCTTAACTCTATTTTGGAAGCCAAGTATTCATTACTGTTGAATAAAACATACCCATCGAAAGCCATATTTCACTCATGAGTTTATTGTCACCCATGAGGCCAAATTTGCACTGTTCTATTAGGACCTCCAGTTTCTCATGTGTTACCTAAACTTTGGACATTTGTACACTGACATTTGAGGCTCTGTTTTTGTGCATGTATATGTGTGTATAGACACATATATGTACATATATGTGTACATATGTATGCACGCACCCCTCTAGATATGAATGTGTATATATACATATGCACATGTGTGTTGTGGCTGTACATGCATGTATAAGTGTATATATGTGTCTGTGTATACATAGATCTATCATGGGCTCTTTTTTTGGATTTTTTGTCCTAAGTGAACTTCTAGATGTCTCAATAGCTATTATTCCTCCTTTATCTTTAGAGTTCTCTATGGTATCTACTATGGAAGATATAGATAGCATTGTCTTCCTCTCTCCCCTCATTCTTTTTAATTTAAAACTCTTTTTATAACATTTACAAAATGCCCAGGGCTCTGACTGGTCTTTGTTAGGTTCATTCCACCTCTAGCCAGGAATCTGTCATCTCTATATTTTAAACAATGGTCTAGAAGTCCAAATCGCACCATCAGATGCTATCTTCTTTTTTTTAACTTCCCCAATCATTTTTTCTCTTTTATATCCCTTGCCTTCAATGGGAAAGCAAGGAAAATACATTCTGTGTTCCATAGTCTTTAGTTTCTTGCTGAATACTTTCTAATCACTGACATGCTTTTTAGATTTCTTCTGACAATATCACTTGTACACATACAAACCACCGGAAGTAGGTCATTGGTAGAAGGAACTGATTGACCATCCTCCCTCCTCACCAAGAATCTCAGGGAATGAATAAGTAGAAGGACACAATATCTGTCATGGCAACCAAGATTAGTTGTCTTCTTTTTTTCTTTTCACTACTCTAAAGATATGGACTTCCATGGGAAAGCCAGTAGTATCAGGGAGCAAGTCAATAAGCATTCATCAGTCACTTACTATTTCCAGGGAGTGTGATAAATTTTGAGACTATAAACATAGGCAGAAAGAGAGACAGTCACAGCTAGAGAACAAGGTGGGAAAGAGAAGGTAGCCAAGAAGGAGGATGGTGGAGAAAGTCCTCAGAGTCAAGAGAGGAGCACAGAAAGGAATGAAGACATGGCTGTCCCAGGCACTTCCCTTAAAAATGGAAGTTCTAGGAAGAAATAGCCAGTTGCAGAAGAGTAAGAGATTGTAGAGGTGGAGTGTATTTCCAGTGTGAGAAGTCCAGGAACAGAGTGGACTTCCAGGGTGAGGTGGCTGCTCTGACACAGTAGAGAAGTCCAGAGAATCAGGAATGAAATAGTCTAAATGTCGACCAATCACCATTTATTAAGTGTCAGGCATTGTAATAAGGCTGAGGATGCAAAAAGAAGCAAAAGAGAGTCCCTGACCTCAAGGATCTTATGATTTAAGGGTAGAGAAAACATGCAAACATATGCAAGTAAAGCTATATATAGGATAAAGAGGAAATAATTAAGAAAGTGAGAATGAATGAGGATTTTGAAACACAAAAACTGGGTTAGTGCTTAAAATTTAGCTCTGCCTAGTGGGCAACTGAGATACTGCACTCCCTCGCTGGATAATTACTATAATGGCATCACCTTATCTGTAGGCTTAACAAAAAGAAAAACTGTATACAAGTTGATTTGGGTTGACTACAAGTTCCACAAGAGTATTGTGAGCACTGAATAAATTGGTTGCTAGAGACTTTTTTTCCTCTCACTTTATCACTAGATTCCTTTGAAGTTCAAAAGGAGAAGCTCAAGAAAAGACCCTTGCCACAGTCATTGGAGTACCAGCTATCTTTTAAAATGTTGTGCAATTATTAATACCACATTGAAGGTGGTATTAATCAAATCCCCAAAGCATTTTAAGCACTTAATCTTTATAAGACATTGTGCTAGCCCCTGGGCAAACACAGACACACAAAAACCAGTCCCTGCTCCCTACAAGCTTACTCTCCACAAGGATATAACATGGAAATGATCAAGCACTAAGCACATTGCACATAATAAGTGCTTAAAGATGCTTGTTGAAACAAGTTTATACACAATTGTTTGAGAAGGAAGAGAGAGCACTAACAGCTAAAGAAATAATTATTAACCTTTTTTGAGTCAAAGGCCCCTTGGCTGTCTGAGAAAGCCTATGGACTCCTCAGAACCATGTTTCAAAATAACTGAAGGAAATGCTAAGTTTCAGGTAGATTTTGGTGAAAATAAAGACAGAATTTTCTGAATCCCTGAAATCTATCCTGGACCCCTCCATGGATCTCAGATTAGGAAACTCTGACCTGAAAGAATCAGGAAAGACTTCCGATAGAATGTGGCACATGGGGTCAGCTTTGAAGGAAGCAGAGATTCTAAGAGGCAAAAAGGAGGAAGGAATATATGCCAGGCATATATTCTGTGTGAAGGAGGCACTGGGGCAAGAGATAGAAGGGCAAGTATTGGCAACAAGAAGTAGGCCAACTGACTATAAAGTAGTGTATAAAGGCAAGAAATGTAGGGTAAGGCTGGAAAGGTGAGTTGGAGCCAGATTGTGGAAGACTTATAATGCAAAACTAAGGAGTTTATCTTAGAAGCAACAGGGATCATTCTACAAAAACCCAGCTTTATCAACAAAGAAGGTGCTAAGCTCCTATAAGCAATTGGCTTATGAACCTAAGTTTAGCTCTCTAGGCTAGTTTCACAGCACAAAAAAGCAATAATTATTCCATGTTTCTAAGAAATGGTTGCAAAATGCAGTAACTCAGTATGCTAGTAAAATGGGAAAAAAAAACAATGCCACTTTCAAGCAAAGGAAGAAGCTATCACTCTATCTAAATGAATGAAAAGTCCAAGATGTAAAATTTCTGGATAATTAATAATCAACTTATTAATTAAGCTGGGGAATAATCAAGAAATTGATGGTCAGTAGTCTCTCTGGGTAATGAAAGACAAAACCATGGAGATAGCTGAATGCTTAAATACCTCTGGAAAAGGAGGTACCCCTGGCAGGTGAAAATCAACCCTGACTGGTTAACAATTACTGATGGGCAGAGTTTTTCTAATAAGGCAGTAGGTTAAAAGTCTTCAGTTCCTCTTGCTGAGACTATGACTTGATCTTGAGACTCAGCTGCCTCCAGCTATCTAGACAAAGGAATCCATCTCTACCCAGACCACTCAAGTTGAACAGTGGGGCAGATGGGGAGGGACACAGTTCTGGGGCATAAGCCTAGAGTTTTTAAGGGCTGGAATTCACCTAAATTAGATTCCATTTACACTATAATCAGAAGTAAACTCTCTTAGTTGGGTGGGATGCCACCCAAGATTAAAGAAAATATTCCTGGAGAATTAGGCCAATCTCATCATCAGCCTTGTCCTTCAGAGAATGACTGACCTAGAACACTGGTCCCTGAATGAGGAAATAGAAAGGGAAAGAAAACACAATTCTAATTTGGTTATTATCAATAGAAAAATAATAATTTCTTTCACTGCTATCTTAAAATTGACTCAAGTAAAAAGACTTCCTTTCTACAAAAATTTAAGGCAAATTGATCTTTTCCATTAGAGCAAAATTCTCTAGACTGATTTTTCTATGTTTTGTTGAATAAACCGATTACTACTGAATGCCTCCCAGTCACATCCAGGAAGGATTCCCTGCTCATCCATAGAATTTATTAGGTAACTCTACAAAATCTCCTTGGGACAGAAGAGTTGATATAATAGAAATCATAGTTGTGGTCCTGGTGATTAGAGGGTTTTATAAGCTCTAATATTTCTTTACTCTAATTCTTTGATGGTTTATTTTGCAAATGTACTTCTGAAGTGCTTAATTTATCATTTTTATGAGACTCATTAATCTTCCAACTCTCCAAAGATCAAATATGTTCGAAGCACTTTCTAGGAACATTTTAGAAATAAGTATGTCAGCAGCCATAGCCAGGACACTCATCTCTCATTCTTAAGATGACAAAAATAAAATAAAATTCTTTTGTTTAATTGTCAAAGTTAGGTTTTTCCATTGATGGGCTACAGGCTCTGGGAACCCCCTTGAACTTTCCTTGAATCTTCCCACTTGATGATGTGCTTAAGGCCATAAGCCTTTCATTATAGCTCTGCCTAAATCTCTTACTCTTACTAGCCAGCCCTCCATTGTCCAGCTACTTCCCATCCTGGATCCTATCAAAATATCTATGCCCAAATATGTTGCCCTTAAACTAACCTAGCCCTCCTAGGATGACGGTCTGTCATCTCCAGGTAGCCTCCAGCTATTTCCCACCCTTAATCTCTCCTTACTGAAGTCTGACCTCATTTGACTCTTCCTGAAGACCCTTCCTAAACTCCTCCTCTAGACCATCCCTAAACCCTCCCACAACCTTTCTGTATATAGGACCCATCTTGCCTCCAAGAAGTGGCCAAGAATTATCTAGCACAGACTCATTCTGTGTCAGATTATTCTGACCAGCTTTTCTAATACAAGTGTCACAGATACAAAGGCTCCTTAAGGGTCTACCCATTATGGCAAACCTTTAATAAACTTTGCTTTACTTTGACTGAGAAAAGACTTGAGTCGAATTCATTCAGCAGGACCCAGCGTGTTGGTATTTTGGGGTCTGGTGCACCCCTAAACCTTAAGCCTCAACATTTTATGGTTCCCTAACCTCATCATTATTATACTTTTCCTTTAAAATGAGAATCATGGTAGCAGAATTTTCCCCCAAATGTTTACCACTAATATGATACTAAGTCAAAAGTTTATAACATGATTAATAGGACCAAACTTAAGGAAGTTAATTTTTCTGGAGCTAGAAATTTTCCAGCAAGATTAACTTGTCTAAAAATAACACCATGAAACGAACTTGGGTACACCTATAAACTCTACAATCCCAAAATGGGGGACAGGGAGAGGGAAGGGGCAGGTTTGGGGAAGAGGATGGGAAGGAGATAAGGAAAGAAAATCACCTTCTAGTTAAGGTGCATCTCTGTTAATACATTATTCTGATTTTGTCACATTCCTGTTTTCCTCTGTCAGCTTTATTTAAGGCTCAGTAGGCTAAGAAATGAACCCAGCTTCAGTGACTTTAGAATTCTTTATCTTGTACTTACTCTGGGTCTTGATCTCCAACACTAGAGTTTCTTTCCCTGAGAACACAGGATAAGAGTGAGTTGTAGCAAGAGAGATTTCTGTCAGACATGCAGAAGAACTTTTGTGTTCAGAACCAAGGCTACAGTGACGTTTCATGATACAACACCAGCAAGTGCTACCAGAAACACCTCGGATAAATTAATGTGTTTGACTTTGAATAAATTTTCAGTCGTTGCACATTCAGAAACCTTTTACTGTTGCCGAATTTTTTGTGACCCCATATGGGGTTGTGACCCACAGTTTTAAGAAGCACTGAAAATTACCTGTGGAAAATGAAGAATCTTTTTCACAGCAAATTTACTGAAGATATTTTTTAAGTTGTTCTCAAATGGTTTGAGAGGTCACTTCCAACTCATAACTCTAGGATCAGTGGTCTCGCCTATAGGGACTATTGTGCAGATTACATTCTTAAAACAATCATGTAACATTCTGTAAAATGATGTAGAAATAAAGTAACATACAAACACATCCATAGAGGCAAAGTGATAATCTATATCACAACACTTAAAATATATTTGGTCTCCATTAATTCATGGACAGCTTTCGGCTGACTTACATTGACTTATTAAGCATCTGTTAAGTGTCTGTTCTGTCTAAGACACTACACTAGGCTCTGGGAAGAAGGCGAATTTAGAAATCTCTGCCCTCGTGGAATTTACTCTCATGTAGGGGATAATAATTACAACTCACATTTATAAAGCACTACAAAAATGTCTTCTTCACAACACCTTTGTGAGGCAGGATGTTTAAGCATCACATCACATACTATATAGACAAAGCGCTTAGCACCGTACTTGGCTGCACAGTAGGTAGGCATCTACATACTTATCACTTATTGACTATATATCATATACACATGTGTATATATACATATATGTATGTGTTTGTGGGTATTTTGTTGTTGTTGAGTCATTACAGTTGTATCTGACTCTTTGTGACCCCATTTGGGATTTTCTTGGCAAAGACACGGGAGTGGTTTGCATACCTATACAAACATGCATATATGTGTCTATACACACACAAAATGCATAGATAACGTATATGTGCATGTGCATGTGTGTGGTATGAGCACCATGCACATATGCTTTGTGCATCTGCATGCATGTGGGGCATGTGCCCTATACATGTGTGTTATGTTGTGTATACATATGTATTGTGTTGTGTATACATGTGTGTATATGGGCATTCATTTGTACACACATATATCTTACAGACAGACAATCTAGTATGCACTGACAGAGTGCTGCCTTTGAAACCAAGTAGGCCTGGGTTCAAATCCTACCTCTGACACATACTATATGATGCTGGGCAAGTCATTTAACCTCCCACCCCTCAAGGCAGCTCTCTATATTGGTGAGTCGCAGGGAAGGTGCACACTTGTAGAGGAAGGTCCCTCTACCCAAGGAATCAGAGATCCAGCCCCTATCCCTCTCCTATCCTACAGATAAAGAAGATGAGTCTGAGAGAGGTGACATTCTCACGGCCAGTAAATGTTAGAACCAAGATTCAGAGCCAGATCTCTCCCAATGCCAAGGCCAGAGCTCCTTCCACAACATCATATAACTTCTCAACATAACACAAATACAGATAGCAATAGTGCACAACATAATAAAAGGACAAAAGAAAGTACCCTGTGAAATCTGAAAAGGAAGGCTGTTATTGAACTAAGGAATTAGGGGAAAATACGAAGTAAAAAAACCTTATAGATCATCTTCTACAACTCCTTATTTTACAGATAAAGAAACTGAAGCCAAGAGAAGTTAATTGACTTGCCCAAGGCCACAGAACAATTTCATGTCAGAGTTTGGACTAGGACCCAGTTTCCCTGATTCTGAGCCTGGAGGGCTTTTCACTAAAGCACCATGCCACCTAATATCTGGGAAAACACTTCATAAATTGTAAATTGCTATAGAGATGCAAAATGTTATTGTAACATAGAGAATGTATTATACATATTAAAGTCTTACTCCAATGCCTCATCACTGTTTGATGATAACCTTGGGATCCTGAAAGCAATGCCAACAGATCTCAAATTCTGCCAGGTCCTACCAAGCTGGAAAAGCTTGAATGTGTGACCAGAGACAGACTGTCTGTCTACCATCTGATGACCCACCTGCTCGTATTCAAAGAGGCTCATCACTGAAGGGGTGGACATCAAGTAATACATTTTGGGGACAATAGTAATTCATTCAACCAGTTAGTCATGAAGGGCCTACAAAAGAGCCATAACTAGAAATTTTAAAACTAAACCAAAGTGAAGATGGTGGAAAAAGGGGGAAGGACAGCTTGCCTTAAGTAAAATGGCCAGGACCTTAGAGGTCACCTCTCTGCCCCCTTCTTCTTACAGAGAGGTAAACTGAGGTCCAGAGACAGAAACTGAATTGCCCAAGGCCACAGTCATTAGTGTCAGAGTTAAGACCAGAAACCCAAACCAGGATTCTTTATACTATTCTTGCATCAGTTTCCCAGAGTGTCAGACTTATGGTAAGACTGTGTCTGCAAAGTTAGTAGGGTAGATTCCAAGGATGGGATGAGGAATAAACTTTCCCTGGCAGTTCTCATGGGAACAGTCTCCTCAGAACCAGCTTATCTGGTTGTGCAATGTGTAATAACCATGGACCACCAGGAATGTCCTTTTTCCCTGCCCAGGGAATCCCACAGCAGCCCTGAAGGACCTATCCCACTGTCCAATGTGACTGGCACAGACCAGGTGGCAAGGCATAAATAGCCCTAGGCTAGGAATCAATCAGTCTGATTTCTACCTCTGGCACTGTTAAGAACTTGCTGCATGACCTTGGGCAAAGCCCTTGCCCTCTCTGGGGCTAGTCTTTAAATCAAGGGGGTTAAGAAAAGATGGATTCTCCGGACTTCTATGATTCCAAGATGTTCCACGGAGCAGTATCAGCAGCCCCTGTGGCATGAGGGACAGAACCAGGTCAACACTGTACCACCCGGCAAAGAGATGCAGTGCTTACCTCTGCCGTGCCTGCTGGCTCTCTCTCCTGACCAGGAAGTCCTCAGAGGGCTTTTGGTTTGGAAGTAGCCAAAGTGACCCAAGACCAGCCCCACATAGACCAGCAAGAGAGAAAGTCATCACAGTCTAGGACAGCAGGCTGATGGGTCCACAGGGGTACTGAAGAGTCCAGGCAGCCATGGACTCTCCCAGTTTGCAGCCCATAAGACCCCAAACCATTGTTAGCCCCAATGAAAACAGAACACATCGTTTTTTTCATCCCCAAAAAGCAAAGAACAGCCCTCACCTGCTTCAGTTGGGTGCCGGGAAGGTTGATTACTTCATGTCTCTGACATACTCTGGCATGAAGAAAAAAATACTTGTAGGGCTGCCAAGAAGGTAATGTTGCCATAAGCCTGGTGCCCTAGAGGGGAGGGATAGGTGTCTTCCGGTGGGGGCAGTAAAGGCTGAGTCAGATGGGGAGGAGACCTGGAGTGTGTGAGGATCCATTGCTAACAGGTGGAGGCTCCCCATGCAGGTGGGAAGGCTTTCTGAACCTTTCTCCTCATTCTCTTGTTTTTTTCATTATTCCTTGCCTTTCTTTGTATCCCTGGCACTGAAAACAGTGTATGACTCCCAGCCCAAAGATGAGTGCACAGGCAGCATCTAAGATCCATTCAGCTGAATTCCTTCTCAATCTACATCCTAGCACCTCCTTCAGGACATTTATTTAGCACTTACCATGTCTCAGGGACTGTACGGGGTGTTCAAGGAGAACTAGCACCTCTGAGGTGAAGGCTTACCAAACACTTTTCAGAGCTGCTCATCTACCTTTGGTATTTACCTGGCACTCAACTCTCACCAGAGGCTCCCAGAAGCTGTACCATGAGCAGGGGCCACATGCTAGCAAACCATCTCAGCAGACGGCTAAACCTAGTTGAGGGTAACTGACAGGCCTAAAACCTATAGGTGAGTTGAAAGGTGTCTACCCCCAGAAAAATGAGATGATAAAAATTTGTTCCAACAGCCATGAAGGTGACTAAAGTAGGCATTGTGGAACACTTAAAGCTTGGTCAGACATCAAAGATGACAAAGTCATCCACTGAATCTCTTTTGTCCTGCCACTGGACTTCAGTGACTCTGGAAGAGAAAGTGAGGCTGACAACCTCGTGTAACTCTGCCTCACTTAAATCCAATGTAGGCACCAGTTAAGACATCATCTTGTAGTGTTATTGGTCCTCTTCAAAAAAGAAAGACAAATAACAACTAATGGCCAGGAGGAAGAAGTATATGTCCAGGCCACCTTTAAAAACCAAGGAAATTCTCTGTAACCCAAATCCCCCACTATGGGTTTTGATCAACATCAGTAGTAGAATGTACATCTACATAATATCACAAAATCTCAGATTTGCAAGGAACCTTAGAAGCAATCTATTCCAACCCATTTGTGAACAAGACTCCTCACTATACTGTACGTGTGTGTGCTCAGATTTTATTTGCTCACCTCCAATTAGAGAGAATACGCTATTCCATTTTTTGATAGCTCTAAATTCATTCTCCAGTCTTCACCACCATGCCTCAGGTGTCTTCACTGTCCACACTGTGACTCTCTTCTCCCATTGGTGAATATCTCCATTTTGAGAAAGAGCCCAGGCAAGCCATCTCTAAACTTCAATACTGTGGCCCTAAACTGGTCCCTCCCCCATCACATTTTACTGTTCAGCTCCATATTACATCCCGTCTTCTCTCATTGTAATGTTAACAAAATCAGGAGATCTTCCATGCCCCTTTCTATTGGCACCTAGTAAAGGCACTTAGCTCCTTACTTCCAGTTAACTTTAATGTTAATGAAATCAGAAGATCTTCCATGCCCCTTTCTATTGGCACCTAGTAAAGGCACTTAGCTCCTTACTTCAAGTTAACTCCTTGGGAGTAGTTAACACCTTACCAGGAAAGGGCTGAACAGGGAGGAGCTATACTGTATATATGGAAGAGAACCAGAAGGAAGGACCATCAGATTTTCTCTCAGTCACCACCTGGAGACTGCACCTTTTGCTGAGATCATCCTTCTGCAGCTTCTACTGAGAACTTCCAAGGACCAGGCTGAGGAACTGTCATGAGTTTGAGAGGGATCCCTGCTTGAGGGAGCCTGTTCTATTTGTGAAGGCTTGGGAATGTGGGTGTCCACTGCATTAACTATGTGTATCAACTTTGTGACCACTGTAATGACTTTGGCTTTCTGGTTTGGGGACTTGTCCTTCTGGTTTTGGGACTCAGTGTTCTGGTTTCTGAATAAAGACCTTGGTTCTGCCTTCCATGTGGAGAGTTTATTACATTTTGTGATCCAAAACTATACCAGCATATTCATAACCATCATGGGTATTGTGAATATCTAATTATTGATACATTAGAAATAAGCTTCTCTATGTTAAGGACTCTCTTTTTACTAGTATTTGTATACCCACTGCTGACCACAGTGCTTGGCACTGTAATGTTAATGAGATTTAAGATCTTATCTTCCCTGTCCATTAAGGGAAGCTTGCTTAGGGAAGGCTTGCTTGTAGGATGACTTTCACACCTTTTGATAATTTCTAATTGGGGTTGTATTGTCAATCTAATTACAATCTAATTGATTGTAATTGTCAGGAATCTTTTCTGGCATCAATATTAAGTCTTCCTTTCTGATTCTGAGAAGTGTTTATATGTATGTGTGTGTATATACAACCCCAATATACACTTCTAGACCTGTGATTTCATTAATGTAAGGCAGAGAGGCTGAAACAGTGGGCTACTGTTATGCAGTCCATAACACTCCTGAGGGGGCCCAAACCAAATTAAAATATAATTGGGAAATATTTAACAAAACTAACAAAAATACAATAAAACCCAGATATTATTACTTTTTTTTACTCACCATACATTTTATTTTAATATCACATTTTAAAACCAAGTCATTATGCATCTGAAGGGATCCTTATGTGTGGGTTAATGGTCCCCTTTTCTATCTGAGTTTGATATCACTGTTTTAAGGGACTCCTCTTGAAGAAATTTACTATACCATTGCACCCTGGCAACTGACAACTTCTAGTTGGCCAGGGCACTGATAAGTAAAGTGATTTACCTAGGGTCACACAGCCAGTGTGTGGCAAGGATGAAATATGAACCTTGTTCTTCCTAACTCTAAGGCCAGAGCTCTATGCAGTCTGCCATTCTGAATCTATTCCCATTCAAACTTTCCCCCATTCTGTTGTACATTTCTCCAATTCATCAAGGTTATTTTGAATTCTGATCCAAACCTTCAAGGCATCAAGCTGGTGTTATCTCTGAACTAAATGTCCATGTTCTGTGTTCCATCATCTGAATCATTGATGAAAACAGTAAACAAAACTAGGCACAAGATCTGCTTCTTGCAGCTAGAAGGACATTGGGAAGGCATTGATTTTCTGCAGAAAATGCATTGGATCTATTACTGTAGCACTGTGTAAGGGTCAGGAACATTTTTACTATGTATGCATAGAGGTCACTGCAGTTTGACATTGTGCAAGTTAGAGTTCAGCAGGTTTATAATTGATCTTGCATAGAAATATGCCTTTTTCCCCCTTTCTTTTTCAGTTCATTCCCTTCTAGCAGAGGTCAGGCATTAATTGTGTTCCATGTCAGCCACAGACTATACCCCAAAGTCAATCTTTGCCTCCTGGATTTAACCTGTATATAAAAAGTTGACATTCAAATTCATGTTTCAATCCCTATTAAAAATATGTCTTAGATTTTACAATGTATCTTTTTTTGTCTGGAATTGTGAGTTCATCAGTGTTGGAATTCCCCATTGTGCAGATCAGTACCATCATGAATTCTCGTCAGCAACAGACCTAGAATTTATAGTCTTCAATGTTTCCTGAGGTCCTGACGGGTTAAGTGACTCACCCCTGGTTATACAGCCAGTACATGTCAGAATAGGACTTAAAACCATGTCCTCTGAGCAATACCACACTGTCTCTTGTGTTCTCTATTAGCATTACTGAACGGACTACCTTTACTTAAGTCCTTAGACCTTCACAGAGATACAAAGTAGTAATATTACTGTGAATAAGTTAGATAACATTTTTAATTTGCTTTTGAAACTCAGAATAGAGAAGGGAGAAGATTGTAGATAAAAAACCTTTAAACTATCTACCATGAAGGATATCAGGTACAATACAGAAAGAAGAAAAACAATAGAGGAGATGCCCAGTAATTCACTTGAGACAATATAGAATTGGGGACGATATTTATGGCCTTACATAATTTATATGCCAATAAACAGAGGAATGGGTAATTTATCACTTGAAATTGAAATTTTAGCAAAAGGGGGTGGTTATGAATTCAAAAATATTACCATGACTTAGACATGAGACCTTGAAGGAAAATACAGGAATGGAAGGGTAAATACATAAAATATACAGGAATATGACATTCTTAACCATTTCCCCTCTGCAATCTTGGGCCACTTGGTCAAGTACCTGCAGCTTGCCAAGATCTTTTCCTCCCAGTCACCATTAGCTGCACTTTAGAAAAAGGCAAAGAAAGTCCAGCAAAGAAAAAGTCCTGCAAAGAAAACTAGTGTGTCCATCCCCATATGCTACATAAATACAAAAGGCAGAGTAACTCATTTGAAAAGAGTTTTATCTCTTGATATTGTCCATTGTCAATCATCTTGGAAGTAGCCCAGTCAAAGGAGACTGATCAGAAGAATTCCCTATGTCTTTTCTTTTCAGCAAGATGCCAATGTGTATGCTTAAGCTACATGGAGAGATTTCCCTGCTCCCAAAAAAGAAGCCAAGTTAATTGGTGAACACAGTAGGCACTCCTGATCTAGCTCTGTTTCAAAAGCATTCAGGTAAGGATAATAGGAAAGAAAAACACAAATTATATCTCTACATGAGTATACTACAGACCACTCCCACTAGACGAAATGGATGCATTCCCAATATATATCACAAAGCTGGCAAAGAAGGAAGATACAGTAGTGTTGGGAGATCACAACCATTGCTAAGATTCTATGATTCAGTGACAAATATGTTAGACCTAGAAAGCTCTACAGAAACTCTAAGTTAGACCCAGAAAGCAGTCTAGATCTGAGTCTAGACCTCAGTAGATAGAGATTGCCCTTCTTACTATCTATCAGGGCCAAGTCAAAGATACAGCAACTGTGCTATATGATTAGAAGCAAAATTCTTCAATGTCAACTCTTCTTCCTCAGAAGCTTTTTCTAATAGTCAGCTTAGAGTTCACCTTATATTGTTTCCTCCATGTAATCAGACATCAAATAAGACTAAGTGCCATGGGAATAGGTTTCTGATGCCCTACACACCCAGGAAATCCACAAATATGCATAAATGGAGGAGTAGGAAGTAGTTAGTAGAAGGACCCAAGGCAAATATGACCTAGTTTAAAATATGCATCTAACCTAGTTCATTTTTCCACAGTAACAAATGTCCCACTCCTCCTCTTTCTTCTCTCTTCCTCTCCCTGGAATAAAGGGGAGAAGAGAAATGAGATTGTATAGGGAAGCACTAGGCTGAATTATAAAGTCTGGATTGGGTTGAATGGCTCAAATGAGGGTAGGCCAAGGTTTATAGCCTCACAAATAAGTCCTGACAACCATTCATTCAGTAAACATTTATTGAGTGTCTACTTCATCCAAGGCACTAGGCTGAATGCTAAGAAGGATACAATGAAAAGATAAAATCTCTGTTTGAAAAAGGCTATGGTCTAGTAGGGGAGATGAGACATATACTTGAGTAACCATAATTCAAGGTAAAATGTAAAGGTGAGAAAGACAAAAAAAACTGCTATTGGCACTCAGAGGAAGGAATAATCACTTCCAGCTGAGTGGACCTGGAAAATCTGTACAGACATGGTAGCATTTATATTGGGTCTTGAAAGACCCAACATCATGATTCAAACATTGGCAACTGACAGTTCAAACAAAGAAATGGCTTTCAATGACACACTACCTCTAGTTAGGACCCCAGGAAAAATCACAAATTAGACCAAGTTCTTTCTTGGTTCCTCCTACCTTCATTTTTCTTTCCTTTGCCCCCAGTGGATCCATTATTCTACTCTTCCCAGTCTTCTATCACACACAAGCCTGGTCTTCATACTCAACACCCAACTGCCCCACATACTAAAAGTACACCTCCTTCCTCCCAAATATCTTTCCCAGAAGCTTCTCATTCAGATTGATCCCAGGTAGGCATTGATCTGATTAAAATACTAACTCTTGTGTGTGAATGATTGCTATTTTAACACTTTCAGTATATACCTACATCCCCAAAGAAGAGTTTATTGTTTTAACCCAAATGAATCTGTATTTGCTGGGACTAGGGAAAGGGAGTTTGCTTTTCATTGGAGATTTTCTGATATTCTTTTCCCATTGAGATGCCCTTCCCCCTCTTTCCTTTCCTAATTAAATGTTACAAAGAACAGTCTTATGCAATGGCAAAAGCCTTGGATACAGGGTCAGATGATATAGGCACAAAGCCCTGCTCCAGTGTTGCAAGACTTTGGGTAATCACATAATCTCTCTGGACCCCAGTTTCCTCATCTGTAAAATGCAGAGGTGGAAATAGATGGCCTAGTAGAAGATCCCTTATCCCCTCCACTTCTAAATCTCTGATCCTGCATCAAAATAAAATCAAAGTGATTGTTGTGTTCAGTCTCCACATTGTCTTTTGGGAGCCCCAGTCAATAGCTGTTATTTGCATAACTATCTATTTGTACCAAAAAGTCTAGCTTTAAATATGTGTGTGTGTTTCTAATATCTATTTCCTTTCCAAATATTGTTTCCCATGTTAGTTTCTATTTTTTTCTCAGATAGCTTTCCAACTAATTATTATGTATTCTCATTTCCAACTTCTGTAAGTTATAGTGTGGTTTGAAAGTCCATCAAGTTTGCAGAATAATATTTACTGGGCTATTAGAAGTGACTAACGAAAAGTATCCAACTTTGGGGAATAATTTGTCTTCCAGATTCTGAGCTCTTTGTGATGGATGACTCATCTATACTCGGGACTTGGAATGGAAAAGAATTCTAAATCCTTGGGAGGAATGATAAATCCTTCAGTAGAAAGTCTTGTATTTCAAGTGTCAGACATTTAGAATAAGGAGTATATTGCTAATATGCTAAGAAAAATATTTTTAATCTTCTTGTTTGCGCAGTCTTGGCAAAGAAACAAAATTATATTGGGATACTTTATGAAAAATAGATTTCTTTTTCTTACAGAAAATGAAAGTTCATGGCACACATATGTTAAAAAAAACAGTCTCACTCACCAATTCACCAATATGAAGAAAAAAAAAGACAAAGAGTCATGGTTGTAAGAACATTTAACTCTTCTCTGGAGCAGTCCATCAATATACTCAACACAAACCAATGGGATCCAATGAGCAAATTTTAATAATAAAACACAGTTACCAAAAATTATACTCTACTTTAAGACAATTAACTGTATTTTTACCCCCAAAAAAGTAAATTTCACCCAGTTCCAAATTCAAATTTAAGAAATATTTGTCAACTAAGCCCTAATTCATGTGAATAACTAATCCCATGAAGTGATCACATGTGTTGAAATACACATTATTTGAAGTTATAATTATTTAAAATTGGTCATTGGTCATTGGTTCTAGCTCAATGGAAATATGCAATACAAATCGAATAGTGCAGCTACTTCACTAGATGCATTATTCACACTAATAGGAACTAGCTAAGAACTGTAGCTCCCAGAGGAAAACAAGGTCTATTCAATTCAATCCAATAAACATGAAGTATGTACTCAGTTCAGGACAAGAGAGAGCTTGGCTTAATAGATAGAGAGCTGGCCTTGGAGTCAAGAACCCAGCTTCAACGCCAGCTTAACCATATATTAGATTCTGACCTTAGGCAAGACCTTTAAGAGCTCAGTGCACCCAAGGCAACTTTCTAAGACTTTAAGAAGACAAATTATTGAATTGCATTGATATAGAACATTTCCAAATGGCGAGGTCCTGGTTTTGTTGTTCAGTCATTCATTCATGTCTGACTCTTCATGACCCAATGGACCATAGCATGTTCTTCTGAAATCATATCTGTTATCATTTTAATACTGTTCTGTGGAGTTTTCTTGGCAAAGTTACCAGAGTAGTTTGCCATTTCCTTCTCCAGTGGATCATCTTTTGGCTGAACCATCCACTATGACAACAACAACTTCCTGAGTCTAGGTCTAACATAATATATCCACTATGCCACTTAGCTATTCCACATGGGGATAGAGTCTGCTCTAGTCATACTATAATGAATAAGGTGTTGAACTTGGGCTTAGGAAGACAATTTCAAGTCCTGCCTCAGACACTTGCCAGCTGTGTAACCCTAGACAAGCCACTTAACCTTTCTGTGCCTCTGTTTCCTCATCTGTAAAATGAGGGGCTTGAATTCAGTGGCCTGTTAAGTTTTCTTCTAACTCTAAGTCTGTGATTTCATGTGAGACTTAATGAATGAAGGTTTGAGATAGAAGACAGAACAGCCTAGTTATGGAAATTAACATATAGAAGAGAATATAAAACAGATACACAAATAGCAAAAATAATAATAATAATAAAATAGAATATGGGGAAATGGTAGAAAAGAGTTCTGGTCTTAAGACAGGAAAACCTAAATTCAAGCCCTCCCTCTGACAAAAACTACTGCTGTGCGTCCATGACCAAGTCACTTAAACTTTCAATGTCTCAGGCACTAATCCAAGATTATATGTTGTATATAAGTTGCAGATCTGCATCAATATTTTTTTTATCCTGGAATAGACCTATAATGATGCAACCACAGGTTGCATACAACCCACCTCCCAAGAAAAAAGAGATACGTCAGAGAGGCATGAATAAATTGCTATAGGAGATCTGAGGAAGGAAAAATCATTTCCAACTTTACTGGAACGTTATGGGGAAGCACCACTGAGAAGTACCCTCAGCTATCTTAAAGGATTGGTAGGAATTTAAGATGAGGGTTAGTGAGGAGTGTTTTATTCCAGAAAAAAAAATATAAACATCTCTAGTAATTACAATACTACTTTTAAGATGAATGATATAAAGAAAATCTTCTATGGAAAAGCAGGTCTGTTATATTCAGGTGGTGAGAAAGGAAAATGCAGCCTGGTGAGAGTTAGCAGGTGATCTGTTACATTAGTATTCTTGCCCATGCCAGAACTGTGGTAGAATTCAGAACAGGAAGGAAGAGTCTACTTTTCTGGTCTTGTTTCTTGATTAAGCCATACATTACCTTTTTTCCTTTTTAGTGTTCTCCAAAGGGCTAAATTATATTAAAATTTAGCAGAGAGAGTCAATTTGTTTGATTAGGACAAGTAAATGGAAAATAGAACTTAATCAGTGAAATTATTGGGATTTCACCCTGCAAATTACAGAAATTCTTAATGCTATTTTAAAACAAATTACGTAACCTTAGTCTGCAATCAAGCAGAGTTAATTATATTTCTTTCCTGTCTTCTCAAGTTAGACTTGTACTGTATCTAGGCTGTGATAATGATTCATTATGAATGCTTCAATGTGGGGCCTTTGACTCAGAGCAGACTGGACCAGCTCCTTCTGTCCTGAATCTCTTACTAACTTACAGAAAAGGCCACAGACCTCAATGACAATTTTACATGAGCAAGAATCCCAGAAGTGCGCCTGCTGCTCTTCTCTCCATGAGAAAGTCAAGTCAATAAGACTGGGAAGAAGGGGCAGTAACAAATGCTAGTGTTTCCAATTTTTTTTTCCCAATCACTTTTCTTCCCAAGTCCTTATCATTAGCAGGATCCTTTCCTAGTACTGAATGAAGGCTCTGGTTCACATCCAGGACTGGGACTGCTGCTATCCTTTGTACTGATGGCTCTGAAGACTCAGCAAAAGAACCAATGATGCTGAGTATGAGTGTCTTAGTGCACCTGTTTCAACTCTTTTCACTGGTAAATAACTGGGTCACCTGTGATTAGAGCTGGCTGCCCACAGGCAGTTGGGAACAGCATCCTATTAATTCAGGACAACTGACATTCACAACAAACTGTAATTTCTAGGCAAGATTTAATCACTCATAGAATTCATAGAATCTCAGAATTAAAAGAGAATTCCTCCCTGCCTCAGGCTTCCATTTAAAAGAATTAGGAACTCATTATTATTGTATCATTATTAATATTAATAACTATAATTAATATTTTTATAGCACCTGCTCTGTGACAGGCCCTCTTTTAAAGTACTTTACAATTACTATCTCATTTGGCCCTCACAACACCCCTGGAAATGAGGTGCTGTTTTTCCTATTGTGCAGATGAGGGAACGGAGGCAAACAGGGCTTCAGGGACATGCCCAAGGTCACAGAGCTAATCAGTGTCTGAGACTGGATTAAATTCAGGTCTTCCTGACCATGGACCCACTTCTTTATTCACTTTACCACCTAAGTGACCTTATATAATTGGAATTACTATTATCAATAATAACTACCAATAATTGCTACCATTTACATAGTTCTCAAAAGATTTACAAATCATTGTACATAGGTTATATCATTTGACCCTCACAACAACCCTGAACCTTATTATTATCCCCATGTTAACTGAGGAAATTGGGTCTGAAAGAGGTGAAGTAATTTGCTCAGAGTTCCACAGTTAGTATCTGAGGCTAGACTACAAGTCATCTTCCTGACTCTTGGTCTAACACCCTTACATATGAACTACCAGCCTGCCTCAAAAAGTAGACAATTCCATTTATGGACAACTAGAATTGTTAGGAAATACTTCCTCATATTCCAGCAAAATTTGTCTCCTGTTTTGGAAGATGTATATTTTGTTCTGGGAAAATGCAAAGCAAGTGGTACTCACAGAACCAGGTCAGGTATGACTTTCCCTTTTATCTTTTATATACCGAAAGTCAAATTATATTCTTCACCAACTTCTGCTTCCTGAACATTCCCACTGGAGCATTCTCAACATTCCTCTGTAATTTCAATCATTATTTCCAAACAGAAGCCAAAATACTAGTACTAACTTCACAATGCCACTCTCTTTATATCCATCTGACCCCAGTGCCCAGACAACCTCTCACCACTTTGCAAATAACTATCAAGGCTCCCTAAAAGTGTTAAAAGATGGCTGGAAGACCCAGCAAAGGATTTCATTCTCCATATGTCCCCCACCTACAGCAGGTGCTAATGACAGTCTTGACAGCCTGTTCCCTGGCAGGTTGGTTGGAGGACACATGTGGCCCATTTGCACCTAATAGACTTTCATGGGACAGCTGTTTCATTCCTCAGTGTTTACAATGTCTGTTTACCTTACTTGTCATCACGGGTTCAATGGCGCTGAAATACAGCTAGTCCCTGATTAGTACGAATTATCAACTCTGGGAAGAAAACCCAAATTATTTGAATTTGCACTGAATATTTCCATTAAGCTGGAGCCATTTACCATAGTTTACATGATTATAACTTCACACAGTGGAGATCTGAATACATGTGACCACTCTAAGAGATTCATTATTCAGACTAATAGGGAACAAACTAAAACTACCATTTTGTTTCTACTGATATCATAGAATTCAAGATCTCAAAATAGGAGGAACTTCCAAGGTCAGCCAGGCCCACACTTCCCAGAAGGCATGCATTCTTTCTCCAATTTCCTTGACAAGTGGTCAGCCATCCTCTGCTCAAAACCATTCAATGGTAGGTCACACACTATCTCCTTCTAAAGAACACCGACTTTTGGACAGGGAGTGCTTTCTTTAGTCAAGCCAAGTCAGGAAGCATTTATTAACCAACTACCATGTGCCAGGCACTGTGCTAAGAAAGTCTGTTTCATGATCAATTTTTCTCATTGATCCTATTGCTCTTCCATATGAAAGGGAAGTAAAGTAGTAGAGAGGAACAAAGATTTCCAACCACAGCTGACTCTCTTTGACTCAGTTAAATTCAATAAACCAATAAACATTTAATAAGTATGCACCATGCTAGGTTATGTGGAAAATACAAAGTTTAGAACAAACATGGTTCCTGCCTTCTCAAAGGTCTGTAGTCTAGTAGGATTCACAAAAAAGTTTTAAAAGAAAAAAAAATAATAAAAATCAATACCCACATGGTGGGTCTTTGTCCATAGCTTGAACTGTAGGAGGAAAGTGTTTTATATATATATATATAAATACTTTTAAAAGCTTAGAATGCAGGTTCAGGCTGACAATCAGCAAAGACCTTCAGAGATAAGAATAAAAATAGTTATATTAATTAAATTATATTTTACTAACTGTTAAATTTCTGGTTACTGAGCAATAATCCTGCCTTATTCTTTGTGATACCAGAAAGTTTTACTTTTATGACAAAGTTTTACTTTTATGACAAAGGCACAAATAACTATAATAGTAAATAACACATGACATATTGAAGAGGTCCACACAAAATGCAATGTGAGATCTGAGAGAAAAGGTTCTAGGCAACCATGGGGGATGCAGGAAGACTTCATGGAGGAAATGACATTTGAATTTGGCTTTCAAAGATGTATCAGAACTCAGCTGGTTCAGAAGTATAAGGGAGAACAATCTGGGCAAAGAAATTTGAATTTTACACAGCAGGTCATAAGAAGCCACAGAAATTTAAGAAGATTGTCATGATCAGGACTACAACTGGTAATTTTAGTACCTGGAACAGCAACAATAACAAAAATAACAATAACAGACATTTATTAAGTGCTGCCATGTGCCAAACCCTGTGGTAAATACTGGAATATAAGTACAAGCAAGAAGAAAGGAGGCCCCTGCCCTCAAAAAGTTTACATTCTTTTAAGGGAAGACAGCACATAAAGTAAAGCTGAAAGGCAGAGAAAAAAAATGTGAGGAAGGTGGGGAGAGGGGTTGGAAGAAAAGTCCAGAGAGTCAGGAGAGGAATTGAGACAGAGAGAAGGAACGAATGTGGTTGACCTGGGCTCTTCCTGAAAGTGAAGGTTGCAAGAGAAAAACTAATAGGAGGAGGGGACTGCAGGGGCAGAGGCATCTTCCAGGGTAAGAAGCTTTACTGCAACATGTAGACATCTGGAGTCAGATGTGGAATCAGGAGAGGAGAGACAATGAGCATGGCCAACCTGGGAATTAAATACAAACATGCTCACAAATCAGTGGGTATCTGGGCAGCAAACCCCAACTCCAGTTCTATGGAAGAGATCTCAAGGTACTATCCTGTGGGAGGAGAGAAAAGTGAAGGCTAAAAAGCCAGGACTCTGGGTCCCTTGTGGGACAGGGCCACTTCTGGGGATGACATCACTTATAGGGAATGGAACAAAGCCCCAGTAACTTCTAGTTATGACTAGCTGAATATAAAAGCTTTATCTGGAGAATAAAGGATAGTCTGAAGTGAGAAAAGGGAAAAAAATCAGAAAGATATTTTGAGAACAATTGCCCAAAAGGTTGTCGCTGAGGACCTGTACTAGAATGATGACAGTGTAAATAGAGAAAAAGAGATAGATATGAGAAATATTAAAGATACAATTGATAGTACTTGGTAGTCAACTGCACATGAAGGACAAGGGAAGAGAAAGAGAACGAGTATTTGTTATATGCCAGGCACTGTACTAAGCACTTTTTTTTTTACAAATATTATCTCATTTGATCCTTACAACTTTGGCAGAGAGGTGTTATCATCCCCATTTTACAGTTGAGGAAACTGAGGCAAACAGAAGTTAAGTGACCCTGGGTCACACTGCTAATCTGAGGTCAGATTTGTACTCAGATCTTCCTGATTCCAGGTCCATTACCCCATCTGTTGTTCTACCTAGAAGAGTTTAGTACCAAGATCTCAGACACAGAAGACCAGATAAATGACGGTTCCACAGACAATGAAGTCAGAAGTGCAAGCAGATCTAGTGGCAAAGATAGTAGGCTGAGTCTCAGGGATGTCGACTATGATGTATTATTGGGGCAGCCAGGTGCAGATATCCTCTAAGGAGCTGGAGTTAAGGGTCTGGAGTTTAGGAGAGAAGTATTTTCTAGTAATAGAGACTTTGGAGTAACACAATTGCAGTTTTAAACTACAGCCATCTCGAGTCCAACCCACATCCTAAGAAGAATCCAATCAATCAATCAACATTTATTAAGCACCTATACATATATATATATATATATATATATATATATATATATATATATATATATATATATATATATATATATATATAAGCCGGGCACTATGCTGAGTAGTTATCTAGACTGCTGTAAGAAGTTCAAAAAGGGGGGAACCACCACTTCTGGAGGCAGCCCATTTCACTCTGCAATTATTGTCTTTCTTAACATGGAGCCTAAGTTTACCTCTTATCAGCTTCAACCCACGGTTCCTGCTTCTAACCTCTTGAGTTTAAATAGATGGAGTGTTTTAAATCCCTTTCCCATGTGTTGTTATTCAGTCATTTTCAGTCATATTCAACTTTTAGTGTTCCCTTTTGGGATTTTCTTGGCAAAGGTACTGGAATGATTTGCCATTTCCTTCCCCAGTTCATTTTATAGATAAGGAAACTGAGGTAAACAGGGTTAAGGGACTCGTCCAGAGTGGTCACAACAGCTAGTAAATGTCTGAGGTCAGATTTGAACTCTGGAAGATGAGTCTTCCTGAGGCCAGGCCAGGCATTCTATCTACTGTGCCACCGAGCTGCTCTTTCCCATGTAAGAGCCCTTCAAATACTTGAACACAGATGTCAGCTCTCTCTGAGACTTCCCAACTGATAGTGCCCTCCCTCCCTATCTTATATTTAACTACCTTGTATTTATTTGTACATTCTTTTTTATGTACTTGCTGCCTCCAACAAAATGTAAGTCGTATTTCCAGCAGCTCTAAAGGTACCTGGCACATGGTAAGAACTTAATAAATTGTTGATTGAAGAGGAACCAGTGAAAGAGCTAAAGAAGGAGCACTTGGTAAGAGAACCAAGAGAATATGGTTTCTTGGAAAGAAAGAGGAACAAGTAGTACCCAGAAAGAGACAATAATCAACAGTAGAGAAAGCTGGATTTAGACCTTACTAAATTTAGCCAGTTATAGGAAAAGACTAAGGATCAAACCAAAGGAGACAAAATACAAGAGAGACAACTTCTCTATTAGAGAAGTAGGAAGAGATGAGGAAGAAGGAATTCCAAGGAGAGGCAACTTTGGCTTGAGCCAAAGTAGAATCCTGAGTATAGACTTTCTCTATTTCCCTTCTGTCCTTCCCAACCCAATTTTTTTCCCCTCTCTTTAATTTGGTATCTGATAATCATAGAGCTAGAAGGGATTGTGGTATAGTGGACCTGGAATTAGAAAGACTGGAATTCAAAAGATACCTCAGATACATACATCCTAGTAGTTTGATCATGAGCATGTTGGTTAACCTTGAGAAGCCTCAGTTTCCTTATCTGAAAAGGAGGAGGTTGGATTCAATGGCTTCTAAGTTTCCTTCCAGCTCTAAATCTGTTGACTCTACCATAGCCAAAGGATACTGGGATCTTTGAACTCAACTGCCTCAGTAAGGAAAAAATGCATTTCTTTTATTAAAACAAGTGTTCCAACCTACTCAGTCTTCAAGACCTAACTTATTCCCCAGGCTATCCTTTCCCCCTTCTTGAAGTCTTGTCTGAGATGATTTCTGCTCTAACTAATCTCTCCCATCTCTGAACTCCTCCACAGCATCTGAGACCAAAATGACACGATTCGGTAATTAATTCACTCCCTGGGTTCCCTGGTTCTTTCAAGTGCTTACATTTTATCATATAACTGGATTCTAAGTTCTTTTGTGCCCTCTACAATGTCTAGCACAAAACAGGTTTAATAATATGCAGGAAATCCATATTTATTGAGTTACAGGAACAAAAATTATCCCCAAAGAGAAATGTTTAAAAGTTTTTTTTAATTTTAGGTCTTATCCAGATCAGAGAGAAGCTAGTAACATATTGGATAGATAGCTGATGGATCAGGGATACCTGGATTCAAACTCTGCCTCTGACACATATGGGCTCTATGACTCTGGACAGGTCATTTGCTCTCTTTGGTGCCCCCAGGCAACTTACTAATTGAATAACTGTATGTAGAGGGAACTTCCTGGGGCTTGATCATAAGGTCACAGTTCTAAAAATGGAGAGAACCTTAGAGGTCATCTAGACTAATTAGCTCACTTTACAGAAGACGAAAGTAAGGCCCAGGCAGGTTGTGAATTACATAAGGCATACAGGTAGTAAGTCTTAGAGGGAAAGCTTCTAACTCCAAATACTTCTCCCCAAAAAAATGCCTATCTCTTAGGGGTTTTGTGACTACAGATGAGATAATGTATGCAAAGTGCTTTGTAAACCAGGTAAATGTCCATTGTTTTTATCATCATGTTTGAAATCTGACACTATTTGATTTCCTCTTCTGGGTTATCAGTTCTTTGAAGATGTGGACTGAATCTTGGTCAGTTTTAGATACTCCTTCAATACTTAGCACACCACCTTGTACACCATAAGTGCACAATAAATACTGAAAGAATAATGCTCATGAAGTTACAAAGGAACCTCTACTAAAAGTCAGGGAAGTTTTGAATCAAGAAAAAGGGGAGGGGACTAGAGAAAAAAAGGTAGAGAGAAGGGAAAACATTTTGCTTGATTTTCTTCTCAAAATGGGAATACAGGAGGTCAAGTAATGAGGATTACATATAATACATAAATAAACATTAATTAGCCTGAGAAATGAAAGATTGAAAGGTGATAATAAAGATGCTAAATGTGCATGCAAATTAAACATGAAATAAATTTGGTCTATTTGCAAACATGGTATCATAATTATTTTTTTCAAATCACTTGTTAGCTACTAAAATATATGCCACACTACATAACTCAAAAACAGACTAGTCGAGTCAGCAACCATTTGTGAAGCATTTGCTATATGTGAGGCACTGGGCTAAGCTCTGGGAGTATAAATAATAAAAGCTTTTTTAAAAAGACAGTCCTACCTTCAAGGAGTTTCTACTCTAACAAGGGATGACAACATGTAAAAAGAAAGTTGAAAGGGAGAATCAGTGGGGAGAGCAACATGGAGAAAGAAGTCAGGAGGGTCAGGAACACTAGCCCAGAGAGGGAAAATGTGACAGTGGTTGACCTGGGCACTTTCCTTCAAATGGAAGGCTACTGAATTTAGGCAAAAGGAATTGGGACAGAAACTTCTAAACTGACACTTTACCAGATGAGCCTAGGAAAATTATGAAATGAAAACTCTAAATAACTTTGTATTAAATGACTACCAGAGATACAAAATAACTGTTCAAAGGTTTGCTACCAGTGTTGGCAATAGAATAGTTATTCCTAAACCACAGAATAGAAGAGTTAAAAGAAGATGGGACTTGGAATCCTAAGGCTTGGGTTCCAGGCATATCTCCCACCACTAATCAGCCAGATGACTTTGAGGATTGAAAGCCCTTCACATCTACAAGCTTCAGTTTCTTCATCTGCAAAATAGGGTTAAGCAAAACTTACACTAATCTAGCTCTTAAATTTGCTGTGAAGATAAAATGGGATGATGACCATAATTGTACTTTGTGAGCATAACTCTCTATGTAAATGTTACCATAATTGTCTGTCAAAGACAGTTAAGTGAAGGATAGCCCTCCCAACAACTGCCATGTTTGTATAATTGACTACTAAAGCTTCACTGTCCTCCTTGCTTTAATGTTTCTTTGGATGATTCTTTGGGTTATTGTCCATGACCATAATTTTATCAGCCAAATTAAGCCATTTGTTTCTTTATGTCTTGGCCTGAGGCCTACTTAGCAAAAACTAAATCTAAGCTACCATTTTCCTCTTTTAAAATATCTCTAAGAACTGAATTAAATTGAGAAAAACAATCCTTATACCGTATGCCAGGTGGCCATAACTTTTACAAAAGAAAGAAAGTGAAATTTTAAAGGAAGAGTGTGTCTATGAATCCCGAAGTCTCTTTATTTTTCATTTTCTCATTATTACTGTCTGTCAAAAACTAAGGACTTGTTTAACTTGCACTGCTAACTGTTTAATAGTGAGGACAGCCTGAACTTAGAGGGAAGAGTTTTAAGAATCACAATAAATTATGTCTTACAAATGAGCTCTTTATTCAACTAACAGCTGCCTTAGGATTAATGCCTACTCATATTTCACTTGAAAAACTCAAAGAAAGAAAGGGGCTCATTTGAAGCCTAGATTAATTCATGCATCTGCCAGGGGGTTGGACTAGATATCTCCCAGGTCCCCTCTAACTCTGAGATTCAATGATTCAAATTTCCTGGTGAGACAAAACTAACACGTGAAATATCTCATGAGTCATATAATTAAGCATTAAAATAATATAGCAATGACTCTACAGGCTATAGGAAACCAGAGAAGGAAAGATGATTCATAAGTGAGTCATAGTGCTGTTCTCGTCAGCAGATGACCATCAGGTATTAGGGATGATGTAAAGAGAATTGAAGCCTTAGATATGGGATTGCAATGGATGGCTCTGAAGTCCCTCCCACTGCTAAGGTTAGATGGCCTCAGGATTCTTTTATAGACCAGAAATTATATCATTAGATCTTAGAGGGAGCTAGTGAATAGAGTGTTGAACCTGGAGTCAGGAAGACCTGAATTCAAATATGGCCCCAGCCACTTCCTAGCTCTATGACCTTGGGCAAATCATATGGAATCAGTTTTCTCAGCTGTAAAACAAAGATAACAATAACACCTACTTCACAGGGATGTTTGAGGATCAAAGGAGATCATATGTGTTTAAAAGTGCTTAGCACAATGGCCTCCACTTCCCTTATTGGCCACCTAGCTAAGACGTTACTCCCTATAGCCTCCCTAAAAGTCATTATCACGGAGAAGGTACATGCTGAAGCTGGGTTTTAACTTGCTCTGGAGCAAACATCCTCCTTTAATATGATGAAATGATCCAGGAGGCTTAGGAAATCTCCATCCCATATGCTGTTGGGCTGAGGAAGTGATAGGGCAGGACTGAAAGACAGAGACCATGGGGAAGGGAAAGAAGCAAGGCTGAGGGGTCCTGGGAATGAAAACCTTTTTCAGATAAGAGTTAATTAAAACGAACTGTCCAGGTGAATACCAACAACTAAGCTCATCGATCTTCTTGTCAGCTGGGCTATGGGAACAATTTTTTTTTCATTTTAGGTCTAAAATATCTCCTACCTCTTTCACTGTCACAAGAAAGAAAATTACAAGCTTCAGGAAGCGGGCAAAGTGCAGAGAGTGGAAATCAAGAAACTCCCTTTTGTTCTTTGGAGAGATGTGGAACTTTCTGTGGTAAGCCAAGCTTTGGGGCTGACTGTTTTTGGAATTCTTTCTTAAAATGTAGGCCCAGTGATGCTCGACATATTTCTAGCCTCAGACTCTCCATTCTATGCAATAAGGCCAAGATGGAAAAATTAAAGATTTGAATACTAAGATATGTATAAAATAAATACAGCAAAAATGGGTAGAAATGCAGCATAATGAAGGGGGGAGAGCGATGATCTTGAAGTTAGGAAGACCTGAGGAAAATGGAGAAAGTGATGGACATGGAGTCAAAAAGATCTGGGTTTGAAAATTTCACTGACCTCAGGTACAATTTTGAAGCTACCCAATAAAACAATTACTCTCTGTTTTAGGTCCTCCCCCAACTTGTTTCATCCACCTCCATGCTCCACCTGGTCTGATCTCCTGCTCCAAATCTCATTCAAGCCCCAAACTGAAGAGTAGAACTCTGTGATCCTAGGCAAAGTCATTTAGCCTCTACCACCTTTGGTTTCCTCATCTGTGAAATGGGCATAATTATAATATCTACTCACAGGCTGATTGTAAGTGTCTTACAAACCTTAAAGGTATATAAATGTTAGCGGTTGTTATTTGACAGGTAGGTAACTCTGTGGGTAAAGTGCTGGACCTGGAATCAGGAAGACTTGAGTTCAAATTTGGCCTCAGACACTTAGGTGATCCTGGCCAAGTCACTTGATCTCTGTCTGCCTCAGTTACTTCATCTGTGAAATAGAATGGTTATAGCACCTACCTCTGAAAGTTCCTTCCCTATCATTTCATTTGGCATTTCTGATACTTTATTTCAAATTTACTTATTTTTATTCCATATAATGCATATCATAAGCAAGAAGTAAATATTATTTCCTCTGATTTAAGCTACTTGTGAAACAGTTTAGAAAACAAACCCCCAAAACCTTAAAAGATCAACTGGTACATGGTGTACCAGTACGTTTATAGCCGCCCCCCCGCCAAAATCAAACCAGAAAGATCAGTGGAATTAAATGTCTTATCCAAATGTGTTACAGATATTCACAGATATTCCTAGAGATCGGGAATGATACAAATGCGTGGAAATATATAGTCCAAAACTCCACTGAACATCCCACTCTCTTTCTGGGTCCCTGCCCCACCTTTTTCTCCTATCTCCATTACCCACTTGGTCCAAAAGCCAACTCCAAATTTCATCCAAGTACAGAGCTATCAAAACAGAAAGCTAGTATACCAGAAAAGGTAAGAGCTTAGACAGAGTAGCCCAGGGTCAACTACTCCCCAAAACTGCCTAAGGGAACAAGTGATTGAAGCAGTATATAAAAGACAACATTTGGAGGATTCACTGACCTTGATGATCTAAAAAGGATTGGACAAGTCAATTTTTACGATTCCTATGTTTCTTCTTCCTTCCTCCCTCATCTAACCACCTTGAAAAAAAGCTATCTATTCTCCTTGCTTTCACTTCCTCTCTTCCTAAGTAGAAGACCTGGACAAGGTTAAGAACCCCAGGGGAGTTTTAACATTCTTGGTTGTTTCTGATTCTAACTGCTTCAATCAATAAACATCCAAGTGTCCAATGTGTGCCAGGCATGGTGTTATGCACTAGGGATATTTTTTTTTAAAGGCAAAAGACAATTCCTGGCTTCAAGGAGTTTACAATCTTCTTCCTGCTTGCATGAGCTTGTGGATCGCCCTAGGACAAGAGTTCTTGACCTGAGGTCCATAAAGTTTAAAAAAAATTGATAACTGTATTTCAACATGATAGGTTTCCTTTGTGTTTCATGCATTTTAAACCATTATTCTGAGAATGGGTCCATGGCCCCAAAAAAGGGAAAGAAACTTGGCCTTATAGTTTCTTCTGGTAGAATGTGTGCACAAGGGAATTAAGCCCTGATTTGTGTTTGCAGAAGAGTAGATTTCCAAGGAGGAATTCTGCTCTGACTGGAAGTGGTAGAAGTGAGCCATTGTCAGTCAAGTAGCATCTGAGTGTTTACTATCAATGGTGGGAGGGTAAAGAAAGGCAAAAGCACTCTGCCTTCAAAGAGCTTATACTCTAAAAGGGTGTGGGGGGGGCAATATGTAAATAACTAGCTATATTCACAATATATGCAGAATAAATGAATAAATAAAATAATAAATAAGTATATAAATGAATGAATGAAAATAAACAAATGATAACTATAATACATATATGTAAATAAAGAAATAAATCTCTACCTCTAAGAGGAAATGACAACAGCTAAAGTGACAGAGAAAGGCCTAATGTGGAAGGCAGTAGGAATTTATGAATTTATTTAAGCTTCTTTTAAGTCCATTTTTGTTTTTAACCTATACTACCTTTGGGGTACTGAGATCTGTAAGCTCATTACCCTTTCATTATGTCGAAGAACTATTCCTTTAATTTGCCCTAAAATTTCTTTTTCAAACTTCAAATGATGCCCCAGGGTTGTAGTATCTCAATAGACAGGTATGCAGGTAAGAAGATAGATGCACATATACATCCATACAATAGACAATTGATAGCTACATAACTACAAAGATAAACAGATAGATAAGCAGGGACAGTTAGACATGCAGATGATCATAGATATATACAGACAGAAGATAGATAAAACAATTATTAAGCACCTCTTATATGCCATATGCTGTGCTAAATAAAGTGTTGGTTCAAATAAGAAAATAAGTACAAATCAAAGAGTCTCTGCCCTCAAGGAGCTTATATTATAATGGAAGAAGATAACACAGAAATGGGTTTTGGAAAAGGAAACAGGAGTTGAGTGGCTTGAAAGGCGTGAAGAGTATGACAAGAAGACTGTAGAACTGGCAGATTGGCACGTTGGCCTGGTTCCCTGCAAAATAAGGCAAAAGGTCTACCTGTGGAGGAGGGAGGAAGGAGAGAGCCAGGTGTGGGGAGGGTGGGGAGAGAGATGTTAGGAAAAGGAGGCTATGGCTGGGACAAGTCCGTGGGTTCACCCTATCCTAAATGGTAAGTTTTATAAACTCTGATAACATCCTCTCTTAAGCTCTGTCTTTCCAGGCTAAATCCTAACCATTTTAGCTGGTCCTCAGAAAAGCAGTTACCATCAACCCCATTGCTTGAATCATTTAGCTCCAGACAGAAGGGTTTCCCCCCACTCCATGAGCTGTCACTCATAACATTTTGTTTATTTCTTTCATCTACTTTAACAATTTATTCTGTGTGTGTCCAGCTCACTGGGTTCTTTCAAGCTTTACAATTCAGTACTCTCAGCAGCTGGGCTGAATAATTCAGTAGATGTAGTAGAGAAAAGGTGTACAAGGGGGAAGGGAATAAGCATTTATAGAGTTCCTACTACGCACCAGGCACTGTGCTAAGTACTTCACAAATACCATCTCACTGGATCCTCACAATAATGCTGTGAGGTCGATGTTGTTATCAGAGCTAGAATTCTATCCATTGTACTGCCTAGCTGCCTAAATTCAGGCCATGTATCTGGTGCTTCATATACACACAGATATACACACACATACACACACACACACACACACACATACACACACACACACACACACTTACACTGCCTAACTAGAGGAAACAAGTGTCCACAAGGCTTTTGTTGTTGTTCTTGTTCTCATATCAGTCCCATACTCCCTCTCCAATATGACTGATCTCTTTACTGTCTCCCAGCCTTGCATGTTTTTCCATTTTCACTTTTTCTTACAATGTTCCCTCTGCCTTAAATGCCTTCCTTTTTAAATGTCCAAGTTCTACCTATATTCTATCTCCTCCTTTTCCCTAGCCAAGGATAAACTATTTTTCATCTTAATTGGTTGGCTCTTTGCAACCCTGAAAAACACAAGCCTTGTGGTCAGGAATGCGATTCTTTTTCTGGATCCATCTAAGAGGAAATATGATAGAATAAAAAGAGTTCTAGGTTTTAAAAGAACCTGAATTTGAATCCCAACTCTGCTACTATATGACCTTGAGCTCATTTTTTTTTCCTTTGGGCCTTGGCTTTCTTATCTAGAAAATGAACTAGGTGACTTGTATGGTCCCACCCTGTTCCAAGTACTTTAAGTAAGCCCTGATTCTCTTGACACCCTAGGGAACCTATAATAATCATTAATTATGCTTCTTTTTCAATTTGAGAAACTAAATTAAGGCACTGAATATAAGCTATCATTTTTTACAACAAAAGTTAGTATTTGTGCAATTTAGCAAAAGACTTACTATAATGAAAAATGAAGTTGAGTAGTCTAAATAGATTAGCTTTCTAAAAAGTTATAGACTTCACAAAATAGAGTAAAAATTCATGTTACTGTTAAATATTTACCAGTATCCTTCATGCAGGATGATGCTATATAGAAAGTGAACATAGGGCACATGCATAGAGTTATCTTCCCAATGGTTTGATGGGATTACAATATATATATATATATTATATACATATTATATGTTATTTATAAATATAGAAATATATATATAGTCTACCCACAGTCCCTTGCCTGGCCCCTTTGAACCAAGAGTACCCATATTCAGGATGGCTGGCCAAGGTTAATTATAATTGTATTTTATGGTTATCAGACAAATACTAACTGGCCTCCAGACCATGATTTTGACCTCACTAACCCCACATTCTTACCAACTGTGGTAACCAGCCATATTAAGAAATAAAGAGATTTATCTTTTTTTCTCATTGTTTCATTTAACAAATATTTGACCTTTATGCAAGACATGTTTATTTCTTTGACTGTACCACAATGCCTAGATTCTCTAGAAGCCATTCATTTAGTTAACTCATCTCTCCAGAAGATAGAACAGAATTTGGGAGCAGAGCTGGGACTAGAGAGACAGTGATTAAGCTGCAACACATGGTGAGGGGCATATGGAACCCCTTTCAATATTACTTTGTATAAGTATACACTATCTGAATGCCAGGATATTACTTTCTCCATGACTCAGAGATATTATTTATTTTGTGAGAAGCCAATTTGCATATTAAAATAAAGTCTCATGGGAAAAAGAGTAATTCATTGGGTGGGGAGGAACACAATTTTCAAACCTTACCCAGGAAGCATAAATCCCTTGTCCTGACCCTTCCTCAAACAAATCAAAACAAAAAAAAAAAGTCTGAGCTGGCAAAAATAGCCTAATAATGATTTCAAAATATTAATCATGATAATAATAAACTGAAATCAACGCCCCATTAATAAGTTAGCAATAAGTTATAGCTGTCTTACAGAACTAAAGTAGCTCATTAAAATCTGATTGAATTCTTCTGAAGTAAGGAGAAATATAATCACCATGTGAATGTGTTGATACTGCGAATTTGTTTAAATACATGTTCTCAGAGAATATTGCCAAGTGATCCAGTTGTCAAGAAACAGTCCAAGAACTGAAGCCCATGTACCAAACTAGGGAATAGGAGGCCAATCTGACCTGATGAGGACATGATTCCACCCAGCCTCAGGACAAAGCATTACAATGGAAGATGTAACCAGTATAAGGGACTAAGACATCACATCAAAGGAAAATTAAACATCCTAATATAGTTCCCTTTCTCAGGCTACTTCACCACAATTCACACTCACACTTAAGTTTTCAATCACTAAGTCAAGAGTCTGACTATCAGGCACTGTGCTAAGCACTGGGTATACAAAAATGTCACTGCCCTCAGAGAGCTCACATTTTAATGGGAAAGGCAACAAGAAAACAAATCTGTACTATACATACATACATATATATGCACATATACACATATGCACACACATATGCATGTGAGATGACTTCCTATTTGTGTCATATATGTATATATGCATGTATGTGTCCTGCACATATATACATACTAATTCTCTGAGGAAAGGTATTAGCAATGGAAGAAGACTGGGAAAGGGCTCCTAAAAAAGGTGGGTTATAAGCTAGTTCTGCAGTAAGTCAGGAGAGAGAGAGAGACAGAGAGAGAGAGAGACAGAGAGAGACAGAGAGAGAGAGGGAGGGGGAGAGAGAGAGAGAGAGAGAGAGAGAGACAGAGAGAGAGAGACAGAGAGAGAGAGACAGAGAGAGAGACAGAGAGAGAGACAGAGAGAGCATTCCAGGCTTGGGGGACAGCAAGTGAAAATACATGATGTTTGGAGACAGAAGGTTATAGGTAAAGAGTAAGAGAACATTATTAGTAAAGAGTTAAGAAGACTGGCAAGGTAGGAAGGGACCAAATTGTGAAGGGCTTTAAAAGCCAAACAGAATTTTATATTTGATCCTGCAGATAATGAGAAGCCACTAGAGTTTATGGAAGAGGGGGTGACATGGTTAGATGCCCTTTCTTTGAACCCTTTGAAATCTGTTTTGCGAAAATTGAAATTCTGTGTGAGATTATGACCACCTTTCCTTATCTTTTCTATCAGAAATTCTTTCATTTAATACAAAAGGAAAAAATACCACCATGTACAAAAATATTTATAGCAGCTCTTTTTGTGGTGGCAAAGAACTGGAAATTGAGGGGATGCCCATCAATTGGGGAATAGCTGAACAAGTTGTGGTATATAAATGTAATGGAATACTATCATACTACAAGAAACGACAAACAGGCGAATTTCAGAACAACTTGGAATGACATATGCACTGATGCAAGGTGAAGTTAGTAGAACCAGGAGAACATTGTGCACAGCATCAGCAGCATTATGTGATGATCAGCTATGATTGATTTAGTTCTTCTCATCAATACAAAGATGAGAGACAAGTCTAAAAGATTCATGATGGAAAATGCTATCCATATCAAGAGAAAGAACTGAGAAAGTCTGAATATAGATCAAAGCATACAATTTTCACTTTTTTGGGGTGGATTTTCCTTTTGTTCTGTTTCTTCTTTCACAATATGACTAATATGGAAATAAATTATACAAAATTGCACTTATATAACCTATATCAAATTGCTTACCATCTTAGGGAGAGGGGAAGAGAGGGAGGGAGAAAATTGGAACTCAAAATTTTATATAAAAATGAATGTTAAAAAATAGTCTTTACATAGATTTGGAAAAATAAATGACTATTTAAAAGAAAAAAAAAAGAAACTTCATCATTTCCACTCCATTCATCAGATATGCTCCTTTAGTCAAAATCAGATCCAGAAGAAAATTTCCCATTATTGGTACCTCTACCTTTTGAAAGAGGAAATTATCAATGAAGCAAGTCAAGATGCTATTGGCTGCTCTACTTTTGACTTTGGGAGAGCTGCAGCAGATGTCTGGATAATTAAAATTTCCCATAAGTACTGAATCATGCCTCTGTGCTGGGTATGCTATCTGCTTCCTGAATTACTCATCTATTTCCTCTTTCTGTCCCTTAATCTGTAGTACTCCAATGAAAAAATGACTCCCTCTGTTATCTTCACTCAAATGTGTGAATACATGAATAAATGAGCATCTAGGGGGATGAGTGTGTGTGCATGTTTACATTAGGATTGACAACATTAGCTAATAAACTCTTAGTTAATGAATCCTGAAAATTGAAATTGTGTGTTCATTAGTAACTTAGTGTATCCTAATATTTAGAGCTATAAGAGACATTAAAGATTGACTAACTAATCCAGACTCCTCATTTTACAATCAATCAATCAACAAACATTAATTATTTACTGTGTGCCAGGCATTGTGATAATCAATAGGTATTCCAAAAAAGGCAAAAATTCAAAGAATTTCTTTCCTTCAAGGGGTTTACATAATAATGAGGGAGATAATATACGATAATAGAGTAGAAAAAAAAGTAAACTTATAGAGAAGGGGTTCTTGACCTAGGATCCACAAATTCAGTGAACTTCCATCTTTCTTTTTACTAACTTCTTTTTTTTTTATATAATTTTTTTTTTTGCTTTTTGGAGGGCAGTTGGGGTTAAGTGACTTGCCCAAGGTCACACTACTAGTTTTTGTGTTAAGTGTTTGAGGCCGGATTTGAACTCAGGTACTCCTGACTCCAGGGCTGGTGCTCTATTCACTGCACCACCTAGCCGCCCCTTTTTCACTAACTTCTAATTGAAAGTTAGTATTTCCTTCAATTATGAATGTAGACAACAAACATTAGTCTATAGGCTTCACGAGAATGCCAAAGGGGTCCATGATATACAAAAATACAAAGAAGGCTAATGAAGTCTGTTACAGGGAAAGGCTTAGGTGAATGGGGGAATTAGAAGGGAAGACCATCTCTAGAAGGAGGTATTTGATAAAAGTCCTGAAGGAAGCTAGGGAAGCTAAGAGGTGGGGGTTAGGAATATGAGCATAGAGAAAGAAGAGGGAGTGTCTGAAGAAGAGCAAGCAGAGTTAATCTAGCCAATGTAGCTAAATAATAAAGTATCTGAAAAGGAGTAAAGTGTAAGAAGACTGGAAATGTAGGAAGGGGTCAAGTTGTGAAGTGCCTTGAATGACAAATGTAGGATTTTATATTTGATGCGAGAAGTAAAGGGGAGTCACCATTGTTTATTGAGCAGAGGAATGACTAAGGTTTAAGTCACCTAATGTTTAAACTCAAATTTTTTGAAAATCCCTTTGACAATTGTGAAGGTGAGAGTTGATGAGGGTCTGCATTAGGGAATGTGCATTATAGACATTGTGAAGATAGAAGAGTCTAAATCTGGCAAAGGATTAGATATATAGGGTAAATAAGAAGAGTCTCAGAGGACAATGAGGTTATAAATCCAAGTGACTGGAAGGAAGGTGATGCCCTTGACACTAATAAAGAAGGAAGAGGGGAGAGTTTATGGAAAATGATAATGAGTTCAACATTTTGAGTTTAAGGTGCCTATAGTCAATCACTGATAGTCAATAAGCATTTATTAAGCACTTATTACATGTGCTAAGTATTAGGAATACAAAGAAAGGCCAAAATAGCTCCTGTCCTTAAGGAACTCAGATTCTAGTGAGTTAAGACAACAGACAAACAACTATGTATAAACAGTTGCAGATGCAGTATTGGAGTTTTAAAGAGAGACAACTGAGAATCCTCACCATGGAGATGATCACTGAACTTACAGGGGAAACTAATGAGATCACCGAGTGAGAGAGTATAGTGAAAAAAAGAGAAGACATAAGATTGAGGGACAACTGTTTATTGAGTGTATTATAGGTGAAGATTCAGAAAAAAAAAAAGAAGGCCAAGGAGTGGTCAAACCACTACTAGCTGAGTTTGGAAAGTTAAGAAAAATCAGAAAGGAAAATGAATCTAGGAGTAGGATGTCATCAACAGTGGCAGGGTTGCAGAGAGGTCAAGGATGGGGACTGATAAAAAGGCCATTAGGCTTGCCAATTAAAGATGAAGAAATTACAGATGAAGAGATTTGTCCAGGGTTGCAAATATAAGCACCAAGGCCAGGATTCAAATGAAGATCTCCCAGTTCAAATTCAGTGCTCTCCTACAACATCACATTTCTAATTATGCTTATCAAATGTTTAGCAGCATTTCCTGATCTGGAGCTTCCTGAGTTGACTGATGTCATGAAGTTTATGCACTCATAGGAGAATACTATAGCTTATTTTTTCTTCTTTTGCACAGAATTCCAACAATATTAGTAACCTAGTTTCTAATTTGGTCTCCCTGAATATTAGAAGAAGCAAATTAGAGCTAGGAAGAGGAGAGAGGTTAGAAGAAGTAGCACCGTTAGAATTGAGCATAATGACAGAAAGATGTAAGAACTCAACAAAAGACTATAGAAGCTATAAAATATTTGGAAGTAATTCTGTGAAAATTCACCCAGAGACTATATGGATACAACTATAAAACACCCTATTCAAAAATAGAGTCATCTAAAGAATTATGTAAACATGAATTGATTGTAGTTAGGTTGAGTCAGTATAATAAAAATAAAAATCCTACCTACGTTAATTTGTCAATTAGTGTTGTACTAATAAAGCTCCCAAACTGATATTTTGTAGGGCTAAGAAAAATAATAATGAGATTCATGTGAAGGGGGGAAAAGTCAAGAATCTCATGGGTAATAATGAAAAACAGTGAGAGGCAAAGAGATCTATCAATACTGTATCTCAACCTTACTACAAAGCAGTAATCATTAAAATTATTTGGTACTTATGAGAGAGGAGAAAAGAAGAGGGGAACTGGGAAAGAGAGAGGAGAGGAAGAAGAAGGGAAGAAGAACCTGGACCAGAGAGAAATTAAGCAGTGGAATAAATAAGGTATACACCATTTGTAAACAAAGACAGTCAATAAACATTCAAAAACACCCACTATGTGCCCAGCACAATGCAGAACACTGGGGACACAAATACAAAAAGAGAGAGAGAGTCCTTGCCCTCAAGAATTTTATAACCCAATGGGAAAAGACAGCACAAAAAAATGGAAGCAGAAAAGCAGGGCAAGCAGGATGGGGAAGTTATTCAATGTAAAGGCATGGTGGAAAAGTCAGATAAATACCCCAAGTAGTGAAAGCAGGTAAGAAGTGAGCTGTTCTAACTGAGCTCCCTTCTCAAATGGAGGTTTTAAAGTTCACGGCCCCACCCTTTAATCAAGGAACAGAGGATGGTGATGAGATAAAGAAATAAGGTTGATGAGTTTTTTATAGGATTATGAAGTTTTCCCAATATACAGTAGTACAGAGTTCGGTAAACACAAAAACCCCCAATAACTGGGGGAAGAACTCACTATTTGATTAAAAAAAACTAATAAGAAAATAGGATTTAGTCTGAAAGAAATTAGGTTTAGACCAACATGTTACATCATAAACCAAGATAAGCTCAAACGGATACATGACCTAAATATGAAAGGCCACATCATATGCAAATGAGAGGAGCATGGAAGAAATTACCCTTCAGATCTATGGATGGGAGATGAGTTCATGACTAAACAAGGGAGAGGATCACACAAGATAAAACGAACAATTTTCATTATATAAAGTTGCATAGTTTTTACACATACTGATGTAATGCAGTGAAAATTAGAAGTGAAGCTGGTAACCAGGACATATACCTTTGCAGCAATTGTCTCATGTCCAAGATACATAAGGAACTAATTCAAATTTATAAAACTAAGAGTCTTTCCCCAGTAGATAGATGGCCAAAGGAAATGAGCAGGCAGTTTTCAAAGGAAGAAATCTAAGCTATCAGCAATGCAAATTACAGCAACTTGAAGGCTTCATCTCACTGGCAGAGATCAGACTGGAAAAGATGATCAAACAGCCAAATGAGAAATGTTAGAGGGTCTACGGGAAACCAGGTATACTAGTCCATTCTCGGAGGAGTTGTGAATTGAATCCAGCCATTCTTAAAAGCAATTTGGATTTATTCCCCCCAAATTACTACACTATGACTATCCTTTGACCCAACTATACCACTATACCACTACTAGGTCTCTATCCCCAAAGAAATCAAAAGAAGAGGGAAAAAAAAAATATATATATATATATACAAAAAAAAATTTCTAGCAATTATCTTCATAGTATCAAAAAATTACAAACTTGGAGGAGTTTTTTCTTATTGGAGAATGACTAAATAAATTGTGGTTATATAAAGGTAATGGAATAATACCGTGCCTTAGGAAATGATGAAATGGACCTGAAAACTCTAAAATGACCTACAAATCATGAAAAATTAAAATTATGGTCACTATAACTTTACTTTAATTACATTTATTTCTCTGAAAATCTGCCATCCTTATAAATCATGAAAAATTAAAATTACGGTCATTATAGTTTAACTGTAATTACACTTATTTCTCTAAAAATCTGCTGTCCTTATAATCCTCAGTTGTTCAAAAATCTCCCTTTAAGCAAAGTATCCTTTTCTATAAACCACTGTACCTAAATAGGAATTTATTGTATTCATTTTGCACATGTGACTTCAGAATCTTAGATCTAATGCTAGAAGGGACCTTACAGGCCATCTGCTCCAACTCCCTCATTTGACAGATAAGGAAAATGAGAACCAGAAAGGTCAAGTGTCTTGCCTACAGTCAACAGATAGGATGGACAGTCAGAATCCAGACTTGGATCCTATGACTACAAATTCAGGGTAGCAAGGACAGTAGCTCACATTTACAGGGCATTGTAAGTTACAAAGCATATATAATATACATATATGTGTGTGTATACACAGACACACACATACATACATATATATATGATTTAATTTGTTGCTCACAAAACTATTTAAGGTAGGTATTTTTATCAGTATCCTTTTTATGGAAGGGAAAAATGAGGCCCAGAGATAGTAAGTGATTTGCCAACCACAACAGAACCAATCCAGGGAGAGTCAGGATTTGAATCCAGATTTTCTGACTCCCAAGTTCTATTATCTCTCCACAAATCCAGTTACTACCAATAGGTTAAGTTTTATTTTTGTCCTGGCCATTTTTTTTTCTCAAATCAGGTGCTGTAATATATCATTTTCCAGTAAGAAAATAACTGATTTATTGAATGCTTGCTACACCCCTGGAATGTTGTCCTGGCTTAAGGGGCCTGTGAGAGCAACACATATGTCCTTTCTCACAAGGGTTTCCATTTTCACACACAGAGTAGGAAGGGGAAACTAAGTTAAACATGTATGTCTCCTACAGCTTCCCCTAAGTTAGAGTAAGTTTTTGACTGTCTCAGTATATAGTCTATCCCTTAGCAGCACACCCAGAGCTGATTTCAGATGGGGAATGGTTAAACATCTTGGGATTTTGGTACCTATTAAAAAACTTTTAATCAGAATAGGGGGAAAGGTCTAGGATAAGCACACTGTATTTTCTTAACATTCATTAAAAATAACAATCACAGAGGTCAAAGGAGAAACAAGTTGAATCAACAAATTAATAGAAACTTGGGGGAAAGTTGGAGGTAAAGAAATGGCTACATTAAGAATTTTTCAGGGAGGATAGAGGTAGACAATGACAGGAAGAAGCTGTGGTGTGGTACACACGGGGTAATAAATTGAGATTCCAATTCAGCTCCACTCCTACTTATCTGTGTGACCTTGACCATGTTATTTCCTCTCTTTGGCACTCAGTTTCTTCATCTGTAAAATGAGCATGTTAGACTCAACGATCTCTAATCTAATGTCTCTTCCAGATCTAAATCTTATGGTCATTTAATTTTTCTGGGCCCTAGTTTCCTCATATAGAATATGGGTATCATTCTAATAATAGTTTATACTTGCATAATGCTTTACTGTTAACATTTTGTAAAGAAATAGTGAGGAAAGAGAATTAGATTGAGGGTTAAGAGGCCAAGCTTCAAACTTTAGTTCTGAAACTTTCTAGTTACATCCCTAAGATTGTTCTTCATCTCTCTTATTCTGTTCCTTCCCCCATAAAATAAGCATAGTAATATTTGCACCACTTACCTTTTTTTTTTAATTTAACATTTATCTAGTACTTACTATGTGCCAGACACATAGTGTTTTACAACTATTATCTCATATGAGTCTTACAACAACCCTGGGAGGTAGGGGTCATTATTATCCACATTTCACAGAAGAGGAAACAGGCAAATAGATGTTAAGTGACTTGTCCAGAATCACACAACTAGTAAGTATCTACATTTGAACTCAGGTCTTCCTGACTCCAGGCCATGGTGTTCTATGTACTGTGCCACCGAGCTACCTATTTTACAAGGTTATTCTGAAACAAGTACTTTGTAAAATTTACTATAGGATCATTATTACTTTTTATTCACTTATTAATTAATCATCCATTTATAAATTGTATTATTTGATCACTTATTATTATTTTACTCATCATAGTCATATTTATTATTCCAAAACATTTTCCTCACAATTCCAAGCTCGGCAGGGGATGGTTTCTCTCCCCTATCACTTGGCAATAAGGCAGCTAGGTGCCACAGTGGATAGATAAGAGTGCCAGCCTGGAATCAGGAAGACCCATCTTTCTGAGATCAAATCCAGCCTCAGACACTTACTAGCTGTGGAACCCCGGGGAAATCACTCAGTATAGTTTGCCTCAGTTTCCTCACCTGTGAAATGAACTGAAGAAGGAAATAGCAAATAACTTTAGATATGTTTGCCAAAAAAACACCAAATGGGGTCACAAAGAGTCAGACTTGACTGAACCAATTGAACACCAACACTAGTTAGCAAGGTTCTTGCAGGCACAGCCCTGGTCCTCTTAATCTCTGTTTATTCCACAGTGCCTAGAATATATGTAATGCACATAGCAGATTCTAGATAAATCATGATGCACAAACAAATGGGGAAGTGACTGTGATATAGTATAGATAGATATACAGAGAGATGTGTGTGTGTGTGTGTGTGTGTGTGTGTGTATTCAGCCACTGTCTTGGTATTTACTGCAGGGTTATTTATTTTTAAGTTCCTATAATAAAAAATCTGGATGGACTTGGGATGTCAGAATTCATGGACCTATTCCCAGTATTTGTATTACCAGCCTCCCAAGGTCTCTGTCAGGATTAAAGGAAATATCGCATTGTGAGCCAGGGCTCCAGCGGCACTAGGGTGATTGGAGTTAATCCCACACACACACTCCCACACTAAGAACCAGGCTGCTGGGAGCCAAGAGACTGTGAAGCAAGCCTGGGGTCATTTGAGTTAACTTGGCCTCTAAGTAGATCAATCTAGGAGCCAACTGTGGGCCCTTTGGAAAAGGAGTATATGGATACAGAGCTAAGACTCTGGCAGGAAGTTCCTGAGAGTCCAGAAAACTTCCATAGGGGTTATTTTTATCTCCTTGTGGGATGTTTTTACCTGTGGGTTACTGAATGTATTTTTATTAAAGAAATTACCTCTCAACCCTTCTAGCTCCTTTGCACCAGACTTGGGACCTCAACTGGGCCATAACACACATAAAACCCTTTGTGAATTGTAAAATGGTACATACATGTAAGCCTTTTTTTAATGTTGTAAAGATGACTATTCCATTTAGGTATCATGGCCTAGTCACTAGGCCCTAGAGGGTAAAGTGCTGAGTTAAAGTAAAAAAAAAACAGCCAATATTTATAGATTACTTTAAGGTTTGAGAAAGGCTTCACACATGATATCTCATTCTTTCCTACAACTCTGGATGGCTGGTGCTATTATTATCCCCAAAGCAAAGGTTACATGACTTGCCCAAGGTCATACAACTAGTAGGTGTCTGAGGCAGGATTTTAGTTCAGGTCTTCCCTACTCCAGGTCCAGTGCCACCTAGCCACATGTTAAAAAAGGCCTGGGTTCAAAACCTACCTCTAACACTTAGTATCTGTATGACTCTAGACAAATCACTTAACCTTTCTACACCTTAGACCACGGGTAGGGAACTTGCAGCCTTGAGGCCAAATGTGGCCTTCTAAGTCCTCAAAGGCCACCCTTTGACTGAATCCGATTTTACCGACAAAAAGCCTTCACAAAAGGACTTGTTCTATAAAACTTGGACTCAGTCAAAAGGCTGTACTCAAGGACCTAGAAGGCCACATGTGACAGCTGCAGGTTCCCTACCCCTTAGTCATATTCCCAAGATTTATCTACTCAAAGGCAAATTTGTGATCTCCCTTGGCAGGATATTCCCAAAACCACAATTCCCCACATCAGTGAAAGCATAATGTATATTTTGGAGGCAGCTAAGCAGAGAGAGCACTAGGCCTGAAGTCAGGAAGACTGGAGTTCACATCCTGCCTCAGATACTTATTAGCTGCATGACCCTGAGTAACTCATTTCTTTTTTTTTAATTTATTTCATTTTTTAATTTTTAATTTTTTTAATTTATTTTTAATTTTTTTAAAATTATTTTTATTTTTTATTTTTTAAAAATTTTAGACAAATACCAAAATTTAAATATATAATAAGAAAGAGAAACATATAAATATAAAAGAAAAAATAAAAAAAGACATGTCATGTGTACAGCAGAACATAGGAAAGGATTCAGAATATATGGAACAACTTAGCATTTCAAGAAAGCCTATATATTTAATACTGTATGTTATGTTGAAAGCTGTCCATCTTTTCTTTGCTTCCTTGTGGGTTTTCTTTTGTTCTCTGCTGTACACTTTTTACTTTGTTCTTTCTCCCACTTTTCCCCTGTACCTACCAGCCCAAGGCTACACAAGTGAGATGGATATATTTATATATAGGTATTGAGATATATAGATATATATGTATACACACACATATACATATATACAACTACATACATACATCTATAAACATATACTTTTCCTAAGAGATTCTACTCCTAATCTTGTTTTTATGTTTGTACACATCTCTTTTTTCCTCTCTCTCCAATTCCTCCACTTTACTTCTATGTGCTACCTTGCCCTCCTATTACTTAACCTACTCTCACCCTAGTAAATCTTCCCTTATCCTCCCATTCCCCTAAATCTAAACACCCTTTTATATATCCCTTCAATCTATTCTGTCCCCCTCCCCTCTAAAGCTCCCTCCCTTAACCTTCCATTCCCTAAATACAATCCTTCTTTTAATCTATTACTTCACCCTCCCCTCTAAAAGTCTTTCCTTCATCTTCTCCCCCTTCCCTATTCCCTTAGAGTTTTATTTCTTTCTCAATTTAAAAGACTTTTATACTCTTCTAGATGTGTATGTATTTTTCCCTCTTAAGCCCATTCCCAATGAAACTAAGTTTCCAAAACTAAGAGCCTCCCTCCCTCATCTAATTCCTCTATATTGGTTCTTCTTCTTGTATTTATATTTATTGTATATATATTTATATTATATACCTCATTTATATAAGATAATTATTCTTTCAGCTCTTCTTGAATGGTTTTATCTTTTGAAGTTATATCATACTCAGGTCTACCCCCAATCTTTCTTATAAGTTACCAAATTACTAGTAACAATCTTAGACATAGGTTTTACATTTTTTATACATAAAAGGTAAACATTCTATCCTTATTTAGTCCCTTGTAATTGGTCATTGGTACCTTATATTTCTCTTGGCTCTTATTTGTCAGAACTTCTATTGAGTTCAAGGTTTGTTTGTTTTTTAATAGAACCTTGAAAGTCTGACAGTTGATCAAATGTCCATTTTTTTTCATTCAGAATTATGCTTTTCTTTGGGGGTATGATATTTTCAGCCAGAGGCCCAGTTCTTTTGCTCTTCAATATAGTCAATATTCTATATTCAATATTCCAACCAATATTCAATATATTCCAAGACTTGTGATCTTTTAGCATTGCTGATGCTAGGTCTTGTGTGATTCTAATTGTGGTAAAATCATATGTAATTGTTTTTCTTGTTGCTCATAATATTTTGTCCATAATCTGAGGATGTCAGAATTTAACTATAATATTTCTGTGAATTTTCCTCATAGGATCTCTTTCTAGTGGTGATGGTAGATTTTTTTTTCTATTTCTACTCTCCCCTCTTGTTCTAATGCTTCAGACAATTTTCTTTAATTATTTCTTGTATTATATCAATATTCTCTTTTTGATAAGAACTTTCAGGTAGTCCAATTATTCTTATGTTTTCTCTTCTTGATCTGTTTTCTAGATCTGTTGTTTTTTTATGAGATGTTTTGCATTCTCTTCTATTTTTTCATTCTTTATATTTTGGTTTTTTATTTCTTCATCTCTAATAGCTTCACTGCCTTCCCCTTGCCCAATTCTGATTTTAAAGGAGTCATTTTCTTCCTTAAGATTCTGAATCTCTTTTTCTAATTGGTTTACTTTTTTGTCATAATCTTGTTTTTCTTGCATTATTCTTATTTTTCTTTTTAATTTTTCCTCCATTTCTCTCATTTGATTTTTAAAGTCCTTTTTAAGTTCTTCAATGGATTCTTTTTGGGCAGGTGACCATTTGACATTACTCTTTGGGGTAGAAGAGGGTTTCTTTGCTTCAGTATCTTCCTCTGAAGGTGAACCTAGGCCCTCTCTATTCCCATAGTAACTCTCTATGGTTGGATTCTTTCTCCTTTGCCTGTGCATTTTTTTCCTTATAATAATTTGATTTTTATAATCATTTCTAGTCTTGGGGATTGGGGATGGTGCCTCTGGCCTCTGCTCCTCTTCAATTCTCCCCTCTGACCTTGAATTCAAACCAAGACCTCCAGCTTCCTGTAAGTGCCCCACTGCTTCTGCACTCACTGGGCATGTGCTGGTTCTTTCTTGGCCCCCCCTGCAGCTCTTAGCTACACAGCTGGGTCTGGTGTTCCTTGCCAATAGAGGTTCCCTTGGTCTTCCCCAAGTCAGAAGCCCAACTCCCCTCACTGTCTGGGAGGTAAAAGTTATTGTGGCCCACCTAGACAGCCTCAAACCAACTAACCCCAGGAGCTTGCAAGTTGTTGTTAATGCAGACCCTAGCCTGTAGGTGTTTACTCTTTACAGGGACCAAACTTTGTCCTGGTATTTTTCTTCAGGTCTTCTCCAATTGCCCCAAGAGTACCCCTGTTCTGCCCCTACTTTTATTTGTTTTCACTGCTCTATGTTTGCCCAGAGGTGCTATTTTATCTCTTTTGTGAAGGAATATCTTTAGAACTTGAAACTTTCTGACCTACTCCACCATCTTCCCAGAATCCTCTCTCCCAACTCATTTCTAATCTCTGTTTGCCTTAATCCACTGGAGAAGGAAATGGCAAACCACTTCAGAATCTTTTCTAAGAAAACCCATGGACAGAACTGGTGTGCCATTGTCCACAGGGTCACAGAGAGTCAGTTATAACTAAATGACTGAGCAACAATAGTATTTGTGTTAAACTTCACCACAGGGGATCAGTAAAAACAGAAGACATGATCAAAGACCAGTGCAAGACAATATTCTTTTTCTGATCAGACCACCAGGAGCCACAACATGGAAAAGCATGAATGACTTCATTCCCTGGATGATCCCCAGTTATCTCCAAACTGCCTCTTAATAACCTAGTCTGAATTCATCACCCACTAATTTATCTAAGTCCCTCCTGAATCTATTTTTAGGTTCAGTCTCTATGAGTACTGAGTTTCATTATTTTAATACTCACAGTGAAGTGAATCATTAATAAATCACATTTTACAACATACAAAACACTTTTTTTTCCTCATCAAACCTATGAGACCAACGGGACCAGCAGGAGCATCTCCATTTCACAGTTGAGGAAATGAGCCCAGAGATAACATGAAATCTTACCCATGGTCACAAAAGTAGAAAATACCTTGAACCTAAGTCTTCTACCACCCAATCAGTTACTCTTACTCACTATTCTACCTCTGCAAAAGACACCATTGCATATTTCTAGAGTGTCATAGCTACAAAGAGTTTAAAGTCATCAACAAGCATTCGTTAATCACCAGACACTGTACTACGCACTAAGAATACACCCAAAGGTAGAAATAGTCCCTGTTCCTAAGGAGTCCATAGTCTAATCCAAGAGACAATATATGAACAACTCAGTAAAAAAATATATAATACAAACAGGATAATTTGGAGGTAATCTCAGAGGTAAACTGGTTAGTCAACAAGTATCTATTAAACACCTCAAGCCCTATTCTAAGTACTAGGGATACAAAGAAAGACAAGCAGGAGGCTTTGATGTCAAGGACCTCACAGTCTAATGGAGAAGATAACATGTGAACAAGTATATAACAAGTTATATACCAGATAAATTGGAAATAATCAACAGAAGGAAGACACTAGAAGTAAAGAAGATTGTAAAAGACTTCTACAAAAGTTGGGATTTCAACTGGGACTAAGTTCAGGGAGGAGCAGCTAGTAGCACAGTGGATAGAGCACCAGGCCAGGAATCAGGAAGATTCATCTTCCTGAGTTTAACTCTCACCTCAGACACTTACTAGCTGCAAGACCCTGGACAAGTCACTTAATTCTGTTTGCCTCAGTTTCCTCATCTGTAAAATGAGCTGAAGAAGAAAATAACAAACCATGCCAGTATCTTTGCAAAGAAAACCCCAACAAAGAATTGGATACTGAACAACAAAGATCAAGGAAGACTGGGAAAGGCTTCTTACAGAAGGTAGGTGGATTTCAGCTAAGAATTGAAGAAAGCCAGAAAAGTTTCACATATATTATCTCATTGGATCCTGTGAAATGGGCAGTGAATACATTATTCCGCGGATTGACAGATTCTCAGAGTTGAAAGGGATGTTAGAGGTGCCTTCTAATTTACCCATACCTAACCAGGAGATTTCTCTACCACATTGTAATCAGAGCTAACATTATGTAATATTAGTTTTAAGGTTTTAAGTGCTTTAGATAAATTATTTCATCTGATCTTATAATGACAACCACACTGGCATACCCAGGATGGCAGCTAGCACAGACTCTTAGATCTGTTTTACTAAGAAAAATAACTGTTTAAGGGTCAGCAATCTTCTTTAATTACATTCACAAGTTCAGGGGAAAAGTCAGCACCCAGAACTTCAGAGAAGATACAGAGAAAACTAAAGAGCATTATAAAATTCTACAAATAGGGGAATCAATATACCAGATGCCACAAAGGGGAAGATCAAGGAGGATTAAAAACAAAAAACATAGAATTCAGTAACCAGATGGTCACTCGTGATCTTTCCTCAACAGTGATGAGAAGTTCCACCTTTAAAAGGAGGAAGGGGAATGCATAGGGAAAACTCTTTTTTAAGAACTTCCTTCCCACTTGACTGTTTCTTAAATACTTTGATGGATCTATGATCCCATCAACATGGGGACTCGTTTTTGTTAACATGTAGCTTTAAGTCAGATTTTACATTCTCCTATTTCACCCTCTGAATTCTTCACTTCCTACCATCAGAGCAGTATATCAGAGATTGTTGATATTTCCTCAGGGAACCTTAATTCTGGCTTTTGATTCATCCAGCCTGGTATTTTGTATGATGTTCTCTGCATTTAAGTTAAATAATTACAGAAACAACATCCTTGTCATACTCCTTTTACAATCTAAAACCAATCCATTGTACCACATTTGATTCTAACTGTTGCTTCTTGGCCCACACACAGGTTCTTTAGGATCTTGCTGGTACATGAAACAAGAATAATTGTTTGGTAATTTGAACATGCTTTGATATTGCCTTCTTTTAGGACTGAGAAGTAAACCGATCATTTCCAATGCAGTGGTCCTTGCTGAGTTTTCCAAATTTGCTGCTGAGTGCAGCAATTTAATGATACCATATTTTTAGGATCTTAAAACAGCTCAGCTGGAATGTCATCACCTCTTCTAGCCTTATTGTCATTCCTATTATATAATGAAGCATTTTTAATACATGGGCCTAAGGCCCACTTGACTTTATTCTCTAGGCTGCATAATTCTAGATCAGTAACCACATCATCATGGATATTGGTGATGTTAACATCTTTCCTGTATAGTTCTTCTGTATGTACTTGCCACCTCTTCTTAATCTTTCCTACTTCTGCTAAGTCCCTACCATTTTTGTCTTTTGTTATACCCATTTTTGCATGTAACATTCCCTTGATATCTCTAATTCTCTTGAAGGGATTTATTCTATCATTTTCTTCTATTCCTTTTTTTTATTATTTAAGAAAACCTTCTTACCTCTCTTTCCTATTCTCTGGAATTCTGCATTCAGTTCGGTATATCTTTCCCTTTCTCCTTTCCCTTTCCTTCTTTCTTTACCTATTTGTGAGGTGTTATCAGACAGCCATTTTGCTTTCCTGTTCTTCTTTATCTTTGGGATGGTTTTTATTGTTACCTCCTACACAATATTGTAAACCTCTGTCCATAGTTCTTCAGGCATTCTATCTACCAGATCTAATCCCTTAAATCTATTTATCATCTCCACTTTATATTCATAGAAATATTATTTAGGTCATATCTATAAGGGCTGATTGTTTTCCCTGCTCTCTCCAATTTAAGTGTAAATTTTGTAATGAGAAATTCATGGTCTGAGCCAAAGTCAGCTCCAAGTCTTATTTTGACTGTTTAGAGCTTCTTCATCTTTGACTGCAAAATATATCATCAATAGGATTTTGATATTGATCATCTAGTGATGTTAATGTGTAGAGTCACATTTTGGGTTGTTAAAAAAGAATGTTTGCTGTGACCAGAGTTATCTTGACAAAACTGTATTAGTCTTTGCTCTGCTTCATTTTGTATTTCAAGGTCAAACTTTCCTTAACTCCAATTGTCTTTTGATTTCCTACTTTCGCATTCTAATCCCCTATGACGAATGTAACATTTGCAGGGGGGGGGGGCGTCATTTCTGGAAGATGTTGTGGGTCTTCATATTGAGGCAACTTTTGCCTCTTCAGCATCAGTGGTTGGACCATAAACTTGTATTACTGTAATGCTAAATGGTTTTTGCTTGGATTTGAACAGATTTCATTCTGTCATTTTTGAAATTATACCCCAGTACTGTTTTTCTTACCCTTTTATGAGGGCTACTCCATTTCTTAGGAATTCTTGCCCACAGTAGTATATGTAGTGATCGTTAGAATTAAATTCACCCCTTCCTGTCTATTTAAGTTCACTGACACCCAAGATGTAGATTTTTAATCTTTCCATCTCCTATTTGATCACATCCAGCTCACTCTGGTTCATAGATCTTACATTCCAGGTTCCTGTACAATAGTGATCTTTAATAGCATTGTACTTTCCTTTCATCACCAGCCACATCCACAGCTGAGCTTCCTTTTAGCTTTGCCCCAGCCACTTCAGTCTTTCTGCAGCTGCTTGTGGTTGCGCCCTGTTCTTCTCCAGTAATGTGCTAGACATCTTTTGACCTCAGGGGCTCATCTTCCAGTGTCATCTCTTTATCATTTTAGAGCTATCCATGGGACTTTCTTGCCAAGATAGTAGAGTGGCATGCCATTTCTTTCTCCAGTGGACCACCTTTTGCCAGAATTCTCCTTTATGACCTGTCCATCTTTGGTAACTCTGCATGGCAAAGTTCATAGTTTCATTAGGCTACACAAGTCCCTTCATTATAACAAAACAATGATCAATAGGGGGTGTCTCCTCCAATTCACCACAATGAGGCTAACTTCTCATTCCCAATAACTGCCTTCTGGTAGGGACAAAGACCATAATCCACAAAGCTGCTTCCTGCATCAGTTCTCTCACAGAGCTGGGCAAGCTTGCTTTTTAAGGGTCATCATTAACATTTCGTCAGTCAATGGCAAACTGCTCTTTTAATTCCACCAGGGATAATTATTTTACACTTTACATTAATATCTCATTATCTCTTTTACCTGTCCCTTTATATAATACCATCAATTAGGCTGAGAGGTAGGGGGAGAATAAAAAAGTCAGGGGTACCCTTGACAACTTGCCCCTCCTTTGCCCCAAACAAATGTTAAGGATCTTCCATTTTCAAGTGAAGGACAGCATCCCATAAAGAGATTTTGGATAAGGCTTTTAAAATGCCAAAGTTTTTGTAGTTCTGATGATACAAATTCAGTGTGAAACAATCATGAGCAGTGAACAATATATGTTCTTTAGACTGTGGTCCTACTAATGTTCCTATGTTTGGATGCTGCTGTGCTGCCATTCCATAGTCTCATACTGATCACCATTCATATATGCTTTTGTTGATGCCTCCATCACCCCAAATGTGCCTAGGCATTTGATTCTTATAAAATTAGTATTTCACTACCCAAACTCTCACCTGTAAACCTCATGATATCACTGTGAATTCACTCTCATAGGCCCTGATATAACATACTATTAAGACTTTTGGACCAGAATTCCAAACATTGCCAAAACTCTTTATCTGTGAATTGAGTGTGGGCATAGGAGTGGGAAGGTAATCTAGTATACAACTATTGAGAATTCCACTGATCTGAATAAAGCTCTGTAATTAATTTATTTTCTATTCATGCAAAGATTTAAATACATAACACTTTTTTAACATTTAAATTATCAGGTAAATGCTTCCCTTTGGAAAAACATGCTCATTCCACAAATGTTTCTGAGGGTCATAGTATATGCCTGGCCTTATGGGCTTAATTAATGTGGCATGGTGGTAAGAACCTTGATTTGAAAGCCTGGGGACATGAGTTCTCATCAGACTTTGTTACTCATAATTCTGAAACTTGAATTACATGACCTTCACAAGTTACTTCCTGACCTTTTCTATAAGATGGAGATTTGCCTAGGTGACCTATACCCCTGCCAACACTCAATCCTTTAGCCTCTTCTAAAATACTACCACAGTACCTTAAGGTGTGGAGAGGATCCTGAGTTTTCAGAAGTTATACCTGTAGATCACCAGCCCTAGAAGATCCTATTGAATCAGGAAGGCTTCAAAAATGGGTATGGTGACTCTAGTTCCAAAACCAGTCTTGCTCAGTTTAAGAAGACTCATCACCAGAAACTAAATTTATTTTCTGGAAATAGCAACTCAGGGTTGCCATGTTATAGAAAGGGAAGAACAGTCTTTACTGTTGGAAAGAGGAGCTTTCTCCACCAATAAAGTCTTTGAAGTAAGTAAAAGGTACAGAGGGACAGGGACTGGACCTGTAATTCATCAATCATCATTACCAACATCATCATCATCATCATAGCTAGCATATATATATATATATATATATATATATATATATATATACATATATATGACATTAAAGTTTGCAAAGCACTGCACGTTTCTCATTTGATGCTCACAACCCCACGTAGACCCTATTATCAATCACCCCCTATTTTAAACATGAGGACACTGAGGCTGAGATAGATTAAATGATTTGCCAAAGGTTAAGAAAGTGTTGGAGGAAGGATTTGAATGCAGGTCTTCCTGACTGCATAGCTAGGTCTCTCTCCAATACACCTACTGGATGAGGAAATCTCTACCAACACATATCAGCACCTTCTCTAAACTCATCTTGGGGAGTTTCCTGGATTACTGACATGTTAAGTGACTTGTCTAATGTCATACAGCCTCTATGTTTCAGAGGCAGGACTTGAACTCATATGTTGTTGGTTTCAAGGATGGATCTCTCTCTCTCTACCATGCCATGCTGCCTTTTTGAAAATACATAAAGAATTTAGAAGCCTCCTCAAGTCTCAGAAGTTTTCAATGAGTCAAAGAAACACCTCTTGATTTTACTTTGACAATCAAATGCTAATCATCAGAAAAAGAGGTAAAAGTAAACAGATTGGCAACAGTTTAAAATGGATGTGGAGTTAGAGTGGATTAAGATTCAGATTTGAACTATGGATCCACCATCACAAAGCAATGACTCCATCCGTCAAGTCTTGTGTTATGTATTCAGTCAGGGCAGCTTATTTACCTCTCACTTTCTTGGGTAATTATTCTCTTCTCCAAACACCAGCTGTCAAACAGAATATAAGACAAAATTCAGTGGAAAGGAGAACCCTGACTCGAGTTGGGGAGTTCACACCCAAGTGGAATTGCTTTGAGTTGTTTTCTCTTCTTAGTTTTTGTCATAATCTGAATTAATATGTCCAGAAAGTACATATTTTTGTCATTACAAGCTCCACAGACTTCATGGCCTGACATTTTAAATGATTTAAAAGGCTAAGGGGTGGTGGTGGGGAAATCTATGAATGTTTTATAGTTAATTTATTGTAATGCCAAGCAAAGGCAACTTCTAAGGTTCAGATTACCAGCATAGCAAAGCTCATTTATTCAGCAAAACATTCACAGAACAGAGGAAGTCAAAATACAGTGTAACTCATTCATTTAGCAAGTAAGTTCTCAATTCAATTGCAAAGTACCAAGGTCCAAGGTATCCCACTCCTGGATCAGTAGTCAAAGTAGCCCACTCCTGGGCCTTACATTCATTTAATCTCTTCTCAAATGGAGAATAGTTTCCAATCATAAACAAAGTACATTCATTTAGTTAATCACAGAGCACAAAAGGGCCAAAGGTTTCCCACCCCTGGACACTACTGAATTACAATGACATCCATTAACACCAAGCACTTTTTCAAAAGGGGCAGGAGAGCACAAAAGGCCATCAACCCTAAAGTTACAACAAGGTTAAGATATCTCAGCATTGAAAACCCAAGGAAAGGCCTTTCTTTCATCTTCACTGGAGGCAAGCCCTCAGCAATCTCAGTTCCTGGGGAGACAAGGCTCAACAAAACCATAGCCAGTGTCCTTATCAAGTCACTCTCTGCCTGTAGAACAGTCCCAGAACCCCTGAAAATATCAGCAAGGCCCTCTTCCAGGATTTCTGTAAACATACCACAAGGAAATCCTCTTTCAGGGCTTCTGAACCAGCAACAAGATTCTAGGACCTCTACAACAGTGGCACTGTCCTTCACCAGCAGGTGAATCTGGCAAAACAACATCAAAACAGACAAACAAAATACCAGCATCACAGCCATGCCTCCTCAGTTCTCGGCAGCTCCGGGTGGCAGTTCTCAAAAGTCCTGGGTAGCTCCAACTGGCCCTCAGCAGTCTTTCTCTCAGGAGCTCAGGCTCCACAATACTGGATACTGCTCTCCAAAATCCCGCCCTTCTCTAGGCTTGGGCCTCTCTCTCAATTCATGGCTCCTCCCAGTTCAGCCCTCTCTCTTTATGTCAACAAATTCATCCCACAAGTGGGATTCACAAGCTCTGGGTTTTAACACTCAACCCCAAAACCAAGCCAATACAGGGGCATCTCCAAATTCCATTACCATTACGTTTATTTACCACTATTTCTGACTTAGAAATTTCACTCATATATATTCCAACAGAACAAAAAAAAGGAAAAGAAAAATTATTTTCAATGCAGAATATACTTTTCTTCTTGCTATTGATTTCATTTCCTTCCCCTATTAGGTCTCCTCTTCATGTCTAACCCCTCCAGCATTAGAGTTATCCAAAATTTACCTCTTCACTATATAAGTAGAAATTATGCCAATTAAAAGGGAGTTCTCCAGTTTAAGCTATTTTCTGTAAAAATACATTCTTTTTGGAGGATCTCACCACAACCATTTGAATAATTTCATTTTAATAGGACTTCCTACCAAGCCTAGGGCATTTTGCATAGTGGTGCATATGCCAGAGGATACTGTCTTCTGATCAGTAGAAAGAAGGCTAAATGCAATACTGTGTCCCTGCATATGGTTTCCTATGAATTCCTACTGTTTCTAAGTCTTCCTTTTCTGCCTTGCTGGAGTGTCTTCTGTCTGCCCAAAATAACTTTGGTCCCATCTCTATAAGTGTCTTATAAAGGTCCATAGCTCTCCACTCAGCCTTCTTTCTTCTATATATGCAGCACCACAGGCTTGGTTAAAAGCACAGTTACTTGTATGTTCAAAATAATCCGCAAATAAATCAAATGATACTTATATATTTGTCTAATCGATGAACTGAACATTGTTAAATTGCTAAAATTGAAAACAAAGGAACTATATTTCACTTTTATCATCGTCATCATTTTGGGGAAATATTCCTGCTTGTTTTCATGTTCCAATCAATCAATCAACAAGCACTTATTAAGCCCTACTATGTGCCAGGCATTGTATTGAGTTCTGAGCAAAGACAAAAGCAAATAATTCTTTGACCCAAGAAGCTAACATTCTATTGGGGGAAGCAACATGTATACATAAACACATACACATACACATACACATGCACATGCACATGCACATGCACATACACATACACACAAAATAGAAACAAGTTGATGGAGACTGAGGATAACATTAGCAGCTGAAAGGAGCAGGAAAGAAGAAAGTGATTGGACTACATCTTAAAGAAAACTAGAGATTCTAAAAGATAAAGAGTAGGGGAGAGTCCATGCCAGGTATGGGGGCGTAGGGGGTGGGGGAGGAAAGCTTGCTATACCTAGATGTTATGTCTTCACTGTCAATAAATTAAATTTTCCCAATAAATTTCAATGTTCTGCATTAGGTAAAAAGAATAAAGGATCGGGGGCAGCTAGGTGGCACAGTGAACAGAGCACCAGCTCTGGAGTCAGGAGGACCTGAGTTCAAATACGACCTCAGACCGTAACACAAAACTAGCTATGTGACCTCGGGCAAGTCACTTAACTATAATTGCCCCGCAAAAAAAAAAAAGAATAAACAATCAGATAGGAATCATGAAAGCTCCACCCTAGACCCAGTTCTATTAGCTAAGTGACCTTAAACAAGTCACTTCTATGGGCCTCTGTTTCCTTATCTAATAAAATTTTGGACTAGCTGATCTGAAAGATCCCTTCTAACTCTCCTGCTCTGCTCCCCCCTACATCATACCATGCAAAGACATTTTTATAGAATGCTTCATAACCAGAAAAAGGCAAAGTAGTTTTAATACTGAACTAATTTTTTATCCTGTAAAAAAACACCTCTAGCCTAAAGGCTTTAAAAGGATATGCAAATGGCCAGATTCATTTTATAGATATATCCATAACAGGAAAAGATGAAGAAAAAGTTATAGGATTGTTATTCCTATAAATCAGGGGCAAGAAACTGCTTTTAGGCATCTTGATGTAGCTTTGGTTTCATTTTATCTGGTCAAAGCAAGGTAGTATAAAAAGCAATTATTACTCTGTCCACAGATGAGAATTCAGAGCAAAATTTTCCCTAGTAAGCCACTATTGCTTCAGAACCTCTAAATTTTGCTAAGCTCTTTTCATCAAATTCTATCCATAAACATTTATTAAGCACATACTCTATCAAGGTATTATGCTAGGTACTTAGGATACAAAAGCAAAAAAAAAATAGTCCCTTTCCTCAAGGAGCTTATATTCTACAGAGAGGATATAACTTGAACACAAGTATGATATAAGGAAAACTAAGTACTAACAGCCTGTAAAATGGAGGTATGCGACTAGATGATTTTCAAGATCTATTCTAGCCATAAATGATGGGGTGCTTGGGTACCTATGTTTGTAACATCCAGTTGGAACATCAGTTTGTAAAATCACACTTGTGTTTGGGTACCTATGTTTGTAATATCAGTTTGTGAAATCAAGTTGTAAAATCACATTTCCCCCAGCCTCAAAGCATTAATTCTGCCTCTTCTCCTGGCTAGCACTCTGCCTAGCAACAATTCATGAACTGCTTATCCCTGCTTGGTACAATAACAAGCTATATCTATGAATCCTTCACTAAATCATCTATAAACAATTCCTTTAGCTTAAAGAAATGCTTATCTCCCCTTAGCATAATGGCCAGCTGCACCTATGAATCCTTCAATGCATTATCAATAAGTTAATTCCTCAGCCAATTAGGCACATCCTGAATCCCCAATTAGACTAGCTTTCCAGCATCCTTCTTGTCAAACAGGACATTGATGGGTAGCAGACTAGGCACTTCTCAGTCATCTCTGACCACTAGTTGACCTAGTGATGTTTCAAGCCTCAAAACACACCTCCATGTAGCCCTCCCCTTGGGCTATTTCCCAGTGAATTATGGGCAATATACCTGTGCAGTAGATATGAAAAGTGCATGTCCCTTTAAGCACTGGCCACTCCTTAACTCCTCCCTAATCCCACTCTTACTTAGCATAATTGATACATGATTTATGATTTTATTGCTTCATAATCTATAGCCATGATTCCTTTAAGTTTGCAGGTTCCCTAAGAATTCTTGCCTGCTGTAAAGCATAACAATAAACTTTTATAGTCCTGACTTAAAAGATTGCTTGAATCCTGAGAATTCTTTCCAGACAGCCCTCCAGCTAAAATACCTATCTTCATCCCTGATCAGTAAACCCATGATCTTCAATTTACAGATGGGAAAAGTAAGGCTTTAGAGCCCACAAAGTTGGCAGGCACCAGAGCTAGGTCTTAAATTCAGACCAGGTCTTCTACTATATTACTAATATTCATGCTGCTAGGCTTTCTAACCCATCTAATTCCCAACATTGCTCATAGTCTTTCTGATCCTACTCTAACACTACTTCTAGTTCAAATCATCACAGGCTAATTGAAATACCTTCCAGGAGACTTTTATAAAATCCAAGCCTGGCCCATAAGCATTGCTTCTCAGGTTGTTCTTGTTCAGTCATGTCTGACTCTTCATGATGCTGTGGACCACACTCTCAATGGGGTTTTCTTGGCAAAGAGGCTGGAGTTTCATTGCCTTCTCCAGTGGATTAAAGCAAATGGAAGCTAAGTCACTATTCTGGGGTCACACAGCTAATGAGCATCTCAAGTTCAATTTGAATTCTGGTCTTCCTGATTCCAGGCCCAGCACTCTATCCACCGAGTCACCTAGCTAGCTCTCAGGATCCTGCTTTGCCTCTGTCTAAAGACTCTTCAGTTCCATCCCCAAAGGACAGTGAGCATGTCAGAGTTTTATTTATTTGTCCCATAGATGAAGCACTGACCTCCAACTCAGAGGATAGAGAAGAACAGACCATGACCCCAGCAGATCCCATATCAGGAGGCCAGCTAGGCCTCTTTAAGGCCAGGAAAAACTGTTCTTCCAGAGCAGGACCATCAGGAGTCCTCAAACCATTCATTAGAATGAACCTCTTCACTGGGAGACTCTCAGTATGATTTACTCTCCCAGGGAACGCTCATCTACAGTTTCTAATGCCTTGTTACGCCTTGGTTAAGTGAAATAGACCCAGCTCACTGCAGATTTGTTTTGTTCTATTCTCTACTTAGAAACCTGACTCTACTCATACTCTGACCTATAACATCATGGACTTAGCCTCTCTTTGATTTGACCTATATAGGCCTTACCAAGTGCTGGCCCAATACTAACCCTGCTTAGATATTCATGGAAATACTGTCATTATCCATTGACACTTCTTTGCCTTCTACTTATTTAGAGTGAGAGTCTATATTCACAATCATTGTCCCAAGTCCAGCTTCCCCAGAACAATAGGAAAAAAGAGAAAACATTGTACAAACTATGTGACCCAGTAAAAAGGTTCATTTTCTTATGACAATAGTAAACTTTTGATTCTAAATTGCCCTGGCCTTCGGATGTCATTGATCTCAAGATCTTATAGTCTGATAAGCAAGTAAGCTTGAAATAACGGAAGCTGAAGTTTTCTCTTCAACCAGCAGGGGAAGTGGAGGAACAGATGACAGAGATACTAATGAAGACAAAAGTAATTTTATGGGACTCTCCTAGAGTGAAACCTAGCTAGAAATTAGTTGGTAGGAATTTAATCCACCAACAATTGGATATTATAGGCTAGACCCTAACCCTGTTTATTGAAGTATCAATCCTACAGTCTTCCTGGTGGCTATGTGCCTCTACTCAATCCCAATATGCACCCAGGTAAAACAGCAAAACTCTCTAGGATTCTTAGAGATCTGGTTAATTCTGTTCCCCAGACTCTGCCCTTTTCTGAGTGGTAGCTCTTGTTTCAATAATCTAGGTGTATGGTTTTTGTGGATATATCCAATTAATCTCTTGGTTCATCCCCTATCCACTGAAAGATATCACCTCTTCTTTTCACTGATATATTTCATTGTATTCTAATTACAGTATTAGCTTGGCATAATAGTCAATCACATAAACAAAGTAAGATCTTTACTTATGACCAATGAAACAACAAGAACTGTCCAAATAGATTAAAACATCTACCACTTGGGATGCACGCCATTTAATCTTTTAAGAAGACCAAAACCAGTCTCACCCCTGCACTCAGAAGTCTCCAGGCACAGTTCATATCTTCTATCAATTATTCTCACCAGAAACTAAGGAACATGGACTTTTATATTCATGGCCTAGTCATCCCCATCTAATTTGCAAATTTTAGCCTCTAGAAGGGTCAATGTTTATAGAGTTGGTCGACCTCTGAACCCAAGGTCACTGATTCCTCCTCCGGCTCCTTCCCCTTACTCATCATTCTATTGCTGCCTTGGCTGTCTCCTCTGGTTTCTTCCGAATACAGTGACTGACTATCTGGGAGAGGATGTATAAGACTGCAATCAGTCCTCATGGTCTGCTCCTTGTTAACAGAATGGCAGAATAAGCTTAAAGGCAGTCATTGGCATAGAAAGAAAGAGTCCTCTGACACTCTCACTCCTCCCTTGAGTCCCTCTGTCTTTGATAAGCTGTCTAGCTATGCCCTACCTCCATCATTTCCACTCCATCTGGAGCACTTGTTCCCCTCAACAACTCAAAAGGAATTCACATTCAGAATATTCATAGGCAAGACTGACCCGACACACCCCATGTGTGAGGATAGAGTGGATAGAGTCTCACTTACAGAAAGAATATAGGACAGTGGTTCTCAACCTTCCTAATGCCGAGACACTTTAATACAGTTCCTCATGTTGTGGTGACCCCCAATCATAAAATTATTTTCGTTACTACTTCATAACCGTAATTTGCTACTGTTATGAATCGTAATGTAAATATCTGATATGCAGGATGTGTTTTCATTGTTACAAAATGAACAGAACCATACATATACCTCTAAATAAATACATAATTTCAATATAATTATCAAGTACCTACTATGTGTTAAGCATGATTCTATTTATATACTATAAATGGTTTTTAATAAGATTTGCACATTTTTCTTGAGCTTTAATTTCCACAAATTAATCCACATATTTTCTAGGTCTTTGACGCTATATAATTAATTATGTTTTCCTATAAAAGTATAATTCTTCATTAAAATAACAAATCACTTAACAGATGAATAACAACGAGATGGATGGTGAAGTGAAATTGGCAGCAAGGGTCAAAGAAAAATGAATACCAGTGTGACACCTTCTCACTTTAAACTTGACCTGTAATTAATCACTATTTAATTCAATCTTCCAACTACAAACTGACTCTGAATCTTTTCTTAGGGTCAGTCATCTCTGAGGCAAATATTTGCTCTGACACTGGGTTTTATATAAGTAACCTCTGTTGAACTAAATTTAACTGAATTAAAATTAAATTATTTGAATTGAATTGAATCAGAGGGTGACATCACTTTTGTCTTCGTCTGGAATAGAATAATACTTTTTCAGATAATTCATACATCTGTCCAAACACTTTAGTTTCATTTTGAACACACACACACACACACACGCACATGGACACTGAACAGAATAGACTTTGAAGAACTGGTACCCTCTGTACAACAATTTTTTTTAAAGAATGAACTATACACCAGGCATTCTGCTGAGTACTAAAGATACAAAAACCAACAAAAACAAAATCAGTCCCTGCTAGGAGGGGCTCACATCCTAATGGGAATCACCACATGTAAATATCTAGATAGATACAAGGCACACAGAAATTAGAGGATATGCAATCTCCAAGGGAAAGGCACTAGATTAGGGCAGCGGTTCTCAACCTGTGGGTTGACCCTTGGGGGTCAAACAATCCTTTCACAGGGGTCACCTGAGACCATCAGAAAACACGTATTTCTGATGATCTTAGGAAATGAGACACTGATCCTCTATCTGTGTCCTGGTGGTTCCACCCACATGCAGACATGCCCACAAATGAGTATTAAAGGGTCGAGGAATTAGGAAGGTTGAGAACCACTGAGCTAGGGGGACAAGGAAAAAAATATGCAAAAAGTAGAATTTCAACTGACTCTTGAAGTAAGCTGTGGAAACTGAGGCAAAGGCACAAAGAGGAAGAGCATTTCAGGCACGGGAGCCAGCACAGAGATGGAAGAAGTAGTTTCATCTTTAAGGAAGAGCAAATAAGCCAGTGTATTCAGATCAAGGGCTAAATGGAAGAGAATAAAGTGGAAAAAGAACAGAAATGTAGAAAGCGGTAAGGTTATGAAGGGTTTTCAGTGCTAAACAGTTTCTATTTCACCCCTAGGAAGCCACTGGAGTTTATTGATGGAGGGGTGTGACATGGTCAAATTCATACTGTAAGAAAAGCACTTTGACAGCTATGTGGGAGGAGGGATTGCAGCCATGACAAGAGTGCAGGGGAGAGACAATAAGGGCTTGAATTAGGTCGGTAGCTGTGTGAGTGGAAATAAGGAAACATGAACAAGAGACGTCACGAAGGCAGAAATGACCACATTTGGCAACAGATTGGGTTTGTGGGGTGACAGTTGAGAGTCAAGGATTGCATCAATGCTGTGAGCCTGTGTGACTGGATGATGGCGCCTTCAACAGGAATGAGAAAGAGAAGAGGGGAGGGGTGGGGTGGGGATAATCAGTTCTGTTTCAGATATATTCAGTTTGAGGTGCCTGTGGCACATCCACTTTGATGTTCGAAAGGCGGCTGGGGACATGGGATTACAGAAGGGATAGAATGGGACTAATATATAAACCTAGGAATCATCTAGAGATGATCATTGATCATCTTAGGAACTAATGAGATGACTGAGATGCTTGAGGAAAGGCTCAGGAAAACACCCACAACTAGTAGGTGTGTGAGATGGATGAAACTCTTAACAAAGGAGACTGAAAAGGAGGGGTTGGGCAGGTGGGAGGAGAACTAGGAGAGTGTATAAAAACCTAGTGTTATAAAAACCTAGAGAAAAGGAGAAAGTGATCAATAGTAGCAAAAGCTACAAGAGAGGTCGTGGAAGAGGAAGACTAAGCAAATATCATTGCATTTGTCTATTGAAAGATCATTAGCAGCTTTGGAGGGGATAATTTCAGTAGAACGATTGAGGTCAGAAACTGGATTGTAAAGGATATAGAAGACAGTGAGAGAGGATGTGGAGACAGCTTTCTCAAGGCAGGTAGCTACTAAGAGCATAATACGATCGAGTATTTGTAGATATTATATATAATTATGTAGAGGGCAGCTAGGTGGCACAGTGGATAGAATGCCAGTTCTGGAGTCAGGAAGACTCTTCTTCCTCATTTCAAATCCAGCCTCAGACGCTTACTAGCAAGTCACTTAACCATATTTACCTCTGTTTCCTTCTTTGTAAAAATGAGCTGGAGAAGGAAATGACAAACCACTCCAGCATCTTTGCCAAGAAAACTCCAAATGGGGTCATGAAGAGTTAGACATGACTGAAACTGAACAAAAAATACATTTATGCATGATGCCTTTGATCTCCCAGGACCACCAAAGTCTTTAGGAATCAGAGTAGTGTGAAGTGTGATATGACAGAAGGAATCTGTAGACTTGTAGATGAATCCCAGCTCTAACACTTTCCTTGTTTTGGGACCGTGGCTCATCAGTAAAGTGGAGATAAAACTGCTGGACTCATTGAGTTGTTGAGACAAATGTGGTTTGTAAACCTTAAAAGTGCTGAATAAATGTGAGCTATTCTGTCATCAGTGGAAATTAGATTATTCTGAAAGGAGCCTTTACCAAGTCATTCTGATTACTCTCTTTTTTTCTCTTTGGAGGGGAAAAGGCAGGGCAATTGGGGTTAAATGACTTGCCCAAGGTCACATAGCTAGTAAGTGGCAAGTGTCTGAGGTCAAATTTGAACTCAGGTCCTCCTGACTACAGGGCTGGTGCTCTATTTACTGTGCCACCTAGTCATCCTATTCTGATTACTCTTTAGCACCCTGATCTCTTAAAGGTGTATGAAATTTAAGTCAGTTTAGAAATATGTTGTTGTCATATGCTTCCAACCTTGTGACCTTAAAACACTGCTTCAACCAACAGGAGTTTATGTATTTTTGTAGAACTAATTTTCTTATTTAGATTGTACTATTCCCATAAAATCCAGAAGCCTAAGGGATATAGAGTCCAGATGTGGTAGCAGATGCAATGAGTCAGACATCTGGTCAGAATGAACAACTTGGGAAATACTCTAAGTCCACCCATGTGGACCAGGTAATTAGAGTGACAGAGAAATCACAGCAAAATTTCTCACAATCTGATTCTAGGACCTGCAGAATTTCTTGCCTCAAAATGTCTAATTTCCATCAACTCATGCCAACCAAGTTCATTCATTTTGCCCTGTGATTTTTCTCAATGCAAATATGAGAATAGCATAGGCAATAAATCACTTAATTAATTGCTCATTTTTGGGGAGATCTACAAAATAATTTATTTCACTATTAACATTAGTGGTATGAAACTCAAATAGACACAGAGGCACTAATCTCTACATAAGGATTCCTGTGGGCTACATATTGACTTAGTTTTAAAATGTAATGTTATCTGTGTTTTATTGTATTTTCATTCCTTTTGTTAAATATTCCCCAATTATATTTTAATCTAGTACTGGCTACATTTGGGAGTGCTTAGCCTGAGGGTGGCGTTTTACACCCCTGATTTACATAGTGGCTTTCTGCTGAAGAAGGTTCTGATCAAAATGCCATATTTAGAAAAAAACAGATAAAACTGAAAATTCTTTGTGAATTATTCCTTAATATCTGATGATAAGGTCTCTTTTAGGGTGGTCTTACCTACACCAGGAGGTGAAGAAAGGTGCTATTATTTTTTTCAGATTCCAACATAATTTATAGATCCATTCTTCCAAAACCTCAAGAAAGAAAAATTTTTCTCTACAGAAAAACCAGATATTAATGATAGTACAAAGCAGAATGCCTTCAAGAACCAAAGAGGTTGGGGAAAAGGGGAGGGGGCCTGGAAATCAATAAAAAAAGATATGGTACTCTAGTTTAGTAGTGACATAAGCTATGAGAAAAGCAATTTACAAGAAAGAAATCGATCTTTTCTCATAAATGTAGCCACAGGATGCCACAAGTTTACATATCGGAAACTGAATCTTGAAAGAGCGTAGAGATAAATGAAGCATCTACTGGAGCCAACATCCACCTCAAACAACACTGAAGACAAATAAGCTTGCCAAGTAGATGAATATTCCTTCTGAAAACCCATATTTTCCCTCCTGTCCAAGAAAGCAGGGAAAAATTCTCCTATAGTACCCCCTGCATGAATGGGTGCTAGTGTACTTTTCTCCCAAATAGTAAATGCTGTTAATAGTAGGGGTTTTTTTCTGCCTCAAATCTAAATGGAGACTAAATTCTCATTTTAGTTACCATGTGAAACAAGAATGCCAGCTTTCTCCATAGGGTCAATAACTGTAAAGTGATATTTAATGACCCTCGCTGCCTTTAATTACTGTGATGTACTTCCCAGGGATTCTAAAATTTGAGGTGGATGATAGACTGGTTTTTCTGGAGAGAGAAAAGAAGTTGAAATGTAAAAAGCAGTGTTAGCTGTCCAAGTTTAAAGAATACTACTAAAGAGCTCCCTGCTCCTCAAGGGACAATCAAAGCCATTTAAACCCCAGTCTTCTCCACTACATGATAACAGGATGACAACGGCAAGACCAGCCATAAGTAAAACATCATGCTGTTCCCACCAAAGCTGACAATGGGGAAACAACATGAGGCATCTTCAAATGAAGGTTCAAGCCATTTTGCAGCTGGCTGTTTAATTTTCAGTTGTAGTGGAGGAAAGAAGCTGCTTGTAGACATTTGCTTAACTAAGATGAAAAACTAAGGACATTTCCACCTCCAGCCCAGCCCCTAGCGTAATGCTTTTGCACATAGTAGGTGTTTAGTAAATGTACTCCCATTCAAATATAAGCTCCTTGAGGGCACAAAGTGTTTTTGTCTTTCTTTATATCCTCAGGACTAAACAAAGTACCTGACACACAATAAATGCTTAATAATGTAGTAATTAATGTTCACTGATGGATGGATGGAAGGAAGAAAGAAGGAAGGAAGGAAGGAAGGAAGGAAGGAAGGAAGGAAGGAAGGAAGGAAGGAAGGAAGGAAGATGAATTAGATGACGGTCAAATCAACAGTACAAGCAATTTAATGCATGTAGGGAACTTCCAAGATACTCATTTTGCTGTATAGTAAAATTCCTATTCTAGTTTTTCCAAAATCATGAAAACATACAAAATAAAATTTATAAATCAATATAAAAAATATTTTGGTCAAGTCATTTGACCCTCAGGACTCACCTATCAAGTCAGAGAAGGATTAAATTGCCTTGTTAGATAGAATTCTTTGATAAAATCACAGATCCTTTATATAATCATATATATATATATCATATTCCATTTATCATTTTACAAAATGAGATGACCTGTATGAAGTGCTTTATAAGCATTAAAGTCGCCTATAGATGTTAGCTATCATCATTATCATTATCATTGTCCTTCTCATTGTTGTTTGGGAAGGCAAGATTTGTCTAGGTTTAAGAAAGTTAATAATATGGAATAATTTTAAAAATTGATTGTGCATGCATTTTTCTTCATAGAGTCCGATGATTAAACATTTACCAGCATGCACCCTGATCGTAGCCAAATCTAAAATAAGCATTCCTGATCAGTTATTCATTTTGAAACCTTTGTGAAGCTATTTCTAGGTTTGCTCAGAAATTATATTATAAACTAATCTGGCTACTCTCATGTGGTAGTAAGCTTGCATATAGGAAGTATTCAATAAAAATTTATGAATAAACAACTGAACTTCCAGTAAAGGATATACTGTCACCACTGAGCTCTTATATATGGATCAGACTTAATGCTACATCTTAGATCCAAAGGAAAATAAGTGGGACCAGATTACAACATTCCATGGAGATGATCTCAGGTGAACATTCTAGGATCGCTATAGATCTGGATCACTACAGATTTCAGCTGAACTCTAAGGTTTCCTTGGACTTTGGGCTGAAAATGTTGAGGAGGGTGGCAAGGAGATAGCTGGAGAGTGTTAAAATGACAATTACTTGGGATTCCCCCATGGGCACTCTCCTTACATCTCACTTATTTTGCTTTTCCCTGGGCACTAATAAACAGGAAGGTTGCTACAGTAGATAGAGAGTTAGCTAAAGATGCAAGACAATCCCATCTCTGACGCATATGATACGCAAGGTATGGGACAGTTCACAGGTGACATCTGTAGATATGATCTGGAATCTGGCCCACATTTGAGGAGAGTAGGAGGGCCATCCTGGCAAAAATCAGTAGCCTAGCTGGAGAGAAAGGCAGGCAGGACACTGGACTGCCAAGGCTGAGTATATCTCCTATCTTCCAAAGAATATCTGACAGCAATTCTATCTATCTAGCACTCCTAAAATATCTCTGATCTGGGAGTAGGATTCTAAGGGTTCAAAATGAAAGCCAGTTCAGTGATCACCTTCAAAAGAGATAAATGGAATATGATATATATATATATATATATATATATATATGGATGATAAATGGAATATTATATATATATATATATGTATGTATGATTATATAAAGGATCTGTGATTTTATCAAAGAATTCTCTCTAACAAGGCAATTTAATCCTTCTCTGACTTTAGTTTACACTCACCAACTTGGACCTTTCCCACCAAAAATCAGTTGCATAAAAAACCATCACAAAAAAAAAAAGAAAAAAAGGGGAGGGCAGCTAGATGACACAGTGAATACAGCACTGGCCCTGGAGTGAGGAGGACCTGAGTTCAAATCTGACCTCAGACATTCACACACTTACTAGCTGTGTGACTTTGGGCAAGTCACAACCCCAATTGCCCTCCAAAAAGCAAAACAATTAAATAAACAAATAAACAAACAAATAAACAAATAAATGCATAAATAAATGAATGAATAAATAAATAAATGAAAAATAAATAACCCATCACAAATAGCTATTAAGCCTCTTTATCAAATAAAGAAGCAAACAGAAATAAGACAAGTTATACGTATTAGATACCATTTACCTGCCGATGCATATAAAAGTACATACCAATGAATATACAAGATTAAATAAACACTTCAACAGGGAACAAGATAAGACCTCAGCAAAAAAAAAAAAAAAACAGGAGAAAAAAAATGATGAGTCTGCTTTCAACTGTCTCTAGGGCTATAATCACTGGAAGTCAGAGGACATGATGGAGGCTGCCTCCCCTACATGTCTGCAGCTCAGGGGGTCCAGTCTGCCATATATAGTCTATGTCCCAGTTTTCTTTCTACAGATCTCTTTCTCCAAGTGTATGTCCAACAAATTGAAGGAAATCCTTTCTCTCCTCACCTAAAGATGTAGTTCAGCATCCTCTCAGGTAATTAAGAGTCACATACCCTATAAATCATTCACCAATTGATAAATGGTCAAAGGATATGAACAGGCAATTTTCAGAGGTAGAAATTTAACGTTATCTATAAACATATGAAAAAATGCTCTAAATCACTATTGATTAGAGGAATGCAAATCAAAACAACTCTGAGGTACCACATATTACTAGTCAGATTGGCTAAGATGAAAAAACAGGAAAATGACAAATGCTGGAGAGGATGTGGAAAAATTGGAACACTAATGCATTGTGGAGTTGTGAACTGATTCAGCCATTCTGGAGAGCAATCTGGAACTATGCCCAAAGGGCTATAAATAATTGCATACCCTTTGACCCAGTAATATCACTTCTGTGGTTGTATCCCAAAGAGATCATAGAAGTGGGAGGAAGACCCATATGTACAAAAATATTTATTGCAGCTCTCTTTATGGCGACAAAAAATTGGAAATTAAGGGGATGCTCATCAACTGGGGAATAGCCAAACAAGTTGTGGTATATGAATGTAATGGAATAAATACTATTGTGCTATAAGAAATGAGGAGCAGATGGACTCCATATTTACCTGGAGAGGCTTATACAAACTGCTGCTAAGTAAGAAGAGCAGAACAAGGAGAATTCTGTATACAATGGCAGACACAATGTATATGTGATGACCAGTTCTGATAAACTGGACTCTTCTCAGCAATGCAAGGTTATAAGACAACTTTAAAAGACTCAGCATGGAAGGAGATGTCTACATTCAGAGAAAGATCTAGAAAGAACAGAGTTTAAATGGAGACTGAGGCAAACTACGTGCTCTCCTTCTTTTCCAGGTTTGGTTTCGTTTCCTCCTTCGCATTGTTCATTCCATAGGTTACAGACCTTCTATACAACCAGACTAATGTCCAATGTGAAAGTATTTGTAGATCCTATACTTGATTGCATGCTTCCATGGCAGGGGGGGAGGGGAAGAAGCAGAGAGAAGGGGAGGAAATTTGAAACTCAAGGGATTGTAGAACTGAATCTTGTAAACTAAAAGTAAACAAACAAATCAATAAAAAAATTTTTAAAGAGTCACATACCCTTAAACTCATTCATTGAAGTACTTTCAAGTCACTGCTCACCAAGTGGGGGGAGGTGTTACAGTATTATCAGCCCTAAGAAGAACTCAATGACATGGCAGAGGTATGGACACATGTTGCAATATAGTGTTTTTGTTATAAGAAGTACAACTCCCTATAATTATTTAGGACTTATTACTGTCCACCCTTCTCATTTAGTTTGCAATGTTAGATGCTTGCTGCCTTTATTTGTGCCTGAATCATATCTAAAAGCCATCTATTTCAGTGATAGCCTTTGTTGTACTGGAAATTATTTAGATCCTTTAATTCTAAACTAAAATTGTGCAAGTGAGATTCACATATGCTAGCAAATCAGGTGGCTTCTTGAAATGGATGACTAAGGATGACCTATGACAAGTTCTAAATTGAATCTAGCACTACTATTGCTTATAGAACCAAGAAGAATTCAAATAAATCAGAATAATCTTGCAAGGTGGTAATTAGTTGACCCTTCAGCAAAATGGAGAGATTGTTTTTTAAATTTAAAAAAAAGTCAAAACATTTAGGAGGGAATGCAATGCCTAAACACCTGGTTTCAGAATCAGAATTTAATAAAAAGCTTTTTGCATATGGTTTGACAAGGAAGTGATTTTGACTGTCTCAATTAACTTGTTCCCACTACCAACTTCATCACAGAGTAGAATAATATTTTTTTTAACTTACCTAAACTTTACCAGAAAAATTGTGTTCTTCACTCAAATCATGGTAAATAAATGCATCAGGAAGGACCAGCAATAAATCATGGACAGGAACATTCAGAAAACAGGTGATATTCCCTCCAATTAATCTGGAAAAACCTTCTCAGGTATTTGTAGGCAAGGAAAATATCTTAGAATTCTTTTTTTTTTTTGCTTTTTTTTTTTTGGAGGGCAGTTGGGGTTAAGTGACTTGCCCAAAGTCACACGGCTAGTTAGTGTGTCAAGTGTCTGAGGCCGGATTTGAACTCAGGTCCTCCTGACTCCAGGGCCAGTGCTCTACTCACTGCGCCACCTAGCTGCCCCTCTTAGAATTCTTCTAAACAAAATAATAGTCACTGTGCCATATACGGTTAAGAGGGACCTGTACTTTTATTATAAATCTATAATTTTCAGAGTTAACAAACACCATAAAGATTTGTTCAGGGACAGTTAGGTGGCATAGTGAACAGAGCACCAGCCCTGGAGTCAGGAGGACCTGAGTTCAAATGTGGCCTCAGACACTTGACACAAACTCAGACACTTACTAGCTGCATGACCTTGGGCAAGTCACTTAGCCTTGCCTTGTCTTCCCCCCTCCAAGAAAAAAAAAAGATTTGTTCATATTTTTAAAGTGTTGACCTCAAAGGAGAATAGGAAAAACAAACAAGCAGAATCTGTATGCTTTAATAGGTCTAACCATTGTAGATAGTCCTGCTTTGACTATAGCATACCAGCAATCTCCAAGAGAATATCCAGTAAAGCATCAGCATAATTAACCTAATCTACTTTCATGACCTCATGAATCACATTCTATGACGCCCTTACCAATTGGTACAGAGACTCTGAAAAAAAAACCTCAAATGTCTGACCATGACTATAAATTACTACTGAAAGAAGAAATCTCTTAAAATAAACATCTTCTCATACTCCTTTGCATCAAAAGACATTACTGGTGACTTTTTAAAATATCCCTTACTGCAGTGATTCCTATCATCCTTAAGAGGTGAGTTGGTTGTAAATTAATTTTACTGTGGGAAGTTGGCATCAAATAGCAACTAGATTTGCTGCATAAAGCAAATGGAGACAGAACTATAAATACACACAGAGATTTAAAGAAAGCTTTGTTACCACTAAAGAGACCCAAATGATGCCAATTCACCATCTAAAGAACAAAGTATGGCAAAGAAAATCCCAATAATAATGTAGATGTGTTTAATTGTGCTTCCATACTTTCAGTCCAGGAAAGAACTTGTCATCTTGGACTCAGAAACTGAGACCAATCCTTGTCCAGGAGGGCTGGAGGAAAAGAAGGGGAAGAGGTTCCTCCTTCATGTAATCAGTTCTGCTTCCCAAGAAGAGAAAGAGAAAACATAAAAAGAAAGGAGCAATGCCCACCTATAGACATCTCTCTAACACCTCATTATGATGAGAAAAGCTTAATGGAGCTTAAAGGTTCTGAAGTAGATTTCTTTTCCCTTTGGGTGCCAATAGAGGATATTGCATGTCCATCTATCATCCCTCACACACCTTCTTTTCCTTTCTGGTCATGGATATTTGTGTTCATATCATTTAAACCACTTCATCTATGCAATTTGTCATTGACTATTTCTACCTACCTAGCATCTCTCCATTGCCCTGTGGGGGCTCAGAGATTGTGCTATTCTAGGTTCAAAGTCATATAGTTAGTAGGTGCTGTCCTTCCTACTCAAAGACAACCAAAATGACATTGAAGTGTTGGGGTCAGTTACACTGGTCTGACCATGGTTAATCAGACCAATACAAGCTTGGAAGGCCCTACCACAGGTCATGTGCAAGTAGTCCATTTTCTTTCCCCCCTCCCTCCATTTTTTGGAGGGGAAGGAAAGCAAGGCAATTGGGATTACGTGATTTGCCCAAGGTCACACAGCTAGTGTGTTAAGTATCTGAGGTTGGATTTGAACTCACATCCTCCTGACTGCAGGACCAGTGCTCTATTCACTGCACCACCTAGTTGCCCCCACCTGGTCCATTTTCAAAGTCATGAAGGATCAGTGAAAGTATATTGATGTTTAATAAAAGAGAGACCATTGTTTCAAGAAGTTTACTAAAAGTGTTGCTCAGTTTTCTGAATACAATCCAGATCACCTTCTTCTTCCTCTTCAAATGTGGGCCCAAGTTACTGTTCATCTTCAGTGTCTATCCAAATATATGTAATAAGGCAGCTAGATGGTACAGCGGATAGAGCTCTGGGTCTAGAGTCAGAAAGGCCTGAGTTAAAATACAGCCTCAGACACTTACTAGTTATGTGACACTGGGCAAGTCCCTTCACCTCCATTCACCTCAATTTCCTCAACCATCAAATGGGAATAATAAGAACTCACATCTCCCTCCCAGGCTTGTGAAGGTCAAAAGAGATCATATTTGTAAATGGCAGTACCTGACACATAGTAAGCACTATGTGATTGGTAGCCATGATCATAATCATGATGGACCAGCTCTATGAACTGACCACTCAACTGAAAAGAAAAAATTTCTTAAGTGCCTTCCATAAAAAGCTACTGTGCTAGACCTGGAGGAGAGAAATACAATGGTTCTTTCCCACAAAGACCTTATATTCTTTATATATGGAGGTGGAAAGGAGTGGACATGAGAGAAGCACACAACATGTACATAGGAAAACAAGTATAAAATGTCTAAAAATAAATATAAAGTAATTGTGATGTGTTGGAAAGGGTAGAACATATTCCAAATAACAGGCAATTTTTATCTACTTGGTTTCTTCCCATGTCAATAATTAGCTCAAACTTGTGTTAGTGATTACAAATAACATTTAGAAGGCTCGGAAGTTTTCTGGGACTCAGATGCAGTCAGTACGATGGCAGCTCCAACCTGGAGGACTTCACTAGTCACGCATTTCTGTTTGGACTTTACACCATGGTATACTCCATGATAATGACAAAAGCCTTTGGCAAGAGAGACCGCAAGGCGTAGTGGGAAGATTCTTGAACTTAAGACAAGAGAGATGTGAGTTCAAATGCCTCTTCTCAAACTTGACGACTGTGTGACCATATGCAAGGCACTCACCCTCTATTTGCCTCAGTTTCCTTATCTGTTAAATGATAACAATAATAGCACTTCCCTCCCAGGGCTGTGAGAATCAAATGAGACTGTGTATAGCACCTTAACGAGTGACATAAATAGTAGCTAATATTACTCTTCGCTAAAGTGTTCCACACAGTGCCTGCCCTTTCTCTTTTCCTTAAGCTCGGGGGATACAAAGAAAGGAAAAAGACAATCCCTACCCTCAAGTATACATTTCACCTCTCCCTTGATATCTGATTTTTTTCAAGAAATTGATGATAATCTCAATATGCAGGGTAGACACCTTGCTAGGGATGAGCTTTTAAGACTGTAGTTTTTTCTACCAAATATATTGGGGGGCGGGAAATAGTCAACATATAATAAGCATAGAGGAATTGCGCATTCTCTCCAACTTTTAGTCAATTGTGTGACCAGAAAGAGCTGACCGGTTATAGAATATTGTATGTAAAAGCCATACTCATCAAAGACGCCCCAGACAAGACCATCCTCGTCTCCAGACTCTGAGCATTTTCACCAACTGTATCCCATGCCTGGAATGCTCTCCCTCTTTATCTCTCTCCTGGCTTCCTTCCAGTCTCAGCTATAATACCACCTTCTACAGGAAGATTTTCCCAAACCCCCGAATGCCTCTTGATTGTCTCCCATTTAACCTGTACGTGGTTATATTTCACCTATACGTTGTTTGTATGTCTTCTTCATTAGACTGTGAGCCCTTCCTCAAGGGTAGGGACTGTCTTTCACCTTTCTTTGTATCTCCAGAGTTTAAGGAAAGAATCACCATTTATATAGAACCATGCAGCAGGCTCTGTGTGAAGCACTTTTACAAATATTATTTCATTTGATCCTCAAAACAGCCCTGGGAGCTAGGTGCTATTATTATCCCATTTATCAGTTGAGCAAATTGAGGCAAACAGAGGTTAAGTGACTTGCCCAGGTTCACACAACTTGTAAATATCTGAGGGTGGATTTGAACTCAAGTCTCCCTGACTTCAGGCCCAGCACTTTATTGCATAGTACATAGCACTTACAAAGTGTTTGTTTTCTAACTGAATATGGAGATTTTCATGGAGATTTCAGAGAAATTAGAATAAGGTCCTTGATTCTTTTGTTAATGATTGATTCCTCCTGTTTGAGTTACTGCAACATCTTGATCAAATGCTCAACACCTTCCACAGGGCAATGCCTCTCACACCCACTCCCTCTGGGTACCCTGGAGCTAGGGCAGGTGTTCTTCCTATGTTGTTTCTTTAATGCCAATTTTAGCCCTTCATAGAACCTGGACGGTGGTTTTATTGTCCAGTTGCAGTGGCCCCATATTTGTGAGCAAGCCTTCAGATAAATTTGAATTACTTGTCCTGCTGGCCAGTAAATATATTTTGTCTTGACCTTAGATAACTTTGCCCTCAGCAACCTCTGTGAAAAGGTTGTATATAATTCAGGAACCAGAATCAAGAACTGGGGGAAGTCAAAGAATCAAAGAATTTAAGAGATTAGAACCAACCCCTCCCCCAAATCTATTAGTGCCTCTCCCATCCCAAAACTATCTTGTACTTGCTTTTTATATGTAATTGAGTGCTCTTCCATGTTTATCTACTCAGAGAGCCAAGGGACTGAGAAATTAGACATTCAGGTCCTCCCTAACATGAGAGGAGTGAGCAGTAGACATCTTTCCCCACTCCACCCCAACCTCTAAGCCCAACAGATTCAACTACTGGATAATCATAGCTTAAAGAACAAGAGAGACAGGTGGAGATGCTGGGACCTCACTATGGTCACTGCCACTGCTGCTGCTGCTCTCAGTGCTACCATATCCCCAAACCAGGTACACCTGCAGATAAACAGCACCCGTCTGTGTATGCTGAGAATGAAATTGCTGACACTACCTTCTCTCCTCATTCTCTCTCTATCCTTCTCAGGAAGAGATGTACATCCCTTCCAGAGCTTATCACTGTTTCTTTAAAGTACATATATGTGTGTTCTTGTATGTATATACATGTACATGTATATACGTATATGCATATGTGTTTTCATGTACATATATTTACTACAACTTACCTAGTCTCTAAAAGCCAGTACTGAGAGTATTATTGGTCTATACGTGTTTCATTTACTCAAAAGCCACTAAGGGGATTGTTGAAGGCTAGAAAGAGACTAAAAGAGAGAAACAGAGACAGAGACAGAGAGACATAGAAAGAAGGAGAAACAGAGATAGACAAAGATGGAGAGAGGAGAGAGAAAAGAAGGACATTGTGATAAGGAAGAGATTCTGAATTTTTTGTGGCATAGACCCCTTTGGTGTCTGGATCCATAGACCCTCTTCTTATAATAATGCTTTTCTAAAACATCATAATGAAAGAAATGCTAAATTTCAGTTAGAGGGTTAATGGAAGTAAAAATACAATTTTTTCCCATCCCAATTTATGAAAATCCATCTACAGATTCAGTTAAGAACTTTTGTTATAGAGGGATAGCATAAGCCCAGCCTAGTCCCTTCTTGGGAACAGAACTATGTCCCCCAGGGAAGCATTGGGAAGTTTGAATCACTTCTGTGAATCCTAATTCACTGAACAATTGATAGGCCTCAAGCCTAGAGAAGAGGAAGGTACTTAAAGAAGAGGAATGTGTTTATGGAAAGCCTCAGGAGAGAAGCATATGGAGTGGTGCAGGACCAGAGGGCCAGGCAGCTTGATAACACATGGCAAGAATGTGTGAAAAACCTAAAGAGTCAATTCAGGGATAGTGAGACTCAATCAGAATTATGTTGCATTCATCCATTCCACTACTGAGTTCAAAGAAGAAAAGAGAGGTGAGTTCATGATCAGACAGATACACACTATAGAGATTTATAGAGAGAGAAACAACGGCACCTAAAGATGGGAAAAGTGAATGCTGAAAACTATCTTTAGATGTAATTGGAAAAAATAAAATATTAATAAGGGGGGGAAAAGATGTTCGGTACTGTCACATAGCTAGGATTTCTCGATATTAAGGGCAACTAGGTGGCATGGTGGTTAGAACACTGAGCCTGGAGTCAGGAAGACTCATCTTCCTGAGTTCAAATGGGGTCTCAGACACTTGCTACTGTGTGACCCTGGGCAAGTCACTTAACCTTGTTTGCCTCAGTTTCATCATATGTAAAATAAGTTGGAGAAAAAATGGCAAACTACTCCAATACCTTTGCCAAAAAAAAGGGGCATGAAGAGTTAGATATGAATGAAAAAAGGACTGATTAAAGTTCTCAACATTGGACCTACACAATGGCTACTAGAAGACTTCTATAGCAGAATAAGACAAATAGAAGATGGTTTCCATCTACTCAAATGAATTTTAACAGTTTCAGCCCCAAAGCACCTTCAACAAACTGATGAAAAAAGTAGTTGCTGATACAAAATACCTGTAATTAAAAAGAAATTATGGTAAAACATGAGGAAGTGCTAATTAAAGTGTTAGATCGTCTAGAGTAAGTTGGAACTTCTAGAGAAAATCTTTAAATGACAAATGCCATTTTGGCAGAACCTCTGTCAAACATGTATATCATATAATAACTCAACAAACTGTGAGTGCTGCCCAGAGAAGAAAGAATCTTCCTGACTACACCATATCCGTACCTAGTGCCTTCAAAATCTAAGGATTTTTTTAGAAGCTGATAGTTATTATCACAAGTGGTGAAGAATTGTGCTTCTATTGCTAAACTGGTAAGTGATTTTTATTTGTGCCTATATGATTGAAGAGAACAAGAAGGAGGGAAAAAAGACCAGTTTGTCCTAAAATCCACAAAGCCCTTTGAAGTCTTGTGGATAAGTTTTCAAAGACTTGGTCAAGTGACTCATACATGCACCAGTACTGACCACTGCATAATTAAACAATCCTTTTATCCTGTATCCAAACTCCAGTTTGCAGAGTTTAGGAATAGTTCTGTGCCAAGAAAGTGATGGTCACAAAAAAACTAATTGCTAGCAGAGGGCTGAGCAAAATAGGCACTCATTTTACCACACAGAAACTAGAGTCCTTGGCTTTGAAGAGAGAGATTCAAAGGCTAAGTGATGCGATCATCAACCAACAACAGTCCACTGACATTCTAATTAGTGCAAATTAGATTCTGCTTTCCAGGGATGGATCTGAATTTGGCATCTGATAATGACCAGGAAAGACTAATGTGAATGCTATTGTTTTGTCCTAACAATGCTATAATAATACCTAGGAAAGGAGTGAAGATCTGGGACGCCCAGGAAGCTACATTATAACCTCATGGAAATACAGTGAGAGTCTGAGACTTCCACCAGCCAGAAAGCCAATAGCATATGTGAACTTTGTTTCATTAAACCAACCTTCACTACCTCAGTTGTCTATATGTAACTGGAGGGAAGGGCAGATACTGATGAGGGACTGCAAGAAGGGATATAAAACAGGGAGAAAGGCAATGACTCCATTTCCTATCCCTCAAAGATGTCCTTGTTGAGACAATGGCAGAAGTTAAGTTTGTGCAACAGAATATCATACAGGATTGTCACTGTTTCCATACATGGTATCAGGAAACAGTTGGTGCTCCTCAGAGTATATCATAATACTATGACCTTAAAGTCAAGTCAACAAACATTCATTAAGCCCTTACTATGTCCCAGGCACTGTGCTAATATCTGGAAATAGAAATTGAGCAAAGAGAAAAATAATACCTGCCCTCAAGGAACTTACATTCTAAACAATATGTAAAAGGAAGTTGGAAAGAGGGGAAGAGTATGGGAAGATTAAGATATCCAGCCAAGAGGCCCAATAGAGAAAGTCTCATGAGTCAAGAGTATGCCTAGAGAGAATTGAGGACATGGATAATCTGAGTGTTCTCCTTAAAACAGAAATTCTAGGAGGAACCACGCCAAATACCAAGAGAGGCTACAGAGGCAGAGGGTACTTCCAGTATGAAAAGTCCAGAGGTGAAGTGAGCTTTCAGAGTGAGGATGTTTCTGTGGCATTATAGAAAAAGTCTAGGAGAATCAGGAGTGCAGCCTAGACAGGAATTAAGACTTTGAAAGTTTTACGTGATAAATCTAAACAAATGAGTAAAGAAAAGACCCTAAAACTAGTAACAGATACTGTTGACTAAAAACATCTGCAGATGGCACTAAGAAGTATGAGACTTGTATTTCTTGTATACCAAAAGCAGAATTGTAAATTCATGCCACATCCTTGGAAAATAGAAGCATTGCAAAGCCTTACAACCTTCCTGCATGGACTTTTTATCTCTAAAAGGAAATAGCTATAACATAAATCATATTCTGATGGTGACCATTCTTTGGGGTATGCACAAGCATATCTAACAAGGAACCAGAAAGTTTCCATGGTTACTAAAGTATTATGGGAGTATTTCTTATCTCAATGTTTCCATGTCCTCCCAGGAACCATTCAGATCACTTGCTTAAAGAGATGTTAATTTTGGCTAGCACTAAAAACTAGTACTGTACCCTAACACTGAAGTGGACTCACCACCTGAGGGTTTCACTTGACATTGTTGAACAGATTAAGGACCCTGAGAGGAGAATGAAAATCTGAGTAAAACCAAAATGTGGCATTCCTAGGACATGTTTACAACTCTATTGCAAATGATGCCATGGACTTTACCCCATTCCTGCTCAGTTTGCATGAAAACCATATCTACTTATTGACATGTTTTGGAGGATCCTAAAATACTCCAGAGATTGTTGATACTCACAACCAAAATGTCCCTAAAAGAAATTTGCTGCCTAGCTGCAACTTCAACTCAGAAAAGCACTGATTGAAACAAACAATTATCTGTGTCCAAGTTTGTTATCAAAATTTTGAATAAGGAGACAGAGTTTTGCAAACAAAGTTCAGGGTTCATGCAACACATAAGTTGGGCAATCATGGGAAAGCTACTCCATAAGTAATGTGGAGAGACTAAACAACTTGCCCATTTACAGGATAGCCTTTCTGCTGGTAGAGGGGATAGACTGATCACAATCCTCATGAGAACTAGTCTTGCATCCCTAAACCGGAACTTGTAAAGTACCCTGGATGGCTAGTGGTATTATCAAGCTTTTTGAAGTGTCTATACTCTAAGTATCTCTACAGCTAAAATCCTAGGTAGGAAAGGACCTGCTTTGGGTCTAGTCTTCTCACTCTGTATGAACTGACTGTTAGGTTACTGAGTCAGCTTGCCTTGAAAGGTGTTTCTGGCCTTTGTCCATTTCAGACACTGGTGAGTGAGCCAGATCTAGTAGCATGGGCGGGGTATGTTCCTGTAATCTCTGCTGCTGCAAAGGCTGGGATGGTCGATTGTTTGAGTTGGGGAATTCTGAGCTTCAGCAGACTAAAACCAATCAAGCGTCTGCATTAATTCTCATACCAATATGGTGAGCCCCTGGAAGCAAGGAGCGATGTAGAAGGGGAGCCACCAGGCTACCTAAGGAGTAGCAAACCAAACCACATTGGAAACAGAGCAGGTAAGAGATCTCATGACAATCAAGAGTAGAATCAGACCCAGGACTGGTCACTGCACTTCCCTTGATAGGGAGACCCAGTCTTAAAAGAAAAGGGAATCAGCAAGTAATCTCTTTTGCTTAAAGTCTACTAAGGTAATTACCCCTCAAATTCTTCCTGCCCATCAGGGTGTCTGACTCTTCTCTAGGCAATAAGTAGCAGACATGAGCCTTTGAGCAAATCATTTCAATTCTCTAAGCCTGTTTCCCCATGTGTAAAATGAGAGGCTGGCCTACTTGACCACCAAGCTTTTTCTTATGACTCTAAATCCCATATCATCAGCTTCCCTCATCAGTTTACACTTTGACCTTTTTATCCAAAACAAACTACTCCTGAAGGTGAGTTTGCTTTCACCTCTTTTTTTTCTTTCTGAATTTTTTTAAACATTCTCAAAGAGAAAAGAATCATTAAAAACACAAATTCAGTGATTTTCTTATACAGAGAAAGTTCAGAATGAACACTTCCCAGGAAGGAAATGCTATGGCAAAATCATCCTCCTTCACCCTGCAGGTGCAAACTTTTAGAATATTACTAAGAAAAATGTTACCTGCTGACCAGACCCATTGAAAAAGCAAGGGTCAACTAGATCAAGGATATTAAAAAAATCAAAGGCCTTAGCACCATCCTTAAAGACCTGGATTTCATGGAGTATCTAATTACTTTCCACATACTGAGACAGAGTTATTAAATCACTCCTCAGCCTTCTCTGTTCCTGGTGGGATCTCTGTTTCCTTTAGTCTTTCTTCTTAGGACTTGGTCTTCCTATCTTGTCATATCAAGACTCCTTTGATCTCTTTCCAAATTCCCAAATTCACCTTTGATTTTAGAGTCAAGAAGCAGACATAATTCTCTATTAGGGGCTTGACCAGTGCTTTGTACAATAGAAGGATTATCTCACGTGAGATTTAAAAACAACTTAACCTCAGAATTAATATTATCAAGAAATATTAATGAGGTATCTTGGTATAATGGAAAGAGTTCTGAATTTGGAGTCAGTGAACCTGGATTCATATCCCTCCTCTGAACCTTACTACTTTTGTGACTCTGGGCAAGTCACTTAACTTCCCTAGGCCTAAATTTCCTCAACTGTAAAATGAGAGGATTGGATTAGATGGTCTCTGAAGTCCCTCCCAGTTCTATATATTTTAATCCTATGACCTATTAGGTATGAGTATCATCCTAAGCAATAGAGATGCAGAGAAGTATAAGATGTGGTGTCTGACCTAAAAGGACTATTCATCTAAATGGGGAGAACAAAGCAGAAATATATTTAATTTACTCATATATTTTTATGGATATTTTACTTGATCAGAATGGAGATTCTGTCCAGTGAAAGACTTCAAATTCTCCAGCCTTCCACATGTTCTCATACCATTCATATTTTTGTATAAAGTCATCCCAGAGCAAAGGAAGAATTAACCTGGCATCCATAAGATTTCATGGATTCATGAATTTAGTTTTTAAAAAGCAATTTGATAACTGTATTTCAATATAACTGCTTCCATTGCAATTCTATCTTTTATATACTTAACATCATTATTCTAAGGAGTCCATAGGCTTGATGCCTAGTCACCAGATTGCTAGAAGGGTCCATGGCATTTATAAATGAATGAATGAATGAATGAATGAATGAATGAATGAATGAACTGAAGAATCTCTACCCTAAAGAATCCACTTTCTGTGTTAAAATTTCTTCCTACTGTTCTTTTAGTATCTCAGGGGATCAATGTGATCCTTGGGCTATCCATTCATTGTCTCCCATTAGCATTATATGAATTGCCTCACATGCTACTATCACCTAACCCTAATTTCCACAATTCAGCAATGTGCCTCAAATAAACTTTATATATAAACCAGCACCTAGCACAAAGCTCTGCAAGTGCTAGTTGTTTAAATGAATATCTGATACATCCCAAGATATTCTGCTTGCATTATAACTATTTGTGCAATTTATATACACTCATTAGGCTGTAAGTAGTTTGATAATGAGGATTTTTCCATCCTCATCTTTGTATCCCTTGCTGTGCCCAGAATACTAGACATTTAATAAATATGAATAATTCAGAGTAAAAAAATAGTAAAGCTAATAAATGCTAAAGGAGTTCAGAGTAAGAAAAATAATAAATGCTATAGAAGTTCAGAGAAAGGAATACTTGGTTGTTAAGTGCTACAATAATCAGGACAGAGGGATGTCACAAAGAAATGCTGAGAGGCAGGCATTTAAACGGTGTATATGAGGGAGTGGAGATGGTTGGTCGGTGGTTTTCCTTCAGGACCAAAATGACATCACTATGTTAGGGTCAAGGTACAGAGTGTCCATCTACGGCTGATCAGATTAATGCAAGTTCAGCTGACTCAAATATAATAAGGAAGCACAAACAGCATTTAAAAAGATGAAATTGAGAAGAGTTGCCACACCAGACCAAAAATACACCAAGGAAAATTCTGCTGGAAGTGACACAAACTTGAACAGATTGAGGGATTGTTTTAACAACTGTCTCAGGGAGGGGAAGGTGACCAAAAATATAAGGAAAATGCCAGATAATATTACTAACTCAAAAAGAGGCTTAAGACATTAACAATGACTGATCTTTACACTAACCTTCACCTCTTTATAAGATTTCTATGAGACTGGTCTACATAGGTATTAAAGGTATCCATGACGAAAAATATGACAAGATATGGTAGAGGTAACATATCCTAAGGTTCCTGCCATGTAGGCTGGGCTACTGTTTCTCTAATGCCTGCCATGAACTCCCCATTACCCTATGGGTCACTTTGATTTTTTAAAATAAATTTACTTAATTAATTTTACATGCATTTATAATCTCTCCCTCCTACTGACCCCTGTATTGGACAAAAAAATAATAATAATCCTCATAGAAACATGCATAGTTTCACAATCCAATAAAACAAATTCCCAAATTGGTCACCCCTGAAAATGTATGTCTCTGAAGTTTTATTCACACTTCTTTGGCAGGAGATGAGTGTCATGTTTCATCCTCAGTCTTCTAGACTCATAGTTCATTACTACATTGATCAGAATTCCAAAGTCTCTTGAAGTTGTGCTAGTTCTGCTCATTTTACTCTACATAAGTTCATAAAGATCTTTCCAGTGTCCTCTGAGACTATACGTTTCATCATTTTCATGGTACAATTATATTTTATTATATTCATATATCATAATTTGTTTAGCCATCTACAATAGGAGAATATTACCTTAGGTTTGGGGTTGGTTTTCTTTTTTGGTATTATGAAAAGAGCTGCTAGAAATATTTTTGTAAACACAGTGTGTTTTTTTTCTTCTTTCTTTGATATCTTTGGGACCTAGTCCTAATAGAGGTATTACTGATTCAAAGAGTATGTTTGTTTTAGTAACTTTCTGGGCATTATTATAAGATTCTTCACAGTACTGCTGTGCCTGTTTTCCCATAGCTCTTCCAGCATTTGCCATTTTACTCTTTTGTCAGCTTTACTGTCTGATAGGTAAAAATTGAAGCCTCTAAGTTGCTTTAATTTCCATTTCTCTAATTATTAGTGATTTAGAGCATTTTTATGTAGCTGTCAATAGCATAGATTTCTTCCTTTGAAAATTGTCTGTTCACAGCCTTTGATGATTTATCTATTAGAGAATTATAATTAGTTTGAAATATTTTAATCATATCTCTACATATCTTGGATAAGAGATCTTCATTAAAATATGCTGCAAAGATTTTTCCCATTTACCTATTTTCCTTCTAATTTTAATGACATTAGATATGATTTCTCAAAAATTTTTAATTCTTCATGATCAAAACTGTCCATTTTCTCTTATGAAATTCTCTCTCTTACTTCTTTAGTAATGAACTCGTCCCCTATCCATAGGTCTGAAATGTGATTTCTTCCTTTCTCTTTTAATTTGTTTATAATGTGAGTTGTATATCTAGGTCTTATATCCATTTGGAACTTATTTTTGTGTGGAGTGAGATGTTGATGTGACTATAATTTCTGCCAGAATGCTGTCTAGTTTTCCCAGAAGTTTTTGTATTATGGGTCACACTGATTCTTCAGAGACTATGATGTACCAAATTCATGACCACACAGCCTCAGAGAGACAACACTGCTGTTAAAAAATAAAGAGGGCTTTTTTTCTCTAAGAAAATAGTGTCCTAACTCCTTTTTCCTGCCTCTCTCTAACCTTTCCCTCATTAGAATTCTTTGTCCATTCAGATTCTTTTGGTTTCCTTGTATATCATATTTAATGTGTATACCAACTTCTAATTCTGTATTTTAATTGCATTATTCATTAAAAGCCGGTCATTATTTCTATTAAAATTGATTAATTTTAATGTAAATAGTTACCCAGCAATTTCGGTTGTTTGTATTGATGTTCCATGTTATGTTTAAAATAAAACATTAATTTCTTTAAAAGGTTTCAGGATTAGCAAGCAGCTTTTCATCACTAAAAAACATTGCTTCCTTCTCTTCAGGTTTGGGTCCCATTCATTGTTCATCTCCAGTGCCTGTCCTCAATAATATTACTGATGTAATAACTCAATGAAATAGTAATCGAGGTGCCTGTCACAGTCAAATCAATGAAAATTTTTCATCCATTTATTATTTCCTGCATGGATGGTAAGACTGATTTACTTTGAATAAGAAATAGATAGCATTAAGTTGTTTCTGCAATATTCTAGACACCTGATGCAAAGCAAACAAACAAAAAAATGCCATTAACAGACTGGAACACCCAGAGGACTTCTCCCATTTGAACGCTGGTGAAAACATTTTCCATCATACTCTCTACATTTCTATATGAAACATTGTGTTATTCATGTTTCCACCTAAAATAGTTATATACTTATTTTTATTTCTCACTTAATATTAGTTATCAAAGAATCGCTTGAAAAGCATTAATCATCAATCATGTTAGGCACTATGTTTGGTGCCAGGGACACAAAGAAATAGAAGAAATAATCCCTGTCCTGAAATAGCTTACATTCTCTTGGAGAAAATGGCATATGAGCCTCTATCCTAAATACTCCAGTGGATTTATCATCTCATTCATTCTCATCCATCCAAGAATGAGGATCATGATCAATCTACACCGCCCATGTTATGAGATTTTTGTCCATGTTCCCCAATGATTCATCATGTGGGATTCATTCAATGTAGAATGAAGAGGTATCCAAAGAGGGTTAGGGCTGCCTGAGACCCCAAAATACCAACATGCCGGGTCCTGTTGAAAGAATTCCACTCAAGTCTTCTCAGCCAAGGAAAAAGTAGTTTATTGAAAGATATGGGGTAGACTCTTACAGAGCAAGTCTCTGCTAAGCTAGTCTATGGTGCTCTCACAGAGCAAGTCTCTGCTAAGCCATTTCAGGGCCTTATCACAGAGCAAGTCTATGTGCTAGGGCAATCTATGGCACTCTGCATTGAGAAAGTAGGCCTTCATCACTTTATTTCAAAGATGAAAGGGAATCAGTGGGGTTCTTCCATTCCCTATCTGTCTTGCCTCTCTCTTACCACCTGACCAGCCCATATGTCCCTATCATAATTCCTCAATGGCTTCCCTTATTCCTGATGTTCTTTGCCATTCCTTGTTGGTTACACACTACAGCTTCTTCATGCTCACAAGTGCCTCTCTAGTGCTTTTTGTGTGATAGTCATTATTTCATTCTTCTGAGGCAGTGGTCTTCTATGGCTCACTGAAAAATAGCAATGTTAGTGACATATTAGTAACTGACAAGATTAGTCTTTGCTTTCATGCTAAGTTTGGGATGAAAAATTGCAATTTCTGGAAATTTACAATTTATAGTTGGATGACTATCAAGTGTAAGGAGCACCAACTCTTCATGGGACAGCCCTGTTATGCCCCACAAGAGGGAAAACCAGTCAGTCAGCTGTCATTAGTCAAACCTGAAGAGAAATCCCTTTACCACTTCATTGTTCTATTCCTGACACTAGAATACTTGAGAGTATTGTCCATGAGAAATAGCCAGGTCTCCAAAGGGTAAAAGGTAATACCCTACCACTTGCATGAACATGAATGTATTAATACCTACTATGTTCCATTCACTATGCTAAACACTTTACAAATATTATTTCGTTTGAGAATCACAACTTTAAAAGGTAACTATTATAATTTTCCCCATTTTACAGGTCAAGAAATTGAGGTAGACAAGAGTTCAAGTGACTTGCCCAGGGTCATACAGATAATAAATGTCTGAGGCCAGGTTTGAATTCAAGTCTTCTTGACTCCAGGTATGAAGCTCTATCCCTTGAACCAGTGGTTCTCAACCTTCCTAATGCGGCAACCCTTTAATACTTGTATGTGGGTGTATCTGCATGTGGGTGGAACCACCTGGAGACGGATAGAGGAGCCGAGTCTTGGTTCCTAAGACCATTGGAAATATGTGTTTTCCTATGATCTTAGGCAACCCTTGTGACTCCTATGAAAGGGTTGTTCAACCCCAAAAGGGGGCGCAACCCACAGATTGAGAATCACTTCCTTAAACTACCTATCTGTTCCCTTCCTTTTTCCCCTTCCCTGTCCCATCCACAAGCATTTAAAAAGCACTGAAACACTGTGGATACAAAGAAAAGCCAAAAAAAAAAACTCCCTTGCTAAGAAATATACTGCTGAAAAGCTCTGTAAAGTAACTATCCAACTGCATGATGAAATCTGAGCAACAGACATTCTTCATCCATTTGGTCTTTCCTGTACGGATAGGCAGTCCAAACTACTTTGTGTTATTACAGATCTCTTCCAGGAGGCTCTGCAATGTTCTGAGGCTTGATATAATCAGCGCACTATCATCTGCAAACAATAGTATCTGGAAGACCTAACTATCCACAGGGAATATTTTCTTCCATCTAGATGGAAGGGGAAACCTCTAACAGCTGGAGGCATCATAGAGGGCCTCATAAAGAAGGTAGAACTTAAGCTAAGTGCTAAAGGGGCTTCTAACAGGCAGAAATGAGGAAGGGAGTGCATTCCAGGCACAGATAACAGTCAGTACAAAGGCACAGAGAAGGGAGATGAAGAAAAAAGTATGAGGAATGGTAAGACAACCAGTCTGGCTATACCTTAGTGTCAGTGAAGGGGACAAATGTGTTGTAAGGTTGGAAAGGTAGATGTGGCCAGGATCTGAAGGGCTTTAAACAACAAACAGAGCAGTCTGTATTCAGTCCTAGAGGTACATGAAAAGAACTCATGCCGGGTCATAAAGATCATCAAATAAAAGAACTGAGACTCGTTCCTAGGTGCTCAAATTGTTTTTAATGTTCTTTCCAATTCTCTAGGCTCATTGTCCCCAAGACAGTCTCTTTCCTGGAGATTCTAACCTTGAAATGATATGAACCTTTTCTTGAGAGAGCCCTTGTTGGAGGAAAGCCTTTTAAATGCCATTTTTTGGAATTAACAAACAATAAATAAAGTGGAGACTTGTATTGTCTGCCCCTGTAAGTCAATTGCGTGATTGTAAAGATGCAGTCTACTATAGAAAATTGCCTGCCTGTGCCTTTGAGTTATGAGCTAGGCCTGATTCAGGATAGAATTAGAATGAAATGAGACACTGTAGATCATCAAACATTAAACAACCAACAAAATTTCATGAAACAGAAGCATGTGAGAAGATCAAGTTAATCTTGTATTGCTTTCTTATTGATCCTATTTACAAGTAATTAATTTTGTCCTCTACCTGCCTTTGTGTTATAATTGCTTAAGTCATGGCTCTTTGTCTCTAAACTTAGTTCAGAGATTTAAATGGCTTGTAAAGAGTTAAATTTTTAAAATGCTGCTCTCCTTCTAATCACTGGTCTATTCTTGCCTCAAGGAACTTAACTGACTTTGGGGGAAGCATATGAACACAAGGGAGTAGGGCCTAATATCTTTACACCACTAAGTTACTCTTCAGGGATGTCTGGTTTGTTATCTTGCACCTGAACTCTCAGGAGGAAAGGAGGGAATTATTGCTAAACCCCACTACCAAACTTCTAATCAATCATGTTGTTCTCTGAACCTGAGCTTTATGATGAATGTGTTGTACCCAATCCCATGATGTCATCTACCCTCTCCTGTTCTTTATTCTAAATTCCCCAAAACCTACAAAAGGGGAACTATCCTTTGACTTGGTGTCTTTGGCATAAATGGAGGCAAACCATTAACCTATTTATTGACAGGCAGCGTGCTCCTGCTAATAAATGTTTTCTTGCTCAGAGAACCACCTCAGAGTATCCTTTTGTTAACTTTTACTCATGACACACTGAAAGGATATTCATCAAATATCCCACACTGGTTTAGGTAGATCCACTCCTGCTTCCTAGTCACATGCAAATATAGTTGGTCAGAAGGGTGTATTGACTCTCATGTCATTTGGATACAATAGCAAGTGTGAGGGGTACCAACTCTTCATGGAATGGCAATGTTATGCCCCATGAGATACATGAACCCTCAACAGAAGCTTGAACCCTAGTCCCCTGGACCAATTAAGTCTCAGGAAGAACTTCTCTGCCTTTCAGGAACACATTAGCCTAATCCATGTAGTAGGAAACCTAATAGATATAATCTATAATACATGTCATATTTCCATCAAAGAAATATAAATAGATAGAAGATAGATAGATAGATAGACAGACAGACAGACAGACAGATAGATAGATAAATAGATAGATAGACAGACAGACAGACAGACAGATAGATAGATAGATAGATAGACATTAGATAGATAGATAGATAGATAGATAGATAGATAGATAGATAGATAGATAGATAGATAGATGGATAGATGGATGGATGGATGGATTTTCTCATAAAAAAATTTTTAAAGAGAAGATGAGAAGCTACTGATGTTCTCTCCTTTTTAGGTTAGTAATATCATCTGTGGCTTTTTCTCCCATTCTTTTAGAATCTTCCACTCCATATCTTTTTTCAGATATATAAAAGTTTTTATAAATATATTTACAAAACTGGAAAAACATAAAAGTCAAAATAATATACACATGCTGATTCCTTTTCCACCAAGTTGTCACAACAGATATCTTTTACAACAACTCCTCAATGTCTTCAAGCTTTTGTCACCTCTGGCACAGCTTTTCTTAGCATGTCCTTGGTCTGAGAAGAGTGGCTACACTTTTCAACTTTAGCTTTTTAACTTTCTTTTCTATTTGTTCGGGTATCCTATCCAGAGCAGAGACTCAAATGTTTTGGTTCCGTTGCCATTGATGATGAAAAAAGATTGTTATAAATACGTTAACAAATCTGTTCCATTTCTTTTCTATTGGTGGTTGTTATGTCAGTTTCATCAATAAATGCTCTTAGAATGATATGGCTGAGTTGAGTCTCATGACAAGATTTCTATAGACTTGTTTTTGCTTCCACTGATGTTTGAGATTTTCCAAAGTAATAGCATTTTGTAACAATTCTTTGATAAGAATTTGCCATTTTTTTCTCTAAAATGTTTTACAAATAAGTTCATGTTATAAACTAGCATTGACCTTGGCTTTCCTGTCTTTCCACTTGGCATGGAGATGAAGCATTTATTGAGTGGAGGATTCTCAGCCCTTTTGACTTTATTGTGGCAACCACTTTATATCAGTTATATTTCTACAGTAAATGTCAATACCTTTACCTTTTTCCATTTCCAGTTTTTCATATCCAAGGCATATTTGAGTAGATGAGCTTTTGCAATTGTACATAGTATCTTCTTTTCATCTTTATTCTTCCTTCAAACGTGATGTTGATTTTGGTCTTTACTCTAATTAGAATTATCTAATTGCACAGAGAGCTAACTCTGATATGATTCCTGTATTACTAACCAGAATTTCCTATATATTCAACTATAACAAATTTCTTTTTTTTATGGTGCAGCTCAGTGCTTGACATTTCCAATACTGACTCTCTTTCTTAAAGAAAGAACTCATGATATGTAGGCATGAAGCTTTAAAATGAATGGCTTTGGGACAACTTCTTCATAGAATTTATTCACCTCTTCATTTTCTCCAGCTGGTATTGACACAAACTATAATAATCTTCACAGAATCATAGAATCACATAAGTTGAGAGTTAGAAGGGATCTTTATTGCCATCTATTCCAGTAGCAGTACATCCAAGTGGGCAAGCAATTAGAGAAGAGTGAGTGAATGAAACTCAATTGAGAGGTTAGGACTGGAGATGTAAATTTATTAGGCATAAAAGTAAGAGGACAAGCCATGAAAGTAAATAAATGTCTCTTAGTGTATACATAAATATGTAGGTACAGGTACATACATTCTTTTAAATTACCGTAATATGATCTCATGTTTATGTACCACTGTACAACTTCCAAAATGCTTTCCCAATGACAACCCTACAGTTGTAAGTCATACAATTATCATCATTCTCATTCCACAGATAAGAAAACTGAATCTCTTAACTTACCTCTGTTTCCCCATCCCTACTCAGAACATGTGCCAACATTCCCTGCCTGTTTTTAGTGAAAGCTGAGCTGGGCCCGTATCCTAATTGGCTGCTGAGTCAAAACTTACACTACCCCCTGGTTACACTCTTTCTTCAGGATTTTAAGCAGGAGAACAGCACTGAGCTGTCCAGAGGAAAAAGTCACCATATCCCACCCAGCCACAACCTGCCCTGACTAACAAAAACCAGTGCCTAGGATAGGGCTACCTCCCATTTGTATCTTTCTTCTGATACAGGGTATTCTGAGAACTTGGAAGGCCCAGAGTTCTGCTACTGCAGAGGCATCATTGGTGACTGTGATATTTCCCAGAGAGGCAATGACTGATGCCTCCACTGGGGGCAGTACCTGCACTGGAAAGTTCAATCATTTCTGAGAGAGTTCCTAAATAGGATCAGGAGTATTCGGGTGCTAAGGAATGCATAAGTGCCAGAGAAAGGTCACCAGAAAGATCAAACTCAGCTGATTGATCAGACAGTAACAATCAAGGTAAAATGTAGGCTAATTGGCAGGCCTACAAAAATTGCATGTTGTATTGAGACTTGAATATTGACTTGACTGTGCTTGTAATAGTAAGTGAGCTACTGAATTCTGTTATGGTCATTTTGTAATATGAACTGTGATTCTCTTGTGCTTATTCTGTCTTTTAAGTAGGAATAAATTTCTTGTCCTATATCTGGGTTTATGTTTGTACACTGAGTTTCTCTTTTACTTGCCCACCTTTTAAGGGGAAACAGAGCCAAATATATGTCCCTAGAGTAGCAGGGAGGATAGTGACAAGCCATTGAATATGAGAGGAAGGGAACCCGTTCTCCTGAAGAGAGTCAAGTTCCCTGAATGGCTGGGTCACAGAGCAGCAAGAGGTAAGTGTGCTGAAGGCCTTGTCAATCCCAGGAGCATCTACTTCTAGCATCTCTGCTAGATTGGAATGATTCTAACTCAGTTCTTGTTCTGGCTCCAGGGTTGGTGTCTGCTCAGACATATCATTCAGCTGTCATTGTTAACAATCTACACGTACCAAAAAGATCAGCATAGATCCAACATTCCCTTTGACACTGTTTGCACCTAAAATGCATCCTTTGGTCAGCCATTGTGGTTTAAATAACTTGTTGCTCTCTATAATTCTGCTTCTTACTAAATTTGTGGTTGGCCTAAATACTTTGGTTAAAACAACAAGGAACAACAACCATCTCAATTTGTAATTGTGTGGACTCTATTTTCCCAGGCTATTGTAATTCTACAGAGATTTTTTTAAAAAACCCTAGACCCATTAGAGTAGGCTTCCTGAATTAACCCTATTATACAGTAAATCCCTAGATCCTTAGGATGCCCACCTAGTTTATGTTAAATCCATTCTCACTGAGAAAATAACTTCATTCTGATGTACTTCAATTCTGTATTTACTTCAATTCTTCTGCCAGAGTCACTTGTCTGTCATTCCATCATAATTCTTACAGCTTTTCTACTAAACCAAAATAGCCCTATCTATAAAGTAATTTTACACTGCTAGTTTTTTAAGTTGCAGAATTTATATAAACCATTGGACAGAATCTGAATTTCTATCATTACTGCATCATCCCACTACATCTTATAATGGTGACTTTCTGAAATATTCTTAATGGGTTTTTTTACTTATTTTATTCTTTTTGCTGGTCTATTTAGAAGTCTTTATTCCAAGGCTCAATGCAAGCTTGTGCTCATAACATTATTATGCCTGTCTTTATAATTCAGAGCAGTCATGGCAGGGCATCCTTCAAGCCTGTCGTCTTGCTAGTTTCCATATCAGCAAACAAGTTTGCCTTTATTGTGAACTGGCAATCATTTTAAAAGGAAATCACCACATCCCTGTTTTGCCACCAGCATTTCTGGGGTCTCACCAAATGTGCCTTGTTTGAGTCATTCATAATATACAGTCTCCATCATTCCCCTGCCCACCACCAACCCAAGTATTTTTGGAATTATAGACAGCATGGGTTGTTTTCTGCTTCATCCACAGCAAATAACAAATGCTTTCTTTTTCATGATCTGGTTTATACACCCAGCTCTGTATATATCCCAAATCAAAAATTTAGTTAAATGGTGCCACCTGGTGACACAATGTTTGCATGTTTATGTACAAATCCCATGATGGAGAATGAAACCTCTATGCTGTGGAAACTTTATATAAATGTTAGTTATTGTTTTATTATTGATATTAATCCTGATCAAGTCACTTAACCTCTATCTGCTTCAGTTTCCTCAACTGCAAAATGGGAATTATAATATCACTTACCTCCCAGGGTTGTTGTGAGGATCAAATGACATATTTATAAAGCTCTTAGCACAGGGCCTAGAACACAGTAGATGTTTAATAAATGTATGTTTCCTTCCCTTTTTTAGTGCTAACAGAAACTTAAATCACAGCACTCTGTTCTGTCTGTCAAAAAGCATATATTGTATTTAAATTAAGATAGCTACAGAAATAATAATTTGTACTATGGGGGATTTTTCTTCTGTTCTTCAGAATCATACAGGTGAAAAAGACCCAACAATTCATTCATTCCGATCACCATACCCAAATATATGACTATTGACTGCATTATTCAGACAGATTGAACACTTCTAATGAAAGCAACCTTGCTACCTCAACCCAGCTCTTAGATAGATAGATAGATAGATAGATAGATGGATGGATGGATGGAGGGATGGAGGGATGGAGGGATGGAGGGATGGAGGGAGAGAGAGAAATAGAGAGAGAAAGAGAGAGAGAGAAAGAGAGAGAGAGAGAGAGAGAATCTCAAAATGGGAGGGGAAGACCCTCAGGGTTGCTTGCCAAAAAAGAACAGGTTACTATTTACTACTTACATTCACTCTGTGCTAAGAAGGCAGGGATCTATTGTTGTCCAATCTATGAGCTCAGACTTGGTCTTTGAAAAAGAAATCTAGCCAGTAAACCCCAACTTAATGAGGCAGCTTTCAGCCAACAAAATGTACCTTCTGTTGGGCAGAGTACCCTCAGGTGAAGGGAAGGAGATGGAGGAGAGGGAGAGAGGGAAGGGGGGAGAGATCTTTTTTTATTAAAGAGGCCATCCCTTGACTCATTCCTTAAAGAAGTCTAGTCACTGAATGGGCATTACATCACTCAAAGTGAGAACCTGAAAAGACCTTGGCCTAAAAGGACCAGGGTCTCCCATTGCATCCTGGACTATCTCCAGTCATCCTGATGAATATCAGGCCACTGGGCCCAGATGGCTGTGGAGGAGAAAGGAAGGCTGGTGACCTTGCACAGCCCTCCCTCATTCAAATCCAAGTTAACTTCAAGTCATGTCATCATTCCCTGATGTCATGGTCCTCTTCGAGAATGAAGGACAAAACACTAGATAGATAGATAGATAGATAGATAGATAGATAGATAGATAGATAGATAGATATGCATATGCATATATATGTCTATGTGTATCTATATGATTTTGTGGACACCTCTAATTGTTAGAATGGGCAGCTAAGTGGCACAGCGGATAGAGTGCCAAACCTGGAGTCCAGAAGATTCCTCTTCCTGAGTTCAAATCCAGTCTCAGACACTTACTAGCTACAAGATCCTGGGCAAATCATTTTACCCTCTTTGCTTCAGTTTGCCTCAGTAAAATGAGCTACAGAAGGAAATAGTGAACTACTCCAATATGTTTGCCAAAAAAAAACAAAAAAGAGGGGTTCATGAAGAGCCATACATGAACTAAAAATGACTTTTAAAGTTGCTAAAAAGTTCTTCCTTGTATCATGCCAAAATGTGTCTCACTAAAACTTTCACCCATTTAGTCCTGGTTCTGCTCTCTAGAGCTATAGAAATCAAGTCTAACCATTCTTCCTGTGATTGCCCCATAAATATGTGAAGACAGTTCCCATTCTGAGCCCCTACAAGTGCCCTCTCCTCCATGTTAACCATCAATCACTCTTCCTCATATGAAATAGCATCCAGATCTCCTGCCACGAATTCCTGACCACCTGCTATAATTTTAATCATAGAATCATAGAATAATTTAAGATTGGTAAAGGATCCTAGAGATAATATTATCATACTTAGTCATATTACAGAGAAGAAAACTGAAACCCAATAAAATTGTGACTTGTTTTGTCATGATTCTTCTTAATATATATGGCCAGGGGCTGAAAATAACACTTTTCATGTAGAATAATCATTCATTGCTGAGTCCAGTAGGACTATAACTTCCTTGTTCTAGAAAAAAGATTTGTCTTAACAGTCAAAGGTTGCATTAGCTTTTGTGATATTGTGTTTATAGTCAACTAAAACCCCCATGTCTTTTTCATATGGTTTCCTCTGTCTTTTACTTCTGCAGTTGAGGTTTTCAGAACTTAGAAGGAGGACTAAGGCCCAATAGAACTGGCCATCTTGTTGTTACTAATACTTCCATCATTCATTTCTATGCCTTTGCACTCTGATAGCTCTTCCTTTCACACGAGGGGAAGAAGGAGATGGATTAGAAATTTATTTTTCCATTTCCCTACTCCAGCAGAAATGACGGCTGCTCCAATATGGCAGCAAGTCTATAAAGTCATCAACGTGACTCTGAGTCTGGATCCCTAGACCCTGCTTCTCTTTCCCTGAGAACAGGTGATCAGTTATCTGAGATGGAGGCTTTCAGGTTGAGAAGCAGCCTCATGAGTTCAAGAGGTCTGAAGGTGCTGGCTGTACTATTCAAGGTGCTATCAGTAGCTACTACAAAGCTTCTCAGGGAAGAAGATGACCTCTTATATGACCTCTTACAGAATTAGGTCAAGCCATGGCCTAACTTTAAGGAAGAGGGAGTTGTTCAGAAAGTGTAGAGCTAAAGTGAAGGAGAAATGATTGTTCAGCAAGCCTACTTAGTGTCATGTTTTAGCATCAACTTCCTAGGAGAGTATAATAATTTTAAGTTATGGGTTACCGTATATCATGTTTTAACTCTTTGTCACTGCAGGCTCATTTATGGGGTGCAGATATATAAAATACATCCGGTGTTCAATGGTTATTTTGCCCTTAGAATTGTAGTTATAAAGTGGCTCATTCTCATGCCTCAGAGTGCAAAATTTTCTAAGAGTGATCTGGGGGTTAAGCTCCCATCCCCGTGCTATGAAAAGTCCCTTCCTCCTCTGTGGTTCCAATTACACAATGAAGAGATGGGCAACATGAAGACAAAGTTGACCACAAGTGTTTATGAGAATATTAAATCTGACAGGTGCATTCTTAACAGAAAAACAAAAACTACAATTAAGTGGATGTAAAGCCATGCACTAGCAGCTTCCCAAAAGAATGCTACTGTGAACAGCTTTTGAGGTTTGGATTGCACAGTGCAGTGAACACTCCATTTATTCCATTACAAATCAAGTAATCATTCAATCAATTCACAATACAATAATCAATCTTCCACTCACCAGGCAAGTAAAGATTAACTTAATCAATCACTTATCTAACAATCAATCACTAAATACAATCATTAGAAAATTACACAAACCCTCCACCCCTCGGCATCCAGTAAATTTCAATTTCATCACATGGTTCAATATCCAAGGAGAGGCCTTTTCTTCATCTTGACCTGGAGTGATCTCTCAGATTCCCTGGATCCCCTTCCATGGTCCCAGCTCTGACAGTCACCTGAATTCAGAGGCAGACAGCTCCCATGTTCTTATCCAGTCCTCCGGGCAGTCCCTGGAACACACTGAAGTTCACAGGGTCCAGCACATCACAAACCCTTCACCATTTCTGTTGGCAGGAACTCAAGGATCCATCAAGCCACAAACAAACAAATCCTTATCTTGGTCATGCTTCTTCAGTCCTCCAGCAGTTCAGCTGACCACAGGACCCAGTAGAAATCTCAGCCTTCCAGGCAGCAACCACTTTGGCCTTCACCAGATTCTGGTCTCAAGAAAACTCCAACTCAGTTCTCAGTCCAGCAGCCCAGCTTCCAGATGCTGGGACAATTCTGCTCCCTCTACCAGGAGCCACCAGGAACATTCTTGATTCTGCCTATCTGTCCTCTGGAGCTCTCCTTAAATACACACACTGGCCTATATTCGCCAACCCTGTCCTGCAACAGGAGGCAGAGTTCACGCCCTTTGCCATAAATTATTACATGTCTGTATCAATAATGAGATATTCACAACACCCATGATGGTTATGAATATGTTGGTGTAGTTTTGGATCACAAAATATAGCAAACTCTCCACATGGAAGGCAGAACCAAGGTCTTTATTCAGAAACCATAACACTGAGTCCCAAAACCAGAAGGACAAGTCCCAAAACCAGAAAGCCAAAGTCATTATAATGGTCACAAA
>CM053596.1:86042085-86060886 GCA_028646575.1 Pseudocheirus occidentalis | reverse complement strand
ATGAGGAGATTGCCCCAGGTGCTTCCAATCCACTCTCCTCTCAACTCCAGCTATGATTACTCCCAAGGAGTTAACTGGAAGTAAGGAGCTAAGCCTTTGAGGTGCCAATAGAAAGGGGCATGGAAGATCTTCTGATTTCATTAACATTACAATGTCTTTTGTATTTTAAGCTTTTCTTTTGTGTGAAGGCAATAAATAGCTGTCCCATACATAATCTACATTGTATATTACACACCTTTCTAATTCCTTTAATGGGGATTTGAAACTTGAGCTAGACTTAAATTTTATGTGATTTTCTCTGGTGTTCCAGGGTAGAGGGCCAGAGCAGATAGTTGGAGTAAAAAATATTAGGTCGTTTAAAGTTCAGCCTTCTCAGGACTGAATCAAGTCCCCAGGTCAAGTCCTAGAATCCCTTAATGTAAGCGAGCATGCCAGCCTGTCTGGGCCAACACCTGTCTGTTATTAACACTTTATCTTATCTCCCTCTATAGATTATAAATTCTTTGAGGACAGGGATTCTTCTTTTTCTTTTTTCTATTTGTCTTCAAATCCTAGCTCCCAATATAATGCCTGTCATAGTATCCTTCATAAATTACTGTTGATTGATTGATCTACTTTACAACCATCCTTTAAAAAAAATTATTCCTTTGGCTAGCAGTGTCTTTCATGCTATCAAATTTAATCATAAATCAATAGAGAAGAAACACATCTAATTCCATTCCTTATTCAACACCTTAAACAACATTGAAGTGATGAGAAAATAATCACCATGTAATTATCATCATTTTTCTCAAGAGCCTTCCGAATATGTCAAGTCCATCTTCTTGCTGATCTGTGAACACAAAACTCAAATTCCCACATCTAAATCACTTCATTTTCTTTGCCTAAAATCCCTTCCTTCCAACCTTCCCCTTTTACAAACTCTATCCATCCTTCAAGGCCCAGCTCAAGTCTATCTCCAGCATGAAGCCTTCCTCAACTACCAGCTCAAACTGATCTTCCCTTCACTGGACTCTAGTAGCATTTCTAGTCTAAACTCCATAATATAACACTTGGCTGATATTTGCTATACTTACTTTTATCTTACAATTCTTGATAGACTCCCCCCTCCCATCTTTATAGAGTAAAGGGTATAGAAAATTGCATATGCTATCAGACATTACTGTTGATATATTGGTTGTTTTTGCTGAATTTTTTCCCTTAAAAATCGTAAAATATAGTTCAGACTTTTATCCCTCTTGCCTGGATATCCTAATTGGTCTCCCCAATTGCTAAGTCTCTCTTGACTCCAATCTTTCCTCCACACTCCTGCAGTGATTTTCCTTAAGCACAAATCTGATGATGTTACCACTCTCTTCAATAAATTCCAGTGGCTCCCTGTTATCTCTAAGAGAAAAAAAAATAAACTCCTGAGTTTGGCTTATAAAACTTTATATAATCTGGCCCCAATCCGTCTTTCTAGAATCAGTATATATTACTCCCCTTCCTTTACTCTATGGTCCAGCCAATCTGGCTTTCTCTCAAGTATTCACACATAACACTTCATCTCCCACCTCAATGACTTTGACCATGCCACATGCCTAGAATAAGCACAAAGAAAAAACTTAATAAATGCTTGGTGATTGACTGTTTTTATGATAGATTGAAAGGATAGCTCACTGGCTAGAAGAGACAAATGGGGATATATACACATATAAAGATGATGTAAAAGCAAAATCTTCACAAAAATAAGTTAGGGAAAACTTCCATTTCTTGGTTTTCATATGCATTAATCAGTATGCTCTCCTAAACGAAGCCATAAGCTCCTAGAGGGCAGGAACTCTATACTCCTCATGTATATGCTCAATGTTTCAAACAATGCCTAGCAAAAGGTAAGCGCTTAAATACTTGTTGATTGATGTATTCTTATTATACTACAGCTAAGAAATATGAACACATAACCTGTGCATCTCTGAAAAAGGTTTTTGTGAATGGAGGAATGCCTTTTTAGAGCCAAATCCATTTCAACTCAGTTAAGTATTACAGTAACTGCTCAGATCTAATATTATAATATTCTCTCATGTATTAATAAAGTCTCATTTGTAATTTTCAGTTCCTAAGGTTAGCAGTACCTAAAAATCAAGAAGAGGTGAGAGTCAATTAAATTAGAATCCATATGAAGGGAAAAGAAGGGAATGAACTTTTTTATATAGGACCTACAATGTGCCAGTATGACTGTGGGGACTTCATGCATGCTACAGACTCTGAGAAACTTCACTGAGTCTCATTATGATAAAATAACAAAGATGAAAAAATTGCCATTAAAACTAATAAAGATGATATTAAATATTTTCAGACATATCCTATGCTACAGTGAAATATAATTTTCAAAGGATTAAATAAAATGGCTATTGAAGTAAAATGTAGAGAGGCTTTTTTATCTCATATTAAATAAAGTCTGGTGAAACTTTTGTATAGTCAAAGCTTGTCCTCCACTGGTGATTAACACTCAGATGTCCACAACACACACAACACTACAACACGACAGTAAATTTTAAAGTGGTGAATGGAAAGAGAATCCTAGGACCAGAAGTCTGTAATGATAGGACTGCTTCTACAGCTGGGACTGGACCAATTTCTGGGAAACCAAGTCACTGGGCAGAGTCTCATGAACAGCCAAATAACCCTTCTCTCCCAAACGCCTCAAGGATATAGGCAGAATAGATGACCCTCCCTTAGGTACACCCAACCTCCTTTGCCACCCTCACCTCACAGCCTAAACCGAGACACTGGCAAAGGCCCAGCTGACCTCTACAATCATACCATCCTGACAAGATGTAGCTAACCATGCCTACATGAATGCATGGGCAAGCACTAATTACTACTGCAAAGTAAACCAAGAGTTACTGAGACCTCAATTCTGGCCAGGGCTCTACCATGTACTAGCAATGTAAGCTTTCTTAAATTATGCTATTAAGCCTTGGTTTCCTCATCTGTAAATAGAACTACAGCCAGCCATAGTCCTACACACACACATGCATATACACACATGTACATGTTGGTTAGGCTAATAGTATTTTATTTTTTCCAAATTATATGTAAAGACAATTTTTAGCATTCATTCTTACAAGATTTTGAGTTCCAAATTTTGCTCCCTATTTCCCTCCCCTCTTCTTTTCCTGCCTCAGTCAAAGTGAGAACTCAGAAAGATCTTAGCAGGCTTAGCTTAAAAAGGCCAAGGTCTCCCACTGCATTGTGGGCCACCTCCAGTTGTCCTGATCTATATCTGGCCACTGGACCCAGAAGGCTCTGGAGGAGAAAATGAAGCTGGGGACTTTGCACAGCCCTCCCTCACTATAAGCAAATTTACTTTCAAATCATAGCATTAATTTCCTAATGTTACGGTCCTTTTCAAGAACAAAGGACAAACCACACAATCTTGACCTAAAAGCCAAGAAATCTGTCCTGAAGATTTGATTGGTCCAGGAATTAAGACTCCTTGATGTGACTTCCTGTTCACTTAAGGACATAAAAGGGCTCACCTGAGTAAAGCGGAGCCCTTCAGACTTGGAGGATGTCTCAAGGCCAGTTGAGTCACCACACCCTGCCCTGCTGCCCAGACTCACTTCCATAGGGAGGCAAGGGAAGCCCATGACTCCTCAAGCAGTGTTGCATCCTTGCTGAATAGCCTTTCCATGGCTAAGTAAACCTCCTTTTATTGACTGATGGACAGCCACTGAGCACAGCATTTCATTCCAACAGCCCCTAAGCCAGGGGACAGCTTGATTTAGGTTCAGCCTACAAGAAGTCAACACCTGCCCAAGCAGGAATAAGGAAGGTCATTTATTAAGATGACATGGCATGCTGCAATGAGGACGAGATCTCCCTCCAGTTAGGAGATCCGGACTCAAGGCCCAACTCCAACACGCACTAGTTGACACTGATATATCACTCGGTCTCCCTCAGAAAAGATTTCCTTATCTACAAAGTGGAGATATTAATGACTATGCTACCTCTCTCACAAGAGGTATTTTGTGAAGAAAACACCTTGTAAACCTTAAAGCAGTGTATAAATATGAATCCTTATAACCATAATTGTCTTCCATGTCGAATCAATAGTTCCCTATTGAACTAGTTCAAATTTCTGCCACAAATAACACAACAATTGCTAATTGCCAACGTTTATATGGTATTTACTATGTGCCAAGCGCACTACAATTATCTCATTCGGTCTTATAACAACCCTAGGAGATAGATACTATTATTATCCCCATTTCACAGATGAGGAAATTAAGGAAAACAGATTAAGTGACTCAGCCAGAGTCACACAGCTGGTAAGTGGCAGAGGCCAAATTTGAACCCAGATCTTCCCTATTCTGAGCTCAGCACTCTATCCACTCTGCCACCTTGCTGCCCCACAAGCCTGGGAGGAGAAAGATCCTTCATTGTTAAGGTTTCATGAGATGTCATCTTTTTTGTACACTTGGTTCTCTGTCACTGTTTGTTTAGACATGGTACAGTGGCATAAGCTCTGAATATGGACTTAATGGGACTGAATTCGAATGTTGGCTCTACCTCATAGTGACTACTGTTTTGTGAAGCTGATTAGCTTTTCTGGGTTTTTGTTTCCTCATTCGTATTGGTGAAAGAGGTTTCATTTAATGGTCTGTAAGGATCTCTTCTAGATTTAAATCTGGGATTAGAATGTTAGGGGTATATTGCCAAGGATGGAGTTTTCTAGACAGAAAGGTATATAGTTAGTAGTAGATTGTTCTCCCAGAGCATCTTAATTCCACCACCAATATATGGGTACCCTTATTCCCAAAGTCATGTTCCCACTGAGCTTTAGTGTTCTTAATAAAGTGGTCCCATTTTATTATTAGTGAGGTTGGACTATTTTAATGTAATTTATTTACATTGTAAATTTCCCTTTTTTAATTGTCTTTTTTAATTATTAATTTATTTTAGTTTTCAACATTATCTTCCACAAGATTTTGAGTTCCAAATTTTCTCTCCATCTCTCCCCTCCCACCACCTCAAAATGGTGTGCACTCTGATTACCCCTTCCCCCAATCTTCCCTCTCTTCTATCATGCTTCCCCCCTCCTCCTCCTATCCCCTTCCCTTCTATTTTCCTGTAGGGCGGGATAGATTTCTATACCCCATTACCTGTAGATCTTATTTCCAAGTTGCATGTAAAAACAATTTTTAACATTCACCTTTAAAACTTTGAGTTCCAAATTTTCTCCCTCCTTCCCTGCCCACCCTCACTGAGAAGGCAAACAATTTGATATAGGCTATACATGTATAGTCATGAAAAACCCTTCCATAACAGTCATGTTGTAAAAGATTAACTACATTTCCCTCCATCCTATCCCACCCTCCATTTATTGTATTTTCTCCTGTGATCCTGTCTCTCTTCAAAAGTGTTTGCTTCTGATAATCCGCTCCCCCAATCTGCCCTCCCTTCTATCATTCCGCCCTCCCCCCTTTCTTAAACCCTTCCCTCTACTTTCCTGTAGGGTAAAATAGATTTTCGTACCCAATTGAGTGTGTGTTATTCCCTCCTCAAGCCAAATTTGATAAAAGTAAGGTTCACTCATTCCCTCTCACTACCCCCCTTCCCCTCCACTGTAAAAGTTGTTTCCTGCCTCTTTATATGAGATAATTTATCCCATTCCTCCTCTCTCTCCTTCTCCCAGTACCTTCCTCTCTCACCCTTTTATTTTTTAGATATCATTCCTTCTTATTCAACTCATTCTATACCCTCTGTCTAGACAGACAGACAGACAGATGGACAGACAGATAGAGAGAGAGAGAGAGAGAGAGAGAGAGAGAGAGAGAGAGATTAAACAGATACAAATATATATTCCCTCCAGCTACCCTAATACTGAAAAAGGTTTCATGAGTTACAAATATCTTTCCATATAGGAATGTAAACAGTTCAACTTTAATAACTCCCTTATAATTTCTCTATCCTGTTAACCTTTTCATGCTTTTCTTGAGTCTGTTTAATCTATCTCCTTGACCTAGGAACTCTGGAATTTGGCTACAATATTCCTAGGAGTTTTCCTTTGGAGATCTCTTTCAAGAGGTGATTGATAGATTCTTTGCATTTCTATTTTACTCTCTGGTTCTAGAATATCAGGGAAATTTTCCTTGATAATTTCTTGAAAGATGATATCTAGGCTTTTTTTTTAATCATGGCTTTCGGGTAGTCCAGTAATTTTTAAATTATCTCTCCTGGATCTATTTTCCAGGTCAGTTATTTTTCTAATGAGATATTTCACATTGTCTTCTTTTTTTTTCATTCTTTTGGTTTTGTATTATAATTTCTTGATTTCTCATAGAGTCATTAGCTTCCATTTACTTCATTCTAATTTTTAAGGAATTATTTTCTTCAGTGAGTTTTTTAAACTTTCTTTTCCATTTGGCCAATTTGTTTTTTAAGCCATTCTCCTAATTGACTTTTTGAACCTCTTTTGTCATTTGGATTAGTCTATTGGTGGGGTAGTCTATTTTTAAGGTGTTATTTTCTGCAGCATTTTGGGGATCTCCTTTAGCAAACTGTTGACTCATTTTTCATGATTTTCTTGCATCACTCTCATTTCTCTTCCCCATTTGAACTCTACTTCTCTTAATTTTTGAAGTCCTTTTTGCGCTTTTCCATGGCCTACAAGTAATTCACATTTTTCTTGGAGGCTTTGGATGTAGGAGCTTTAACTTTGTTGTCTTCTTCTGGTTTGGGTTTTGGGATTTTGTTTTGGTTTTGATTTTATATGTTTTGATCTTCTTTGTCACCAAAGTAAGATTTTCTAGTTTTAAGCTTTTTGTTTTGTTTTGTTTTGGTGGGGTCTTTTGTGCTGTTGCTCATTTTCCCAGCCAATTACTTGACTTTTTAGCTCTTTTTTAGGGTTGGATTCTGTTTCCAGTGTGGAGAATATACTGTCCCACACTTCAGGGGTTTTGTGCAGTTATTTTCAGAGATATTTAAGGACCAATAAATTTTCATTTCTTCCAAGGTGTCATGATCAAAGGAGATGTGTTTATTCCTCTCCTGGCCTCTACTCTGGTCTGTGAGTGACCACAAGCACTCTTTTCTGCCTTTGAACTATGAGGAGGATTCCCTCTCCACTGATACCACAAGCTCCATCAGGCCACCCAGGGCTGTGACCCAGATCTAAATACTGACAAGGCAAGAGAACACTACCTCAGTGCTAGCAAAGAGATCCCTGTAATTCCCCTCTGATCAGCCACTCAATCCCCCTACCATCTGTAGACCAAGAGCACTGGAAGCAACCACTACCAACAACATCACCACACCACCACCCAAGGACTGGGCCAAAACACATTCCTCTCTCATCCAGCTCTGATGGACCTTTCTTACTGACTTGGCATTTGTGGGTTGAGAAGTCTGGAAAATGCCATAGCTATCAGTGATTCAGTCCCTTGAGGCCTGCTCTGCCAGGCCAGTCTGTGCTAGTGCAGGTAGCCTTAGTCTCATTCCTCTCCCAACCAGGTACAACAAACCTTTCCTGTCAACCATCCAGATTGTCTTGGGCTGGAAATTTGTTTCACTCTGTCATTTTGTAAGTTCTGCTGCTCTAGGATTTGTTTAGAGTCATTTTTCACAGGTATTTGGAGGGGCTTGGGGCAGAGTTCAAGCAAGTCCCTGCTTTTATTTTGCCATCTTGGCTCTTCCCACCCCCCACCCTTTGTTTTTTAATGACTCCTATCCTTCAACCAACTATTTTTGGGGATTAGGAAGGAGTCAAGTTTGTTTACTTGTATCAGTTCCTCATAGATGCTCTATATCACATTGCAATTCAATATGTTTGCTTTGTCATCTTTAATTTCTTCTTAAGCTAGAAAGTTTATACAGTTTGATTTCTATGCTGAATTTATAGTTCAATATTTAAACTACTGCTTATTTTAAAATTTCATTAGATCTCTATAGAGATGACTTTTCCACATCTGTCAATAAATCATGAATTTTGCATGTTGTAGTAAATTGCATGCTGGACTTGGAATCAGGAAAACTTGGTTTTAAATCTTGCCCCTAACATTTATAAACTCTGTGACCTTGGCTCAGTCATTGAACTTCTTTGATCCTAGGTTTCATAATCTGTAAAACAGAGACATTAATACCTGCAGTACCTACCTCACAAGGCTGTTGTGGGCATCAGATGAGATAATATGTGAAACATTTTGAAAACTTTAAAGCATTACATAAATGTGGGCTATTATTAGTACCTTCTATGTATAATCAATATTGTGCTTGTATTGTGAAATTTATTATTATGTAAATATACATGTCCTTTAAAATAACCCTAGCTACCAATATTCTAAAGCTATTTATTTATAAAACAACATCAGTCTAACTTGCTTTGTAGCCAACGTAGCACTCTACATCAACCAAGAAATAGCAAATATTTATCTTAGAAAAAGTTAAGTAGTATAGAATTTTAAAAAATCAGTGAGACCCACCATCAGAGATCTCCTGACAAACCAAACTTGAACCATTAATAACTACTACTCTTTGGGTCTGGTCATTTAACTAGTGCAAACTCTATCTAATTGCAGTTCCAATATAGGCTATAATCTAATTTCCATCTTTTCATCTTTTCCATAAGAGTATTATGACAGAATTTATCGAATACTTTGCTAAACTATATCTACTGCATTTTCCTGATAAACTTGGCACCATAAACAAGGAATATGGTTTTTCTGATATGATCTCTTCTGGATGAAGCCATGTTGGCCCACTGTGGTTATAGCTTCTTTTTCTAATGTTCATTAACCATCATTTTAATAAGAGAGACTATAAATTTGCTAGGAATCAAAATCAATTACAGTATGCAAATTTCATTCTTTTCCCTTGTTTGAAAATTGGAACATTTGCTGTTCTCCAGTCCTGAAGTACCTTTTTCCCCTCTTCAAGGTCTTCAATATGTTAGAAACCACATCTGCCAGTTCTTTTAGTACCTGAGGATATAGTTCACTTAGACCAGGTAACTTAAACTCAAGGGAAACGAGGTGCCCTCTTATAATTTTTTTTGTCTTTTTTTTAGGTTAATTGGGGTCAAGTGACTTGCACAAGATCACATGGCTAGTAACTGTTAAGTGTCAGAGGCAGGATTTGAACTCAGGTCCTTCTGACTCCAGAAGTGCTCTACTCACTGCACCATCTAGCTGCCCCAAAAATATGCTTCTGCCAATTTCAGTCCATCAGTTCCCTTCTTTTTCCTTTTTGGAGGGGGGAATGCAAGGGAATTGGGACTAAGTGACTTGCCTGAGGTCACAGGGCTAGCAAGTGTTAAGTATCTAAAGTCTCATTTGAACTCAAATCCTCCTAACTTCAGAGGAGGTACTCTATTCACTGGGCCATTACTGCACTACCTAGCTGACCCTATAATCTTCTTAATTCTCTCAGGCGTTAACTCCCTATGTCTGTAGTCTTGTTTTGTTTTATCCTTTCAAACAAATTCTCCTTCCCCAAAGGTTCAGCACCATCTCAGTCTGTTCAGGGTCCAACATTCAATGGATGGACTTGAAGGCCTTTGGGAAGGGGAAGCTACCACGGAAGGCCTCAAAGTGGAGGAAAAAGAGAAGGAGGAGAACTCGGGATCAGGGACTGTTTTTTGCCTTTCTCTGTATCTCCAACACTTAGCACCATGTCTGGTATGTTGTAGGTTCTTAATAAATGTTCATTGATTTGCTGACTGATTCAAGAGTGAGCAAGTTGATAGACATGTTAGGACCTACATTGCCAAAGGCATGTCAGACCTCAAAAATGGCCGTGGCAGCCAATCTGACTCCCAGAATTCACTAGTTTAGTAATGTGGAGCTTGTGAGAGAGATCACTAAGAAGAAAGAGGAAGAGCTTCCATCTTGGGAGCCATGTGGAAGCCCAGTACCAGCTTGAGATATTAGAGGAGCTTGCCCTGGCATGGGCTGCCATTCTCCCTACCCTGCAGCCCCTACTCACTGATAATTTCTCAGGTTGTTGTATAAAATGGAAAGGAGAAGCTTCAAGTGGTACCAGTGGAAACACCCAAGACTGGAGAGGAGCAGAACACACATGGAATCCCTCAAAACTTTTTTTTCTCCCACATCTCTTGTGAGAAGCAGTTCTCCAGGAATCAGTCCATTCTCCTCTCCCAGTTCAAGAAAAGGATATAGATCTAAATGGAAACTTAAGAAGAAAATATTGAAAAACAAGTGAATGAAGGAAAGAATTATAAAAACCTATGTAACTACATGAAATAGTTGTGATTAATAATGATGAGACAAAATACCAAAATGCCTGGGATACACCTAAAACAATTGTCACAAGAAAACCGTTATCCCTATAAACACAGACCAACAAAAGTGAAAAAGAGAATGTTGACGAACTGAATGTACAACTTAAAAATTAGAAGGCCAACAAAAAAACAAACTCCCAAAAAGAAAAAAAATGGAAGAAATTTTGAAAAATAGAGGAGATAGAAATAAATTGAAAATCAGAAAGTCCATAGAACTGATCGTTTTAAAACTGGTTCTTTGAAAAGGCTAACGAAATGTATAAGTCCTTAGCAAATCTGATTAAAAAGAAGAGGGAGAAAAATTAAGTCAATAAAATATAATAAATAAAAAGAATTACCAAAACCTACCATGCACAGTTAAATGCCAACATAACTAAGAATCTAAGGGAAATAGAGAATTATCTCCAAAAAAATGAAATACCCAAATTAACAGAACACTTAAATAGAGAAATTTTAATGAATTTTCATAAAAGGAAATCGAACAAGCTAAGCCTTACTCAGGGGAAGAGTTGGGGAAACAAATTTATCACAAGAGAGGATAGATGCCACTTTCAGATTTGCTTTCTATTCAGACTTTTTGCTGCTCTTTTAGCCTGAGCTTTGGCACAATACTTGGTAAACATATCTGGTGCCCGGTAGGAAAGTGTGGCTGCAGTTGACTCTGTTTTGTTTATTGTCTGAGACCCCTACTGGCCCTATACAGGTTTACAGCTCAGCTCTCTAGTTCATTTATTCGAGCACTGTATGTGTAATGTGTGTATGTCCCTCATCCCTATAAACACACATCTATTTAGTTAACTTAATTTTTCTCCCTCTTCCTTTTAATCAGATTTGCTAAGGAATTATAAATTTTGTTAGCCTTTTCAAAGAATCAGTTTCAAAATTACCAGTTCTATGGACTTTCTGATTTTCAATTTATTTCTATCTTCTCTATTTTTCAAAACTTCTTCCTTTTTTTTCTTTTTGGGAGTTTGTTTATTTGTTGGCCTTCTAATTTTTAAGTTGTACATTCAGTTCATTAACATTCTCTTTTTCAGTTTCATGGTAAATTTTATATATAGGCTCATGGTAACACTACATAAGATAATTAAAAAGGATGAGAAACACAATTCAAAGTTAGGGAGACAAGAAAAAGGAAGCTGGAGGTGGATGCCAAGGTGCCAAAATGGTAAGAAGGAGAATAATGATTTCAGAGCTGATGACACGTCACAAGTAGCTCTCTAGGGAAGCTACTGAAAAATAGGACAAAAGTCTTGCAAATTTAATCAAGAGGGTTTTAAACTGAAATGCAAAGGGAGGAAGAAAACTGCCTACACATATCCACTATGCTCAGCACCATAGACAGAAACTGCAATGCAACAGTAACAGTTAGAGAGACACCATGAAATTCATCAGTAGCAAAATCCAAGCAATAAAACCCAGGATTTTTGCTATCTCTGAACAAAGGAATTTTATGTAACAAGCAGGGGGATCAAGACTTCCTAATGCAAGAAGAAAAATATGATATTATAAGTAACATGGAGATGGCAGAATAAAATATAATATAAACTGAAATAAAGCTCTGGAATTTTGTAACTTACTCAAAAGAAACAGGCTATGTAAGGAAGCATTACAGAGGAGTGCTGAATATTAAAAAGATATATTCATGTGAGAAATTCAAAAAATCAGAGGAGGGAAAGTATGTTGGGGAACATTTGGTTAAGAATCAATGAAGGCAAAAAAAATCAATATTTTTATCAGTATACTACAGACCACTTGGACAGAAAGGAGGAAAGGGATGAGGAGTTTGAGCATAAGGTTATGTGTCTGGCACAGAAACATGCTGTAACAGTGATAAGGGACTTCAATTATCTGGACAACTGCATCCTGTTCTCCCTTCCCAGAATGGATGGAGCTGGGAAGAAGGAGCTGATTCTGCTCTCAAGGGCATACAGCCCAGGCAGCTCTTAACTTACACCATTATTGTTATGACTTACAAATCTATTCTCCCTTAATATAAATAGAAAAATTAGGCAGTCACCTGATTGTTTTCTTTCTCTCTCTGCACAAAGCAGAACTCTTGTATTATTATTTTTTTTTTTTTGCTTTTTGGAGGGGGGAAGGCTGGGCAATTGGGGTTAAGTGACTTGCCCAAGGTCACACAGCTAGTAAGTGTGTCAAGTGTCTGAGGCCAGATTTGAACTCAGGTCATCCTGACTCCAGGGCTGGTGCTCTATTCACTGTGCAACCTAGCCACCCCTTTTTTTTTTAACATTTTTTTAGAATTAAGTTGGAGCAGGGAAAACACAAAATTAATAAGTAATGACTATGACGAATATGGATAAAGGCATAACAAATTTACAAAACTGGCTGAAGTAGCTACATTTTGGATGATAGAGCTGAAAGCCACAAATATTTTAATATGCTAGAATATGTACCAATTTGAATAAGTTGAAATAAGGATAAATGTAACATCTTATACTTAGGTTCAAAAAAAAATCAACACAAGTACAAGATGCAGGTGGGGGAAACATGGCCAGACATCAGTTTGTTTGGGGAAAAAAATCCATGGGAAGCTCCATCCCTCTTCTACACATACTGGAGATAGAGGGAGCAGGTCCTGTAGGAACCATCAACTCAATTATTTTGATGGTGTATAGTGCAAATAGCCTGTAAGTTAGGAAGACCTATATTCAAATCCACCTCAGAAGTTTAATTCACTTCTCTTTTTTCAACAATAAAATAAGGGGTAATAGTAATTCCTACCTCACAGGATCATTGTAATGATCAGATGAATTAATGTATGTGAAGTATTCTACAAATCTTAAAGAGATGGGAGTAGGGTCTCCTAGATGAGGGAAATCCCTCTACTAAACATGGTCGGCACCTTCTTCACAACTTAAAATCTTAAGAGAATTGTTCTACCAGCTCTTAAAGTATAGTCTGCAGGAAAGCAAAACTATTTCCATATTAAAATATATTTGTTTATCCAAATAATCTCCAGTTTTCCAACTACACATATGTATGAAGCTGGATTTGCTTTATAGACTTCAACCAAAACAATACATCACAACAGATTGAATTCAGGAACAACTATCAGAATCCAGTTGTGTTCTATTAAGCTGGATGTTAGAAAGATTTGTGAAAACATGTAAAAACAATGCTACTCTTCTCACTCATTTATTTTTGTTTTGGAAAATACAGTAATTCTTCATTAAAATGTTAATGTTAACATGTAATGGGTTTGGATTTTTCTTATTTTTAAATGAATCAGTGAATATTTTTTAAATGTACCCATCTTAAATTCTAATGAGGTAAATATCAATAGATATTCCACATCAAGGCAGCTAAATGGCACAGTGAATAGAACACTGAACCTGGAGTCAAGAAGACCTGAGTTCAAATCCAACTTCATATGCTTAAGAGACCTTGGGCAAATCACTTAACCTCTATTTGCCTTAGTTTCCTCATCTGTAAAATGGAGACAATAATAGCATCTACCTCCCAGGGTTATTGTGAAGGTCAAATGAGATGATATGTGTAAAGCACCTAGCACCACATCTAACACATATTAGGAGGAATGCAAATGCTATTATTATTGTTGTTGTTATTATTCTTATAAACAAAAAGTATATCAAGGTTCTTGATGATTTAAAAGAATGCAAAAGAGTTTGTTGACAGCACTGACCTAGAGCACTGAGAGCTCACATAATTCACCAGGGTCACACAGCTGATCTACGTCTGAGGCTGGACTTTACACCAAGGCTTCCTGGCTCCAGCTATCCATAGCTCTCTACTCGCTACTTCATGCTGCATCTAACATATAAATGCTAGTTATTATTTTATTATCATTACTCTCTGTTCTCTAAGCCCCTACTATGTGCCTGCCATTGACCTAGCACTACAGAGAAGTTTATACCCAATAGAAACTTATGAGACCATCGACAAGTCAAAGCTAAAACACACAAAACAACTAGAGAACCAAAGGCCATAAAAATTTTTAGAACAGACTAGATTACAAACAGTTCTATGAGTTTGGATTCAGTCAAAAAGCCACACTTGAGGGCCTAGAGGGCCACGTGTGGCCTCAAGGCTGTAGGTTCCCCACCCCTGGTAAAAGTTTAATAGGAGTGTAGAAGAGAGTATCACATTGTTCAAAGGAATGTCTAGAGAGAGTTTCATGGAAGAGGTGCCTTGTACATAGTAGTGTCTCAAATACTTGCTAAAGGATCAAGTGCAGAATGTGAGCCGTGTCTTAATGGACAATGGAGAAACAGAACAGGCATTGAGAGGTGGAGGGCCAGTAAACAGGGCATTTGAAGGAAAGCAAAGAATAGAGATACAACAGGTGTCTTGGTGGTTTAACTGACCTCATCACCAATAATGACTGAAGCTTGAGAACTACTACTTATTAGGAGTAGCCCAAGGATTACAGAATACCATGATCCTTGGGCATGAGGGCAGGAATCAAATTGGGAGGCACAGGTTCATATCAAAAAAGTAGAAAGTTGCAAGGCAGAGACATAATGGTGGTGATATAAACTTCTTGCCAGCCACAGAGAGCAATATGGAGAACTGGAACAGTCCAGTGTTGTAACACAGTTTACCAAGAACGGGACACTTGTTGCAGACCTTATACAACAAGTGCTGACCCTAGAGATGGGAAAAATGGAAGCCAGGAGATCAATTCCAGAAGAAGGAAAATGGCAAACCAGAGCTAGAGCTAAGGCAAATTTCTGTATGTAGAGGATATAATATGTTTTAACACAGGCACTAATACCTAAGTATTTATCATCAGTCACATGATTTTCCCAGTTACTTCAAGAGCAATTACTGCCACAGAGATGCCAAAGTGATTTTCCTAAAGTGTAGTACTAACCATGTCACTCACCTATTCAATAAATTCCAGTGTCTCCTTATGTTCCCTGGGACCAAACATGAACTCCTCTGTTTGATATTTAAAATCCTTCACAACCCGATTCCAACAAAGCCTTACCAGCCTTATCATGCTTTACTTCAATCAATCAATCAATAACCCAATGCCCACTATGTGTCAAGCACTATGCTGAGCACTGGGGACCCAAAAAAAAAAAAAAGACAAAAAAATAATTCCTGCCCTCAAAGAATTTACAATCTAATCGGGGAGACAACATGCAAACAAATCTATACAAATATATGTGTGTGTGTGTGTGTCTATATACAGTATAATAAGGATATAATTAACAGAGAGAAGGCATTGGGATTAAGAGGGGCTGGGGAAGACTTCTTGCAGAAGGTAGGATTTTAGTTGGGACTTTACAATTAAAATAATTTCAAGAAGGGGTGGCTAGGTGGTGCAGTGAATAGAGCACTGGCCCTGGAGTCAGGAGGACCTGAGTTCAAATCCAGCCTCAGACACTTAACTCTCACTAGCCATGTGACCTTGAGCAAGTCACTTAACCCCAATTAACCAGCCTTCCCCCCTCCAAAAAGCAAAAAAAAAAAAAAATTAAATAATAATTTCAAGAGACATAGTTTCTGGGTAATTTAATCATTATTCATAAAAGGCCAGTACATTATTAATAAAAGGATAGTCATTTGGCTGTCTCTCTTAGATCAAAGACAATCATAGGGGCAAGCTTAGGGCTTATGTTCTTTTGGAAGAGGTGTGTCAATCAACGCTGACTGGTTAACAGGATGAGAGGTGGGCTATATTAAAATGCAGGGCTGAGAGTAACATCAACCTAGGAGGGAGACACTATCTCTACACCAAGACCACCCCCAGCCTTGGGCCATCTGTTCAAAGAAGGTAAGTTCCACCCAAACCAGGGTGGGGTCTTGACCCCAAAGGTTAGTCCAATCTCATTATCAGCAATGTCCTTCAAGAGACTGAACTTTTTAAAATCAGGACTTTAGAGAAGGAGAGAACTCTGAATCTCCCCAAATTATTGGTTATTAATAATAATTTCTCTCACTTCCCTCATGCACACTCCGAATCAGCCAAATTTGCTTTTTTTCTGTTCCTCATCCTCTGTTCTCTGCCTCCCATCTCCATGCCTTGTCCTAGCTATTCTCCATACTTTGAATACATTCTCTCCTCACTTCTACCTCTTATCATCCCTAGTTTCATTCGAGGCTCAGCCCAAGTGCCACCTTTATATGAAGCTTTTATTAATCCTTTCTCCAAAAAATTATCTATCTTGCATGTATTTTTATATAAACTCTCCAAGGGCAGAGATAGTTTCACATTTTTCTTTGTATCTCCAAAACCTAGTAAAAGTACCTAACTCGTAGTAGGTCCTTCATAAATATTTATTGTTTTTGAGTTATTACAGGTTGAACCTACTTCACGTATGAAGTAGACAAGGGCTTAAGAATAATACTACTGTCCATTTGCTTTCCTTGTGAGTCACCTTGTTATTCCACCTGAATTAAATACTCTGTTTTTTAATTTATGTTTCACAAAGGAACTGCAAATAGAATTTGCACCGGAATTAACTTAATTCGGAATTGTATTTATATTAGGATTATCCGAGACACTGCAGTGTCCATAGTAATAAATATTTGGCCTAGATTTGAGACAGGCATGTGGTTACATAACAAAAGACAAAATGTTAGTAAGGAGCCTAATAATATGTGAGGGAGATACAAGCCAAACACAGGTCTAAATGTAGTAGAGGGTTAATGTTAGGGAACAGAAGAAGATAAGGCTGGAGACATGGGATGGGCCTTCAAATTGATGCTAAATGTAATTGATTTTTTTTGTTCATTTGTATAATTAGAGATGATATGGTGTAGTGGATTAAGAGCTGGCCTCATAAGTTGATATGAGAGGAGATGGCAGTCTCTGTCCTTTGCTTGCTGTACTAGAGACTTCAGGAAATTTCTCTGATGAGATCTAGGATTCTCTCTCTTGGCTGTGCTGAGTTACCTTGCTCCCGATGAGAGTTCCTTCATTCTCTCTATAGGCTATATATTCTCTTATGTATACTTTTTCTGATTTCTGTTTTGTTACCAACTCAGATAAATGGGTTTCTTTGCTATATAAAAAAAAAAGGATTATCCTCAGAGTCAGGAAAATCTAAGGAAAAGTGCGGACTCTGACAGAGACTGTAAAGGTCATTCAGGGTGACTAGTTCAACCTTTCAGGACCTCAGGTACTTGGAAGTTGCAGCTCAGGTGTAGATATGCATTGGGAGAAGGACCATGAGTAGCACAGTGATTTGACTTCAGCAATGAAGTCACAGATCCAATTTAAAACAAATTTAATGGCTAATGGACAGCACATAATTATTAATGAGATCTAGAGAAGTCAAAGAAATTTTAAGCTAAATATGTGAAAAATACTTGATCATACTAGAGCTTGTCAGGATCCCAGCAGCCGTTGATAAAGTGGAAAGAGCATTGACTTTGGTATCTGGGGACCTGGGATGAGTCACTCCTATCCTCTGAGGAACTGGTACAACGAGAGCTGGTCTTTTCTTGATCTAAGCCTATGATGCTATGATCCTAATGATAGCTTCAACATTCAGCTATTTAATATTTCAAAATAGCTCAGGAATTTCTATCAACAAATTTATATCAAAAAATTACTTAAATCACCAAAAGTACTCCATCTTACACTTTTCATCAACAAAGGAATGAATTAATTGACTTGAAAACATGAAATTCTTTGTTTGACTAATAAAACAAAACCCACATTTATGCTCCAAAATCTAAGTTTCTCTCCCTTCCTCTCTCCTCTCTCTCTCTCTGTCTCTGTCTCTCTCTCTTTGTCTCTGTCGCTCTCTCTGTCTTTCTGTATCTCTGTCTTTCTCTATCTCTGTCTCTGTCTCTCTGTCTCTGTCTCTGTCTTTCTCTCTCTGTCTTTCTGTCTCTGTCTCTCTCCCTCTCTGTCTCTCTCTTCCTGTCTCTCTCTGTCTTTTTCTCTCTCCCTCTCCCTGTCTTTCTCTGACTCTCTCTCTCTCCCTCTCTCTCTGTCTCTTTTTCTCTCTCTCTCCCTCTCTCTCTGTCTCTGTCTCTCTCTCTCTCTCTGTCTTTGTCTCTCTGTCTCTGTCTGTCTTTCTCTCTCTGTCTCTCTGTCTCTGTCTTTCTCTCTGTGTCTCTCTGTCTCTCTCTTTCTCTTTCTTACTCCCTCTCTCCATCTCTCTCTGTCTCTCTGTCTCTCCCCCCTCTCTCTCTGTCTCTGTCTCTCTCTCTTTGTCTCTGTTGCTCTCTCTGTCTTTCTGTATCTCTCTCTGTCTCTCTGTCTCTCTCTTTCTCTTTCTGTCTCTCTCTCTGTCTCTGTCTCTCTGTCTCTCTTTCTCTCTCTTTCTCTTTCTGTCTCTGTCTCTCTCCCTCTCTCTCTCTTTCTCTCTCTCTGTCTCTCTCTCCTTCTCTGTCTCTTTGTCTCTCTCTCCCTCTCTCTCTCTCTCTGACTCTCTCTCTCTGTCTCTCTGTCTCTTTCTCTCTCTCTGTCTCTGTCTCTCTCTCTGTCTCTGTCTCTCTCTCTGTCTCTGTCTCTCTGTCTCTGTCTCTCTCTGTCTCTCTCTCTGTCTCTCTGTCTCTGTCTCTGTCTCTCT
>CM053596.1:85930378-86041585 GCA_028646575.1 Pseudocheirus occidentalis | reverse complement strand
TCTCTCTCTCTCTCTCTGTCTCTGTCTCTCTCTCTCTCTCCCTTTCAAATTTTCACATCCTGGAAAGCTTTGGTAGCACAATCATGTATCAGATGTAGCAAGAAAAATATTTTTCACTAATGTTGCCACAAGATGTCACCCTAAACCTAGAACGACTGCAGCTTCTCCACAAGTCCCCCAACCCAAATAATGTGAGTTAACTGTGATGATGTCAGTTATTGGTAAACACCAAATCAAAGCAAGGAGTGGGAAGCTGAGGGAAGAAGAGGGGGGGAGAAATGCAGCCAGTAGACGACCTCCGAGCTCTCAATGCTCACCTAAAAGAGCATGACGCCTTCATTGCCACCGTTTCTTCTCCTCCGTCACCAAGTAGTGCTATACAGTTAAATAAATATAATAATAATGAGTAACATACGGCACTTTAAGGTTTATAAACCACCTTATATACATTATTTCATGTAATACTTATTGTGGCTGTCAGACTCTGTCACTCATTTGGGCTTTCTTCTCAAAGACACTAGAGTGGTTTACCACTTACTTCTCCAGCTCATTTTACAGATGAGGAAACTAAGTGACTTACTCAGGGTCACACAGCTAGTAAGTTCCTGGGGCCAGATTTGAACTCATGACGATGAGTCTTCCTGACTCCAGGCCTGGAGTTCCATCCACTGCACCAGCAGCTGCCCATTCAATAATAGCTAGCATTTATACAATACTTTCAGGTCTACAAAGTACTGAAGGTGTTATCTCATTTGAGCTAAGGTAAGTCTTAGAACTTAGAGCTAAAGAAACTGAGGCTCAGAGAGGTTAAGTGAATTTTACCCAGGGTCACACAACTAATCAATGTCTAAGGAAATACTTGAATTCAGGTCTTCCTGACTACAAGTCCAGCTCTGCGAGGTAGGTGTTATGATCCTCATTTTTGCTCTCTTTTTGGAGGGGGGAAGGTAGGGTAAGTGATGTTAAGTGACTTGCCCAAGGTCACTAGGCTAGTTTTTGTGTTAAGTGTCTGAGGTAAAATTTGAACTCAGGTCCTCCTGACTCCAGGCTGGAGCTCTATTCACTGCGCCACCTAGCCACCCCTATTATCTTCATTTTAATGATGAGGTAACTGAGTCTCGGGTTAAGTATCCAAAGTGAAATTTGAACCCAGGTTTTTCCTCACTCACAATCTAGGACTCTTGCCAACACACCATCTGTAATTCCTTAAATGACATATCATCTAAAAACAGATAGCACTAATACAGATAAACATAAGAAAAACTGAGAGACATCTCAATGAAGAAGGGAAACCAGGGGAAGTGGAGCATCAGTTTGAAAAGTGATCATAGCATCAAAAGGTTCTGCTGCTTCTTGTCTCCCCCGGGGCTGGGGAACAAGAAGCGATGCAGACATGCAGAATTGGGAAGGTGAGGAGGCATCATGTGTAACGCATGAACCAATAGTCATCCAACATTACAGGCACACCTTGGAGACACTGTGGGTTCCGTTCCAGACCACCGCAATAAAGTGAACATTACAACAAAATGAGTTATATGAATTGTTTGGTTTCCCAGCACATATTAAAGTTATGGTTACACTATACCACAGTGTATTCAATATGCAATAGTATTATGTCTAAAAAGATGCACATACCTTAATTTTAAAATTAAGTTCTGATTGCTAAAAAATGCTAACCATCATCTGAGCCTTCAGTGACTTGTGATCTTTTTGCTGGTCGAGGGTCTTGCCTCAATGATGACAGCTGCTGACAAAGCATGTTACTGAAGGCTGGGGTGGTCATGGCAGCAATAATGAAGTTTGTCCCATCAATTGACCTCCTTTCACAAAAAATTTCTCTGTCGTATGCATTGCTGTTTGATAGCACTTTACTGACAGTAGAACTTCTTTCAAAATTAGAGTCAAATCCTCTCAACCCTGCCACTGCTTTATCAACTAAGTTTATGGAATATTAGTCAATATTGTTGTGTGTCAGGGAATAGGGAGGAACAGCCAGTCAGTAGAGCAGTCAGAACACACAGAATAGTTATCAGTTGAGTTTACCTTCTTATGCAGGTGTAGTCTATGATGCCCCAAAACAATTACAATAGAGGCAGCTAGCGCAGTGACTAGAGCACCAGCCCTGGAGTCAGGAGGACCTGAGTTCAAATACTGCCTCAGACATTTAATACAAAAAACTAGCCGTGTGACTTTGGGCAAGTCACTTAATCCCAACTGCCCCCTCCAAAAAGCAAAAAACAAACAACAACAAAAAAAACAATTACAATAGTAACATCAAAGATCACTGAGCACAGGTCACCATAGGCAATATAATAATGATGAAAAAGTTTGAAATATTGTAAGAATTACCAAAATGTGACACTGAGTCACAATGTAAGCACATATTGTTGGGGAAAATGGCACACAGAGACTTGTTCAACATAGGGTTGCAATAAACCTTCAATTTGTTTTTTTTTAAATGAAATATCTGCAAAGCACAATAAAATAAGATATTACTGTACTTTTTAAGTGTGCTGAGTTTGTACAAGTTTATCTCTCACTAAAGCAGCAGTTCTGAAACTGTGGTCCCTGAGGGTACTCGAAAGCTTTCAGGTGGTGTGCAAGGTCAAAACTATTTTCATAATAATACTAAGATGCTTTGATTTCTAATATATAGAATTTGCCATATATATGTTATATATTATATTCTAAACAACATATAGAATAATATACGACATATGCAATCTCTAAGACAACCAACATCAGTAGATACAACTAACATAAAAAAACACAAGTTCTTTGGAGGATACTCAATAATTTTTTTAAGCATGTAAAGAGATCTTGAGACCACATACAGGGTGTTTCAGAGGTGTTTTCAATAGTTCCATATTCAAATGGAAATACTGAAATGTATTCCATATGAGTTATAAATTACTTTTTCTTTTTGTTATATTAAATTTTCTACAGTGCTATTGCCTTCCACTAAAGCAGTAGTTCTCAACCTCCTAATGGCATGACCCTTTAATACTCATATCTGTATGTTGGAGACGGATAGAGGAGCAGTGTTTCAGTTCCTAAGACCATTGGAAATATGTGTTTTCTGATGGTCTTGGGCGACCCCTGTGACCCCTGTGAAAGGGTTGTTTGAAACCTAAAAGGGTCTCGCCCCACAGATTGAGAACTGCTACACTAATGCGTTTAGCTGAAAGTTCATAGCATTTTTCCCATGTCACACCCATTGAAGCCTGATAGCCAGTGCATACTGTATAGCTTTGCTAGTCATAGGAGAAAAAAGGGCAGGGGCTAAGAAGGGAATCCTCAGACCACCTTTTTTATATGTATAGAGCTCACTATTTGCCGGTTGATTAGGTTATAGGCTCCTTCCACATTCACATATTTGCATCTTCCTGGGAAATGTACGAGACTGCTGCAAACTTAAACTGTCAATAATAATAATGCAGATCACAGTTTAGTTACCCACATAATAATGCAATGTGAATCTACCTGACTGCCTGTTGTCACTCTCTTAGGTTGATAAAATGATACTGCTCTCCAGTTGACCCTAAGATGACTTCTAAAAACTAGTCAACATAGCTCTGTCCATTCCAAGCTGAAAATAAGGATTACTTACATAACTGCTTTTTGCAGATTAGAGTGGTTTTTCATGTTATTAGAGAAGTCCAAGCTAGAGTAGCCTCGAGATTCAATGCACTCAGATAAGAAGTAGGGCTCGTTGGCATTAGTGCCCAGTTGCTGAATGCTGTTACAGTATGGATGTTACTAAAATATAGGAGGATTATCCGAAAGACCCAAAGATACTCTTCCTAAAAAACAAATCCTTTATACAATCTTTGGTTCCCCAAGATCTTAGAGGACTTATCCCATTTCAACTATGTAAGCCTCGTACTTTTAAGAAATGCACTGAGGTCAACAATCTCCATTAATTGTGCACCCAATGGGTCATGCACAGGGTCATGTATCAGGGGCTGAATAATCACATTCTTAAAATGAAGGAATTTATGGTTTAAATTTTTTTTACAAATTGTCATTCATTAGAAGCTGGATTTATCTGAATTTTTAAATACTCCAAAGAGATTAGTTTGTACTTAATACTAGTTAAGATGATTATGGTTATTTGTGGCCCTTTAATTCCTACAAGCAACAAAACAACATTTTACAAAAACGCAGCCATATGCAAAACAACTGCACAAACTCTTTTGTTATAGCTTAACTCAACAGAACAGTTCTCCAAATTTCAAAATCTAACATATTTTTATAATGTCTAACTTCTTTACTCCACATTAAGGATCAAGGATTTCATGACTATGAATAGTATTCCCAGATTGAGTCTCCTTTATGTCTTAATAGACAGCAATTCACGAGCTGCTGTGACCAAAAAAATCTCATCACCTGGCATCCAACCTTCCAATGATGAGCCTCTTCAAATTTAACTAAGACAGTTAAGTCAAGAAGCATTTATTAAGTATCTATTATATACCAGGTGAGGAAGCTGGAGGCTCATGGATAGAGATTCGGGCCTGGACTTAAGAAGTCGTGAGATCAAATCCAACCTACGATAATTACTAGCTGTGTAACTCTGGAATACTCTTTTTAACCTCTGTTTGCCTTAATTGACTGGAGAAGGACATGGTAAAACACTCTAATATCTTTGCCAAGAAAACCCCAAGTACAGCACTGCTGTGCTATGGTCCACAGGGGTCATGAAAAGTCAGACACACGACAATGCTCCAAGAACTGTTAAATGCTGGAGAAACAAGAAAAAAAGAAAAAGAAAACAAATTCACTGTTCTCAAGGAGTTCACAGTCGAAGAAGAGAGACAATATGCAAGCAATTATGTACAAGCAATACATATGCAAGATAAATTAGAGAAAACCAGTGGAGGGAGGGCTCTAGACTCCAATGACCAACACACAACTTTCTATCAGACCTACTGATATAGGCTGGCCAAGGCTAGGGTCATCTCTACACCATGAAAAGCCTACTTGTACCCAACTGTTAGTATGTCATCTCCCCAATCTGACTGTGAGCTTCATGAGGGTAAGGATTGTCCTCCACCTTTCTTTGTACTCCCATTTCCTAACAATGCCTGACACATAGTAGGTGCTTAATAAATAAAAAACTATTAAGTAGAGTTTGTATACTTAAGTCCAATAAGATTGTATTAATTTGGGAATGCACTCAAGATGGCAGCGTAGAAGCAGCAAAGTTTCACAGCTCCCACACAGCCACCCTAAATACCCATAAAATCGACTCTAAACAAATTTTAAGGCTCCAAAACTCACAAAAATATAGAAAACAGATCTCTTGCTAAAGGCAGCTCGGCAGGTGGGGTTCATCGCGGCAGACTGGGAGCCAAGGCCAGCCCACCCCAAAACTGCAGCCCAGCCCCAGGGTGGTCAGGAGAAGCTACAGCTGGAGTCTACAGGAGAGCAGACTGAAGGCACCTGGGGCAGTTTCCACATATATCAAGCCAGAAGAAATAAGGCTAAGAGAAAGGTCAGTGGAATTCAAGGTAAATTTGGGGGGAAAAAAGCCATCCAGCTGAACTGCCCCCAGGGCAGGGAAGCAGCAGGAAAGCGGCAGGAATGACTGCAAGCGGCAACTGCCTCCACTGGGCTGCTTCAGAGCTCCTGGCCTGCAAATTGCAGGGAGGCCAAGATGATTGATCAGCGCCAACGGCTCTTGCATTGAGCGGCCTGGATCCAGATCATGGTCTCAGGTGGTGGTGCCAGGGTGCACTTTCAGCAAGCCAAAGCTAGTAGGGGCTGAAGCACCTCCCCTAATAGCTCTGGCAGCTGTGAAATCCCCAAAAATTTGGGACACAGCTTTCCCGCCCGGAAGCAGAGTTCCACAGAGCTAAAAAATCAAGCAATTAATTGACTGGCCAACACAAGGGAAAGGAAACAAAATAAGAACAGCAGGTGGGTGACAAGAGAGGAACCAAAAGAATCTAGAATTTAAAGCTCTGCAATACATGCAACTAGGAATTAAGATATACAGGGGCTGGGGTAGGGAGACCCTCCCTGCCCTACCAGAAAGTTAGAGGAGCATTGGAGGAGGACACAAAAGAGAGCAGATCAGGGGAGAGACTTTACAGTGGGATTACTGTTTTGGGGTTGGGGGTAGGGGAAAGATGGGGAGAAAATTTATAACTCAAAATCTCCTGGAAAGGAATGATGTAAACAAGAAAATAAATTTTTTTTAAAATTTTAAACATTTTTTTAAAAAGATTGTATTAATTTAGAGATGTTTGCCTTTGTAGATTTTATGGTAAAATAATTAGCAACTGTATAACAGAAATTTTAATGATATATCTATACAAAGTTAAGTGTAAAATAAATTGCACCAATGAACCTTTCATTCAAAAGCCTTTTGTCGGTTCTTATCCTTCTTGATTTCTCTGCTGTTTTAACATTGTTTACTATTCACTTCTGGATATTCTCTTATCTCTGGGTTTTCATGACACAGCTCTCTCCTGGTTTTCCTTGTACTAGGTTTCCTTTACAATGTCATCATCCATAATCCAGAACAAGAAGTATGACCCAAAGCTAGTTGGGTCCTCTTTTCTTCTCTATATTTTCTCTCATCAGGTCCCATGCATTCAACTCTCATCTCTCAGCAGACAAGACTCCTAGATGTGCATATCCATCATCTCTTCCCTGAGTGCAAGACTTATATCTCCTGCTGCCTAGAAGACATTTCTCCTTGGTTCTCCCCTGAGCATCTCAGACCCAATATTTAAGAAAAACTCATTACCTCTACCCTAAAAACCACCCCTAACTTCCCAGTTTCTATTGAGGGTACCACCATCTTTCCAGGCATTCTGGAACACAACTTCATAGTCATCCTCAACTCTTCACTCTCATTTATTCCCTTTATACTCAACAAGATGCCAAGCCTTGTCAATTCTAACTCCACAACATTGTTTGTTTTCATTCCCTTCTCTCAGCTCACAACCCGACCCTTCTTGACTGCCTCCATCATGTCCTAAATATAAGTCTGTCATCTTTCTCCTCTTCAATCTGTATCCACACCGATGCTGGTGCTATTCTGAGAGTACAAATCTGACCATGTCATTTATTTACTGAAGAAGCTTCGATGAACTCAAAGATCAAATGCAAACTCCTCCATTTGGCATTTAAAGCCCTTGACAATCTGGCTCCCTACTCATTTTCCAAGCTTTTGCCGAAGCACCCTTTTCTCTCTCCCACCATCACACAAATTCAGAAGAAAGTCCACCTACAAACTTCTATGTACTTGGGCCAACAGTCAAACAGGGTTCTGACTAGGTCATTCACCTACTCAATAATCTCCACTGGCTCCCTATCACCTCCAGAATCAATCAATAACATTCATTGTTTACTATATTCCAGTGCTAAGTGCTGGAGTACAAAAGGCAGCAATAGAGAGTCCCTGCCCTCAGGGAGCTTACAATCTAGTGGGGGAGACAACAGACAAACCAATACCTTGGAATGTTAATGGAATAGCATATTCCTGTCCATTAATAGGCCTATGTGACCCCATAGCACCTTTTCCCTTGGAACAGGAGCCGTGTTCCTAGGTCTAAAGGTACACAGGTATTTCAATCATAGACGTCTTGCTGCTTTCACAGCTGTGATACATCCTGAGTCACACAGAGCCCATTGGGGGTGGCACTTGCCTAAGGAGGAGTTTGCTTATGGGGAGGCTTGCTTGTAGGAAGGCTTTCACACCTTTTGGTACTAGCTAATTAGTCACTGAGTCCCAAGGGTTGTGACACCTTCTGGCTCTGAGCCTATTATTTGAAAATTGTATATACTGGGAGTTTATTTTACAATGTCCCATAAGACATTCTATCCCTTGACTCTAGGCATCTTTACTAACTAGACCCTGTACCTGGAGTGTTTTTCTTCCATATTGCCTCCTGGCTTCCCTTGTTTTCATCAAGCTGCAGATAAAAATCTCACCTCCTGATCCCCCTTAATCCCAGTGCCTTTCCTCTGTTAGCTGCTTCCAGTTTGGCTTGTCTGTAAGCTTCCTTGTTCACAATTATTTGCAAGTCCTCTCCCCCATTTGACTGTGAGCTTCCTGAGGGCAGAACTGTCTTTCACCTTTTTTTGCATCCCCAACACTTAACAGAGTGCCTGCTTAATAAATAAGAAATGTTTGTTGATTGCTGTTTGTTGATTGACTAACATAAAAAATGTGGTGCACATATGATGGAGGCAGTGAGGGGCTAAACTCACCTGCTTACAGTTATGACCCTTCAAAGTTCAGCTCAGCTGACCATAAGGGTCTGTCTATAAGGGACCTTTCTGAGTTTTTCCAGGTGCTACTTCTCCCAACACTTACTGAAATATTTTGTATTTATTTTTTATAGAGTGCATATTTACTTAGCTATGTATATGTTCGTTTCCACTTAGAATATAAGGTCCTGACTGGGAGGATAAGGGCCTATTCATTTTTGTCTTAGTAACCCCAGCGTGTAGTAAAGCACCTGACACTCAGCAGGTAGTCTTTAAATGCTTATTTGATTGAATTGAATGTGCCGCCAAACCTCACTTTGCCTTTGCTGCATCTATTTTCTTCCCAGCGCATGATGAAACCAAAGTGAGAAAATAAAATAAAGTTACATAAACAAAAGCTATTCAGGCTAGGTTCATAGGAAAAAAATCTAAAACTTGGAGCTTCGAGGTCAAGGACATCAAAATTCTGAATTATAAACTTTGCCAAAAGAAGAAAATAAAAATAAATAAGCAGTAATAATAATAATAACTAGCATTCATAAAGTGCTTTATGGTTTGCCTTAACCATGCCTAGTTATCTCATTTGATATTCACAACAACCGTATGAGGTAGATGCTATCATTGTCCCCATCTTAGAGATGAGTAAGCTGAGATTAAATGACTTGCCCAGTCACACCACTGGTAAGGCTCTGAGCAGATGTATCTCTGGTTTTCTTGATTCCAAATCTTACATGTTACCCACTGTGCCAACTAATCCTAGGATTAGTAAAGAGCATTTAGTGTGGCTCAGGCATGGAGCCTGAAAAAAAGGTAGGAGCCCAGCACAAGTCTAATTTTTGCCAGTGATGCTTTGCTTGCCCTGGTCTTTTCTATTTCGATCCTTGTGCTGAAATTTCCACCATGAACAGTTATTCATCTTTATGTTTTTCTCTTAAAGCTCAGTTAGCATCTGAAAATATGATTTGTTTTATGCTGCACTATTTCTTATTTGGGGCATTGAAACTATCAGTCAAAGTTATGCATGCCCAGCGGTTACAGACAGACTTGGATTGCTAGTAAGAAGTTCTATATTCTAGCAATTACATCCCTAGCATTCTTCCTTCTCAATAGTATCCTCTTGAAATTCCTCCCACATCATCATCTTAGAGACTGGTTTTCACTATATCTTGTGGTTCATCATGCTAGAGTTGAAACTGCTCTCCATCAAAGAAACCATTGTTCCCAAAAGCAGAATGTCCATTCCTCCCTTCGTGAAGTGTTATCCTCGAAGATACATTTCCTCAATCAAACAAACTCAGAGTGCCCCGCTGAGCCCTGGCAGACGCTATACATATGAGTGCAAAGCTTTGAGAAAAATTAAATCTAAACACAATTCAATTCCATCATATTTGAAATTACAAATAACCCTCTGAGGCTGTAAACTACTCTATTCTGAATCACCATCTGCTAAAGAAATGAGTTAATGTTTATCTTTTTTCTGTTTGGCCTTTTGGAATGTGGACTTAAAGAATAGCAAAATGGTTAGTACTAAGTACCCTGTGATCCACTGGCTTCACTTGGAGCAATAGTACCTCCATCCCCCAGCACACTTGATCCCAAGATCATCATGACAAACCTTCACCTTTTTTTTTTTTTGACCAAATGGTTCTGGCAAACCATTCAGTCAGCATTTCTACTTCTCAATAATCTTTCCTCCTTTTTTTCTTTCAAGGAAGTGGGTTATTTAACATACATATGTGTGTGTGTATATATATATGTAAACATGAATATATTAAAAATGTATATATGATTATATATTATAAATATATGATATAAAATTATTAATAACTACATAACTTTCCAACAGAAATACTATGCTGTATCTATACAGAATAAATGTTGTTAAAAATGGATTGTCCAATGTGCTGAATCACCCTAGTTTGAAGGCTAAATAAAAAGCTGTTTCACATTTACAAGAGTTAAGCAACTTCAATAGTTATTGAATACTAAAGTCCTCCTCCTGACCCTTATTTTAGGATTGGGATGACCCCCCTGTTCTCAAAGGTTGTGCAAGCAGGGAATAAACTCTGGCAGGTCATACCAAGCTGGAAGCCTCAAGTGAATAGTGCTTGTCATTCAAGGATAAGTCTTGGTAAGTTCAAAGACTCATCTCCAAATGGGTGACTACCAGGTAATGAATGCTTTGGCCATAGCAACTGACAAAGACAGTTAGAGCATCTGCCCGCGAACACCATTAAAAAATGGGAGTCTTGATTACAAAAGATTCACGATGGAAAATGCTATCCACAGCCAGAGAAAGAACTCTATGGAGTCTGAATGTAGGGTGAAGGATACTATTTTCTCTTTTTTGTTGTTTTTTTCTTTCTCATAGTTTTTTCCTTTTGTTCTGATTCTTCTTTCACAACATGATTAATGTGGAAATATGTTTAATATGATTTACATGTATAACCTATATCAAATTGCATGCTGTCTTAGGGAATGGGGAAGGGAGGGAGGGAGAAAAAAATTTTGAACTCAAAATCTTAAAAAAAGTGATTGTTGAAAAAAATTTTTAATAAAATGTATTTTTTTTAATAAATCACCTACAACCACAAAAAAAAGGAGAATCTCAAAGGAATGAACTTACAGATCTTTTTAAGCATTGTATCAAATTAAGTGACTGTGGATAATGACAGACCCTTTGACTTCGTTCAATATTTAAACCCAATTCTGATCATGAAAATACCATAAGTTGTCAGGTTTTTAAATATAATACATACCCAGCAAAGCCTGAAATAAGGAGCTCTTAAAGATGCCCATCACTTTTTTGACGGCTTTCTTCAGTGGCTGCTCCTCCGGTTTCCTTAATTTTCTGCAATATTCTTCCAACAGTCTTAAAGCTCGATCAGTATCTGGAAAATATGATTTTTAAAACCTATATTATGATGCCAAAAAAATGAAACTACTGTTCAACAAACCCACAGTTGTTTTTATAGCTTCATGACACAAAAGACTGTCATGAAGTAATTGGTCACATTTTTCTGTTATATGTAATTCATTGTATTCAGCTTCTAATTATCAGGGTTTTTTTTTCCTTTTTGTACCAGGGCACTCCAAAAAAGAACATATAGTTCTTTTTTAAAATGAAATTTTAAAAAAACTATGAAACCTGATTTCTAAAAGACTTAAAAATAGGTGTTTCATATTGTAGCAGTGATTCACCTGTGTCGCAGAAGAACATTACTTTAAAATTCCACTCTTTCCTCAAAGCAATCTCTTTGCTAAGTACCCAGTCAATGATTTTAATAAAATCAGATTTTATTCTTCCTTTGGTAGACTTGAGCTGGGTTGTATTCAGGAAACTGCACAAGGGTTTCCAATTATCTCAAACTGTTTAAATGCTGCAAAACCCTATACCTTTAAAACTCTTTCTTATTCTAAATTTAACAGACACTAAATAAAATGAGTTTTTCAATATACAAACTAAAAAGAAAAAAGGCATTTGTGCATGAAACTGCAAATCTAGCTTACTCTTTCTTTTTACATATATAATAAAAACAATGTTCAAATCTCTTCTGTATTTCCTTCTGGACCCCTTTCTGTATTTTTTCTATACATTTGGAGGTGAGGGATGGGGAGAAGAGGGGGTAGGAACTGTCTTCCTCTTGCCCTAACTGGAACAGAAGCAGCCACTCATAGTTCCAATCTCACTGCTCCTCTATGTGGAAGCTGTGATCTACTCCATTTCCAGCCTGAACCAGTTTAGACATCCAAATCACCCTTAATCACCTTTAACCCACCTGCATCTTAGAATTTCCAAAGCAACCCACCACCTTCAGAGCAGCAAAGGTAACAGGCATTCATCACCATGCCTGGCCTATTCTAGACATTTTTTTTTAAAATATATCTCAATGACACTATTTACTTTATTTTTTTCTTGGCCAGTCTATCACTTGGCCCCTGCTTCTGTTCATTGTTTGTGGAATGTTATAGAATCCAACCACTTTGGAGAACAATCTGGAATTATACCCAATGAGCTTTTGAACTATCTGTACCCTTTGACCCAGCAATACCACTATTTGGTCTATTTCCAAAGATGATTAGGGAAAAAAGAAAAGAGCCTATATGTTCTAGAATGTTTATAACAGATCTCTTTATGGTGGCAAAGAAGTGGAAATTGCAGGGGTGCCCATCAATTACAATGTGATTGAACAATTTGTGATATGAGTGTAGTAGAATACTACTGTGCTGTAAGAAATGAGCTCAATGATTTTAGAAAAATATGGAAAACTTGCACTAAATAATGAAGAACAAAAGGAGCAGAACCAAGAGACCATTGTATACAGTAACAGAAATATTGTTTTAAGAACAACTTTGAGCAAATAAGGTATTTTGTCTATTATAAATACCAAATAAATATAAAGGACATATGAAGAAAGATGCTATCTGCATCTAAAGAAAGAACTGATTGTAATAGGAAGAGTAATTTGAAGATCTTCCCTGCCCCTTAATAGGGCAAATGTAATCACATGGAGCCTGTGGTGGTAGGAATTTGCTGAATGGGTGGAGCAGGAAGGGTGGAACAGAACTGAGAGGAAACTGGGAGTCAGAGCAGTTAGTATAGAGGGAGGAGAGGACACAGGCAAGGAGACAGCTAGAGTTGTATTTGTTTATGGGAAGGTTTGGGATGGTATTACTCTCTGCAGTGTAGTACTGTGTGTAGATTTCTTTGTTGCTATGATGAATTTGGTTTTCTGGTTTGGGGATTTGGCTTCCTTGTATCTGAATAAATGTTTTTTCTTCTGTCTTCTATGTGGAGAGTCTGTTATAATTTGTGGTTCAGAATTATGCTGGCATATTCATAGTTGCTGTAGGTGCTATGAATACTGCCTTGGCAATACAATGATAATTAGAAATACATATAGAATAATTTTACATATAATATATGTTATATATTATATCTAGGATGGGGTGGGGAGGGAAGAAAAATGTACAAAATAATTTTGTTATATATTTGATAGGAATAGCAAGTTGTGCATAGTCGATTTGCCATTTCATGTACAATCATCTTTTAAAATTGTACTATGTTATGAATATGCTTGTTTCATTACATAAATTACAAATTAAATTTTAAAAAAGATTCAGCTCAAATCTCACCCTTTACAAGAAGCTGCCTTCTTCTGATTACTCTCTATCTCTTATGTATACATTTTATATGTGCCTAGTTTTATTTTCATGTCAAATGCAAGTTCCTTGAGGGAAGGGCCTGTTTTTGCCTTTCTTTGTATTCCTAGAACGTAGCACAGTGCCTGCCACATAATAGAGAACTTAATAAATCCTTGCTACCTGGCTGAAAAAAAAAAGTAGAAACAGTCATATGGCAAGAATGAGACATAATGGATGGGCTGCCTAAGCAGTATACTGTACTCTAGAGATACAGAAAGAACAAAAAGAAATGCTCTTCCTGATGGTTAAATCTTCTGAGAACTTATAGGAAAATATGGCCAAAAATTTCATAGGATGAAAAAGCATAAAGAGGTTATCATCTATATCAGTAGAAGAAGTATATCAGTGGAATCCAATGCAATCATGAATTTACTAAATTACTAAATGTGTGGTAGACCTCTCAGGTCTACTATTGGCCAAGAAAAACAAGATTAGTTACCTGGTTAATCAGTCCCATCCAGCAACTACTTTGCCTACCTCCTCTTAGTGAGAGTACTCAATATTTTCCTCAAAAAGAAAAAGGAAAGAAAGGAAGAAAAAAAAGGAAGGAAAGAAGAAAAAAGGAAGAAAGGAAGGAAAGAATAAAGAAGGAAGGGAGGGAGGGAGGAAGGGAGAAAAGAAGGATGAGAGAAAAGGAGAAAGAAAAGAAGAAAAGAAGTTCATGGATTATGCTGAGTGGATGATTTCAAGAGCATACTGAGCAAGGTCTGACCTTCAGTTGGCAAAGTAATATAGAAGTAAAGTCAGCTCTTAAAGTAACAGAATACTGGTAGAGGCCCATGTGAATTCCAAAACAAGAGGTTCTGACATTCCAAATTAAAATTGTAAATGAGCCCCTGATTGAGCACTTTAAAACAGTGGAGATGAGAATTGGGATTTTTTTTAATATGGGTTAGTTTTAAGGGAAAGAGAGCTACAGGCCAGGAACAAGCCAAAATTGAATAATGGGGGTTTCCGAACAAGAGGTTGGACTATAGGGACTATATTCTAAAAGATTAGGAGGAAAAAAATATGTCTTTATAAATATATCCCTAATGGCATTATTTATGATAAGAAAAAAACAACCTAGAAATAAATTGGAGTTCATTGCTAGTGGAATGACTGAACAACTTATGGGATATAAATGTAATGGAATATTATTCCACCATAAGAAATAGCCAACATAAAGAATTCAAAGAACTACTGGAAGACATATTAAGAGGGAAAGGGAAAACCAAAGGAAGGCTGTGCATACTGACTCTAAGAGGCAACCAGGGCATAATGAAGTGAGCAATGTACCTAGAGTCAGAGAGACTGGGATTCAAATACCAGCTCAGACATGGACTAGCTGTGTGAGCTTGGGCAAGTCACTTTAACTTAATTGAAGGATCTGAACTCCAATATTCTTTCCAACTCTAAGTCTATAATCCTATAACTTTCTCAGTGTAGTTAATGACAACACTAACAGCACAGACCTACGTTAAATATATTAAAATGTCAAAAGATATTACAAAATCAAGGATGTGAATTTTATGTGTTAAAATTTATACATAATTTGTACTGAGATTAACAATCAGGAAATAACAAGAGACTACTGACATACAATCTTAATTTTATTACATTTTTTTCTTATTTTCTTCGTTTACATTCTTGTTTATATTTTTTAATATCTTTACTTAGCAGCGGAATGTGTTTTGTTAGTCTATTTTGGGGGGGGGTCAGGATCTGTGAGGTCTCTCTAACAATGTGATCCATGATGCGGTTAAATGACTTTCCTAGGGTCCTACACTCTAGTAGTTGGTAAAGGCAGAACAGAAATTAAAATTTACATTTGTATATGTATACATATATATGTGTGTATGTATGTATGTATTTTTTAATGAATATGTTCCTTTCTTTGACTGCTTTGCAAAGGTAGGAGGTCCACAGCTATGGAGCATTGCATATATTTTTAGACTTTTTCCATATGTTGATTGGTTTTGCTTAATTTTTTTTCTTCTTCTTCTTTTTATTTTTGTAAATATTCTTTTTTATGTAGTATGGACCTCAGGGAGGGATACTGGGAGAAATTTAGGAGATTTTTAAAAGAGAAAAAAGGTATCAATAAAAATGTTTTTTAAAAAGCAAAATCACTGTGTCCACAGCCTAAACACCCTCTTTCTCTGAATTGTCCATGCTCCTTGCTAGATGTGCCAACTGTCTAATACAAGGGGTAGGAAGGGCTGCTAAAAATTCTGCAGCCTGATTTTTTTTTTCAAATACTGGAAATTCTCATTCTCACTTGCAATTAACACGCATCTAGCACACTTAGAGATTTATTTTTTGCAGATTTAATTTGGTGAAATACTGTGAAAGAGGCTTCCCTGGTAAATAAAGGGCTGTGGAATTATCTGAGCTGCTGCTAAATCTTGCTACCATACACTCCTCAAAAATATACAATCTCATTCTCACAGGGTTTACCACATTCTGGCTACAGATCAGCTTAGCGACTGAACTGTATAACAGAATAAGGATGGCAAATCAGCCGGGGAGAGGTGGGAGGAATCATTGTACAAAAACTACGTCCTATATACTCCATGTCCTAAAAGTGTTAGTGCAATTTTAACCTATTAAAGTTAAAAACTGCAACAAGACACCCTATATTAAGATATCATGTTTACATTATATACATATATATTCTACATATATGTACTTAAACTTTGTAGATACTCCATAAAAATCTATTTTAAATAAGTGTGAATCAGAAACATCTGACATTTATATATCACTTTAAGATTTTACAAAATGTTTGGAAAGATCATGACAACTCTGTGAGATAGGTAGTATAAATACTATCATTCCCAATCCATTGATGAGGAAAGAGATTCTCAGAGATTGAGTGACTTGGATGATCTCACAGCTAGGAAATCTCTGGGGAAGGATTCATACTCAGGTATTATGACCTCAGATTCATCAATTTACCTACTAGATCACATTTCCTCTATACTAACAGTATTATTATACTGCAAATGAGGAAACAGTCTCAGAGAGGCTGGTGAGCGAACATTGGGCTAAAAAATGGGTCTCTGTGTCCCAATATCTATTTATTTAGCTCTATGCCTACTTCCCCACATGTAACTTGTAATTCATCTTAGCTGGTGCATTGTGTAATTGTTTCAAAGTCCCCATCCAGGGAGCCTCAGGAAATAGCCTCCTTTGCTTGGCCTTCGCACAACAGGGTCCCCATTCCTCTGCCTCTCTGTACTCAGCCTAGGGTCTCATGCCCCAGGAACTTCAGGGAGACCTGAGCTCACCAAGCTTACGCATGGGCCTCTGAGCAGAAAAATGGAAAGGTTGCCAGGACAGGGTCAGGAGATAGCAGTTCTGCTGTTTGTGATAAGATTTCTCTAAATCTTCCTGTCTGTGGAATCTGAAAAGGGAAATAGGCAACACGGAGATCATTGTGTTTTCAACTTAATCATGCTCTTGTTCTCCTTGGTTGAAAAACAACAACATTGTGTCTAGAAGACCTCTGGTAATAGAAGGAATCTCATCTGAAGAGTTGGCCTCATTGGTTTCTCCCTAATTGGACCCCTAGCAAATTAATTTTTTGTTGTTTATGGTCATTTTGGAAGAAAAAAAGTGATAATGTAAAACATTAAATGATATTTATATGCAAAAAAAGAAATGTGAGAAGCAGGATTATAATCAGTCTTTTTCAGAATCAAAATCTGATGCTCTTTCCATCTGGCCATCCCACCTGTTGTATGAAAATAAAAACTTTGAAAGAGTTCATCCTCATTTCTGGCAGCACCTCTAAACCTAAGTGTTACAGTAACATACTAAATACTACTTAAACCAGGTCATCACTGTTTTCTCAACAAAAGATTATATTGTAGAAGGAAATAACTAATATGTATCCAGTCTTCTGACACCCACAATTAAATCTGGCATTTATACACTAAACCAAATATGAAGTGTCTACCCAATGCATGGTACTTCTCTAAAATCAGTGGAATATACAACAATTTATAATAATCTATATACAATAGTTATAATAATATATAAATATATAATAGAATAACTATAATGACCTCTGCCCTACAGACCCATCCAACAGAGGAGGTGAGAAACATAGGCAAATAGTGGTAATATAGGGTAATATTATAAAACAGTGGTTGAATTAACAAGTACTAAAGAAATTCAAGAGTAGAGTAGTGGACCTTGAAATTAGGAAGAATTGGGTTCACATCTTGCCTCTGACGCTTTCTGTCTGTGTCACTCATTCATACTAGTGCTCCAGGATATTCTTTTAAGGCTGAAGGTGGAAGAACAGCTTCTGTCTCAGAAAAAGCTTCATCACTGGGAGTTCCCTAAACCAGTGAAGTCAATGACCAGTTCAAAGGAAGATGGTCAGGGAAGGCTCCGTGGAAGACTCGTGCCTTTATGTTGGCATTGTAAAGGATTTTAGCGGTCATCTAGTATAACATACGTCACCAATGTGCATCGCTTGAATGCTGTCCCAGACCGGTGTTTCTCCAGTTTGGAATAACCCACTCTATCTCTGGAGAGCTCTTGTTATCAGAAAGTTTTTCCTTAGGTTGAACCCCAATCTACTACTCTTTCCACACATGTCCTAGTTCTGACCTCTATGGACAAGCAGAACAAATCAGCTCCCTCTTTGGTAGTACAACCCCTCAAATAAAGGCAACTGTCTTACATCCCCTGAGGCCTATCTTCTCATTTCCCAAGAGGGTGGAGGTAAGATGGTAGAGTAAGAGCAGGGCCTTGCTTGAGCTCTCCCTAAAATCCCTCAAAATTTCTGTATAACTAGGGACAGCGAGGTGGCTTAGTGAATAGATCACTGGCCCTGGAGTCAGGAGTACCTGAGTTCAAATCCAGTCTCAGACATTTAACATTTACTAGCCATGTGACCTTGGGCAAGTCACTTAACCCTTAACCCCAACTGCTCTGCCCTCCCCCTCCAAAAAAACAAAAAACAAACAAAAAAAATTACTCTAAACAAATTCTAGAGCTACAGAACCTACAAAACGAGAGTGAAACCCATATCCAGTCCAAAAAAGCCTGGAAGGCCAACAGAAAGGGTCTATCACACTAAGATGGGAGCAGAGCACAGTCCAGTGTGGCCTGCACCAGCACAGACCAGCCTGGAGTAGGCCCCACAGGACTGAACCAACAGCAGCTTTGGTGGTTTCCAGACTTCTAAATGCACAAACACCAAAAACAAAGTAGAAAGTCAGTGGGGAAACTCTGTGGAATGTGGGTAAGAGAAGAGCAGGGTCCAGCCCTAACCCTGAGGCAGCAGAGGTGGCAGCAGCAGCAGCTGCTTCCCAAGCTCCAGGCCAACAGATGGTGAGAGGATCAAGCGACCAATCAGAGGACAGTTGCAGGGATCTCTTTGCTCGTGCTGAGGCAGGATTCTCTTGCTTTGCCCTGCTTGGATCTTGGTGACAGTCTTGGGTAGTAGTCCTGGTATGAGGAGAAGTGCTGGCATGGCAGAGTTTGTGGTGGTTGTGGAGAGGGAGTCCTCCTCATAGTTCCAAGGCAGAAAAGAGTAAAGAGTATTTGTAGTCACTCACAGACCAGAGCATAGGCCAGGAAAGGAGTAAACACCTCTCCTTTGATCATGCCACCTTAGAAGAACTAAAAATTTACAGGTGCCTAGAAGTAGCACAGACAACAGCTGCACAAAACCCCTAAAAATTGGGTCAGAGCACTCCCTACTCTGAAAGCAGAGTCCTACCTTGATAAAAAGCTCAGAAGTCAAGTAATTGGAGGGGAAGATGAGCAAACAGCACAGGAAAAAAAAAATCAGACTATAGAATCTTACTTTTGTGACAAAGATCAAAACAAAATACATTTCCCAAGCTTCTTCAACCAATTCATGAATATAATGGTTTTCATTCCACAATCCATCCTGGTCACCCACACCTCAAAATGTTACAGAATATGATGCTCTTCCTTCCAGAAAAGGTGAGTGCCAGAACTGGTCACAATGTTATAAACGTATTCTGACCAGTACAGAGGTCAGTGGAAATATCACCTTGTATTCATATATTACCATTGTATTTAATGGAATAAATATCTTGAATGACAGAATTAGCATCTAAAAAGATATCAAGAGACTGGAATGGTGGACCAAATCTAACAAAAGAAAAGTTGTTAGGGATAAATGTAAAACACTGTCCTTGGGTTCAAAAAATCAACTGTAAATACACAGAGTGGAAAAACATATTTCAAAAAAAGTTAATATAAAAAATACTTGATGAGGTACATGGATTGCATGCTCAATTTGAGTATTCAATGAGATGTGGCAAACAAAAAAGTTGACAGGGAGGGAGGGAGAGAGAGACAGAGATGGAGATAGAGACAGAGACAGAAACAGAGAGAGAGATGACAGTTCTTCAATATTCTCCTCATATCACATTTGAAGTTTTGTGTACAATTCTGGATACCATTACAAGAAATAGATCAACAACTTAAAACATGTTCAAAAGAAGGCCATCAAGTCTGCAAGGGATCCTGAATCCGTGTCACATGAGAATAGGTTTAAGGAACTGGAGTTTTTAGGCTAAAAAAAGAGAAGACTCAGGAGAGATACGGAACAAGCTCTAAATGTTTAAGAGATCATCAGACAGAACAGGAGTTAGAGTTATTCTGCTAGACCCCAGGGTGTAGAATTAACCCCAATGGGTAGAAGTCAATGGGAGGTACATTTCAGCTCAATACAAGGAAAATTATTGTCCTAAAATGGAGATACTGAGCTCCTTTTCACTGAAGGTCTTCACCCAAGGTTGAATGCCTACTTGTTAGGGATATTATAGGCAGAGTCCAAGATTCAGTTTGAACTTGATCAAGATGGCCCCTGAACTCCCTTTCAATTCTAAGATTCTATATTTCATTTACTCAGTGTAGGAATTGAGGTCAGTCTGACATAACTTAATGACTCCATGACTATTCAATAATGATCAGTACTTCCTTAAGTAGGAATGAAGGAAATAAGTATTTATGAAATGCCTACTATGTGCCAAGCTCTGTGTTAATCATTCTACACATATTACCTCATTTGATCCTCATAATAACCCTGGGACAGAAGTGCTTATAATTCCCCATTTTATAGTTGAGGAAATTGAAGCAGAAGTTGTTTACCCAGGACCACATAATAAGTAACCAAGACTGGATCTGAACTCAGATCTTTCTGACTCCAGGCCCAGTACTCTTTCCACTGTACCACACTGCTTCCTCTATTTACACATAATCTTTTTAATAGTTTGTTAATTTTATGTGTAATATTTATATCAATAATGTAAATAAACAATTCTAGCATTTTACTAAGAATTAACATACTTATTGATCTATACTTTAAAGAATCCACTTTCTTCTCCTTTTTGAAAATAGGGCCAATGGTGGAAAGATGACAGAACAAGGCAAGAAATTACCTAGTTCTCCTAAATTCTCCCACAAATAAAATAATGCATCAAAGTAAAATTTTAGAGTGGAACAAATAATTAAAATTCAGGGTAAAGCAGTCATCCAGTCTAAGATGACTTGGAAGGAGTAGGAAAGATCTGGCCTCCTGGGGTGATGGTCCAGCCTGATTAAAGTACAGATACTTCTGAGCAGATGCCATCCAGGCAACAAACAGCAAACCCTGGGGGCAGCTGTGTTGTGGCAGCCTCAGCCTCAGGAGTCTTTGCCCCACTGATAGTGTGGGGGTTGGGCAGTTGGGCAGGGGAAGACTGTGGGGGCTTCCTGCTGGTGCTAGACACAAGGTCCAAGGATGCTGACTAGACAGGGTCCCAGGCTATGACTGTGGGTAAGGAGGAGGGAACACATGTGTCTCAGAGGAGTAGGGGCCCTATTAGGTATGGTAACTGGCAGTAGAATGTAGTTCTTGCTCTCAGTTCCAGGGCAGAGCGATGAGATGACACTTGCAGCAGGCTGGGGGACCAGAGGGAACAAGGGCATTTGCAGGTGCAGAGATGTTAGGGGCCCTGATTATGGTTCAGGGGCAGAAAAAAGTACCTGAGTACACAGACCAAGGCATGAGCTAATGGAGCAGTGACTACACATGGCCTCAGATTATAGTGCATTAGAAGAACTAAGAGGTCAAAAGCCACCCAGAGAGAGCTCAGAAAACAACAGCATGAAAAATCTGAAGTCTGAGGCATTATCCCTTAAACCCCAGGAGCAGGGCCCAACTTTACTTTAAAAAATAATAATAATAAGTAAAAAAAAAACACAGAAAGAATGCAACCCTAGATAACTACTATGGTGGTAGAAAAGTTCAGAGATCACTCAGAAGAAAAAAAACAACTTCTTGTAAAGATTCAAAGAAAAATGTAAAATGGTTACAAGTTCTGAAGTAGCTTTTGGAAGAGCTTAAAAAAGACTTTAAAAATCAGATGGGAGAAGCTGAGGAAAAAATGAGTAAACAAATAAGAGTAACACAAGAAAAGAAATCATGAAAAGAACCAATTTGAAAAAGATCCAAAAACTTACAGAAGAAAATAACTGCTTAAATATTAGAATCAGGCAAAGGGAAGTTAATGACTTTAGACATCAAGAAATAATAAAATAAAATCAAAAGAATAAAAAAATTGAAGGGAATGCGAAACATATTATTAGAAAAACAAGCGACCTGGAAAACAGGTAGAGGAGACATAATATAAGAATTGTCAGACAACCCAAAAGTTATGATTTTTTAAAATTTAGACACTATACTTCAAGAAATTGTTAAGGAAAATTGCCCTGAAGTTCTACAACTATAGGGTAAAATAGAAATTGAAAAAATTCACTAATTGCTACTTGAAAGAGATCCCAAAACAAAAGCTCAAAAGAACATCAGAGCAAAATTTCAAAGCTCCCAGATCAAGGAGAAAATGTTACAAGCAACCAAAAACAATTTCAATATAGTGGAACTACAGTCAGGATAACACATGATTTAGCAACTTCTATATTAAAAGACCAAAGGGCATGGAATGTAATATTCCAAAGAGCAAAGGAGCTGGGTTTTCAACCAGAAATAATCTATCCAGCAAAGCTGAGTGTAATCCTGAAACTGTAAAAATGGATATTTAATTAACTACAGGACTTTTATTCTTTAAGAACAACCAGAACTGAACAGAAAATTTGACTTACAAGAAGTAGGAGAAACATAAGAAAGTAAACATGAAAGACTAATTATAATAGATTTAATAAGGTTAAACTTTTTTTCTTATAAGGGAAAGTGATATTTGTAACTCTTAAGAATGTCATCATTACTAGGGTCGTTCAAAAGAGTATACATAGATAGAAGTCTTAGAGTTGAGTAGACTATGATGGGATGATGTTTAAAAATAAAATTTGGTAGGTAGAGGTAAAATGGAACAAATTATCTCATACAAAATAGGTGTGAATGGAAGAACTGCTACAGTGGAGGAAACGATAGAGTGAAGGACAAGTAGTGTAGGAACCTTATTTTCATCAGAACTAGATTAAAGAGGGAATAACATATATATTTAGTAGGGTAGAAAAGTCTTCTTAATGTATGGAAAAATAGGAGGATAAGAGAGGAAGGAAAGGAAAGCACTTTTAGAAATGAGTAGAGATTAGGAAGGCAGGGGTCAGAAGTAACTTAGGTTTCTGAGGAGGGATAGGGTAAGAAGAGAGAGAGAAGGATAAACAGTGAGAAAAATAAGGTGGAGGGAAATATACAACTAGTAATTATAACTTTAAATGTGAATGGGATGAACTCATTCATAAAGTGGAAACAGACTAATGGATGAAGAGTCAGAACCTGACAATATGTTGTTTAAAAGAAAAAACATTTTAAAATGAGGGACACATATAGATTTAAAAAAAAAAAGGGCTGGAGCAAAATGCAGTACAGCTGTATTTTTACAGCTGACGTAAAAAAAAAAATAAGCAAGGATAGCAATCAAGACCTCAGATAAAGTTAAAGCTAAAATGGATTTATTAAAAGAGATAACCAAGAAAACTACACTGGTAGTAAAAGATACCATAGATAATGAAGTAATAGCAATACTAAACACATATGCACCAAATGCTATAGCATTCAAATTTTTAAAATAAAAGGTATATAAATTATAGACGGAAATAGATAGAAAAACTATAGTAGGGGGGAATTTCAACCTTCTCTTCTCAGAATTAGATAACTGTAACCAAAAAAAATAAATAAGAAGGAAGTCAAGGAGATGAACAGAATTTTATATAAGTGAGATATGACAGATACCTGTGGAGAACTGAATGGGAATATAAAGAAAGGAATATACCTATTCTCAGGGGTACATGGCATCTTTACAAAAATGACCACATATTAGGCTATAAAAAAATTATAGTTAAATGTAGAAAAGAAGAAATATTAAATTGATCATTTTCAGATCATAATGCAATAAAAATTACATTTAATAAAGGACCATGGAAACACAGATTAAAAATTAAATAATGCAATAAAAATTACATTTAATAAAGGACCATGGAAACACAGATTAAAAATTAATTGGAGACTAAAAAACCTAATCTTAAAGAAGAATCAGATTAAAAAACAAGTCATAGAAACTATAAATAATTTTATTAAAGGGAAGAAAAACAATGAGACAACATATCAAAGCCTATGGGATGGAACAAAAGCAGTAATCAGAGAAAAATTTATACCTCTAAATGCTTACATCAATAAAATAGAGAAAGAGCAGATCAACAAACTGGGTACACAATTTTTAAAAACTAGAAAAAAGCAAATTAAGAATCCCCAATTAAATATCAAGTTGTAAATCCTGAATATTTAAAGTCTGATTAATAAAACTGAATGTTAGAAAACTATTGAATTAATAAATAAATACTAGGGTTTGGTTTTATGAAAAAACTAAAAAGATAGATAAACCATTGGTTTAATATGTTTTGAAAGGAGAGAAAAAAGCCAAATCACTAGTATCAAAAATGAAAAGGGTGAATACACCATTAATAAAGATGAACTTCAAGCAATTGTTAGTTATTTTACCCAATTATGTGCCAATAAATTTAACAAAGTGAAATGGAATAATATTTACAAAAACATAATTGCCCAGATTAACAGAAGAGAAAATAGAATACTCAAATAAACCTATTTTAGAAAAATAAAATGAATAGATCATAAATTAGCTTCCTAAGAAAAAAAGCATCAGGATTAGATGGATTTACAAGTGAATTCTACCAAACATTCAAATATCAATAGATTCCAATATTAAATAAATTATTTGGAATAAAAGGCAAAGAATGAGCCCTACCAAACTCCTTTAGTGAAACAAATATGGTACATATACCTAAACCAGAGCAAAAAAAGAGCAAAAACAGAGAAAGAAAATTATAGAACAATATTACTAATGAATATGGATGCAAAAATCCTGAATAACAAACCAGCTAGGAGACTACAACAATATATCACAAAGATTACACACTATGACTAAGTGGGATTTATATCAGACATGCAGGACTGGTTCAAAATAAGGAAAACTATTAGCATAACTGGTTATATCAATAATAAAGGCAATATATACAATCAAATGCAACTGGGAAATAATACATTCAGGGACGGGGGCATGGAGCCCCTCCCTGCCCTGCTAGAAAGCTAGAGGGTGTTGGAGGAGGGCATAAAAGGGAACAGATTGTGGGAGGGGCCTTACAGTGGGATCAATGTTCTGGGCTGGGGAGTAGGGGCAAAAAGGGGAGAAAATCTGTAACTCAAAACCTTGTGGAAATGAATGATGTAACCAAGAGAATAAATTAAAATTTAAAAAATAATAATAATAATAAAGGCAATAAAACTTACATGATTATGTCAACAAGTGAGGAAAAAGCTTTTGATAAAATACAACACCCATTCCTATTAAAACACTTGAAAGCATAGGTATAATTGGATTTTTCCTTAAAAAGGTAAGAAGCATCTACCAAAAACCATCAGCAAGCATTTTCTGTAATGGGGATAAGATAGAAGCCTTCCCAGTAAGATCAGGAATGAAAAAAGATGCCAATTATTACCAATATTATTCAACATTATTCAATGTTGCTATTGCTAGCATCTCTAGCAATAGCAATAAGAGAAGAAAAAGAAATTAAATTGAAGGAATCAGAATGGGCAATAAGGTAAAAAAAAAACACTGTCTTTTTGCAAATAATAAAATGGTATGTTTGGAAAATCCTAAAGATTCAACTAAAAAGCTAGTTTTAGCAACATAGCAGGATATAAAATAAACTCACATAAGTCATCAGCTTTCTATGTATCACCAACAAAGCCATGCATGAAAGGCTAGAAAGAGATGATCAATTTAAAATAACCATACACCTACTAGAAAGTTAGAGGAGGAATGGGGGGAGGATATAAGAGAGAGCAGATTGGGGGAAGGGGTATTCATTAGGCTCGCTATCTTGGGGGTGGAGGGATAGGGGAAAGACGGGGAGAAAATTTGTAACTCAAAATCTTGTGGAAATGAATGTTGAAAACTAAAAATAAATTTCTAAAATGGAAATAAAATAACCATATACAATATAAAATGCCTAGGAGTATAGCTATCAACACAAACCCAGAAACTATAGGAACATAAATATAAAACACTTTTTGTACAATGAATTCAGATGTAAATAATTGGGAAAATATTCATTGTTCATGGGTAGGCTGGTCCAATATAAGAAAAATCATCACTATACCTAAATTAATCTACCTAGTGCCATCCCAATTAAATTGCCAAAAAAATTATTTTATTGTGCTAGGAAAGAAATAATAACAAAATTCATTTGGAAAAACAAAAGGTAAAGAATATCAAAAGAATTAATGAAAAAAATGTAAAGAAAAGATGTCTAGCAGTGCCAGTTCTTAAACTGTATTATTAGGTGGCAATTATCAAAACTATCTGGTACTAAATAAGAAAGAGAAAGGCAGATCAGAGTAGACAAACGATACACATTAGTAAATGATTATAGTGACCTTGTGTTTGATAAACATATAGATTTAAGCTTTCAGGATAAGAATTCACTGTTTGGTAAAAATTGTTGGAAAAACTGGAAAGCAGTCTGGCAGAAACTAGGTAGAGACGAATATCTCACATCATTTACCAAAATACAGATAAAATGGATGTATGATCTAGACATAGAGATATATTGCAAGTAAATTAGAAGAACGTGGAATATCAGATTTATGTAGAGAAGAATTTATCAACAAACAAAAAATGAAGAGTATAATAAGATATAAAATAGATCATTTTGATTACATTAAGTTAAAAAGATTTTGTACAAATAAAACCAATGTAATCAAGATTAGAAGAAAAGCATAAAATTGAAGGAAAAATTTTATAGACTTTCTCAGATGAAGGCCTCCTAGCTCAAATAAATAGAGAACTTTGTCAAATTTATAAGAATATGAGCCATTCACCAATTGAAAAATGGTCAAAAGACATGAATAGGCAATATTTGGACAAAGAAACAAAGTTATCTAGGCATATGAAAACACACTTTACCATTATTGTTCAGAGAAATGCAAATTAAAACAATTTTGAGATACCATCTCACACCTATCATATTGGCTAAAATGATAGAAGGGGAAAATGACAAATGTTGGACAGGATATAGAAAAACTGAGACACTAATACACTATTGATAGAACTGTGAACTCATCCAACCATTTCGGAAAGCAATCTGGAATTATAACCAACAAGTTACAAAACTGTATATACCCTTTGACTCAGCAATACCACTATTAGATCTGTTTCCCAAGGCAATGAGAGAAAAAGAAGAAGAATCTCTTCATTCAAAAATATTTATAGTTGCTCTCTTTGTGGTAGCAGAACTGGACATCAAGGGGATGCCCATCAGTTGGGGAATGGCTGAACAAGTTGTGGTATATGACTGTGATGGAATATTACTGTGCTGCAAGAAATGATGAGCAGATTGATTTGAGGAAAAACGGACTTTCATGAAATGATGAAGAGTGAACCGAGCAAAGCCAAGAGATGTCGTATAAAGTAACAGCAATATTGTTCAAAGAGTAACTGTGAATGACTAAGCTATTCCAAGTAATATGAATATTCAAATAAATTACAAAGGATCTATGAAGGAAGATGCTATCCAGCCACCATCACAAAGATAGAACCTCTGCTCTCAAGTAGTTTTGCATAAGGTAAGATTTAGAGCTCAGAAATCAAGTCTAATCCCCACATTTCATAGATAAGGAAGCTAAGGGCCAGAGAGTTTAAGAGACCTGACCAAGATAACTCAGGTAGCAAGTAGCAGAGTGAGAATTTTAATCCAGTACTACTGATTTCAGTCCTGTGTTCTTTTCCTTAAGCAATGGTACCTCCTATAAATGTGGAGAGCTCATTTAATCATAATATCGAGCATTTATATTATCCCCATTTTATTGATGAGGAAACTAAGACACAGAGGGTTAGGCGAGTTGCCCAGAGTTCCGCAGCTAGAAAGTGCCTGAGGCTGAATTTGAACTCAGGTCTTCCAGACCCTAAGTCTAGCGCTCTATCCACTACACCACCAACTGCTTCACTGCTTTAATCCTTAGTTTCATAATCTATAAATTAAGAATATTGAACTGGATGACCTCTCAGACCCCTTCCAGCACAGAATTCTATGATACTCTGATTCTATGATCAGTAACTGAAGAGTAAAGTCCATTTTAGCTTTTGGTTCTGTGATTCTAAAAATAGATGTCATGTATGATAAACAATAATAGGACTAATCCTATTATTCTCTATATATTTTGTTGTAAACAGTTTTTTAAAAGAAAAATTAAAATCCAAACAAATTCATGGCTCTCAGAACAGCATCCAGAGCTGAGAGAATTCCCTCCTCGACCCCAGAACCTGCTAATCTTTTAATATGCCTTTGCTAACAATTCTCTCGGGCGGGCCGTGCCTTGATTCCTTCAAACCTTTAACTCTTTCCTTACTGGATTTCATAATTCACTTTAACAACATCTTAAGCTGAAGGATAAGAATGAAGCATCAAATTTAATTCTCCTGGGGATGGGAGAAAGCGAAATAAGGCTAGGTAGAAGGCTATACTCCCACACAATTTAGAGAGTCTTGGCTAGCAGAGCAAAGCGGAAAATTCAGAAAATTTTCCACGTAATTCAGGAAAATTTTACCATTATATTCAAATAAGCAGGAAAAAGTGGACTATCCCCTCATTTCCTCCTCCCCACCACCACTCATTTATCTAGATAATCTCCTCAATTCACCATTTAACTTTGCTAGTGGAAATCTACCTTTATGAGACTCTCGAAGCCACAATAATACTGAAACTAAATTTAGATTACCTGAAGTCAAGCACAGGAAGATAGGGAGAAGAAGGGGAGAGTTTATATAATTGAAATTTTAGTAATAAAAAATGTATCATGTGCAATAGGCAATCCAGAGGATATAATGAAATGTTACATAACTGGAATTTTATATAATTATGCTTCAGTTAATTAAGGTTCAATTCTATTGTATTCAGTTTGGGAAGAGCACTGCCATAAAGTTATAAATAAATTGGGACCAGGAAAAAAGTTGTATTTGAGAACAAATAGTGCTTGAATGTCTGCAGGTCTGAGAGAGAAACCTTTGTATTCTATGGCTGAACAAAAAAGAGGTGTAATTATTTACAATAATTTCCATGGCAGAAAAAGAAGACTAGGGTAGTGTGATACATGACTGTGTCACCAGGAAAAAAGAAATAAAATTATGATGAAGGAAAATTATGTTTAACATGGAACAGAAGAAATCTTTGGGGGAGAAAGACATTTTAAATTACCTTTGAGGACAGGGAGACACTTAGAAATAGACCTAACCAAGGTAGAATAATCCTCTTCTGCAGACAGATGAATTATATCAATGTTCTCACATTAGGACCTCAGCTTTTCTATTAATAGCTTCCTACTTACTGCTCTTTTTGTGTCAAGAGTGAAAGGAGAATTCTATTGTTATCTATCAAGTAGCACAGAGACGACTGGGACTCTATTTCCTTTAAAAACTACTGAAACTGATGTCAGAGGATTGAGGCTGTTTTGATTCTTAATTTGTAAAACTAATTCTATACACATACGTAGGGTCAACATTTAAAGTTGCAAAGGTCCTTGGAGGCCATCCAGGCCAAGACTCTCATCTTACATTTGAGAAAACTGATATCAGGGGTTAAAGGATTGAATAACTTGCCCAAGGTCAAATACATACTAAGTAACAAAGTTAGGATTTGAACCCAGATCCACTGACTTGAAATACAATGCTTCTGAAAATGAGGGGGAAAAAATTTTGTAATGCTTTAACATTTGTCTCTAGAGGTTAGATGTTATAAATTTATCCATTAAAACTGACAAAAACATTTTATTTTTTTCTCTTTTTTCTAAATATGAATGGCTGGCATTTTATAATTAATCTAATGAATTGGAATAGTGGTTAGAGAAAATAAAATGTATTTTGTTAAAAAATACTTTAAGCATTCCTAATTCATGCCTTTGTACGTACACAAAAGCAACTAGAAATAGATATTATGAGAATTTAGAGGTAGCACTCACTGACCTTTGTACTAAGTCACATCAAAACCTAGATGAATCACAGACCTAATCAATCACCTCTAAGAAGTAGTAGCTCAAGTTCAGTGGTTCTCAGTGTTTTTTGTTCTTTGGACTCCTTTCAACAACAAAAAGTGCTATCAAGGCAGCTAGGTGTTGGAGTAAATAGAGCACCAGCCCTGAAGTCAGGAGGACCTGAGTTCGAATACAGCCTCAGACACTTAACACTTAATTAGCTGTGTGACCTAGGGCAAGTCACTTAACTCCAATTGCCTTAGCTTCCCCCCTTCAAAAAAATAAAGTGCTATGAACCTCCAGGGTGATTTAGTATACTATTCATAACATTCTTCAGTTGTTGACTGCTTATGGTACAATTAAAGAATATTTAGGCCCGGCTAGGTGGCACAGTGAATAGAGCACCGGCCCTGGAGTCAGGAGTACCTGAGTTCAAATCCGGCCTCAGACACTTAACACAAAAAACTTGGGCAAGTCACTTAACCCCAACTGCCCTCCAAAAAGCAAAAAAAAAAAAAAAAAAAAAAAGAATATTTAGCACCAACTACTTGGATCAGGAGCAGCAAGACAGTGCAGAGAGATACAACATCAACACTGGAGTCAGGAAAACCTAAGTTCAAATCCAGTCTCAGATGTTTACCAGTTGTATGACCCTGGACAAGTCACTTAATCCTTTTTACCTCAGAGTTCCCATCTGTAAAACAAGTTGGAGAAAGAAATGGCAAACCATTCCAGTAACTTTGCCATGAAAATCCCAAAAGGTGTCACAAAGAATCAGACATGACTAAAAATGACTGGTAACAACTTGAAATATTATCGCTAAACGGAAACTGCTTTGGTTTTGACTATCACACGTAACATATTTTTGTCACCTGAAATCAGAATCTCACAGAGAAAATTTTAAAAAGTAATCACTGAAACCATTGTACCCAATTTAATTTATACTTAAAAGACTCAGAAATAACATTATTTATTTATTATTTATAACATAATATTATTTATAACATAATTTATAACGTAATATTATTTATAACATAATTTTCAGACAGAAATAACATTATTTTATTAGTAGCGTGCCATAAGAAGGGGCAACACGGTGGCACAGTAAATAGAGTGCTGGGCCGAGAGTCAGGAAGACTCATCTTTGTGAGTTCAAATTTGGCCATAGACACTTACTAGTTGTGTGATCTTGGACAAGTAATTTAGTCCTGTTTGCCTCAGTTTCCTCATCTGCAAAATGAGCTGGAGAAGGAAATGGCAAAGCACTCCAGTATCTTTGCCAAGAAAACCCCAAATGGGGTCATGAAGGGTCAAACACAACTGAAAAATGACTGAACATACCATAAAATAGTTCATATGGAATAGAGGTTGGAAAGGGCAAGTTTAGTGGTCAGGAAGAGCTACTTTCAAGTCCTGCCTCTTATATAATCTAACTTTTTGACCTTGGGCAGATCACTATGCTATAAGCTTTAAAACTATCTTATATATGGGCTACTGATTTGCAACAAAGGAAGGAAATTCTACCCTAAGGAGTTCTGTACACCAATGAAATAATAGATTTGGATTTTTAAGTTTACCATTACAGACTCATTGGTTATCAGAATTCAGAGTACTTAGAGATCATCTGGCCCAACCTTCCATTTCATACTGAAATAAATGAGTTCCAGAAAAATGAAGGGTCTTGTCAAAGTTACACATCAGTAGCAAAGCTGAAACTGACCTGATCTTCCAACCTGATGCCCACTTCTCTTCCCATGACATTAACTGCTTTTTAAATTATTAACATTGCACATGTTAGGAGCATTTAAACAAAAATCATAAAATCAAGCAGTAAGAGAAAAATATCCAAACCTCACATCTCAGAAATCAAAGGTCATAGTTCAAGATAATTCAACTATAGACATTTGCTACTAAGCAAAGATTTACAGCTTTGTTTACTAGAAAGAGATAAAATTACCTTCTTTTTATAAATAAAAATCTTCAGTAGCAAATAAACCGTTGGAAACAAAGTGAAAAACACTCCTCTACAAGTACCTGTTGAACCAGATGGAATTTTTTCCTATAGTCATATCAGAGAAAACAATGTAATTTATTTTGCCATCTCTCATACAAACTGAATAACAACCAAAAAGAGTGGTAATCTCTGTTATTTCAATTAATTGTTCATACAAGATACCAAATTTCAGGAAGGACACTGACAAGCTAAAGGTACTGACAGGCCTGAGGAAGGGCACCAAAATGAAGAATGAAATGGAAACCATATAAGATGAGGATAAATTGAAGGAACCAAAAAATTTTTCTCCTGTAGAAGAAATGCAGAGGTGAAAGGCTGTAGGAAAATGGTCATTGGGTTCAAGTATCTGAATAGTCACCATGTAGATTTGACATTCTATATGACTCTAGGAGGAAAAAGTAGGACTAATGAGTACTAATTATAGGGAGACACGTTTTTGGCACAGAATGAAAAAGAACTTCCAAATAATGAAAGCTATCCAAAAATGGAATATGTTGCTTTGAAAGGTAATGAGTTCCCTAGCCTTACAGGCCATCCAGCAGAAGCCAGAGGTCAGCCATATTATAAAGAGTGTTTTATATTTTAGGGATGAATTGAAATGGATCACAGGGTGACAGATCAAGAGTTTAAAGAGACCTATGACTTCTAAAGTTCTTTTCATATCTGAGGTCCTAGCAACATGAAGGTATTGGAACACATTCCAGTGCCATATGGAAACGCATGTTGTTTCTAATGCCATTAGTTTATATAGCGTTTTAATCCATAATTATGATTTTATTAAAGAATTTGCTGTGAGAAAACTTCCTAATGTCACAAGTTACCAAAAAAAAAAAAAAAGAAAAGAAAGAAAGAAAATGCTTGTTTAGACTAAGTACCTGGGGTCCATGAACTTCTTGGGATTCTTCAAAAATATTTTGATAACTATATTTCAATATAATCAGTTTCCTTTGTAATAATATGCATTTTATGCAGACTGAAGCAAACTACATGATCTCTTTCTTTTCCATGTTTGATTTTGTTTCCTCTTTCCCATTGTTCATTCCATAGGTTACAACCCTTCTTTACAACCATACTAATGTCTAATGAGAAAGTATTTTCAGATCTTGTACTTGATTGCAAGCTGCCATGAGGGGGGGGAAGGGGGAGAGAGGGGAAGGGAGGAAAGAAAATTTGAAAGGGATTGTAGAACTGAATGTTGTAAACTAAAAGTAAAAAAACAAATCAATTTTTAAAATTTTAGAAGTGACAACAGTAATAATGATTTGCATTTTATTTTACGCATTTAAACCACAGACTTCACCAAACTGCCCTAGGGCAGGGGAAGGCAGGTATTACATGACATAAAAATATTTAAGAGCTTGGATTTAGAAAGAGTATAGTATACATGACTAAACTGAGGGAAGAACCATATTAGTCATGCAGAGATGATTATTTTATGTATATGGGATACTATGTATATATGTGTGTATATAAAACTTAAGTCATATTTATGTACACATATATGTATGAAACTGATTATATATCTCTGTATATATGTATATGTATATGTATATATACACATAAATGTAATGAAGGCAGTAAATGAATGAAGACAATTGTGTGCCTGTATACACACATACACACACAAAGAACTGTCTTCTGTTTGTTCAAACATTTAATAAGTACCTATGTCCTTAATTGGTGCCTGAAACTGAGGGAAATACAAGGTTTAGATAAGCTACTGTCTCTGCCCTCCTGAAGCAAGGGTAGAAACACATAGATAACTAAAATGACAATTAATTAATTTACATAATAAATTACACAATATTACATAAGTGAACTAAAGAAGGATGAAAGAAAGAGTTATGTGAAGAACAAGGGTGAAGGCTGTTACCAAAAGTAGCATCACGGAAGACGTGGCATTTGAACTGAATTTAAAGAATGAGTAGGAATTGATTTAGCAGATCAAGAAGACACTCCCATCATTAAGGAACCATAAGCAAACACATTGAAGCTTCATGGGAAAGTAGAAATATTACTGGAGTTGAATTTAGAATGCAATTAGAGGAACTGGATTCAAATTGCAGCTCTGTTATTTATAAATGGTATGACTTTTGACCAAGCACCTTAACCTCTCTATGGAATATTAATGACTTGAGGGCAGGGATTCTTTTGTCTTTGTATACCCAATGTCTAACATAGACCCCGACTACATAGTAGAAGTTTAATAAAGTCAGCTGAATTGCATGTGCAGAATAATGGAGGTGGGCTAGATAATGGCTCAAATCTCTTCTCATTTTAAATCCTATAATCCCATATGAAAGAGAAGTAGGAAAGTACAGGGTGTGTTTGGCAGAATAGTCTAGTTTGACTGAAAAATAGAGATCAGGCTATAAAGTATAGGAGGTTGGCAGATTATGAATAACTTCAAATGCCAGTAAATGCTTGACATGCATTCATTAAGCAATAGGGATACAATAAACATTTTTAGTAGAAGATTAACCTGAATATATCAATATGTAAGACATATTAGTCTAATAGCAATATGAAAACTGACTTACAAGAGGAAGAAAGTGGAGTAAGGAAGAATTGTTAGGAAGCTATTAAAATAGTACTGTAGGTGGTAATGAGGGTGTACTTTATTGTTATAGAACCAGGAATATAAGAAGAAAGTAAATGTGTGAGATGTTGCAGAGGTGAAATTGATAAGACTTGGTAACTGTATCTGAGAAAAAAAGAGTAAAAAAAATAGGTTTCAAAAATGGGAGAGTATGCAAATAATAATGATTTTGACAGAAATAGTGAAGTCAGAAGGAAAAGCAGATTTAAGGGGAAGAGTAAAATGCTATTAGACCCTGGGCAGGTAAATAGCTCCTATATAAGAAAGAGAAAGGAATGTAATCAATGCCCAGTAAGTCAATCAAATGTTTTTTTGGCCACGAAAGAGTTATAGTTGGATAGATCTGGAACTGATTAAATGGCTGGACTCAAGGAACCATTATTAATAGGCCAATGCATTTTGCAAGAAGTCTATAGTGGAAAGTCCCATGGACCTGTCCTTGAACCTGTACTTTTTTTTAAGCAATGAGTTAAAGGCATAGATGATATGCTTATCGATTCTGTGGATGACACAATACTGAAAGACATAGCTGAAATGTTGGGTATCAGGATCAAAAGTGATACTGTCAGACTGGGACGTAGGAACAAGTTTAATAAGGTGAAATATTTTGGGGAAAATTTTACACATCTGTTGAAAAAATCATCTTCAATAGAAATAGGCAAATTAGGAGCTGGTGTGAATTTGGGGAGAAATGTCATGAATTTAGTACTGGATATGTTGAGTTTGATATGTCTATGGCACATTCAGGCAGAAATGTGCAACAAAAAGTTGGAGTCTCAGGACCAGACCTCAAGAGAGATGAAGGCTGGATATATAGATTCTGTAGTCATCTGTATAGAGGTAATAATAGGTGTCATGGGAACTGATGAGACCACCACAAGAGCAAATGTGAATAGAGAAGAGAAAAAGCTCAGGACAGAGTCCTACCTAAAACTGTAATGCTAACTGATCTGGAGTAAGACCCTTATCATTCTAGATGGATCCCTTTCAGAGGACTAATAGGATATGAACAACAATCAGAAAGGATGAGAGGGTATTGATGGGCAATGATCTGAATCACTGGAGGATATATTTACATTGGTGACAGCACAAATCCATCACAGAATGGAAGTCCAGAAGGAAGGAGATGATGATAATTGTACTATACTCCACCCTGGTCAGCTAAAGTCAGGCCTGAAAAAAGCCACCAAGATGATGAGGGTAATCAAAACCATAGAAGATAAGGATAAGTTGAAGGAAGCAGGAACATTTAGCCTGTAAAAGAAATGCAGAAGTGAAAGGCTGTGGAGAAATGGTTATTGGGTTCAAATAATTCAACAGTCACCATGTGGAGCAGAGATTTGACATTCTATATGACTCTGGAAAGCAGAAGTAGGACTAATGAGTACTATTTATAAAGAGACAGATTTTTGGCACAGAATAAGAAAGAATTTCCTAACAATGAGAGCTGTCCAAAAATGGAATATGCTGCTTTGAAAGGTAATGAGTTTCCTGGCCTTAGAAGTCATCAAGCAGAAGCCAAAGGTCAGAGATAGTACAATTAATATCTGGAATAATAAGTTCAGTTCTAGTTGCCACATTTTAAGGGAAAGCAGAAACTGACAAACTAGAATTAGTCTAAGACCAAGGTGGTGAGAGGACGTAAGACTGTACCATATGAGTATCAATTAAAGGAACTCAGGATGAGAGATTTAGAAGATATGAATTTCCTTCAAATATTCAAAATACTGTCATATAGAGAAAAAGTTAGATTAGTTTTTTTGCCCAAAAAGATAGGATTAAGAGTGATAGGTAAAAGTTGCAGAGGCAGAATTAGGTTCAACATAGGGGAAAACCTAAAATTCAGAGCTGTACTAAAATGAAGGAGTCTTCCTCAGGAGGTAAAGGGTTTCCCGTCCTTCAAAAAGTATTCAAGTAGAGGTTAACTACTTGCTGGCAATATTATAGAGCACATTCATGTTTGGGTATGGAATAGATAAGATAACCACAGAGGTCCCTTCCCCTTCTGAGACTCTGCTGTTGGAGAGAAGAGAACATCCTATATGTAGGACTGAGTGGTCAACAGTGTCAAATGTTATGGAAAGGATGAATATGAGCCACAAAAAACGTTTTAAAAAAGAGAATTAAGGATCTAAGACAATCCCAAAGGACTCATGATGAAAAATGCTGTCCACATCCAGAGAAAAGTCTATGGAGTCTCAATGCAAAACAAAGCATACTATTTTCCCTTTTTTCTTCTTCTTTCTCATGGTTTTTCCCTTTGGTTCTAATTCTTCTTTACAACATGACTAATGTGAAAATGTGTTTAATATAATTGTACATGTATAGTCTATATCAGATTGCCTGCTGTCTTGGAGTGAGGGAGGATAAGGAAACGGAGAAAATTTAAAACTCAAAATCTTATAGAAGTGAATGTTAAAAATAAATAAATAAAATTTAAAAAGCAGAATTGGTTTATAAGATCTAATGACTTTTAAAAAGCCTTAAGAAATCAAAGAAATTAGTGTTTATATATAAGAACTATATTTAAAAATTCATTATACAGATTTGAGAAAATATACTTTCTATTTGGTACTGGTTAAAAAGTACAGAAGTTGATTAGTAGGACAGATCAGAAATACATAATGCAGAAGCAAATGAACATAGCAGGATAGTGCTTATGTCCCATAAACCCAAGACCCCAATTGGTGAGGTAAGGATATATTATTCAGTAAAGAATCCTGGAAAAACCAGAGAGCAGGGTAGCAGAAATGGGATCTCTCAAGATATACCACAATAAACTCCAAATTGATACATGACCTAAATATAAAAGGCTCCAAGATAAATGAATTAGAGGACCATAACATTCACAACTAGGGAAGAATGTTTGATGCAATGAGGGATAGAGATGACCTTGAAAGACAGAGTGGACAATCTGGATTACATATCAAAAAGTCACTAGATTGTGCTTACTCTTAGACCCACTGATATCACTCCTAGGAAAAGTATCTCAAAGAGATAAAAGAAAGATAAGACTGGTATGTACAAACATATTAAATCATAGCATTTATGTTGTAATAAAGAATGGGAAACTAAGGGAGTATCCATAAACTGGGGGATTACTGATCAAATTATAGTACATGAATAGAATGAAAAACTGTCATAAGAAATGATCAAAGGAAAAATGGTGGCAGATGATGTCTCAGAAAAAATATGGGAAGACTTGCATGAACTGATGTAAAGTGAAGTGAGCAGAACCAGGAGAACAATTTTTACAATTAACTACAACATTGTTTAAATACACACACACACACATATGCCCCTTTGAAAGAGTTAAGAAATTTGACCAATGAAATTATCAACTATGACTTCAGAGAACTGATGATGAAACATCTTCCCCATTCCTGACAAAGAGATAATGAACTAGAGATACAAAATAAGACCTACATTTTTAGATGTGGCCAATATGTGGGGTTTGCTTGGTTATGTTTTTTAAAAGGGATGACTTTTTTTTCTTGGTAGAGGGTGGGGAGGGGAAAGGAAGAGTGAAGCTAGTGATAACAATACCAAAAATTAAAGGGGCGAGGGGAAAGGATGTCAATAAAGTAAAGACAGTTCAAAGAAGACATCAAAACCAGGCTCAGAGAACAACAGAGATGAACATGACAGTTTAGGAACTAACATACTGAATTGAGTATATATTTTTTTAATCCAAACTGTATATTATGAGATTCAAGTTTTCATGAGTGATTCACTTTTTCTGTCTTACTTTATATTTGGGAATATTCAAGTTTATTAGGGTTTGTCAAGTTTGAACTAAGAAATTTTTTAATTAAAAAAAAGAAAATATAGTCCCTATTGAGACAGAGAATTATCATGGTAAAATGAACTTTCAAAACTTAATGATTGAAGTCTAATCAACACAATACAGAGTAACTATAATTCTAGATATCCAGTGATAAAGTATGCTACGCATCTCCTGACAAAGAGTTGAAGGATTCAGGGTAAAGGATGAGAAATATATTCATTTTGGACAGGGCTAATGTAGGAATTTGTTTGCTTAATTATGGATATTTGTTACAAGGGTTTTGTATTTCTTTTCCTTTCCTTAACAGAGGAAGATGAGAGAGAAAGAAAACAAATTCCTTTGTTTGTTGAATTTTTTTTATTTTTTAAATGAAATGGCTTGCTTCCCCAAAAAAGTCACATATAAATAGTAAGGGGAAAAGTCATTTTTATTACTTACATCTATGTATTAGTTGAGTCTTCCTTTCAACCACCAGAAAAAGGATGATCAAAAGCCAAAAAAGCATAGAGCAAAAGATAATGTATAAATGCACAAGTATGTTGAAGTATAAATCCTACAATCGATTATATGGTGAGTAGAGAGATGTCACCATTAAATTCTTTACATTTCAATCCAATTCTGTTAACCATCATTTTTTATTCTTGATTTTACTGGCAATAAACATGTTTAATAGAAAACAATAGTTAATCTAGCACTATTGCCTTTACTCTCCATCTTAGACCTGCCCAGATTTCTCATTGTGGTGTGGAGCTGATGCTGGATTCTTAAAGACTATGGCAGCAAAGGAAAAGAATGGCAGGTTGCACTACGATAGAAAGATTTCAAGAATGACTCCAAGAAGAGAGCAAGCATGAATTGAACTCATCACAGAGAAGCACTGCATCAGTAGGCTAATAGTGATGAAAATGTTTTTGGTCATGACAACCCATGAAACAAAGGAAAAATTTTAAATCACCCTCAGTCTTGTATAGCACTTTTTCAGTTCTAGAGTGGAGGTGATAAAGTTGTAAAAAAAAAAAAAAAAAAAAAAAAGGGGGGGGGTAGAGGATATTAAGAATTGTACAGTTTTTAGACCATGAATCAATTTTAAATCTACAATTGGTATTCTAAATGTGAGACCCTTGTTCAATGACTAATAAGTGAACATGTTTCTGAAGAAGCTAAATTACATCAATCTTTTCATTCTTGCAATAAACAAAACCAGAAGAAAGAAATTATAGCTAAATGGAAGGCACCCCTTGAAAAGCAAAGAAAGTAAATTTTGAAGTAGGTTTCTTTGTACACCCAAATGCTTAAAGAAATATCATTTCATAGGACATTTGGTCATTATCTATTTTAATACTAAGGATAATTATATATACATATATACATACATATACATACATATATACATATACATATATATATATATACACTAAACCTACCATGAAAATTATTGCAGCTTATGCCAACATTAGCTGCTGAGGATGACATAGTAGAGAAATAGAGAAATTCTATGAAGAATCTGACAACAACTTCCAAATCAAATCAACATTCACTCTGATTATTTGGTGATTTTAATATAATAATGGGAAAAGGTTAGAGTAAAATATGTGGGAAATTTTGGTTCAAGAGAATGAAATGAGAGAGACCAAAGACTTGTAATGTTTACCCAACGTCTCTATATATGAACACATTCTTCAAAAATTAAATAGGTAGGAATGGTAAGCATTAAATAACATAACAAAAATAAAACTAAAGAATAAAGGATAAAATAAACATAAAAGACTACATTGTAATAGAAAAGATATCATACTATCTACTTGTTAGAGCTAATATTAGAACCTATAAGAAGAAATAATAGTAACAAAAATAATGAGGGCATGAAATTAAGATTTTTTTCTGAATTAAACAATCTACTGAAAAATAAAAATAGGGAGTGGACAACAGAAATGACATTGATGTTAAATATAAGTTCACCAAAAGTTTTACCAATGTAAATTAATTGCTATAACAAGGAGTCCAAAGGAGCCCAGAAAGTGCCTCAATCAACAAACATTTGATTTGTTTGCCAAATAAGCAAAGATGACTACCAGCAGCAGCACCAAACTAGAATATAAACTCATCTATAAAATCTTATGAAGAAGGATGATGGGTTATTTTAAATAGGACTTTCTCATGAAGCAGAAAGAAGTAGCTTAAAGAAAGCTGGCAAGCTATTCAACTAAGCAAAGTCATCCCAGGGACATTCAAGGATAAATATGGAAAGAGGACTATAAACAGAAGAAAATGGAAAAGATTTATGAAAATCTTTTCAACAAACTGGTTTTTCCATCAAGTACAGTGGAATCACCTCACTTGGATCCTAACTACAGCTACAGAGGAGGTAGAAATGACACTAATGTGAACAAAGAAGGAAAAGCAGATGGACTGGATCAAGAATCTATAGCAAAGGTATATGCTGGGAATGATATACGAAGTATCTAAAAGAGAGGAAGATACTAAAGGCATAGAAAAAATTTTGAACCTTGTTATTAATGTCGCATAAATTTGAACTAAAGAAAAAAATTAACCACCAACCCAAATGCCTCCTGTCCCATCTATACAAAATCTTTATGAGGACAGAAGCCGAGGCTACACTCAATGAGGGTATTAGTAGGAAACAAGCAGTATTTTGCATACAGTATTCAACAATGGTCCATATCTCTATCATCTCAAAGTTGACTACAATGTATAAAAATATAATCTCCCAGTTTGCTTTTTTGTTGATTACAAGAAACTGGCCATTAGACTACAGAATAGACTGTAGAACAAAATTTTGCCCTATAGGCTCTTTTACAACAAGGAACATCCACATATGCAGAGCAGAATTCCATCGGAAGGTATAAAAACTACTCTATCCTGTTCAATAATCCAGATAATAAGCATCAAGTGAGGCATAAAACTTGGCAGTGAATGTTCACCCAGAATATTCACTGTGAATATAGGAGGATCCATCACAAAGCCCAGGTGAATGATGGCTTCCTTATGGTGAAGTTCTCTAGATGCTTCTGTTTTCAGATAACATTGTGTTCACTGCATCAAACCCCAAGACACTTTAGAACAGCAGTTCTCAACCTGTGGGTTATATTCAATTTGTAACAATGAAAATACATCCTATGTATCAGATAGATTCATAACAATAGCAAAATTACAGTTATGAAGTAGCAACAAAAATAATTTTATGGTTGGGGGTCACCACAACATGAGGAACTGTATTAAAGGGTCACAGCATTGGGAAGGTTGAGAACCACTGTTTTAGAGTCTCCAGGAAGAGATTTGTAAACACTCAAAGGAATTTGGCCAGTTCATGAATAATGTCTATTGCCCAGATTTTAATATGGATAACAGGCATCCTATGGAGGATGTCCACAAGCATATATATCTGGAACAGAAAGTACAGAAGAACAGTGAGTTAAGCCCAGAGCTGAAAAAGTAGAAGAGATCAGGCTGGATTGCTTTGGGAAATTGAAAAGCTCTTTTACCAAGCCTAAGCTTCCCCCAAACAGCAAAAGTGCATGATTTCAATATAAATATTTTACCTCTGTTACTGTATGACAGCAAGACCTGGAACAGCACTACTTTTAAAGGACAAAAGATGAACATCAAAGAGCAATGGAAAGTAATGACAAAAGTTAATAGGTTGCAACACGTGGCCAACAGGAACTCCAAAGAACAGGAAAGTGTGTGTCACCAAGGAGTATATGAAAAACATCTTGTGATGTCTGATCATGATGGCTGATAGCTGCAAAAACCCCAGCAATTTGGGACATAGCTCTCTCCATTCTAGAAGCAGAGTTCTACCATGGCAAAGAACTCAAAAGCCAAGTAATTGGCTGCCAATATGAGCAAGCAATGGAAGCACAAACAGGAGACAGAATCCTTTTGGGGGGACAAAAAGGATCAAGGCATGGAGCGGGAGAAAGACATCCAAGTCAGAACTCCTGCATCAAAAGCCTCCAAGAAAATTATGAACTGGTTACAGCCCATAGAGGAGCTCAAGAAGGATTTTGAAAATCAAGTAAGAGAAGTGGAGGAAAAATTGGGAAGAGAAATAAGAATGATGCTAGAAAATCATGACAATCAAGTCAACAGCCTGCTAAAGGAGACGCAAAAATAAACTGAAGATAACAACACCTTAAAGAGGCACACAAAGCCAATGAGGAGAAGAATGCTTTAAAAAGCTGAATTTGCCAGATGAAAAAGATATTTCAAAAACTCACTGAAGAGAATAACTCCTTCAAAATTAGACTGGAGAGGCAGCTAGGTGGTGCAGTGAGTAGAACACCAGCCCTGGAGTCCGGAGGACCTAAGTTCAAATCTGGTGTCAGACACTTGACATACTTACTAGCTGTGTGACCTTGGGCAAGTCATTTAACCCCAATTGCCCTGCCTTCTCCCCTCCAAAACAAAACCAAACCAAAAAAACCCAACTAGACAAAATTAGACTGGAGCAATTGGAAGTTAATGACTTTATGAGAAATCAAGATACTATAAAACAGATCCAAACAAATGAAAAAATAGAAGGCAATGGGAAATATCTCATTGGTAAAACCACTAACCTGGAAAATAGATCCAGGAGTGATCATTTAAAAGTTATTGGTCTACCTGAAAGCCATGATCAAAAAGAGAGTCTAGACACCATCTTTCCAGAAATTATCAAGCAAAATTGCCCTGATATTCTAGAACTAGAGGGCAAAATAGAAATGGAAAGAATTCACCAATCACCTCTTGAAAAAGATCCCAAAAAGAAAACTCCTAGGAATATTATAGCCAAATTCCAGAGTTCCCAGGTGAAGGAGAAAATACTGCAAGCAGTCAGGAAGAAACAATTTGAGTATTGTAGAAACATAATCAGGATAACACAAGATCTAGCAACTTCTACATTAAGGAATCAAAGGGCTTGAAATATATTCTGGAGGTCAAAGGAGCCAGGACTAAAACCAAGAATCACCTACCCAACAAAACTGAGTATAATGCTATAGCAGAAAATATGGTCATTCAATGAAACAGAGGACTTTCAAGCATTCTTGATGAAAAAACCTGAGCTGAACAGAAAATCTGACTTTCAAATACAAGAAGCAAGAAAAGCATGGGAAAATAAACAGGAAAAAGAAATTATAAGGAACTTATTAAAGTTGAACTGTTTACATTCCTACATGGAAAAATGATAATTATAACTTATAAGACTTTACTCATTATGAGGATAGCCGAAGGGAATATATATGTATATATGTATACATACATATATATGTATATATAGGAGGATGTATGTGTATATAAATATATATTTGAGTGTGGGCATTTGTATGTTCATGTATACATAGACAGATGGCATGGGATGAGTTGAATATAAAGGGATGATATCTAAAAAATAAAATTAAGAAGTAAAAGAGGAATTTATTGGGAGAAGAAGAAAAGGAGAGATAGATTAGAGTAAATTATCTCATAGAGAAGAGGCAAGAGAAAACTATTACAATGGAGGGGAAGAGCAGGAAGGTGAAAGGGAATGGGACAACCTGATTCTAATTGAATTTGACCTAAGGAAGGAATAACATACTCAACTGGGTATCTTACCCTACAGGAAAATAGGGGGGGGAGGGGTAAGGGATAAGAGGTGAGAGGAGAGAAGGGAGGGTAGATTGGGGGAGAGGATAATGAGAAGCAAACATTTTTGAAAAGGGATAGGGTCAAAGGAGAAAATAAAATAAGTGGAGAGCACAATAGGATGGAGGGAAATATAATTAGTCTTTCATAATATAACTACTGTGGAAATGATTTGTGTAACTACACATGTACAATCTATATTGAATTGCTTATCTTCCTAGTGGGGGTGGGTGAGGAGGGAAGAAGGGGAAAAATCTGGAACTCAAAGTTTTAAAAACAAATGTTTAAAAATTGTTTTTTACATGCACCTGGAAAATAAGACATACAGGTACTGGGGTATAGAAACCCATCTTGTCCTACTAGAAAGTTAGGGAGGTGAAGCGGGGGATGTAATAGAGAACAAATGGGGGAAGAGTTATTCAGTAGGCTTGCTATTTGGGGGGTGGGGTAGGGCAAAGACAGGGAGAGAAAAAATTGTAACTCAAAATCTTGTGAAAATGAATGTTGAAAACTAAAAATAAATAATTTTTTTAAAAAATTTAAACTTGAAATTTACTAAAACTCTAGATCTTTTATATGGTGCCCATGTCATTCTAATTCTACACTATTGTAACTGATTTTTTTAAACTAAAATATGACTTTACATTTATTCTAATTAAATTCAGCTTCTTTCCAGCTTGTGAAGAGGTATTCAATGTTTTATTATGAACTAGAAATTCATCAACAAACATGAACATTTCCACATACAAAGAAGTTCAGAAAATTGGGATTATATATGAAACTGTAAATCTATTACATAGAGCTTGCATTTTAACATATTATATTAATAAATTTACAAATTTATAAATTAAATTTAGTACATTTAATTTTGTCAGTGTCATAGAACTAACACTGCCCTCCCTGTTTGTGTGTTTCCTTCTGCCCTTCCTTCTGCTCTCTTCTGTGTATTTTTTCAAATGTTGAAAGGTTTTTTTTAAGTCCTATTTCACTTATCCAGTATGTTAGCTATCTCTCTCAATTTTGTGTCCCCTGAAAATCTGTTAAGTGCAATTTCCATACCTTCATCCAGTCACTGAGAAAATGTTGAGTAGAACTGGGTATGGGAAAAGCCTAGCAACATTCCACAAAAAGCCTCCCTCCAGCTTGAAAGAGACCTTTGGTTACCATCATTCAAACAAATTTGAATGCGTTAATCCGCCAAATCTTTTCATCTTATCAACAAGGATATGGGGAGAGAGACAGACTATTTAAATGCTTTGCTGATATCTAGGTACACAAAATTTTCCTGATCTATCAGTGCAGTAGTCCTATAAAAAAGAAAAAAAAGTCCACCATAATTTATTCTTGATAAATCTTTAATGGTTTACAATGACCTTCATCCTTATTCATGAATGATTCCCGTAAAAATAGTTTCTAGAACTTTGCCAGAAATCAGAGTAAAGCTCACAAACCCAGAATTAGAAGGTCCTACCTTCTCTTTTTTGAAAAATCAGAAAAAAAAATTTGCCTTTCTCTTCTGGCAGGAGACAGATACTGTTTTGCTATGCTGTACTGCCAAAGGGTTGTCATTCCTTACCTATCCCTACCCTTGTATGGGTAGAATGACTCCTACCCAACAATTCCCAAAGTTTCTCCCCTCTATCAGAATGGTTTTCTTTTCAAACTGACTTCCCAAAAAATGAAAAGGAAAGTCACCAAGGACCTACTAGCCAGTTCATTACAACCTCTCTCAAACAAAAACTGCTGAATCATTTGCCTAGAAAGATCATTTCTTTCTCTGTGCTGGTATGTTATATATGTAAATATATACATATATATGTATGTGTGTACATACACACATACATTTGTACATATAGAGAAATGTGTATGTATTTTTTTAATTCAAAAATTCTCCAGCAAAAATATTTACAACAAGCACTTTTTTTGGAGGGGGGAAGGCAGGGCAATTGGGGTTAAGTGACTCACTCAAGGTCACACGGCTAGTTTATAACAGCACTTTTTGTGATAATAAAGACCTGGAAGCAAAGTAGATGTCCATCAACTAAGCAATGGCTAAAAAAAATTGTAGTACATAAAGATAATACAATATTATTGTGCTATAAGAAACAATGAATATGATCAATACAGAGAAGCATCAAAAGATTTATATGAAAAGATGCAGAGTGAAGTAGAGCCAATGAAACAGTATCCACAACTAAAACAATGTAAATGGAAGAATCACTACCACAAAATAATAAAAAAATGAATGTTCTAAAATAATAAAGAATAAACAGCCTCAAATAAGACACTTCCCCCTACTCTTTTGCAGAAGTATAAGGTACACGGGTATATGCATATATTTTCAGATTTTTTTCCTTGTATTGATTGGTTTCAATGATTTTTTTCACTTCCTTTTTTCTTTTAAAAAAAGTATTTGTTATATGGCATGGCTCTCTGGGAGGGAGAAAGGGAAAGATACAGGAGGACATTTAGGCAATATAAAAACAAAAGATATTAATAATTATCAATTATTTTATTTGCTATCAAAGATAACAACATTTTATTTTTAAAAAAGAAAAGAAAAATGAATCAATAATTCTCTTTTATTCATTCTGAGCCACAATCAGAAAAAAATAGCACTCTGGCAAAATACCACCGTTTTAAATCTAGATCTCCTCTTCTCACCTTGGCAGCCACCACTATTATCTCTCTCTTCCATACATGGACAGTGACACACATAGGCTAGGAACATAATACTTAACTACATTTATCAAACTCAAAGTAAATATAAAATGAAAACAGTTAAGAATTGGCTCTTGCTTTCCTGAGAAGACAGAGAAAAAGGAAAGGGAGGATGGGACTGAGGAATCACTAGCCTTGAGCATACCCCTCAGGGGTAACTTATCAAAAAAAAAAAATGAGATCTGTCCTGACACATCTCTTGGTCTCCAGAGTCCATCAAAGGACATCTCATCCCTGCCAAGGTGCCCTGCAGCAAGCAATTGTTCTCTGTAGTTTCTTACACTTGTCCATAGATGTTCCTTCCTGTGCATGCTTTCTCCCATGTTGGCATGGGAGAACAGCTTCAGCTGTTCATCCTAGGCTGTGGGTAGGGACTGGGAACCTCAGCTTCCTCCCTCTAGTTTGATTTGGGCAAATTTCCAGGAAATCAGGTAAGGTACACCAGGACTGATACCTCTTGGTGAAAATCATCTCAATTGTTCCATTACATTCCAATCTTATGATAACTCTTTTGTTTCCCAACTACCTTTTCCACAGGATCATAGCCAGTAAGCAATTCAATAATTTTATCTGCATATTTTCTATAGACTCTGAGTCATAGTTCATCTCCATCTGACAATATGAACTCCTTGAGAAGTAGTATATTCCCACCTCTTCATTTATACAATTTCAATGAACCTCATAAAGTTCTCAGGTTCAACCTATACCTAAGCAGTAATCCTCTTTACATCATCCAGTGATGTGGAGCTCACTAGTCCCTGGAGGTCCTTTCATCTTTTGGATAACTTTAGTTGTTAGGAAATTCATCCTTATATTGAGCCAAAATATTTCTGTCTGTAACTTCCACCCACTACTTTCAGTTCTGCCATCATGCACCAAATTAAGAAAATCTAATCATAGGATCACAGATTTAGAACTAGAAGGGATCTGGGAGGCCATTGAGTACAACCCCCTCATTCCATAGATGAGGACAGTGACAGCAAGACTGTCACTTGACCAGGCAGACAGCTAGTAAGTATGTGAGGTAGCCCTTTTTAGAGTGTTGTATATCTGGGGCTCCTCCAACTAGTACTTTGCAGTCAATTCTTTGAACCCAAGTGAAAGACTTTACATTTGTGCCTAAGGATAAGTGTCCTCACCTTTGATCAGTTTTCAATCAACAGCAATCAAACACACATTAAGGACCTCTATGCCAGGTACTGGGAATACAAAAGCAAAAGTGAAATGGGCCATGCTCTCAAGAGGCTTGTAGTCAACTTTATACTTCATAGATAATGTGGCAAGAATGGCATTTCCAGTTAACATCCACCAAATACTCAGGAATATCTGTTCCGATTTCATGAAGGAGTTCCCTATAAACCATTTGGTCCTATTTTTCTCAGTCTAAAACCAATCCTCCTTGATTGGGAGAAGAGAGGGTGGGGGTGGCAGGGAGGACAGAATCAAAATAAGATTTGAGTAGTTCAGGCTTCTCTCTGTCATCATTTGGATTTTCCAGCTAAGAAGGTGGCAATGTTATGTCCTAGAGGACCACAGATGCTCCATAAACATTCCAATAAAGCTCTAAAAATGCACCAGAAAGAACAATAAAAAAGAGAGAGAGAGAGAGAGAGAGAGAGAGAGCTATAAACTCATCCATCCTATCCAGGACTGTACAAGAAGACTGATAGAAACTTATAAGGAACTTGAGCAAAGACAAGCCAGGGTAGGCAGAAGGCATAGCACACCAACAGCCTGGTCTCACAGCTAGGAACAAGACCAGCCCAGGCAACCCACACCCAAACCACACCATGGACCATAGAAGGAGAAAAGGTAATACCTGGAGTCGTCTAGGATGCCAGCTACCATCTCCAGCAACAGCATTTGTTTGGGGACTGTCAGGGTCAAAGCAGAGAATAGAGCCAATTCTGGGTTCAGGATTGTGCAAGAAGGAAAGAAAGAGACTCACCAAGTCTGTCTAGTCCTTAAGAGAATAAAACTAAACCTACGAATTCCTACAGAAAGTAGGGTATAATCATAGCTACTATGTCCAGGATGAACTATACCATCCATGAGTAGGAGAGCAGTCTGACCCAAATGCAAAGCCCCAGTCCAGAAACTAAAGTTGGGATATGATTAAATGGAATAAAGTACTGAAAGTAATGAAGAAATATTATGGAATGAGAGAAATCTAAGAGCTTAACCCAAAAGAAAATAATTTCACCAGTGTAAATGCCTCAGAGAAAAGAAAAGCAAGGATTACAAAAGTATCTAGGGGAAAAAAAGAATACAAAATGTATTGTTAAATGAAAGCAAGTAAGGACAATTGTTTAAAACAGAATGTGACAAACTATATCCAATAACTGTATCCCTAAAAATTAGAATGGGACAAAGAAAAGCAATTAACTCCATGAAACAACAACTATAGATAGATAGATATAGATTAGATAGATAGATAGACAGACAGACAGACAGACAGACAGATAGATAGATAGATAGATAGATAATTTGGAGAAGGGAAGGCAGGGCAGTTGGGGTTAAGTAACTTGCCAAAGTCACACAGCTAGTAAGTGTGTCAAGTGTCTGAGGCCAAATTTGAACCCAGGTCCTTCTGACTCCAGGGCCAGTGCTCTATTCACTACAACAAAATTTAAACAAAAGCAAAAGGCTGGAAACAAATATAAGGCATATACTCCATGTCATTAATTTTTATTGTCATATCCACTCCAAGCAGCAATCATATCCTATATTTCCAAGCCATTTCAGCATTTATTAATTGTGGATCTATGCAGATGTTGGGATTTGTTTTTCCACTTGCTTCAACCACCAAAGTCTACCAAAGAAAATCCAAACTCTTTGGCCTGTCATTTAAGACTCCTGGTTAGCTCCAACTCTACCATTCTATATTAATGTCCTGCTGCTTCTTATTTCGTACCAAATGAAACGAAACTGATCTGCTCAAGGATAAAAAAAAAAAAAACCTTGCATTTGCCCATGTTTGCTCACATCTCCCTATATAGTTGAAATTATATACTCTTTCAACCCCCGTATTTGTTTTCAGACATTCCACCCATTCTTCAAAGTCTACCTCAATTACCACCTCTTCTAAGAAACTTCTGGATTCCCTGATGAGAATAAACTTCTTCTGAACTCTCATAGTACTTGTGGTTATTTTATACTCCTTGTAAGTATATTTCTATACTGTTTAATGTTTTGTCTTTGTATCCCTAGTACCTAAAATGGTGTCATGCATATGGTAAGTGCTTAATAAAAGCTTATTGGATTGGATTATCAATTCTCTAAGGCACTTAGACCATTCTAACTTGCAACATATATATTTGGGCATGGGGGTGGGGGTGGGGGGATGGCCTACTACAACAAAATATAAGTTTGCTAAAAGAAGGGATCAGGTTTTATTCACTTTGAATATCCCTCAGTATTAATCACAATACCTTTGCTTTTTTTTTTTTACTGGACTTGTGATTTTGTGGGTGAGGAAATGCCCTCTTTCAATAGAGATCAGCAACTGCCCTGCAATGTATACTCTTAAAGAGTTGTCTGGGGCAGAAAGGTTAAATGAGTTACCCAGAGTCACAGAACCAGGATATGTCAGAGTTGTGGGTTCAAACCACGTCTTCAGAGAGATCAGGTCTCTATTCACCATACTGTCTCTCATATAATACATAGTGGAGGTTTAATAAATGTTAGCTGAATGAGGCTAGTGAAAGAGATCACTGCCTATATTTAGCGGTTTGAGATGAAAAATGAAGTTCAACCAACTATCTTTTCTACACTAAACTACATCAGAATTATCTATACTCCATAAAACCTGTCAATTCAGTATATCCAACAAAAGGTATTAAGGTCCTACTGTGTATAATGCAAGGAACTAGACATAAGGGACACAAAGATGAAAAAGTATCCTATCCTTCTCAAGGAGCTTATAATATGATACAGAGTAATTGAATAAGAATGGTAAGGCTTAGGGCAAGAACAGAGCATGTATGAGGACATGAAATGCATCTGTAATCAGGAGGTTATAAATTCATGAAGTATCAACTGTTTCCATTTTAAGAGCATACATAAAATACATATCCACATCATGTCTTGGGAAATCATGTTGGTCTACAGAGAACTCTGTGCTTTTTTTTAAGAGTACACAATTCCAAAAGAGAGCAATTGTATATGCAAGAGCTTTTAGCATTCATGGTCAAAGCAAGCTTACACATATTACATTTCATCAATGAGAATAACTTTGAGTGCTCAAAGGAGAATTCAAAGGAAATAAACAGCAGTGTCTGTATAAATGAAGAACAAGATAATTTCACACAGAAGCATAAACAAGTTTAAAAGAACCTCAGAGGACAAAGAATAAAACTGTGGGGAAAGTGCACAGAAGTAAAATGTGTATTCATCTCAGACTATTAAAACTATTATGACTATTATGACTTGTCACATATTCAGTAAAAATGAAGAGAATAAGAAGAGTCAAAAATGAAGCTGTGTGGTCCAGAACAATTTATAGGGAGGATACATCTCATCCTAAAGACTTATTTGATTGATGAAAACACAGGGGAAGATATAAAATTATAATTAACTTTCACTTCTTTCAATTGACCCGAGATGTATAGGACAGAATGGTAGATAGATAGATAGATAGATAGATAGATAGATAGATAGATAGATAGATAGATAGATAGATAGGTAGATACAGATAAAGATAAACAAATTAAAATTTCTGTATTTGTAGTAACAAAACCAAAGTCCCAAGTCTCAAGTTCAAATTCTGACTCTTCTACTTAATATCTATATGATACTAAGCAATTCACTTAACCTCTCTAGACCTTAAGCTTCATCTAAAAGCAAGCAAGTGTATTGCAGGTAGCTAGGTGATCCCTAATGGTCCTTCATATTCAAAATCCTACAAAAGTTATGATAAAGTAAATTTATGCACAGTCTTGGAATATTACAACCTGTTGTCATGTCAGAATAATATAGCATGTGCTGGCTCCAGTTGCCTATAAGAATCCACAAAATGCTAATAGTTCAGTGTTTTCCCTTGGGCTCAACTAGCAATAAATCAAGTTATTGCAAAAATATTAATATTTTTTAATCTATTCTAATGAAACAGGAATAACCCACACTAGAAACAAGAATTTCCTTGGCTGCTTAAGCAGATATTAGACAAACCACAGTGGTAAAATTGCACTGAGGCTCTGAAGAAAGAACAATTTACCAGAGAAGGGATGAGGGAGATGAGGTTTGTTTGGTAAATCTAGGAACACCAAGAATAGTGTATTATTCAAAAGTGACTCTAGAGTTATTAAAACGCTATAATAGTGTCAGAGTTCCCTTCCACTTTGAATGTAATTTACAAAATATGAAACACCAAAATATATTTCGTATGATTAATTCACATTTCAATAAGAATAGAAACAAATGAAATAAGCGGCTATTTAACTCAAGGGATGTTAATGATGTTTTCTTCCTTAGAATTGCAGTAAATCCAGCTGTTCATTTTGCTTATCCTTATACTCAAAACAGAAAGAAGAAATAAAGATTCAAGAAACCAGAAGGGTACTCCCTTCAAAATTAATTAATTCAGGTTACAATTTAAGACATATAGATATGTACATATGTTGATTCATACATATGTATATAATAGGAATACAGCTCACTACGTGAAGTTATTTAACACAATTTTAAAAAAATAATACACACACATACAATGAACAGCTGAAAGGACTGGATATGTTTAGTCTGAAGCAGAAGATTTAAAGGAGAGATGATGAGTCTTCAGGTATTTGAATATGTTATCATATGTGAGAGAGATTCTATATAGTCTATGCAACTACAGAAGGCTGAACTGTAATCACTGGGTGGAAGTTACAGGGAGGGAGATTTTGGTTCACTACAAAGGAATAATCATGTAACAATTAGATTTGTCCAAGAAGGAATAGGTTGGCAGTGTTTAAACACAAACTACAGAAATACATTTCCAGGATACTGTAAAGGAAGTTCCACCTTGAATGTGAGATTAGGTTAGACGACTTCTAAGACCCCTTTGGAACACAAGATTCAATGATTCAATGATGCGATGAAGTGTTTGGACAGCAATCTTTAATATTGAAAAGTATGTCAATACCATGAACATTTAAAACATATTAACATAACAAATGTCTCCAAATAAGCCCATTTCAGAGGGTGGATTACATAGTCCATTATTCCTTAAGCAATAATCAAATACATATTGGATAGAATATATTAATACAGACTTTGACCCCCTAAAAAACAATTATGTTAGAATCAACCTATTTGTTTAAAGAAAAATAAAAACTAAAACACTGAACTTTCTTAGGACGTATAAACAACGTTCTTATATATTTGTTAGCTATCTATAAACCTGTTCTTAAAAAGAAAAAAACTTTACACAAACTCAAAACCTGGGTAATTTTTAAACATTAAACTTTTTTTTTTTTTAGCTAATGTTTTTCCTAGACCACTGCACCTACTCCGACTTGCCACTCTCTTCTTTCCTTGGCTCCTCATTAACATGCAAAAAAATCTATTATTCTTTGTACAGTCACTAACTTTTTAAGGGTAGGGAAATATGGACATGAATATTATAGGTGGGGGGAAAGGCAAAGGAGTAATAAGAGCAAAATTAAATGTAGGACTCAAAAATCCAAAAGGATAATTAATTATAATACCAACACCTATCTGGTTTCCAGACAAATTCATTCCTTGGGTTAGATTTATGGTGGTATGGTATGGGATTCCCATGGGTTGCCTAAAAGCTATTGGTTATCTACTAGCAAATCTGAATCATTTCAGGGCATCTCCCAGTCTAAAACCCTGACAAGAAAGGATCAAACCTGGGTTCTAGAACTGATCTCCTTAATCCATAGTCCTTCAACTAAGGCAGAATACAGAGCCAGGTAGAACTTCTGGAGCAATTTGCTTGGACATATAATCATTTAGGTCCCAGAATTCAACCATAATTTTACAGATATCAAAATACAGCAAGTCAAATCACTTGCCCACCTCATTGCATTGATATCCACATTGACCAGCATGAATGATTTTTTTAGCCCTTGGGTGTTCATTTATCATTTGGTTCAATATTCCTCAAAACATACTTGTAACAGACCAGATCATAGCAAAATAATAATAGCTAGCATTTACATATAGCAAAGCACTTGATAAAAGTCTCATTTGATCCTCACAACAACCCTGGGAGGTAGGTGCCACCATTAAACTCATTTTACAGATAAAGAAAATGAGACAGACCAGAAGTTAAGTGATTTTCCCAAGGTCACACAGCTAGTAAATGTCTGAAGCTGTATTTGAACTTCCTAACTCCAGGTCCAGCACTCTATCCCCTGTCAACCCAAATCTCCTCCCAGTCAGTCAGTCAACAAACATCATTCCAGGTGCTTACTATGTGTCCCAATCTAACATGTATTCAGTATCAGATTAGAATTTAGGGGATGAAATATGAGACACTCCCTACTTAGGAACTTCCTTACACATAGAACTGATGAATCCAACTTAAAACATGACTTGCCAAGGATGTGCTCAGTCACATTTTCTAATTGAAAATTTACACTGGACTGAACCCAAACGTAAAAGTTGTCCATTTTTGCTTAGAAAATCAAGAGATATACTGCAAATCTACCATTTTATTCATTACCAACACAGGTATACAACTTTACTGTTGAAGTTTACAACTATTTGGTTTAATTATGTTACATTCATGAGTAACACCTTTTAAAATTCTTCTTTAGAGACATTGCTAGAAAAAGTGAAATTTTGGCATTGAATCTATTTATTACAAATAATGGCTGCAGATTGCCTAAGGGATGAAATCACAACTACTTATTTTAGCACAACTTCATTTTGGTAACAGCATTGTAGAGTGCGACACTAACCATGTGTTGCCATAACAGATATCTGCCCTAAATGAAGCAAGAGTTTCCTTCTCAAATGCAAAACAATTTAAATGACAAGTACCAGAACCAAATAAAAAGGAGATACAAATATGAGATAGGAAGCTTCATAGCCCACCTTTCTTCTTGATTGGCATTCTTGGATCTCTCTGCAGTCACTGGATTCAAGGACTTGTTTACAGGTATCAAGTTTATCCAACTGGGCTGAAGCCAAGAGCCAGGTGGCTGTTGCAAAGTACTTCGGCTGCTCAGTCTTGAAATCCAAGCTCAGTCTTCATTTTCACCAAGATATGAAGTAATGTTGAATATTTTTTCCACAATTAAACTTTTAACACCTCCCACAGAACTTAGAGAAAAAAAGATTGGAGTTTCACAAAAGTGTCTTTCAATTCTTATAAAATATTTCTTAATCTATAAAAAAAGCTGAGAACATTATTGTTGGGATAGAAAACATTATTGGAACTCCTCTTCGGGCAGCAAATTTGGTGTTAGTTTAATGACGCAAGGCATAACCCAAATTTAAATGTCTCCCTTCTCTACAAAATCAAATTCAAAGCCGTCCAGATTTAATAATAAAAGATGCCCAGTTCTAGAGAGGAGAAATTTTCAGGGGGAAAAAAAAAAAACTTTTTTTTTTTTTTAAGTAAAGTTCTTTGCCTCTGGTTTCTGAAAAGGTAGGTTAGTTTGAGATGTTTCCCGGGACTGAAAGGCCGATTTTTATTCAGTGAACAAGAAGTTTCCAATCTCACTCCCTCAAATCAGACAGCATCCAGGCTGCAGCCCCTTTCATTTTTTCCCCTTCTCTGCTGTCCAAGCCACCCAGGCTTGTTCTCTAATGCCACTCTGATCCTCCCGTGTATTAACCGAGGGAGAAAGAAAACTGCTTTGGCATGGAGACATTAAAGTGACAGCGCTACTCAATGGTCACTGGATGCAGTATGAGTTGGCGGAGCAGCCTTCTTCACACTGGAGCCATTCACATCATGCCATCTCGTCTCATCCTAGCAGCTGCCTGACCGGTGAGGAAAAACACAAGACCCCCTTTTTCCAAAGGAAAAAAACAAGAGCAACAACAACCCAAACCTTCCCCAGAGGTAGCCTCGGAGATGCTGTAGCGTTGGTCTCGGGGGCACGAGCCATGCAATCAGTCCGCTCTCTTCCCCCAAAGAAAGGGCTCAGCTGCTTGGCCTCACCATCCACCCTTCCTTTGCCCCCACCCCCAGCCCTACCCGCACCGTCGTCTCTGGCAGAAAGGGGGAGAAATCTTTTGGGGGGCTGTTTCAGCACCACACACACACACACACACACACTATGCCCAAGCCCCGGGTGCCCACACCCCTGTCTTGTGTGAGAGGAGCAAGGAGAGGTGGCAGAGCCTTCGTGCAGGAGGAGCAGCAATTATATAACTCGCGTTAGGGACTCCTGGAAGATGGAAGAAGGTACGGCTTCAGCTGGGGCTATGTTCGCTAATATGCTTGGGCCGGGGTGGTGGGGGGGGGGCGGGGCAGGGGGTGCACGACTACGCCCCGGGGGCCCCCACCCTGGAGAGAAGCAAACACGGAGCGAGGTAAGGGGACAGGAGAGCTTCTCAGAGGAGAAGAGATCTGTCTCTCGTCGCCCCCCACCAAGTCACTTCCTTTGCTGGGGTGAGGGGACAGCAAGTGAGGGTGAGGGGCGAAGCTGACAGCGTAAGGTTCGAGATGTGGCCCCTGCATCAGGGTTGAGGAGACTCGGGACCCCTGGTAGACTCGGGTCTACAGGAGCCAGGAGGGGGGACCCAGGCCTGAAGGAAGGAGGGGGTGGAGGGAGAAGGGGAGGATTCATCCTGAAAAAGGGAGGGGGAAGAGTGCGGAGTGGTTGCCGGGCCAACGCAAAGTGGGAGGGAGCGACCCGCCCGGCTTTTCCCACAAACCAATGAACGGCTCCGGTTCCAGGGCAGCGGAGGCCAATCGGAATCCGATGAGAGGGCGCGGCATTTGACCGTAGTGGGCGGGCCTCCCTCACCCTAGTGCTGGGGCTGAGAGGCGGGGCCTGGGGCAAGAGCTCGGGGGACCTGGGCTACCGTGGGTCATGTGAGTGCCCAAGATGGCGGCGCCCAGGCGTGAGCACCACGATTCTCTGTGAGTCGGCGGCCGTGGTCGCAGCGCGTGGAGACGTACGCGAGGTATCAGGGTGGGCTGTGTGCGGGCGATCTGGGGCGGGGTCGACAGCCGTAGTCGAGAAGGGTCAAGCCTTGATCCTGACCAAGCCTTCAGAGCTCGTCTGCGAAGTAGGCGGTGAGAACGCGTCCTTATTTGTAATGGAGGAAGTCGAGGCTCAGAGACGGCTTGTTTTCTCCAAGGCCACACTAGGGGACCGATGCGGGACACGTGACAGGCCCCTACTTTTCAAAAACATATTTGCTAAGCTGCTTTCCTAGGTAGTCAGTTCTCCATCCCTAATCATAGTATCATAAATTTGGAGTTGGAAGTGTTTTGGAGGTCATCAAACCCAATCTCTTCTTTTTACATATGAGGAAACCGAGGCCCAGAGAAACAGTGACATATCCAGGGACAAACCGCCCATTAGTGTCTTAGGGCAGGATTTGAACTCAACTCCCCGAGTGCAAGCCCTGGGCTCTCTGTCCACAGCCCACATAGTTGTCTTCCTGGTGCTCTGCAAGCCAGAAAGAAGCATTTAGGTGACACCTAGCGCAGGAACACAAGTTTAAATCCCATTTTCAGATATTTCCTAGCCGTGTGACTCTGGGCAAGTCATGTAGCCTCTGTTGCCTCAACTTCCTCATCTACTAAAAAGGTGGGGCAGGTAATGATAGCACCTACCCCCTAGAGTTGTTACGAGGACCGGATGAGATAATAACTGTAAAATGCTTAGCACTGAGCCTGGCACACAGTATGCGCGATATAAGTGGTGTTGTGATAGAAGTTGTGAAAATAAAATTGAATTTTTAAAAAAAGAAAGAAAAGTTTGACCACGTGACTGCAGAAGTTCCTTCTGTGATACTATGATTCTCTCCTCTGGTATAATAGAAGAAAGTCTCCTGGGTTTGTAGTCAGAAGACCTGGGTTCGAATCCTAATCTTGTATTCAACTGGCAAGCCACTTGGAGCTTCAGTTCTATCCGCAGTTGCTGCTGTTTTGTCCTTCATTATGGAAGAGGTCCATGACATGCAAATGAATCGGATTTAAGTGAGGGAGGGCTGTGCAAAGTCACCAGCCTCACTTTCTCCTCTGAAAACATCTAGGTCCAGTGGCCAGATATAGATCCGGACAACTGGAAGTGGCCCTGGATGCAGTGGAGACCTTAGCCTTTTCAAGCCAAGGCAATGTCCTTTTAGTGATTAAGGCTTACTAGGAAATGTGGCAAAGAATGGCCTCAGGGTGTCTGACCAAAACCAAAACAACTGCTATTTAAGGTCATTCTGCACCAGTCAGGGCTCAGTGACCCAGTAGGACTTGGCCTGGGACCTATTGTTGGCCATTCAATGAGAGTCAGAGTGATTTGGGGTTAAGGTTGGTCTTCTAAAGGAAAAAAACGTTTTTGAGATTAAACTTTACATTCCCTTTGGACTGAACACTGCAGGTGAGGGTGAGATACCCTGTGTGGATTGGGGAAAGAGAAAAAGAAAGAAAGGAAGGAAAGATCCTCTGTAAAATGAAGATAATATATCATCTTATTAAACCACACAGTACTTTAATTTGGATATTGTGCATTATAGCCATTGGTGCCCCTATAACAACCAGCTCCCCCCCCCCAAAAAAAATAAAAGTAAGTTCCCACACATTTTTAGTTCTAGTGTTTTCGCTGTTTATTATTCCCTGTTTATCCTGTACAAAACTTGTTTGTACAGTTATTTTGGGATTGTATCTTCCCATTTGATTGTGAGTTGTCTCTCTGTTAGACTGTGAGATCCTTAGACGCAGGGACTGTCTTTTGTATTTTTCTGTATCTCTAAGACAGTGCCTGATACTTAGTAAATGTTTATTGACTTACTTTCAGTAGTTCAAGGCATGAAGAGACAAAGGCCTGTCCCAGAGGGGTGACTGTCAAAGCGGAGATGTGAAATGGTAAAGTAGAATCTACAGGACTTAGCAACAAATTAGCTATGGAAGCATAAGAGAAAGTGAGAAATCAAGAATGGCACATAGGTTTAGAGCCTGGGTGACTGGGTGGATGGGTGCCCTTGACAGTAGCAGGAAAGTTCTGGAGAAGGGAAGGTTTGGGAGAAGGAGAAATCAGTTCTATTTAAGAACACATGTTGAGTTTTAGGATATTTACTTTGAGATGTCCAGAAGATGTGAGACTGAAGGTCAGGAGAAAGTTAAGCTGGATCCAGAAAAAATTATCTTAAATCCATGGGATCTGATGAGATTCCCTGAGCAAAATAATGTAGAGAGAGAAGAGAAAAGGGCCAGGGATCGAGCCTTGAAGGATATTCATGATTGGTGGACATGATCTGAATGAAGATCCAGTGAAGGAGCTAGAGAAGGAGCAGTTAGACTGGTAGGAGGAGAACCAGGAGAAAAGTGTCATGGATTAAGAAAAGTCCATTAGATTGAGTAATTAAGAGGTTACTAGTAACTTTCAAGCCAGTAATTTCAGTTGAATGTTGAGGTTGGAAGTCAGGCTGCAGAGTTGAGAGGGAAGTAAAGGAATTGGAGGCACTGACTGTATATAGTCTTCTCAAAGAATTTAGCCACAATCAAGAATTGGAAAAATGAGCGAATACTCATGTAATGGAAATAGAATTTAAAGATCCCCTTGTATTGGCTTGGTTTTGGGGTTAAGTGTTAAAATCCAGAGCTTGTGAATCCCACTTGTGGGATGGACTTGTTGACATGAAGAGAGGGGGCTGAAACTGGGAGGAGAACTTCTGGGAGCCAGCATCTGGAGGCTGCTGTTACTGCTAGAGAGAGAAATGAGAACTGAGGACTGAACTGGGAGGAAGCATGACTGTGGCGCCAATATTTTTTCTGTCTGTTTTGATGTTACTTTGCCAGATTTTTCTGCTGGTAAAGGACAGTGCTGTTGTTGCAGAAGTCCTGGAACCTTGCTGTTGGTTCAGAAGCCCTGAAGGAGGATTTTCTTGTTGTATGTTTACAGAAATCCTGGAGAAGGGTCTCTCTGATGTTTTCAGGGGTCCTGAGACTGTTCTGCAGGCAGAGAGTGAATTGATGAGGACGACTGCAATATGTATCTATGTTGTATCTTTGTTAAGCCTTGTCTTCCCCGGAATAGAAAATGCTGAGAACTTGCCTCAAGAACTTGCCTTGGTCAAGATGAAGAAAAGACCTCTCCTTGGGTGATGATACCTAAACCTTGTTGTGGCTTAGGGATGGATGGCCTTTGTGCTCTCCACTGCCCCTTTGAGAAGGTTCTTGGTGGTAACTGATGATAATTGTAATTCAGTTGTCATCCAGGGATGGAATACTTTGATTTTTGTGCTTTGTGACTAACTAAATGAATGTACTTTGTTTATGATTGGAAACTAATCTCCAGTTGAATAGAGAAAAGACTTTGTGATTGACTAAATGAATGTACTATCCTGGGTGGAGTACTTGGATCTTATACTTTGTGTTTGAATTGAGGACTTACTAAATTATTGAGTTACACATGGTGAATGCTGTATTTTGATTGTCTATGAATGTCTTGCCTTAATCTGTCACTGAATAAATGGAGTTTGCTATGCTTGTAATCTGAACTGGGAAGATGTTTGTGCTTGGCATTACAGTTCATCAACTGGGGAATGAGTGAATAAGTTGTGGCATATGAATGTAATGGAATACTATTGCTCCATAAGAAATGGTGAGTAAGTGAACTTCAGAAAAACCTGGAAAGACTTGCATGAACTGGTGCAGTACCAGGAAAAACACTGTATGCAGTAACAGCAACATTCTACAATGACTAACTCTGATAGACCCCTTCTCATCAATGCAATGGTCTAAGACATTTCCAAAAGACTCATGATGGAAAATGCTATCCACAGAAAGAACTATGGAATCTGAATGCAGATCAAAGCATATTGTTTTTCCTTTTGGAGCTTTTTTTTTCTCCTGTCACATGGTTTTTCCCTTTTGTTCTAATTTTTCTTTACAACATAACTAATGTGGAAATACATTTAATATTATTGTACATGTATGGCCTATATCAGACTGCATGCCTCTAAGGGAGGGGGAGAAGAAATGATGAGGTAAGGCATGTGGAGTGTTTGAGGCAAATGGAGCAAGCTAGATGGAGGGTGTGAGATAAGATGCAAGATGTAACCTGTCAGAAAAGCAGTCTAAGAAGACTATGCATTGAAGCCCCTCACCACGGACTTATCTGTGTGATTTCACAAAGCATTGACAGTTAACTTGACAGTTCTCTCCCTACCCTTTCCTATTCTCTTGGCTTATCTGTATGGACTACATGACATCTTGGAGTAGTTCTTTCCCTTCTGTTGCTTATCTGTATGATAAAGGCACCCCCAGATTACCTGATTTTCCCCCCAAAATTCCCTACCCCCTAAAATTGTATTTAAATCAGGACCCCTAACCTAATTTCTCTGCTTCTCTCACAAGGGAACAGGGCTCACTTGGGTATGTCATCCCAATAAATGCCTTTCTTTAATTTGGAGACTGTCCCAAGTGAATTTTTTCAGGACACTAGGACCCACACATCTATTCCTCATCAGAAGGAGGGAAGAAAATTTAAAATTCAAAATCTTATAAAAGTGAATGTTGAAAACTAAAAATAAATAAACGTTTTCTTAAAGAAGAAAAATACTTTAGCCACAAAAGCAAGAAGAGAATAAGGTAATAGCTACTGGGAAGGATGGCATCAAGTGAGGGTCTTTTGAGGCTGGAGGTGATGACAGTGACATAGTAAGGTATTATACAGGTGTTAAATAGAAGCAGCTAGAACTTGGATTCAGTCAGAAGGCCGAACTTGAGGACTTAGAGAGCCACATGTGGCCTCAAGGCTGCAGCTTCCCCACCCTTGCACTAGAATAACAACTCAGGTCTTTTGGTTCAAAATGAAGTGGGTTGGGTGGTTTGGGTTTTTTTACCCCACTGAACTGTACTGCCTTTTATTCATGCTGTCTTATATGTCATGCTAATGTTGGGATTAAATAGATAAATGTATATAAGGCACTTTCCAAAAAAAAAAGTGCGTGTGTGTGCGTGTGTACATACACAAAAGCTACCATTTATTGTTTCCACAACAGCAGGATGATCTCTCAAATTCATGCTCTTAAACCTCATAGTTTAATTATAACTATTTACATATTATGTGAATTTATAATTTACAATTACAATTACCATCACCAAACAAAACCAAAACAGTTTCTACTTATCAGCATACACCAACTCCTTATAAACTCAGTACTCAAAATTTCATTTTTCCCCCTTACCTGTTTCATTTCCCTTACTCTTCTTTTCTCTAATATGTTTTGTTCTTTCACCAAATTCTCCCCAGAATTATTCAAGTCTAGTTATAGACTTGCATTTTTTTGCCTCAGAGGGAATTAATCTTCAAACTAACAATTCCCTTTCCCCTTTTCATTTAAGACCTCACAAAGACATCATGAGAGGCGTTTTGGTAGTGTGACCAGGGAGTCAGGAAGACCTGTATCCTAGTACTACCTCTGACACATACTAGCTGTGGGACCCAGGACAAAGGTCACTCAACCTCTCAGTGCCCCAGGCATCTGTTCTAGGACAATTAGTTGCAGAGATGGCTTGGATCTGCTTTGGTACAGAAAGTTACTTACCTGGAGCTCCCTGAAGGAATGAAATCTTAAGGTCTGGTCCAAAAGACAAAGATACCATAAACTCCTTCTTTGTGTCCTCACCTCTAATCTTCAGTAATTCATTTTGACAAAATTTTATTCACATGTTTGAGGCCCTGAAGATACAGAGTTTAAAAAAACACAAACAGCCATTACCCTCATTACATCCTTAAGAGGATATTACCTGTGCACAGATAAATTCAAGGTAATTTGATAGAGAATTGTAGCAATTATGGGAGACTAGGGAAGACTCATTAGGGTACAGGGCACTCGGACTGAGGCTAACTGGCTCCACAGCTTTTGCTGACAAACCTTCTAAAACCAAGAGTTACTATATGACCTCTCCAGAGCCTTCTCTTGGGTAAAGTGCTCTTCTTCTTGCCTATGAACATTGTATTGCCTTTAACTAGCACTTTCTTATATAAGACATCGCACATGACACACCAGCATTGTCCTACTTCTATTTCTTGCAGCCTCTTCAGAATCTTTTTATGTCCTTACTCTCAAGTCCAATTTCTTTTTCTACATATAGACATCCTTTGATTTAAAAAATATATATATGTAATACCTTTCTGGTTTCCCATTTTAGGTCCATGGCCTTTGTCAAAACTGCTCTACCACTGTCCTCACCTCATCTTTTTTTTTTCTGGTAGGTTGTCTGTTTCTTTTTCCAAACTCTTTTTCAACAGCAGAATATTCTCTATCTGACAGTCAAGGCAGTCAGGTGGAATTTAAAGTAACCCTTCTTCCCCCCTTCAAAACAAAGAAATTAACAGAATTTTACTTAATAACAAAATCGAAGAGGCCATAATAGAAAGGGAAATACTATTCAAAATAACTACAAACTGCAAAAATATGAAGAGGTCACTCTATAAAGTACACAAAATACTTGTATATAATTCAATACAAAAGAAATAAAGAACTGGAGGAATATTCAGTGCTCATGGCTAGGTCATGCCAATATAATAAAAATGGCAATATGATCAAAATTAATTTACAGTTTTAATGCTATGCCAATCAAACTATCAAGAGGATATATAGAACTCAACAAAATAATAACATCTGTTCAGACAAACAAAAGGTCCAGGATATCAAAGAAAATCATTTTTAAAAGGTAGGTATAAAAGGCAAATAGCCCTTCTAGACACTGAACTTTATTATAAAGCTGCAGCCATCAAAACCATTGGTTAGTGGTTAAAAAAAAAAAATGATCGGTGGAACAGACTGGGAAAAAACCAGGGATAAAGGAACTCAGTAACCCTGTATTCAATAAACCTGAAAACATAAATTAAGAAAGAGCTCCCTGTTTGAAAAAACTGCTGGGAAAACTAGGAAACAGTATGAAAGATACAAGATGAACATCTTTAAACATATTCCACAATAAATTCAAAATAGATACATGAAATGAATATTAAAGATGCCATAAAATTAGAAGAGGAATATGGGGAGAATATATTTTCTTAGCCAAATAGGATAAAGGCAATTACAAAAGATAAGACAGATAACTTTAATTATATAAAAGTGAAAAAATTTAATGCATTTTGGATAAGAAGGGAAGGAGTGAAAACTTTGAACCAAATTTCCCTGGTAAGGGTTTGGTGTCTAAGATATATAGACAACTGATAGATCTAGATGTGCATGTATGCAGTCAGTGGATACAGTACTGGACCTCAAGTCAGGAAACTCCGAGTTCAGATGGGTTCAGCCACTTACTAACTGTATGGCCTTCGCAAGTCACTTAACTTCTCTCTGCCTTGGTTTTCTCAAATCTCATATGGGGATGATAATAATAGCCTCATCTCATAGAGTTGTTGTGAGGATGAAATACTTTTTTTTTAATCATTCATTTATTTTTAGTTTTTGACATTCATTTCTACAAGATTTTGAGGTCCATGTTTTCTCCCAATCTCTCCCTTCCCCCTACCCCAAGGTGGCAGGCATTCTGATTACTCCTTCCTCCAGTCTGCCCTCCCATTTATCACACTCACCCCTTTTCCCCTTCCCCCTTATTTTCTTATAGGGCAAGATAGGTTTCTATATCCCATTGTGTGAATATCTTATTTCCCAGTTGCTTATAAAAACAGTTTTTAACATTTGTTTTTAAAACTTTGAGTTCCAAATTCACTTCTTCGCTTCCCACCCACCCTCATAGAGAAGGCAAGCAATTCAGTATTGGTTATACAAGTGCAGTTATGCAAAATATTTCCATTATAATCATGTTGTGAAAGACTGTATTTCCCTCCATCCTATCCCACCCCCCCATTTGTTCTATTTTCTCCTTCGACCCTGTCCCTTTTCAAAAGTGTTTGCTTCTGACCACCCCCTCCCCCAATCTGCCCTCCCATCTATCATCATTTTCCCCCTTACTTTCCTGTAGGGTAAGATACCTGATTGAGTGTCCCATTGAAGGAGTTCAGTGCTGATTCCGGTAGGTTTGTTGTCTGCCCTGTGTGTGTGTGTGTGTGGCAATTGGATAGCCAGCTCCTTTTCCATGGGACTTTGTTTCCCTACATGATGGCTGTAAGGTCTGGGCTGGAAATAGTGTGGATGGGGGGTGCTTATACAAAGAAAGTGACTTGATCCCTGGATCCACACCCTTTCACCCCAAGATTACTAGGCACATGACCCAGGAGGTCATTGATAAGAACAGAGTTCTTATGTACTTCATTTTTTTTTTTTTTTTTTGCTTTTTGGAGGGCAGTTGGTGTTAAGTGACTTGCCCAAGGTCACACGGCTAGTTTTTTGTGTTAAGTGTCTGAGGCCAGATTTGAACTCAGGTACTCCTGACTCCAGGGCCAGTGCTCTATTCACTGCACCTAGCCGCCCCTTCTTATGTACTTCAAAAAAGTAGTGTTTGCATTAGCAGAGAATTGGAAACAAAATAATCACCCATCCATTGGGGAATGGCCAAATAAATTTTGGTACAAGAATGTCATGGATTATTTCTCTGTCATAAGAATTGATGAATACGATGACTACAGAGAAGACTTAAATGAAGTAGGAGCAGATCCAAGAAAACAAACAATATACACAATGAAGATGACAGTATAAAGGAACAATGACCAGGAAACAACCAAAAGTGAATGTTGCAAAATTACAAAGAATATACATGACCCCAAAGAAGAGGTAATAGATAATACCTCTACCATACTCTTTGAAGAAGTATGAGGTCCACAATTTATAGCACTTTGCTTATGTTTTCAGGCATTTTTGTGTTGATTCATTTTGCAGATTTTTTTTTCTTTTCCTTTTATTTTTAATTTTTATTTTTTTTTGCTTTTTGGAGGGCAGTTGGGGTTAAGTGACTTGCCCAAGGTCACACGGCTAGTTTTTTTTTGTGTTAAGTGTCTGAGGCCGGATTTGAACTCAGGTACTCCTGACTCCAGGGCCGGTGCTCTATTCACTGCGCCACCTAGCCGCCCCTTCTTTTCCTTTTGTTCTTAATGTTTCCTTGATGTTTTAATCCTTAAAAAATATCATTTGTTGTATAGGATAACTCTGGGAGGGGAAGGAGGAGAGATATTGGGAGAAATTTTGGTGCTGTTAAAACCAAAGATATCAATAAAAATTTATTTTTAAAAATAAAGTGTATCCCCAATTTTTCTTGTCTTACTTGACACTAAACTATAAAGTAATGCTGTCTTTATCATTCCTGGTTCCTCCTTCCTCTCATGCCTCTAAATTGTCTTTGTCATGCTATAGAACCTCTTAGTAGAAGTCATCAAAAACATATATGAGAAAAGGAACATCAGAAACTATTTGATTTTCTAATGACAACTTTCTGTTGCCTTTATTTTTATATCCAGTTTTTTGGCACATGCCAAGAATATTTCCTGGTCCCATTATGTGCTTTTATCCCATACCAATATGCTTCCATTATAACCTGTATGATGTCATCTGTATAAATTTTAAATTGACTTAGTATGGCCTTAGTTTCTCCCCTCCCCTTTTCTTTTCACCTAACCCATAAAGCTGGACTAGATAACATGAGGGAAGCTCATTCTGCCTTTATTTCCATAAGATCTTTTACTTCTATGGTTCTGTGTCTTTCAGGGTTCCAGGATGGCAACTCATACATATATCCAGTCAAATCTTTCCCCAGAAGAAATAAAACTCAGAAGATTAAGAACTACTGACCTTGTGGAAAAAAATTTGTGGCGTCTCTCCAAAAAAGAACAGTAAGAGATCACTGACTGTGGAATTCCCCCTCCCACATAGCACTTGCCACTTCTTTTGCTTCTAAAAACAGGAAGAACTTTCTTAACTACTTGAGGTGGCCCAGGAAAAATAAGAGGCTTCAGTCACGGAGAATGACAAACACAAAAGAGCTCATCTCTCTAATCCTTTCCAATTACATTAGTTCATAAGCTGTAGAGTCATAAAGGACCTTAGAAATTTTCTGAGGGGAAGCAACACGTTTCAGGTAAGACTGAAAAAGCAGAACCGAGATGCCGGCCTGAGCCCTCTTACTCCAAACCCAGGATTCTCCCAACCCGACCGTGCTGCCTCTTAATTGGAATCAAACTTCTAGCTCAGGGCTGTTTACCTACTCTGAACTGAGTGCACCACCCAGAAGGCACATGCTACTCATAGTATACATTTTCTTTGCTATATAATCCTAATAGCTAGCACTTTACAGTGCTCCAAGGTTTGAAAGCTTTCTACAGTATCAGCTCATTTTAACCTTACAGCAACCATAAGAGATCAGTATATATGGGGAAACTGAGGCAAGTGGAGGTTAAGTGACTTGCCCAGTATCACACAGTGGAAAGTATCTGAGGTCTGATTTGAACTCAGGGCTTCATGAATTAGTTAAGATCCAGGGCTCTCTCCATTGCACTAACAGGCTTTCTCCCAAGCAACAATTAAGGACTCACTGTGTTCCAGACACTGTGCTAAGTGTTTTGAATATGCTTAGGATAAGAGCAAACAAAATGGACCCTGCACTTCCATTCTAACGGGAAGGGGACCTCACTTCCTGAGGGGATTGCAAAGACTAGGCTTGGGGGGGGGGAGAAGGGGGAATGGGAAAGGGAAGAGAGAAAGAGAGGGGAACAGCCCTAGGTTCTGCTAAGATGAAAATGGTCACACATAGGGGAGCCTGGGGCCCCTAGGTCCTCATATTAGTTATCCTTTGTAGGATCAGGCTTTGGACTTGGTAGATACTTAAAAATCTTTTTTGAATGACCTTGAACTCCACAGTAAAAGTCTTCAGTCACTGATGCCCTGTTGATAGTTTTATTTCCTAGGCTAATGAAACTCCAGAATAGACTCCAAGATCAGTATAATGGCTGGTCCTGTGTCGTTGCTAAGACCGAAATGAGGATTTGGCAGAATTTTGAATTAGGCAATATTTTGTGCATTATCCTCTCCAGTAGTTTTGGGAGTAAATAGAAGTGTATGTTTGTCTGATTTATCTGGTCAGGCAGTCATGGACCATGTTTTCTTAAGTGTGTCTGAACTAATCAAGAAGCAGTGATTAGGGTTCAGGGGATATTTTTGTAATTTTGTCCTTGCTATAAACTTTCTCAGTAAATATCCATTTGTAAAAGCTTTTTTTATTAAAAAGCTTTATAAAAAAAAGCAACACTAAAATACTAAAACACCACCCTTAAAAGCAGTTGAACCATGATGAATTATAATGATTATAATGAGTAATCTCAGTCTTTGAAAATTAAAGAAAACACCCCTCTTCTCAGAGAGGCAGGAACTATGGATATTGGAATTTTCAGTAACTTCATTTTCTTTTCTCTTGACTGGGTTCTGAAGGGTTACCTCATCCCAGGAAGAAGGGGCAATGCCAACAGGTGCAGCATCCCTGGCACCACTGTGGGCTGCAGGGGGAGCTCACAAATGGAGCCCTTCCTCATAAGTAACTGGACCTTCCCAAGGAGAAACCTTACTTTAGCTTAGGGCGATTTACCATCATATTTACTAAATCCCCACTTCTGCCAGCTAAGTCGTAACAAGGCGTTATTTGTTCAATAATCATAGAACAGTTCTAGAATTCAGTATTCCCCATTTATTCACTCCAAAATTCTTCTATTGGTCATATGCAGATGAGCAGCTGGAAAATAGTACCGAAGTCCACTTTGCCCTGAGTAAGCGCCCTGGCTCTGCAGTCAGCAGTTTTCATGTATAGATCAAGTTTGGTTTTGTCTTTAAAGGCCCCTTTCAGTCAGCAAAATTGTCAAAGCCTGTCAAAACTTTGACACAATAAGAGGTTCTATGAGGCTGGCAACTTAAAGGGAAATGACTAGTATTAAAACAAATCTGCAACAAGTCAACAAGCCTTTACTAAGCTCCAGCTACATACCAGGCACTCTGCTAAACCCTGGGATACAAAAAAAGACAAAAGAGCCTCTCCTCTCAAGGAGTTCACAGTCTAATGGCATAGGCAACATGGAAACATCTGTGTGCATATAAGATACGTGCAGGATAAATTAAGGGGGACTAGAAAAGGCTTTTTGCAGAAGACACGATTTTAGCTGAGACTTGAAAGATAATTGGGAACATAGAAGACAGAGATGAGAAAAGATATCATTCCAGGATTAGGGAACAACACCCAGTGAAAATGCGCAAAGATGAAGTCTTGTGTGAGGAGAAGAAAGGCAAGCATAGAACTTTTTCAAAGGAAGCAGTTATTACTTTGCTCAAGGCTAAACATATTTGTTAGAAAACTAATTATAATGATAATGTGGGTGGGGGGGTCTTGTCTTGGGTTTTTTTTTTTTTTGCAAGACATGGTGGGAAGGGAGGGATTAAGGGATTTGCCCAAAGTCACACAGGTATCAAATGTCAAATGTTTGAAGCCAGGTTAGAACTCAGATCCTCTTGACTCCAGGGTTGCTCTATTCGTTGTTCTGCCTAGCTGCCCGCAATCAAAACATTTTTTGATGTGCTTAGGGGCCTCATAAATTTTCCCTATGTTGAATCTTATCTGTCACTTGAAAAAGACAGATTGAGAATTGGCAATTAAATAAAATCTCCCCTTTGTGTGTGATCTAAAATGACTATTGGGTAAAAAAAAAAAAAAGTACTGTTCTTAACCTACTTTTGTCCCTTCTCTTTACTTTTCTTGGTAGGATGATATATACTTATGGACCACTCTTCATTGGGACAACTTCATCTTTTTGTGGATTCTTGGCAAACTACCTTTTCAGGCATTGTCTGAAGGTTAAACAGCATCCTCTTCAAACATTTGTGCCATTGTCTGCAATTCCATTTTTGACCACTGCAGTAACTTATAAGTTCCTTGTAACAGATCCCTTAAGTTCTGGTGAGTATACTAAGAGCTACCCTCTGAAGCAAAGATATGTAAGTGGAATGCCAAAATTTTATATACTCAAACCATTTAACTTAATGTACATATAGGGTATGCCAAAATATCCTTAAATAGCTATTAAAATTAAAACAGCACTTAGACTTTTGAAATAGCATGGATGAATGGATGGATGGACGGATGGGTGGATGGTTGCATGGTTTCACCTATCCTTATACCTGAGTCTTTGAACTTTTATCAGTCTCAGAGTCTGTTGGTCAGCTAATCCATAAGACTTTTCCAAATTATGTAAGTGACTGGCAGAAATCCTGAATTCCATATAGTTAATGGATATTTTATATAGTAAGGAAATTGGAGCATGACTAGAAGGCAATGTGAAGTAGAGTTGAAACTTGGAAGGTCTAGGGAAGGAAAAAAGAGCCCCTTATGGTCTATTTTGCCTTTTATATGTTAGTAGGAATGCAGTTCTACAGCTGCTCTGTGATGAAGATGTGCTCTATTCCATGAGTTCCTGTCCCTTCTTCCCCACTTCTCTAGACTCATACTCCCTGCCTCAGGCTGGACCTCATTATGCCCAGAGTATCTTTGTGTGAACTCAGCTTTTATTATCAGTTCTACCTTGCCTGGGACATTTAGCCCTGGGCTATTCTGATCATGATGCCAGCCTGTACCAACCAGTCTAGTGAAGCTTCCCAGAAGGGTGGTCATGCTCATAGGGTGTTTACTTAACCTCAGCTATGCAATTCTTAGAGGAATGGAAGATGGAGACATCTCTACAGGTTTCTAAAATTCACTGCTCGTGACCTTGCTGACGTAGACACTGTTATATTCCAGGTGATTTAACCATGGACATGTGTGTTTGGAGAGGTGCCTCTGTTTCTGCCTTATGTGGTGTCTTTCATCCCTCTGCTTTGGCCTTTTTTAAAAATGGGCGTCTGGCAGTCCAGTAAGTCTCGCTTTTTTTGTTTGTTGGTTTCTTATTTGCCTTCATTCTCTAATAGCCAATTATATCACTTTTAATCACAGGAAACTACTTTTGTATTATAAATTGTTAAATTTAACTTACATGACATACTTACATTGAAAATAAGCTGCATGGTAAGAGCTAGCGATTTTGACAGACTGTCATTTATGTTTTCAGGGAAACTGATAAGCTTTTTTTTCTTCAGGTACGAAACTGTTCCATTACCTCCAAGAGGAAGGAATTTATACCACTGGACTATACTTTGTCAATCAGCTGCAAAGCTAATGATTATTCCTATGATCATACAGATTACATACGGTGGACATCTTGCATTCCTGCAGCATAAAATATATAACAGAATACTTGAATTGTTTGAACATGAGTGACTTAAAAATTAACCTTTTAATGTACATGACGCAGTTTGAAGCATTTCATGAAAAAGTTAAATGTAAATCATAAGCAAGGAGTTTAATGTATAATACATGTGCAAATAAAAATTATGTGACGTCCATGACTAACATAGCCTCCATGAGAGAAAGGATTGAGAATATGATGATAATAAGAGCAACATTAATATGGTGCTGAGTTTTACAGAGAGTTTTGCAAATATTATTTCATTGGATCCTTACAACAACCCCATGAGGTAGATGGTATTTTTACCCCCTTTTTACAGATGATGGATTTGAAGCTGAGAGAAGTTAAGTGACTCGTCCAGGGTCTGATCCTGGATTTGAACTCATGTCAGTCGTGTCTCCAAGTTCATCACCTATCCACTGCACTACTCGGATGACTTTTCCATGCATATGTTCTCCTTAATACCTAGAATATCTTAATGGGTGAGAGTGTTGTTTAGTTTTTGGGGTTTGGGTCAAAATTTTTTTTTAATCAACAAATTAACTTTGTCTCACAACTGCCCCTCCCCCTCAATGAAAATAAAAAATGAAACTATTGTAACAAATATGCATAGTCAAGCAAAACTGATTCCTGCATCAGCCATATTTAAAATACATACGCATGCACACACACACGTGCACACACATACACACTCACAACACGCATGCGTACACACACACACACACACACACGAGTTCTCATTCTGTACTCTGAGTCCATCACTCCTCTGTCAGGAGGTGAGTAGCAAGTTTCGTTTTCAGGCTTCTAGACTCATGGTTGACCATTGCATTGATCAGAGTTCTTAAGTCTCTCAGAGTTGTGTGTTTTTGCAATATTGTTACTGGATAAGTTGCCCTCCTTTTTCTCTTCATTCTTCATCATGAGCTCGTACAAGACTTAGCAGGTTACGTTGAAACTGTCTCTTCATGCCCATCAGTTGGGGATGGCACAGAGCAAGTTGTGGTATGGGATTGTAATGGAATACTGTGGTGCTAAAAGAAATAGCAAGCAGGATGATTTCAGGAAAAGCCTAGAAAGGTTTCATGTGAACTGATGTGCAATGGCGTGAGCAGAGCCAGGGGAACGGTGTACACAGTGACTGCAGGATTGTAAGGATGATCAGTTGTGAAGGCCCTGACTACTCTGATCAGTGCCGTGATCCAAGACAAGTCAGGACCCATGTTGAAAAATACCATCCACCTCCAGAGAGGGAACTGATGAACTCTTAGTGCAGACAGAGGCATATTGTTTTTCACTTTATTTTTCTTGGGTTTTCTTTTTTTTTTTTTGCAATATGACTAATATAGAAATATGTTTTGCATGACTTCACATGTATAATGGGTATCATATTGCTTACCTTCCCAGTGGATGGAGCTGGGGTTGGAGAGAGGGACAGGATTTAGAACTCAAATTTTTTTTAAACAAATGTTAAAAAAAAATTAGTTTTAAACCATCTCTTCATCTTTTCTTATTGCACAATAGTATTACATCGCATTCATATGCTATAATTTGTTTACCATTCCCCAATTGATGGGGAGTCCTGCAGCTTCCAGTTCTTTGCTACTACAAAAAGAACTCGAAATATTTTTGTACATGTAGATCCTTTTCTCTTTCTTGGATCTCTTTGAGGAAGAGACCTAGTAGTGGTATAACTACTCTATCAAGTCTGAGGGTATACACAGATTAGTGACTTTTGGGACATGTTCCAGATTGCTTACCAGAATAACCATACCAGTTAATTCATAGCTCCACCAACAGTTTGGAGAAGAATGTTAATGAGTATTTGCCAGCTACAAACTTTTCCGTTATTTCTGAAATGTATAGCTATTGCAAACCAATGAAAATTTAACCAATTGGTTTTTTTTAAATGAAAATAATGCTTTAAAACTAAATCAGCTTCAGAACTCATGCCATTTTAAAAAATATATTAAAATTAAACTAAAAACTTTAAAAAGCAAACAGCACTTTTAAGTTATACAAAGCACTTTTCCCACAACAACCCTGTCAGATAATAAAAGTCTCATTATTTGACATATGAAGAAACTGAGTCTTGAAAGTTAAGTGACATGTCCATAGTCACCAAACATAAGTATTGGGGCCCTGATTGAAACCCCTTCTACTTTTACATGTATGGCTGTTGTTCTCCCTCAGTTGTGTGAAGGAAAAATAGTTAAGAAACATTAATTGAAAGAGGGCACGGCATTCCACAGAGAAGAAGAAAAACTCACAGCAGGGTTATGATGATGTGCTGGAGATGGTCCACTGAACAGCAGGTCAGGGAAGCCCTCACTCAGGCTACTGTTCCCTGAAACTTCACCCTGTAGAGCTAGAAAAATTCAGGAGCAGCCAGAGGCTCTTTTCTGCATTATGTGTGTCAAATATATTGTGACATATCCCTAAGATGTGGTTTCTGTTACAATGTAAATGCCACCTGGATCATAAACTTATGAGGAATTATGTAAAAGTAAGAATCTTAGAACAAAGAAGCATGGCATTGTGAAAAAGACCCCTGGTTTTAGGATCAGAGGGCCGAAGTTCAAGTCTCAAATCTTTCTCTGTGAACCTGGGCAAATCACTTACCCTCTCTGGTTCTCGGTTTCCTTACCTATAAAATCACAGGGTTTAGAAGGACTACATACATACACACACACTCACACATAAGGCTATATATACATGTGTGTATCTACATATACATACATATATGTACATATATACGTGCGTGCGTGTGTGTGTGTGTGTGTGTGTGTATAGTTCCTTCCAATTCTATGATCATTTCAATATAAGGTGGGAAGCCTAGCCATTTGAAACACTAATTGATTTAAGGAAGGGGGAGGGGTGTAGATGTAGATGTAGGTGTAGGAGCATGGTAAAGAGAAGCCCTTAATATGGTCCCTTTTGCTACTTTATATAAGTGCAACTTTAATATCTCAATCACTATGGTAACAAGCTGGACACTTCCCCCACCCCCAAAAAAGAATATATTACTCTTTAAGTGTTATGTTCTGCTTAACATTTGACCTGCCACTTTGTTCATGTTCCCCAAATGATTCATAGTCCATACATATTTCCAAAGAAGAAAATTTTAGGGCTAATCCAGATAGAAAAAGTAAGTTGAAATAGTTGCTTTTCATAGTTTGACCCAATTTCATTTATACATGTAAATAGAGTTAATGATGCACTTGTGAATATAATTTCATGTTTATGAATTAAAAATTTGGTTCAGTATTAAACAAAAAATACTCATCCAGAAGTGCACAGAAAACTGAGAAGGCTTTGTAAGAACTCGTTCCACTCTATTCCACATGACCTTTCTTTGCAAGAGAATGCACTACTGTTTTCACCTCTTGGAAAAGTCAGACACCATAGCTGTCAGCTGAGGGAACTTTTAGCCAGTTACCACATTCTTTTTTTTTTTTTTTTTTTGCTTTTTGGAGGGCAGTTGGGGTTAAGTGACTTGCCCAAGGTCACACGGCTAGTTTTTTGTGTTAAGTGTCTGAGGTCGGATTTGAACTCAGGTACTCCTGACTCCAGGGCTGGTGCTCTATTCACTGTACCACCTAGCCACCCCCAGTTACCACATTCTTACCATGAAAACTGAGAGAGCCAGAGTGAGTATGACAGCAAAGCCCAGAGCTTGGTTTTCTTGTCATTCTCTTCTTAGCTTATATTTAACATTATAGTTGTTCTTCAGTTGTGTCCAACTCTTCTTGATCCCATTTGGCATTTTCTTGGCATAGGTGCAGGAATGGTTTGCCATTTCCTTCTGCAGATTATTTTACAGATGAGGAAACTGAGGCAAACACAGTTAAGTGACTTGCCCAGAGTCACATAGCTAGTAGGTGCCTGAAGTCAAATTTGAATTCAGAAAATGAATCTTCCTGACTCCAGGCCCGGTGCTCCATCTGCTGTGCCACCTGGCTCTCCTTACATTATAACACCCTCAGGTCTAAAGGTATGCAAAAGAGACTTTATGTCAAATGTGATACTGACCATGATATATTCTACATACTAGTTGCTTTCTCTTAAATGTATTTGTCCATTCAAAAACATTGATTCAGCATCAACAGTGGCATCGTTGTATTTATATATATTTTTACTCTTTTCTCTAATAATTTTCTCTTTCCACCTATCTTCTCTCCCTTGCATTCCTCTTTCCAGCTTAGTTACATTCAGTGTTCAGTTTTTGGAATGACCAAATTTAGCCAATCTAGACCAAATTGGTCTGATTAAGCAGCATGGAGTAGTAAGGAGACAGAAAACTGGCAGACACATCCACATCCACATCCCACATCCAACACAAATTGACTGTGTGTAACCTTGGGCAAGTCATTTAACCTTGGAGTGGCCCCAGAAAACTCATTTTGTCAATTAAACCATATTTTTCTTATCTTTATTCATTGAAGGCACTTCCTCATCACAACTCCCTCTACTAGTAAACTCACAGGTCTAGTCCAAAAATCAAAAGGTGATAAAGAAAACAATCTTGTGTAGGTCATCAGATCTTAAGAGTTGGGAGAGACCTCAGAACAGTAAGGTACTATAGTAGAAAGAAGCATAGACAGTTCTTAGAATAGTCAAGTTGAAAGGAACCTCTAAGGTCAGCTAGGTCAAGCCCTCTTCAAAGCATGAATCTCTTCTACAGTATTCCTAATATAAGTAGTCCTCTGGTCCCTGAAGCCCTATAATGACAGAGAGCTCACTCTACTTTAAGGAAGCCCTACAATTAAGCTTTTAATAAAGATTTCCCGACAAGAACTTGACAATTTGACAATTGTTCAGAAATTCTCCCTCATGGTGAGTCAAAATCTGCTTCCTTTTAACCTCAATTCATAGGTCCTAGTATTGGTGGGGTTTTTTGAGGGGGGCAAACAAATATAGCTCCTTTTGCATGTGACATCCCTCTAAATGCTTGAAAACAGCTATCATCAATTATCTCCAAAGACTTTTCCAGGAGGAACATCCCTGGTGCCTTCACCTCTTCATTGAACCTACTCAAAGCTTTCAACATCCTTCTTAAAATGGGGTGCTCAGAACTGACTATGGAATGCCAGAGGTGACCTCTCCATAGCTGGGAATGTGTGGTCTAATTCGGAGAACAGGGGGCTTCTTATCTCCATGGAGACTGTATTTTTATTAATGCAGTCTAAATCTGTGTCATCTTTGTCATCAGTCATGTATAAGAAATGATTATTAATAAACAATTACTAGTATGAAAGGGATCCAGGTTTTTTTTTCCCTATTTCCCCATTTGGTTACTAGGTCAAGGCAGACTCTGAAGGACAGGGTTGATGATGAGATTGGGTTCAACCTTGGGCAGGATTCCACCCATCTGGTAAAGCTTAGTTCTGATTGAAGGGTAAAGACCATCTTATCTAGGTAGAATTCTTACTCTAACCCCACCATTGTTGTACTCAAGCAGGACTGGGTGAAGAATAGACCCCTGAGGTGGGATTGGTCTGGGTAGAAAAGAGTCTCTTTATCCAAGAGTGATGTAATCAAAGTGGGGAAGGGGTTTCTTCCCACTCCCCAGTCCCTCATTAGAATAAGCCCAACTTCATTATATTAATTCTCTCACTGTTAACCAATCAGAGTTGATTTCCACCTGTCAGGAACACCCACTCTTCCAAGGTATTTAAACTGTCAGCACCTGCCTCCTCCCCCCCACCCTGCAATTGTTCAACTTTGGCTTTCAAGAGTGCCACTGACCTCATTTTATTATTTGCCAACCATAATTAATAAATTGATTATTATTCAGAAACTCTATCTCTCAGATTTTTCATTCCTAACACTTAACATTGCTGATTCACTCTGGTCAGTGTTGAGTATAAAGTCAACTAAAACCCTCAGGCTTGTCATATAAAGTGCTGAACTTCTTTCAAGCCACCCTATACACCTGAGCTTGTCTCTTAACCTAAATGCATGACTTTGGATTTATATAATAGACAGAATGTCAGTTCCTGATGGAATATTATCTGATTGAGAGCAAGAACTATTTCATGTTTGTGCTTCTCCCTCTGCAGGGCAGGCAGAGGGCTGGGCCCACAGTAGGTAATAAAATACTTGTTGATTGGATTATTCACCATTGAATGACCTACAAGTGTGTCGTTTCCTTCCAATAAAGAATTTAAGACTACCAGGGGACTGGACCCCGAATATATGCCTTATCTTTAAAGCAATTTCTGATTGCTTTAAATATACTTTAAATATTGTTTTAATATCCTGTTTGACGCAGGATATTAAAGAGCCTGTACCATTTTGTGATTCTCACAGTCAATATAATGCAATCTGTAAACAGAAACATCTGCCTTCTCTAGGCTGAAATTAAAGTGACAAAATATAATAGCAATCGGTCATTCAATCAAGCAGCATTTATTAAGCGGACACATGGGTATATATTGGTAAATGAAAACAGACAATGAGCTGGGCCTAGAATGAAAAAGATTGGGCTAAATTATATTAAGGGCACTGTGAACTGCTGTCAAGGATTGCAAGCTACTCACAACCACAAGAGCCCTAATTTTTAACAGTGATCTTCTAATGATGCTATGTGGCTACAAATCATTAAATGCCTTAATTGAAAGAATCACAACTGCAGGTGGGCAGCAGAAGTTCAGATGGTAGGCTAAAGCTGGCTGCAGCATGCTAACCGCAACTTGAATGTGATTAGGATATAAGATATTATGCAGGACATCTCTGAACAAAAAAGGAGGATTCATCTCATTTCCAGAATCAAGGGTAACATAACATGGACAGCCCATGAGCTGCACAGGTATCTAGTGAGAAAGATGCCCCTTCCCCCAACCCCCAGCACATTCTGAAGAATTTATGGCAAGGACTGATTGTGCAGGGTGAGGAAGTTCTGCTGTCTGTCAAGCAGGCACACATTAATGAGATCATAGATTTATCACAGTAGCAAAGTGATTTGGGGACTATCTTTACTTTCTGTCAAGATCTTTTTCATTCTATGTTCTGGTCTTACATATTACTGATGTGGTTTTTTTAGCTTTCTGTTCATTGTCAATATGATAAACATTCTTTTTATAACTTCATCCAAGCCACTGATAAAAAATATTGATAGTCAAGGACCCTGTTAATGCCAGAGACTTCCCTCCACTTTGGCACTGATTCATGAATCAAAACAATGCAATAGTTCAACCAAGTCCAAAATCATATAACAATATTATAATTCAGCCTCCGTTTCTTCATCATATCCATAGAAATATCAAGAGATACTTTTACTCAAATACTTCCTACTATGTACAGGGCATTCTCATGATATATCTGTTTAGTCAAATATGAAAAATTCTAGACCAACATCCTAGAATTCAACTGTGCCCCTATGACTACATGATCCTTGCTCCCTCCCCCAAAATTCTGAGATGTAATTAACTGTAAAGATGTAATTTGATTGATGTATGAGGCTAGAAGGTATTTGGTACAATATCAGGAATTAGGCCAGAATGAGGTTTGTGTGTGTTTGTGTGGTTAAAAAAAAACTTCTCCCATCTTTTTATTCTCATATTTTGCCAAGTAGGTTCTAATAAAACATATCCTCTTGGTGGAGGCTTTCAAGAATTATTCAATATGGGACAGCTAGGTGGCTCAGTGAATAAAGCACCACTCCTGAAGTCAGGAGGACCTGAGTTCGAATATGACCTCAGACACTTGACATACTAGCTGTGTGACCTTAGGCAAGTCATTTAACCCTGATTGCCTTGCCTTTCCCCCTCAAATTAAAAAAAATAGAATTATTCATTATTTGAATAGGAGACAAGAGTATCAAGATATTTAAAGACACGTAAGGGAAATTGCCGGTTTTTGTGAAAATATTCCCCAAATTAAGAAAACAGAAAAAGTGATAATTGCCATGAAGAAAACAGTTCATAATTATTTTGGCAGCATGCAACTAATGGTAAAAGCATCATCTGATTTTATTCAGCTCTTTGAGTAATGATGTTCACATCCATGCCAGCAGCATTCTAAGTCCTGTCTGCTTTGCCAACTTTTTTTCCTATCAGTGCAATGTTTCAATTGTACAATTATATTTCGATCAGAAGCCATCAGCCAGCCATTGTTGTCTCCAGGGTTTCTCCATCTTTCCCTTCCAAACTGTTTCTCTCAGCTTTGGGACCCTAAATCCCTTCAAATAAATTTTTGATGTCAGATAGCTTCAAGTGCAGCTTGCAGTGAGCAAGATTCAAATGACACAGGCTTAATAACAAAGAACATCCTTTGTGGAAGAGGCTAGAAATTGAACCGGATGACAATGCTTGCTTTCTCTTCCATGGAAGGAGAGAGTTCATATCCTTCTGGAAACTATTTCTGGATGTCTTTAACAATACACTATCATAGGTCTCCTAACAACTCAACAGACATTGATGTTTACTGGCATTAATTACTGGCCATTTGCTGAGAGTTTCCTCTTCTCACATCACTCAGATACCTTCCCATGCTATCTCCTGCTTCACCCTGTCTCATGTAAACAAGTGGCCAAGGTGAATGTCTCTACATGAACAATTGATCCCATTCCATCCCATCTTCTCTGGTAGATTGCCTCCCTCCCTTTTATCCCCACTTTCATTAATCTTTGATCTCTCCCTATCTAGCAAGCTAATCACCTTCCTGATGTCACTGGTCCTCTTCAAGAATGAAGGACAAACCACAATCCCTGCTACTTACTAACATACTCATATCTTTCCTATTGTCAAAAACAACAAAACCAACAAACCCTGACTTTTTCCCTCTGTCCCATCTAGCTAAAGTGCAAATCTGACAGTGTGTCACACCCTTACTCAGTAAACTCCAACAGCTCCCCATTGCTTCCAAGATCAAATATAGAATCTTCTATTTGGTTTCTAAAGCCCTTTCTACCTTTGTGGTCTCCTTGCACTTCCACATACTTTCTGATCTAGTGACATTGGCCCCCTTGAAGTTTCTTGCACAAGATATTCCATCTCCTCACTGATCCTTTTCCACCGAATGACTCACCAGCCAGGAAAGCTCTCCCTCCTCATTTCTCCCTTCTGCATTCCCCAGCTTCCTCCTAGTCTCAGCTAAAACCTCACTTCCTGCAAGAAGCTTTTCTTCCCTTAATGCCAAGCCCACCACTCAAAATGAAGAGGAGTCCAAGTTGAGTTGAAAGCAGAAAAGGAGGAAAATCAGACACCAGTGCAGAGGTCCCCCAGTACAAAGTACAAGGGAACCCACAGCCCAGGAGAGGCAGAGAAGATTTATGTTTGTAAACCCCAAGGGGAGGATTCATTGAAGGAAGAGAAAAGGAATGGACAATTTCCCAGGAACAGGCGGCTGTAGAAGTACAATATTTTGAAGGAATAGTTGACCACAAGGCTGGTTTGGGTCAGTTTCAGGGTCAATAGCAAGGTCGGCCATCGAACACCAGCAAAGACATCTAAGAGTGAGCAAGACTTTGGCTCACTGCAGGCTTCTGACTGGCTCCTTTTAGCAAACAGATTTACTCAGAGTCCGGTGCATCTGCCTGGCAAGTTAATTCATAGAAAATAGACATATTAATCTCAGGGCCACTTCCACACCTTTGCGATTACCTCCAGGTTTGTTTTCCTGAATGAATCACCTTTGCACATAGTTGTCTGCAAGTGTTCTTCTTCCTCCATTAGATTGTGTTGTTCTTGAGGGCAGGAACCGTCTGTGCCTTTCTTTTCATCCCCAGAAGCACTTAGCACAGTTCCTGACACTCAGAAAAGTATTAAATAAATGTCTGTTGACTTGACTTACAAAGAATACTTCTCTGACCATATCAGCTTCTCTGGCTCCTCTTCCTCTCCCCATCCTATAAAACAGGGGTTCTTAAACGTATGTGTCATGGACCCTTTTGACAGACAGTCCTTTGAAACTATGGACCATTTCTTAAAATACTGTTTTTAAAAGCATAAAACAAAACATAAGATTACAAAGGAAATGAATTATATTGAACTACATTTGTCAAAATAAAATTTTAAAATAAACATTGTGATATACGGATGTGATGGAATGTTACAGTGCTGTAAGAAATCATAAATGTGTACAGAGAATCATGGGAAAAAATCCACATGAAGTGATAGAGTGTATGCAGAGACAAGATAATATACACAATAATCCCAATAACGTAAACAGGACAACAAGAAAAAACATCACAAGTGAATATTATAAAATTATAAAGAACAATCATGGCTTGAAAGAAGAGATAGGAGAAAACATTTCCAACCCACCACTTTGCAGTGTTAGGTTCACAAGCATACATCGCACATATTTTCAGACTTGACGTACTGATCAAACATGCTGTTTTTTCCTCTTTTCTTTTTTTTTGTCTTTAAAATTATTATTTGTCATATGGTGATAGCTCTCTGGGAGAGGGAGAGGGAGAAATGTAAAAAAATCCTTGGTGATATAAAAAAACAAGAAATGAATAAAAATATTTTCAAACAAACAAACATCCAGGGATCCCAGGCTAAGAATCCCTGATTAAATTAAAACATCATCTCCAAGATTCTGTCCTTGGTCTTTTTGTCACTTTCTATTCCTTCCACTGGAGATCATAGAATCACAGATTTAGAGGTGGATGAGACTGCAACTGAGACCCTCTAATCTTCCAGAGGAGACTGAAGTGTAGAAAGGTGAAGAAATTCTCCCAAGGTCACGTGCTTATCAAGTAAGAAATATGGCTATAATTTGAGGTAGTCCTCTAACTCCAGACCCAGAAACACATCTTTCCACCAAATCACACTACCTATCTTTAAAACTTACAACATATTCTCATTTTGAGTTTCTGAGTAAAAAAAAAAATGTAGAGAATACGCAGTATAGACATTTATATAGGGGGATCTAGCAGAGGCAGCAGGACACAGGGCAAATCACTAAAAGGATATCTGTGATCCTTGGAGCATGAAAGTCTGTGAAAACATTGATTAATAGGAGACAATGATAGATGCATCGTGTGCGTCTGTTTTAAGCTTCCTCCACAACTTTGTGAAGCTGAGTCACAATCAAGAGATATTTATGAAGCTCCTACTAAGTGCCATACACTGTGCTAAGGGGATACAAAGAAAGGCATGGACCCCTGCCCTCCTGGAGCCCACAATCTGTTGTGTTTGTTCAGTGGACCTTTTAGGGCACGGTCTTTTCAGGTTCTCACTTTGAGTGAGGTAATATCCATTCAGTGAATAGGCCCCTTTAAGGATTGGTGCGAGGGATGGCCCTTTAATAAAATATATACATACACATATGTATGGATTCATATATAGACACATACACACATATATCTATGTGTGTATTTCTCTGAGCCAGAAGGGCCTAAAATGTAGTTATTAAGCGGAGCTGGGGCAGGGACCTATCCTGGTCCCATCCATAAGCTCCAGAGTGAAATGGGATTCAAGTTTGGTTTTTGATAGAGATCTAGCCAGTAAATGCCACACAAACTAAGCAGCTTTTGGCCATCAAATTCACCTTCCTCTGCCCAGAAGCGGGGTGGAAACCTCATTATATTAAGGCAAATCTGGCAGCTTCAATGCTTTGATGAGGTAAATGAATGCAGGGCTAGGAAATGGCTCAACTTGTGGGTCAAGGCCCTACAATAAGAAGGTTCCGTCCCTGCACACTGACTCTCTGGGCTCTGGACCATTTTCCATCTACCTTGGCTCACACTAAAAGTAATAACAAGCTGACATTTAGCCCCTTTTACAAATATTATCTCACTTGATCTTCACAACAACCCTGGGAGGTAAGTGCTTTTAATTCCCCATTCCACAGAGGAGGAAACCGAGGCAGGCAGCAGTTGCGTAATTCGCCCAGGGTCACAGAGCTAGCAATTATCCGAGACTGCATGTGAGCTCAGGTCTTGCGCGCTTCAGGCCCAGCGCTCTCCACTGGGCCACCAGGCTTTCTTTCTAGAAAGCTTTTCAGTTTTACAAGTCTCCTTACGCTCATTTTACAAAGCAGTAGGCTTAGACACAAAGATATGACGCTCCCTCCCACAATCCCAGAACCCGAAGCCGGTGCATTCTCTTCCTTCTAGTGAGGCTGCCCAATCAGCGGCAGCGCGGCGCGCAGGCGCCTTGAGAATCGCGGAGGTCACGTGAAGGACAAACATGGCGGCGCCCAGAAGAAGACCGCCCACGTTGGGGTGAGTGTGAGCTGCAGTAGAGGCTGATCCGCAACTTCTACACTACCGAATCAGAGCACCAGGTATCCGCGCACCCGGGGCGAGGGAGGTGGCGACCTTGGCCGGCCCCGGCCTCCCTACGCCCCCATACTTGGCCGACTTCGGCTTTGCAGGCCGACCCTGCCCTACAGCACTAAGCTGCTCCCGGGGAGCCCAAGCCGTATCAGAGTCCGAGGAAAAGCGCTGCTGCCGTGGGAGTCTGGCCTCGGCGGCCTCGGCTGTTCTCGGGGCTGGTTCTACCTCACCTTCTCCCCTAGAGGGAAGCAAGGCTTCCCTAGAGGTTTATATACAACCTGCCATCAACCTTCTTCCCCCCTACCATATTAAATGGTTTCCTTTTTTCAAAGTTCTCGGGTGTCGTCTCCCCCCAAGTCCTTCCTGGTGAATTCTTTCATGTGCGCTTCACTTCTAGCTCTGTGTGCATCTCTTTTATCCTCTGCAAGATTTTTAAACTCCTCGAAACCTTGTCTTGTTTTAACCTTCTATCTCCCCAGTCTTTAACCCACGTACATGTGCTTCCTCATAAATGATGAGTGGGATACAGACGTCTTTGGTAGAGATAAGTTATTCACTTATGTTCGTCACAAGTCCTGCAGAAGGAGATGACTCATGATAAACATTCAGACCGTTAGTCAGCAGGTATTTATTAATCCTCGCTATGTGCCAGGCACTGTGCTTGGTGAAGGGGATGCAAGATCAAAGAATGAAACAATCTGGAATCTCTGTCAGCTTGCATTAAACGAAATAACATGTAAAGGACTACATAAATGCTAGCTTTTATTATTACGTTTTCAAGGGAGATACGGGCAGAACAAATACGTATAAAAATATATACAAGCATAAATAATAAAGTTAAATGCAATTATATGCAAGGTGGCTTGGGAGGGAAGGCTCTAGCAGTTGGGGTACTCAGACAGGCTTCATGCTGAAGATGGTATCTGTGATACATCTTAAAGGAAGGGCAAGGTTCTCTGAGGTAGAGGTAAGGAGGGAGGTGTCAGCCAATTTGACAGGATGCCAGAGTGGGAAGGGGCAGTAGTGCCCAGTGAGACTGGAAAAATAAATAGGTGCCCATCTGTATAGTGCTTTAAAAGTTAAACAGAGGGATTTTTTGTATTGTTAGAGACAACAGGAAGCCACTGGAATTGGTTAGGTAGAGAAGTCATGTGGTCAGATTGGTACTTAAGGAAAATTTGTGCATCTTCATGCAGGGTGAACTGGAAAAGTTGGAAATTATTAGAAGGCTATTGGCAGTTATCTAGGTGAAAAGTGATGACAGTCTAAACAAAAAAGGTAGCCATGTGACTAGAAAGAGCGGAGTACATATGAGGTATTTTGTGAAGGTAGAAACACCAGATTGGCAACCAATTCTGATGTTGTGAGCCTGACACACCAATCTGAGATTCTTGCATCTTTTCTTTAAAATTGAGGCCATTGGATGTGACTTCCTTTTCTCAGATTCTCTTTATTTTAAAAATTCTTGACATGTCTCTTAATCACTCTTCATTTCCCTCAGTTTAACAGATCTTTCAAGCAGGGGTTGAGAAGTGAAGAAAGTTGGATTAGTTTCTGTTTGGAATAAAATAGGGAATCAGAAGAATGAAAAAGAACTCTTGCTGCAGTGATCACCCGATGTGGTTAGTCAGCACAGTTGTGGGACTTCCTCCACCTTCATTCATCAGTTTGTGATTATAAATTGTGGGGGATTATGGGAGTAATCCACGGCTGAGGTTTCTCAGGAAAAGAATCCCAGTAAGACAAAACAATAAAGCGATTCAAGAGAAAAGGGAGAGTATAGAGTTGAAATATTGGGTTGAGGTTGGTTAGAGGGATAATGAAGTCAAAGCAGGGGTAGTGACCTGAGAAATAGAGGGAAGAACAGGTATATGGTAGTGAAGCATAGGAGGATCAATCAGACTGTTTAAGGTTCTTTTTTTTTTTTTTGTAATTTGGGTATTTTATATTTTTATAATTTTCCTTTAAAGTTCTATAATTGTTTTATTATAGTTCAATCTGTTCACAAATAAGGATAAAATGGCTAACTTTCTTTTTCTTTTTTATCTTTACTCCCTCCCCCTTTAAATGGTACAGCTAAGTGGCACAGTGGATAATGTTCTGGGCCTGGAATCAGGAAGACCCAAGTTCAAATTTCACCTCAGAAACTCACTAGCTTTGTGTTTGTGACCCAAGCAAGTCACTTATCCCTGTTTGCCTCAGTTTCCTCATCTGTAAAATGAGATAGAGAAGGAAATACAAGCCATTCCAGTATTTTTGCCAAGAAAACCCCAAATGGGGTTACTAAGGGGTGAAATGGATGAACAACAATCCTCTTTATGTACAAGACTGTCCCTAAGCTTAATTGTGCTTACACACTTCCCTCACATTCTTGTTTACCTGCCCTATTGCAAATTCTTTTAATTTGCTTTTATCTAGCTTGTTTACTGTCCATCTTTTTTGACCCTTTTGTGCTCCAGAGGTGAGCGATGCTATGAACATCTATGTGCTTAGTTAGGAAGACAGGATATTGAGGAAACAATTATATTAAGCCCCTTATTGCCTTCCCTCTCTTAATTATTTTCCTATTTATCCTGTATATAACTTGCTTTGTACATATTTGTTTACGTTTTTTCTCCTATTAGATTGTAATCTTTGAGGGCAGGAGACTTTTACCTTTTTTTGCATCCTCCATATTTAGCACAGTGCCTGGCATATAGTAGATGCTGCTACTATTATTATTTTGGTCTTTTTAGAAGGCGGGGCAGTTGGGGTTAAGTGACTTGCCCGAGGTCACATAGCTATTAAGTGTCAGGTGTCTTGAGGCTGGATTTGAATTTAGTTCTCCTGACTCCAGGGCTGGTGCTCTACTCACTGCCCCACCAGCAGCTATTATTAGTCTTAGTGTAAGGCAGGAGTTGGGTGGTGTATCAGCAAGCACCCTAGCATACCCAGGGCGGCTGCTAGCACAGGTTCTTAGATCTGCTTTACTAAAGGAAAGCAACTCAAAATGGATTAACAATCTTTCTTTAATCAAACATATCATTTATCTAGTTCAGGGGGAAAGTCAGCACCCTGACCTCCAGAGAATACAAACCCAAGTTACAAACAGACCAAGAAACACATTAGCAGATGGGCTTCCAACCATCTGACCATCACATCCATTACCTATTCAAGTTACCAGAGAGGGAAGCATCAACTTCTGGGTTTTTCAAAGGGGGGGGAGGGGAGCAGCGGCAGGGCTCAACATCTTCCCAGTGTCTCATCGGGTCAAATCACACAACTCTTCTCAAAGAGAACCCCAAAGCAAAGCCTCACATCAGGCCTTACATATATAGACTTCTCAGAGAATGTCACAGCCCTCTTGACTGTCCAATTACAAAGTAACAAGGCATGGCCATTCCCAAAAAACAAGCCTCTTACCACAGGCTCCACGTGACCACATTCAGCCTGTTGGGGGCAGAGTATACTTTCAGATCAGGGAACATTCTCAGAGCCACTTAAACCTATCAAAGGGTCTAGGGGCAGGAAAGATCTTCAGATTCTCATTATGTTGTTCAGATTCTCATTACAGGTGGAAAGGGAGACCGTGCACAAAGGAACTGTACTCACTGAGAAAAGAGGGAGGGTGTACTGAAGATTGCTAGTAACAGCTGCCAATTTTCTATTGAGTGAAAAACAGGGTGAACTTCTGAGGGGTGGCCAAATGATGGCATTAGTCTACAAGTATTGACAAGGGGGAGGTAGGAGAGCATGACTCTTCACCAGTGTCAGGATAACGAGAGAAGCTGTAACTGGCTGGAGAAAGGATGACCAGGAATACTATATCAACTATAGGAAGCCAAAGCTTTCTGAGTCCCAGAAGACAGGAGGACCACGAAAGGAAGAGGTCTAACAGAAAAGGATATTTGTTAGTTATGGAACAGGAGAGTGACATAGGTGGCTGGACGAGATTGAGGTGAGCTGGGACGAGAGAATGGGAGGTAGGAGATTCGGAGGCTGGTGATTTTGATTGGTTAAGTGTGGAAGTTAGTTGATGTTGGGGAATGACTTTGAACAGAGCAAGTCTGGTGAAGGGAAAGTCATGAATAATTAGCTTAAAATTAAATTAGCTTAAAAGCTAAAGCCAGATTGTGAAGGGTTTAAATGTCAAACAGCTGTTTGATCCCAGGGGCAATAAACTTCTGTTACATTAGACTAAGTAAGAAGTATGAAGATCTGAAGAAGGTCAGTTGTCATTTGAATAGAGAGAGGGACAGTTTCAAGAGATGGTTGTAGAGATTGAATTGACTACTGAATATATATGTGTGAGTGATGTCCTGTGATGAGAGTATACAGGAAAAAGTAGTCATTAGTATCTGGTGCAACAGAAAGGGCCAGGAAGTTGTCAAGTATGTAGAAGTCATTAGATTTGGTAATAAGGTTCCAGCTTCATCATTCATTTAGAACTAGGGCAGTGTACTAAGACAATCACTCTGCTTTTTAATTCTTAAAGAGGAGTGGAGCTAAAACGTATGAAACAAGGAAGGAATGGCATGAGATGGAAAGTCACTTTTCTGCCTCATTCTTGGTGACCCAGCTGTCACCTTATGGTATAAATGAAGCAGCCAGCTGGCACAATGGATAGCTTTAGATTGGAAATCAGGAATGCCTGAATTAAAATTCAACATCATACATTTACTAGCTGTGACCCTGGGCAAGTCAATTAATCTTGCCAACAAATTTGACCAAAAAAGTATTTCCTCAGCTGCAAAATAAGAATTATAAGAACACCTACTCCCTGGGGTCTTGAGGATAAAATGAGATGTTTATAAAGCATTTCTGCAATCCTTAAGGCATTATGTTGATGTCAGTTATTATAAATTTTTAGGAAGTCATTTGTCCTTCAAAGGTTTCCTCATCTGTAAAAGGAGGTAATGCTTGTACTACAAATTTGAGTTTCTGTAAGAATCAAATGATATCTGTATGTAAGCATGTTTAAAGAAACAATTTCTAAAAATTGACTTTTCACATCCGTAACTAGTACTAGTTAGGCCAATAGAGAAGGTACAGTTTTCTTTGAAAGCTAGGTGAGCTCGCATTCAATGTTACGCAAAATATTTAAAATGATGATTAAAGCATGATTTCATCAAATACAGAATATACTTCATTTCCATTTGCAAGTTTACCACTATACATGGATTTCAACACAAGGCACATTTGACAAAAGTTTCAAATGATGAACTGATTATTTACACAACTTTACATAAAATCTCTTTAGATTCTCACAGCAAGTGTAGGAAGGGGCATAGCTATTATACTGATTTTCCAAATAAGGAAAGTGAGACCGAAAATGACTTGCCCCAGCTATGCAGTAAGGATCTGAGGTCAATTTGAAACCAAATCTTCCCAAATCTATGTCCAGCTCTCTCCTCAGTATGCCATGATACCCCAAAAGCTAGCACCTCTTTAGATTTAAGAGAAACATAGTATCCAGAAAAAGGGAATGTGGGTCATCTTGATCAGCTTACATGTATTGAGTTCTTTAGAAGCTCTCTTATAGGACAAAGTTCCAGAGGACTGGAATATGATGATTTGTTAAAAGAATCAGAGATGTTTAGCCTAAAGAAGAACTTATGGTACATATAACAGCTATTTTCAAGACTGAAAGGTAGTCATGTAGAATAATTCATGTTATAATTTTATTGGGCAAAACAAGAAGCACTAGGTAGAAGTAATAGGGGCCAGTTTCAGCTTGTTCCATTTCCTGAATGTCAGAGGTATTAGGAGGTAGAATGTGCTTGCTTTCGAAGATGTTGAGTTCTATCAATGCAAATCTTGCCCCTCAAATTGATTAAATCATGAATACTGATTACTTGTAGTAAATAGCTCTCTTTAGGGATTGTTTAGACTACATGGCTGGCTGAGAGCCTTTCCAAATAAGTTTCTGAGATCACATGATCAGTTATTTTTCCCTTGTCATAAATACTTGGAGTATTTTAAAACAACCAAATACTTCTTGAACTATACTCCCATTTGAATAAGTCTTTATAAATTACGGATCATCTAGATTTAGGGCTAAGTCCTAAGACATTCCTTCTTAGGATTTTTAATTCTGAAAGGAAAAACTTCAAAGCAAAATTGATTCTGGGCAAATTTCTCATTCAGACATTTAGTTATCATAAGTACATTTGTTTTACTTGGGTCCTAAGTTAGAAATTACTGAGAAATAACCTTGTGGTTTCTACATTTTAAGGCCTCAGGATGGAACGTAATCAAGAAAATACAGAAAGAAGATTAACAATCAATGAAATCATAGCCAGAAAAGTGGAACAGCTTCCAAAATCGGATCAGTAAGATTACCTTATTTGATGTGCACGTATGTTTTATGTACATATTACAACCAGATGAATCTTCATTTCCCAGTTGTTCAGTTTTGAATATAGACAATCTATTAACTTCCTACTTACCTTAGCATATTCATCAGATACAATAAAAAGTTAAGAATGTGGAAGTTTGATTAAACTGAAACAGTAGAGGGAGTACTCAAAATTGTTGGCCAGGTTAAGTTTACAATATCCTTATGTATTATGGTTTTTCTGACGTAATAAATTGCTTGACAGGTAAGCTCCTTTTTTCTTCATAATCAGTCCCTTGCACAGTAGTAGAAGACCATAGATGTTTAAATAGATTTAATTTTAATACAGTGAAATAGTACTGTATAAACATTTTGTATTTTCTGAATAATCTTTTCTAAAGATTCCAGTTTATGTAAAAATTGTAAGACATAGTAATATGCATATGACATGACAAACTGTATTATTTTGGGCACAGACACATAAAATTAAATTTCAGCTGATTCCATAAGATTAGTATCATCATGTTGAATAAGGGCTCAAGTTATACTGTTTAAAATTCTGCATTATCATATCCCAAATATAACTTGTACTTAAAAGAATCATAGTTGGCAGTAAAGTTGAAACCTGTCATAACTTTGCATAATTGTTCAATGATGAGCTACATCATCCAAGAAACCTAGTGTCTTTGGTTACTGGCAGTTTCATGTTAATATAGTGTCAAGACAGATCTATATCTGTTATAAGTCATATTCTTGGTTGTTTCTTTAGCAATAAATGTGTATGTTTTCATAGTTTTGCAGAAGTAATCTTAGCTGGCTGAATCTTCTTATTCTAAGTAGCATAGATGGTCATCAAGGATTTGGAAAAGGGAATAAGCTGGTCACATAGGAAGAATGAAGGATAACACATGGACAACTTGGGTATTTGCACAAAACTTTAGGGTGAATTCAATATGTGGACAGATAGATTAAATGATTTATAAAAGGATGTGGACAATAATTACCCAAAGTTAGATGGCTTGCACTCTTTACCCAGTGACAGGAATACAAAAACCCAATAAAACCACATCTTTTGATAAGTAAATGTAAATATCATAGGAAGGTTTACTGATTACTTTTAATATTGTCTAAGCCCAATTCTTTTCTATTTCCTTTATGCCTAGTAATCTGTTGAGATAGACAGAGGCAGGAAAAGGCAACATAGATGAAAGGTACAAAAAGCATTAATAGGAAAAGAACATATTCAACCTTTGAACAAAGACTTCATGGAGGACAACGTCTGGACATCGTCTTCCACAAAAATATTAACCACTTCGTGAAACTGGCAGAGATGGACAGTGGGTGGGAAGGTCCACACTAGATGCTGCTGTAGCATTTGTAGCCACAGTAAAATTCTAAATACTTATTGCTAGTTCTTATACCATAAGAAGGCAAAGGGGCAGCACTTGAATTTTTAATCCTCATTTGGCTGAATGGCAAAGGTTACCATCCAGTACTCTAGGAATTAATTCTTTGTAATCAGAACTTGCTGTAAGCATTCCAGAGCTATCCATGAAGTCAAAGCTAGAAGAGTCAGTTCCCTAAACCAAATGATAAGCTACTATGACAGCCTAGGCAAAGAAAATAGGGGAGGGAAGGGCAAGAAAACAGGGAGAGGGAGGGAAATGTTTGACTAAAATATTTCTAAATTTTCCAGTGCTGATAGAATTTTGAGTTTGACAGAAAAATGCTTTATACAGACAACCCAGAAAAGCCAACCCTAGTTTCTAATTAGAGACATATTAGACAATTCTTCTTTGTGAAATGTCACCTCCAAGTAAAAATCTTTTTTCTGTTTAAAGGTATCATGTATGACATTTGGCCTCCCAGTCTAATTGTCTTTTTTTAAGTGTTGTTCAGTCGTTTCAGTCATGTGACTTTTCATGGCCCCATTTGGTATAGTCTTGGCAAAGATAGTAGAGTGGTTTGCCATTTCCTTTTCCAGCTCATTTTACAGATTAGGAAACTGAGGCAAATAGAGTAGAATGTATTGCCCAGACTCAATCACACAACTAGTTAAGTGTCTGAGGCCAGATCTGAACTCAGGAAGACTAATCTTCCTGACTCATGGTCCAGTACCCTCATTCACTGTACCACTTAGCAACTGTTTTCTTTAATATAGAAATCATATTAATATATTTGCCTGCCTGTCCACACCATTCTTAGCCCTATTATATTGTCATATCTAGCTTCATTAGAGAATTACAAACCTGGCTTAAAGACTAAGGAAATGGAGGGAAAGTACAAAGAGCAACTGTACTGATTGTTCTAGACATCCTCCTAAAGGTTTAAGTTCTACAAAACATGCAAGCTATTAACAATATAATAGTATGTGGGGAAAAAAAGTTCCAACAATTATTTCTCTTATTTCTTAGGAATTTACTTATGACTGGATCAGCATATGTTGGACTAAATGCAGCTTTTTGTGGCCTAATAGCAAATAGTTTTTTCCGACGCATCTTAAATGTCACACAGGCTCGAATAACATCAGCTTTACCAATGGCTGTTCTCCCGTTTTTATCAACCTACGTAACTTACAAAAGTCTTGTAAGTTTACCTTTGAGTTCAGGTAAATTACAATTTAACATTTTCAAGAATTGTATTAATTTTTTTAAGTTAGCCTTAATTTTGTATAATATAGAGTGTAAATTAGGCTCTGTAAAGTTCATCAAAACTGTTCCCTGATTCTTTGAACCTAGAGGACAACATGGTTGCAAGTTAATGCTTCATAGTAAAAGAGTACAGTCATAATTTAATATTCCCTTTTGTATTTGGGGTGTCAGATAAAGTTTATTAGTTGATTGGGGTATGTGCCTGAACAAGTCTCTTGTTTTAATGTTTAGTGCTAAAAAAAAATGGCAGGGGGAGGAACATATCAGGGACGTGAACTATGTTGAGCATAGAGAAGACAATTACAATATGACTAGTTTTCTCTCCTAAGTTGAATGTTCTTGAATGCAAGTGCTTTCATAGTTGCTTCCTATCCTTATCTCTATTATCTCTCTCCCAACTCGAGTTTGCTAGGTTAAATACTGCACTTACAAAAAAAAAAAATAGTATTGGTTTTTGAGACCACTAGTAAATTAAGATACATCAAAGTAAGATAATTACAGGAAGCAGGCAACTAGTTTAAGTGAAGAAAGCCCTAATTTGGCATCACAGGGATGGGATTTTAAATTGCAGCTCTGTTTAATCTGGGATTGGCTATTTCCTCTTCAGCCTCTTGGATTCAACTAGATCTTCATTTTATGACACCAGAAACCCTAAAGTCAAGATTGAAAATTTAAATGAGTTGAAATTAATCACTTCCTGCCCCTGAAAGTGGTCTCTTAATGACCGGTTAATTGAATTAGATGATTACACTATTATCTGGACTATTTGTTGTCCCTTCTACTTCTGACTGAAAACTTGATGATAGGCATTAACTAGAATCACTTTTGTATTTGATCGTAATTTATTAAAACAAATTTATAGTCATGAAATTGCAATCCTGAAATAGTTGATAGTAAAGTAGCATCGATCAACCACAATACCTTGTACAATGAAGCTGACTGATGTTTTGACATGTATGTATGTTGTGTCTTTAACTCCTCGTTCCAGAAAACAAATAGTTTTATTTCCTAGGTGATCTAAACTGTGAAGCCTGTACTGTTATAAGAAGTGGAATGGTTGGTTTCCTAATCGGGGGTCTTTACCCTGTTGTTTTGGCTATGCCAATAAATGGTGCTCTGGCAGCCAGGTATGTTTGCTATACTGTTTACACTATTTGTCAGTTGGTAGATTCCACTATCAGACCAAATAATAAACTCAGTCTCAATTCAAAATTAACATTCATCTGGTAAGGCAATATGGTAAAAGAGCATTAAATTCAGAAAAGAGGACCTGGCTTTGCTACTTTTTTCTTAGAAGGCTTCAATATTCTGTCACCCTGTAAATGATTGTTCATTTAATAATGGTCCTGGTTGGGCAACTATTAGATTAATTTGAGGACAAGACTCTGTTCTAGATCACCAGAATTTTTCTTTAAACTTAGCTTCTTTTACAAAGTGTTAACTGTTTATAATATTAACTATTATGTTAATGCTTATTAAACTTAAGTCCTATTCTTATGCATCAATAATTTAAAATACTTTCACCAATTTGTGAACTGTAGTCCTCTAAGTAATATGGCCCACACCTCTCCAGTCTGTCACTAAAGTCACACTTACACTTGAGGGGTTTTGACAAGACTTAGGAGTTTTTGTACTGGGGCAGAGCTTTCAAGAAAGACTCAAAGGTCACCTCCACCCAGGATCCAGCTGAGACATCAGAATAGCATATATCTCCCCCCCAGCCCCCCAATTAATATATTTGCCAGAATTTTGTAAATGTATTCAACGCCACTGTTTTCTTTTTAGGTACAACTCAGCTCCACTACCAGAGAGAGGAAATATTTGGACCTACTGGATCACAGTCTCACGACCTGTCTTTAGAAAGATGGTCTTTCCCATAATGCTGCAGACTGTGTTTGCAGCATACCTTGGTTCTAAACAGTATGAAGTACTCATAAAAGCATTTGAATTACCTGAACCTGGCTTTCAATTCGAGGATATTCAAAATAAATCAAGTGCCCAGCTAGAAGAATAAAATTATGGAAAACTAAGATATCATTATGCAACAAATATACAAATAAAATTGTACTTATTGCAACTTTACTGTGATTTTATATCTATTACCTAAAGTTAGCACATCAAAAACAACGCCTCAAATAAGGAAATGCTACTGCTGAACAAATTATGTACAAGTTGGCTCAGCTACTAAAGCCTATGGTATCTTTCAAAAATAATCGTTTCAGATAACATTTAATTTAGGAGGGAAAGCTACCAAATTATTAGAGGTGAGAAACTATCCTTTTTATAAAAATAAAAACAAAAAGTTTTGATATTTTTCTCGTTTCTCAAACTGGAAAATTAGAATACAAAGAAATACTATGTAGCCACTATTAACATTTACAAAATCCATCTCCTTTCACCTACTCAAATTGTTTCTATAGTTTTTAACAGTTTTTCCTCATGAGTTGAAAGGTTTTTTTTTTGAAAGCCCTAATAAAGACAAATTGAGACAAAGCCAAAATATACTTATTGAATTCTCTGTCCTAAGATACAAGAGAACAAACCTATTCTACCTTTCAAATATTTCCCCAAATCTGGTTTTCATAGCACTACATCCTATTCACTGTTACAACAAAATTGCATGACAGAAAAGTATCACATTCACATTACTAGGGACATTTCACATATTCCCCACCCTGCCACTGAAGGTCAGAGTTCCTAAATTTTCTAGGCCCTCAGCATACTGCAAAACTATTTCAAACAGGGATAGCTGCAGTAATTATCCATGGGGTTATTTTAAGGCTCGAATTTTCTTCTGTACTCATGCTGATAATACAGAACATTAATATAAATTGTTAAGGAAGTTAGCACAAGGGGATGCTGCCATGCCTGCTTAGTGCAGAAGGCATTTTTAAAAAATTTCCAGAAACCATTAAAATAAGAAGAGGGAAAGAAATTGGAGCTCTTGTAAAGGGAAAAATATGTAAGTCAGAAGAATGGAGAATAACTTGCTTTTTTTTTTTTTTAAGGGAAAGTTTTGGGGTTTTTTTTTTTTAAAGATTACTGAAAGCCAATTTGTTTTTTTGTTTCATTGTCTTTTTTATTGTCTTTTTTTTCCCCATGACATTAAGGTCAAATCAAGAATCCATGAACCATATCTTTAAAGTTTTTTTTGTCAGCACTTTTTCTCAAAACAGGCACAATACTATTTAAAGTCTAAAACCAGGATTGACAAACTGGTAGAACTACCAGTTAAATCATTTAAGACAATCTTGAAAGCTATTCAAATTACTTAAAAACCTTTACTACATCTCTCCTTCATGGTCCCAACAGTATCTTGCACATAATCAGTGCTCAATAAATGTTTCAATGAATTTAAATTACATAAATGTTCTCTTCTGTTTCACATAAATGTTAGTTGAAAACTTTAGTATTTTTAATTGTATTCAATTTTTAAATTTACACATTAAACATTTACAATTTCCCATATTTCTTAGTTATCTATTTTCTAATATTCTCTGTTGTTTCTTATATTGTATTACTTTACAATTAGTGGTATGAAAATTATCATTGCTGCCTCAACAAAAAAGACCAAATTGTATTATACTCTAATTACCATAACATGCTAGCTTCACAACCCAAGTACTACTAAATTCTAAAAAGCCAGGGAAAGATGCAATATCTACAAATGACACAAGCCTGGTAGAAACTTTTTGCTTTGAGGCTACCAATAATTACCACACTGCAATTAGATAAGACATAAATGAGCCCAAATATAATTTAATTGAAATTTTCACCTTATATTCTTCAAAACACACCCATTAGCTAGAGTATATTTTCAACTGGCTTCATCACAATTATCAAAAGATTCAACAAAAAATCTAAGTTAAAAATAAACCACAAAATGTTTTGTCAATCATATATTCTTAGTTCTCTGTCTGCTCAAACTTAATAATGAACATTAAAAATACTTCCCCATGTGGAAAAAAGCTGTAGTATTGAACAAAAATTCCAGCTCAGAGAAATACTACATGTGGCAACAATTTAAGAAATTACAACAAGGGGGAAAAAAAGATGTATAAATAGCAAAACCCGATTAATCCAAAATGTAAATGACCTGATCACTTTTTCACAGTATTGTTCATCAGTAAGTAATGCTCATAATGATAGCTCTCCTTAAAGTACTGAAGGATCCTTTTCTGAATACATTGTTTATTTTAAAGTATATATCAGTGTACTTTATAAGGCATAAAAACAAGAAAGTTGATATAAGACAAATTTTCAAAGATTCTTCAAACTTCAGATCCACAGTGGGCCTAGGAAGAAATACTCTTTAAAAAAATTCTAATTACTGATTCATAGTTTAGCCAGTCCCCTAGATCTCTAAGGTCCTGTAACTATTAAAATTCTGTAATACATATCAAGAATGTGTTAGCAGGGACCTCTAAAACACTGAACTGCATAACTCCTAATTATCTGTGTTTTATATAGTAGCCTGTCAAAAAGAATTCTCTAGCCACCAGAAGGGACTATGCCAGTGTTGTGCCATAAAAAAAGTCCATAACTCCATGAAAAATGGCCAAGAGATGGTTCTGCTTTATCAACACCATAACAAAATACTGCTAGAAATGCTCAGAATTCTCTAGGCATCCAACTAATTTCTGGTAAGACTCCTCACTCCTACTAACAAAGGAATGAGCTGAGCAGATTTAAATTATTTCAACAGCTTCCTTCAATAAATATGTATTTGTTGAATTTAATCTTGATGGAGAACCTGAACCTATCCTCTGAATCCAACCATATTTATGCTTTAACTCCAGAGATATCCAGTAAGACAGAATCTGACTGACTCGAAATTAGAACATATTCTTATTAACATTAGTCCCAAAGACGGTGGGTGAGTGGGGGAAGATGACTTAACAAGTAAAACTTATTGAAATCCAGTCCTAGGAGGCTTCACATGTCATAAGCTGGGAAAACATATGTGGCATAAAACTATTTGCTACAAAAAAGTCACTTCTAAAATCCAGAATGCTCAAGCCATTACATAACAATAGATCATTTGACATGAAAATATGAATAAAAACTATTACAAGAGTTATCAGAAACTTCAATTATTCCCAACATTGTCAAATTAATTGTAAGAGGAAAAAATCCATTATTTCTTGCCTATGTAACTTGTTATATAAGATCGTCCCACACATTTTACTAATGAAAATTCCTCCACGAATATGAAAACAAAACAGTATAACATCTACAAAAGGATTGCCCTTTAAATACTGAACTTTGCCTTAAGTATTTTACTAAGTTCAGCAAAGTTACTGCATCAGCTTCATAAAGACTGCCACGTTACATACAATTAAGTGAGCACAAATTATGTACACCTTACAACCATTGATGGTCAATTTAATTCTATTTAAAGAAATGTTATTCACTAGTCTATGTTCCTTGCTAAAGAAACTGAAAAATACTAGATATAATATATAATTCTCTTGTCCAAGGGGCAGTTCCAATTTTAAAGGGTACTGCAAAGAACTGAATTATGACTCCTCTGAAAGACAAGTATAATTTTATCCAAAAATTAACCCATTAGTCTCAAGTGTTTCTATTAAGTCTTTCAAGGATTCCAGAGAATCTTTTCAAATCTCCACTTCAGGAAAGTGAAATCAGTATAGAAGTAATTTGGGGGCTTGAAATGGCATTCATTTTTCAGCAGATGCCAAAATTTGTGACCGATATGGCTCCCACAACTACTTTGTTACCATCAGTCCAGTCAGTTACAGGTTGTAGGAAAAGATTCGTTTTTGCAGACACTGCTAAGCTGTTTAAAGAGAAGAAAGAGAGATTAATTCAATGATTATAGAATGCACATTTAATTCAAAATATCTTAACAAGTTGGTTTGATTACACATGAGATTTCACCTAACTAGGTTTTAACAAAGATTTTTTTTTAATTTGGTGATGGAGTTGTACATGTAAAGCAATGTCTTCTTATAATTCATTTAATATTTGCATGCTTGTCTCACTAAGATAAATTTTTAAAGCTGAGCATTGATTAGAGTTTTTACTTTCAACAGAAAAACATCCATTTATACTACGGTACTGCATCACTTTATTATGTAAAATGTAGGAAACTACAAATCCTAAACTTCAAGAAAAAGTTCCTTTATCCCAAAATGTTAAATTATTTCGCAATAAAATCAGACTGTAACTATTTCCCAAATCAATATTATTGTACTCCATAATGCCTTTTTGAAACCAAACACTACTCCTTCAGAGCACAGCCTTATAGAAAAAGTAAGACAACAGCTTTATATTAATAATCATAACTGTTTTAATTAACAACAAGAAGAAGGGACATGTGTTAGGGTATTCTACTCACTACACATTGAAAGTAATCAGTTTGTTCTTAGTTTGAGAAGCCCAAACATTTATAGTAAAATGTGTTTACATATAAATATGACCATATTTACTAACACCTTTGCTGGTTCTAAAAAACAAGTGATTACCATGTGAAAACAAGAACATGAAGTTGATGTAATAAATGACACAAAAACACTTAGTCATTAAAATCAGGAAAAAGGAATGAAATGGAAACTAGTAAGGGACAGTTAATAGAACACAAGGAACCTAAAATGAGCAGCTTTTAAAAGTATCTTCAACTTTTTCCACATTTAAAATTTTTTGTAAAACTATTTCCAAATACTGTCATTTGTAAAATGACATTTTTGCAAAGCAAAAATTCCAATGGTGTGGTGATTCTAAACAAACAGCATTCCAATTCTGAAAGCTTTAATTAATGTTTCTCCTGCAGTCCTCCAGCCCCAAACCTCAATTAATTCAAGAATTATACTGATGTCAACAAGGTAAGAGGATGTAGCGTTGTTAGAAAAAACACCACACTTACTGTTTCCAGAACCCTTAACTGCTTAAGACCCAGAGCCAACTCTAACAATCATTTTCCTGATTTCCATTCCTGTTTCTTTCCAAAATTAAGGTAAGGATAGAGATGAACAAATTCTTTGAGCCCATAACTGAAAGATCAACAAACCTGGTTTTATTATGACACCATATTCTTATTGTCATTGGTACTGCACAAAATTATATACAAAGAAATATATACAAAATATTCAAGTATTGTTAGTTAAAATTCCAATTCAAGGCTTCTGTTTCAAAGCTACATTTAACATATTCCATAAAGATATCACAAGTTAGTCAATGTTTCAAATAATTTTCCAACTAATTTTGGTTTATATATGTATGATTCAGTAGGCACTAAAAATCCATGCAGTTGCATTTTGGGGACTTAATCCTGCTCTTAGGTATAAGCAGATTCATCACTTCGTGTTGTAAGTGTAGCTATTGCCCATTCATGCTCAAGTGCAGTAGATGATTTTACAAAATATGTTGTGATGCAGAATTGCAAACCAGAGACCAATATTAAGTCTCAAATACCTTATCTCCAGCAACAAAACATTTACAGTTGTGCAAAAAAGGATTCCATTTACAAAAACAAAAACATGTTAAATCAAAGTTAACTACATCTTTGGACTGCTGGAATTAACTTTTTAATTTATGCACAATTTTAAAATAAAAAGACAGCAGAAGCCCTGATATTACCTCTTTTTTCCTCATTTCTTATACTACCTTTTAAAATAAAGCAGGAAATGTGGCCAGCAGCTGGTCCCGTCTCTTCTGCCCCAACAGCTGTATCCACTTTAGCATAAAGAAAAACAAGGATGCTAAATACACGTATTCTTTATCAAACAGTGATGTTTCACAAAGAATTTCTATCAGTCTCCCATTGAAGTACATTATAGCCCTACTATGATTAGTGTACTCAAAGACATAAGAGAAGCAGCCCAGCTAAGGAAAAAGCTTCTCTACTAAGTGTCAAATGTTTGTAAACAAACTGGTTAGTTAACACCAAAATTTATCATCTACTAAAAAGGAGACAAATATTTTAGTTTTTATATTTGGAGTTCTAAAATTCATCCTTTGTGAAACCTCACTTTACATTTTTTTCATTCATTTAACCATCTTTAAAATCTCTAATGGTACAGACACAAATTTAACCTATAAATTTTAATACAACAAAATAAAGATATTCAACAACTCATTCTGATTCAGTGACTAAATCACTGTGCTGGTCCTCAAGGAAACAGTTTTATTTAAACATTATTACTCTTCTCAATGGTTGTTAACTAAATAAAGGAGTCTGGTATGCATATTATTCCCAATTCTCTATCGTTGATATTTAGTTCTGTAATCTAATGAGCCTGTATAAGTTTATATATCTTCTATAGGAAACTAAGAGGCATTCCTGAATATTCAAGAGATTTTACCATCTCTAATTAGAACTACAGAATATTTGTTCATGCCCCAAATACTCAAAGCTGTTTGAAAAGTACAACAAGAATTTAATCATACAGCCAACCCCTGCAAAATTGCACTCCAACTGGAATTCCAATTTGCACCTCGTACAACTGGAACTTCCATTCAACTTCACCTTTTTCACTGTGTCCAAACTGTATGGCTATAAGCAGGTTTCACTGCACAGTTGGAACGATGTCATCGAAGGCCATGTCCACACTGGGGACAGAACAGCTAGGTACAAGTAAGTTTGAACAAGGGCACACACATCAACAGCTGTTTCAATCAGAGGAAGCATCTTAAACACACTAGTGGCCAGCACAAGTCTGTTTCCAGGGTGGACAGGGCCCAAATTAGGTGGTGTGGGGGGGAGTTTGTATGTTTTTTGTTTTGTTTTAAATCCCCCAATACAAACAATTGTGTATGTTTGCCCATTAAAGTAGACTAACCAGCAGTGCATGAGCTTTTAGGGGAAGAGATGGATCCTTACCAGGTTGTGAGGCGGGTACGACTGTTCTGTAACCCCTACAACGGAGCCTGGCAGGGAGGAAATCACCTAAAAAAGAAACTGTCAGAGAAATTTAATAGTCACATGTTATCATTAAGAGTCGGTTACTGTGTCACATTCATGCTTTTAGCTAAACACTTAATGATTCATTATTACTTTTCTTCTCTGAAATGTGTCCAGTGAAGATGTCCCACTAACGTGTTTTTACATGGTGTAAGGGAGTTGAAAGGGGTAAACACGGATAAAGAGCAGGTTACTTGACCCTACATTTTAAGAGAAGACGAGGCCTTCCTGGCACACGCCGAGCAGAACTCCACCGACACCTTGTCCTTGTCCACGTGCAGACACACTCCTCCCGCAGGGTCCTCGTCCCCTGCAGCGTCCTGCTGCCGCTCGCCCAAGGGCAGGGCATAGTCGTGGTCCCCGGCGGGCGAGTCCCTGAAGAGGGAGGTGGTGAGTCGCAGTCCCCCGCCGCTCAGTCGGCTCAGAAGCCGCGCCAAGCCCGTCTCGTTGGCCAGCACGGCCCGCAGGTAGCGACTCTCCTCCTGCAGTGCCTGCACGCGCTTGCCCAGCTCCCGGTTCTCGGCCCGCAGCTCCTGGTTCTCAGCGGCCAGGCCCCGGACGCGGCTCTCCAGCCCCATCACGTACTCCTTCTTCTTCAGCCGGTTGAGTCGGGCCGCGGCGGCGGCCGCTTTGCGGGGGCTCTTGGCCGCCGCCGGGCCGTGACCGCTACCGCCGCCGTCGCCTCCTCCCGCTCCGGGGTTCTTCCTCCGCCTCCGCTCGCCGCCCCCGCCGGAGCCGCCACCGCCACAGGCCCCGGAGCTGTTGCCGCCGCCGCCGCCGCTGCTGCTGCCGCCACCGCTGGAGCCCGAGCCCGAGCCGCCACCGCCGCCGCCGTTCACCAATCTCTGCAGCAGGTCCGAGAAGCGCTGCATCTCGGCGGCCGCGGCCGCCATCTCGTCGTCGTCGTCCCCGCGCCACAGGCAGCCGCTGTCCGAGCCGCCCCCCGACGACAGCGGCCCCGGAGAGCTGAGGCCCGGCTCCAAGTCCCAGTCGGGCTGCCGGGGGTCCAGCAGGTCGGCCAGCTCGAGGCCCGACAGAAAGTCCATATCCTCGGGCTCCTCGGAGCGGGCGGCGGCTGCGGGCGGCTCCTCCTCCTCCTCCATCTTCTCCTCAGCAGGCGCGGCCTCCGGGGCGCCCTCCTGCCGCCGCGGAGGCCCGTCCCCTTCTTCCTCCTCCTCCTCGCCGCCGCCGCCGCCCTCCTCCCCGGCCACCGCCCGGGCCAGGCCCGGGGGGCGCAGACAGCCCGAGGCCGGGGAGGGCACCGGCGCCGGGCTCCCGCTCCGGGCCGGGGAGCCGCTGCCCGAGGCCGCCAGCAGTTTCGTCAGGCTGTGCCTCATCGAGTCCCAGGGGGCCGAGGCGGGGACGGGGCCACCCCCGACCCCACAGTGTAGGCCCCGCAGGTAGCGCGGGCCCCGGGCCCCAGGGTGCGGGCCGCGGAAGCCGCAGCGCGGAGACTCTACGCACAGGAGAAAGACCGGGGGGATGGGGAGCCAGGGACGGTGGGCAACACGGCAGCCGGAGCGCGCGGATAGCTGGACCGGACAGCCCGGGCGACGACTAACTGGAGCGAGCCGGAAGTCAGCAACTCTCGCTGGTCCTCTCCCCCCTCCCTCCTGCTGGACATCGCGAGACTTCAGGGAGAGGCGGCGAGGAGAGAAGGCAGACTGGAGAATTCTCGCAGTGACCCAGCACTCCTTTGTGTGCAGGATCCTTTAAGAGGGCGTCCTCTGTCTGGCAGCTTTGTTTTGTTTCCAGACCACGCGCTCCTTTGTGTACTGCAGTCTTTTAGAGGGAATGGGAGTCCCAACCTCTCAGAGAGCTTTGTTTTGTTTCCCAAACCAGAGGATTATATATGATACTTGACTAATGAAAGCTTCGCCCTTTATGTATCCTTTAGAATCACTCTCTGGGAGACATCTCCTCCCCTCCAGGGTATTCGAGAGTCTGCAGGGCACTGACTGAGCGAAAAGAAACATTTATTAAATACCCACAAAGTGCCGAACTTTGGAGACACAAAGACACAATAAAAACAGTGACTGCGCTCAAGGATCGCACAGAGTCTACTGAGGGTTGGGGTAGTGGGAGAAAATTACTCAGGGTAGTCAAAGTAAGTGTATACGAAGTTGTACAAAGACATTTCAAGAGAGGCAGCGTGCTAAGAAATAGGGAGATCAGGCAGCTGGGTCACAGTGGAGAGAACGCTGGAACCGGAGTCAGGAAGACCCACCAGCTGTGTAACCTTGGGCAGGTCGTTAAGTTTCTTCTTGCTTCAGATTCCACATCTGACAAATAGGGATAATAATAGCACCTGTCTCTCCCAGGCTCGTTGCGAGGATAAAATGAGATGCCATATATAAAGTATAACTTATATAAAGTGGTAACGTTTTAATACAAATGATAGCTCTCATCGTTCCTAAGAGGTGGCACCTGAGTTCCCACTTACCTTTTCCAGTCAACCAGTCATATTCCCTCTAACACACTCTCTGAGAATATGGGTTTGCTAGCTGTTCCCTGTGTGGACACTGTTTCACTCATCTCCGAGCTTCTGCAGGAGGTGACTCCTGTGCCTGCAAGGTGTGGATTCTAGGAGTAAAAGAGGAGAGGATGCATTCCAGGCGCAGGAAACAGTTTGAGCAGAAAATCTGAGATAACGCTGGAATGTCAGTCACATGAAGCAGCTAGCAAATCCTTATGATTAGAAAGAAGATTGTGTTAAGGAGAATAATAAAACTAGAAAAGTAGGTGGGCCTGTGCAGGGGACATAAGTGCCAGGCTGACAAGTTTGCTCTATGAAGGCCATTCTCATAGCTATGTATCTAAGCTTAATCCTTGTCCAGAACTCTAATTCCAAATCACCAAATGATGTTCCTAAGGCATTTCAGAACAATTCATCTTCCCCCCTAAACCCACACAGGCTCCGTGCTTCCCTCTTTTTGTTGAAGCCACCATGATGGTTCAAGTCACCTGAGATCGCTGCATTTGTTTCATCCTTAATTTTGCCCTCACCTTCTACCCCTACATCCAGTCAATTGCCATGCTTTGTCACTTCTTCCTAATATCTCTTGTACCTTTTTTCCATTCACAGGATTGCCATTGCAATTCAACCACTACCTCTCACTGGGACTATTTCAGTAGCATGCTCACTGAACTTCTTGTTCCCACATGATCCCCTCTCCACCGCTTGGCTACCAAAACAATCTTCTAAAGCACAAGTCTGACCTTGTCACTCTTAAGATTCTTCAGTGGTTTCCTATTGCTTCTAATATAAAATATAAACTCAGCTTGGCATCTTTCAAAATGTGACTCCAGCCTATCCTTCCTAAACATGTAATATCATTAATCTTCATCAACTTCATGTTCCAGTCAAAGTGCCCTATTTGCTATTTCCCAACTTGGCATTCCAGGTTCTGCCTATGTGCTTTTGGATAGGATGACCCCTATGCCTGGAACATTCGATCTCCATCATCTTTTAAAATCCTTAACTTCCTTCAGGTTTCAGCTCAGGTGCCACCTTCAATGGGACACTTTTCCTGATTCTCCTAGTTCTTTATTAGTACTTTCTCCATTCTCAAAATATCTTATATTTGCCTGTTTACAGCTTGTTTACCCAAGTAGATCATAAGCTTCTTAAGGATAGGAACTTTTTTTAAATCTTATGTAACACTATGGTCCCTTCAGAAATTACAAATGGGTATTACAGAGAGAACAGTAGGGGGAGGTTTGTGGTGAGTGTAAGGAGAATAGAATTTATAACAAATGATTTCAAAGAATTGGAGTAAAGGATGTCATTAGGGAAATGCATGAGTAAAAAACATGAACTAATCATGTAGGAAGTACAAGGAATAAGGAAGGCATCCCAAGTACTCAGCTAATATCCTTGCAACATGAGGAAAAATTAAGGAAGATCTACAACATATTGGACCTCCATGAGGAGCATATGGGTAAGAGTCAAACAAGATAAGCAGGCATGGATGGGTGGCAGTCTACTTCTTTGGAGGATACCCCCAAATTAAGGAGATCTCAGTTGCATTTGAGTATTGAGTATCCCTACTACCTAGCACAGTCCAGTAGGTATGTGGTGATATAAGCCTAGATCTAGTTCCAGAGAAATTAGGGGTAGATACATAGATTTGAGAGTCACTTGGATAGAAATGAGAATTGAAAGCATAGGGGTCAATGAGTTCATAGGGAGAGAGTATACACAGAGGACAGAATCTTGAGTGATACATTTAAGGAGTGGAGAATGGTTCATGATCCAGCAAAAGAAGCTGAGAGAAGTTGAACAAGTAGAAGAATCAAGAGAATGAACTGTAAGAAAAGCAGAGAGAGGAAAGAGTATCCAGTTGGAAGAGATCATTCAGTCAATAAGAATTTATTAAGTACCTGCTGTGTGCTAGGCATAGACCTGCCAAGCACTGGTGGGCACAAAAATCATAGATTCCTAGCTCAGAGAGATTTTAGAAGTCATTGAAACTAACTCAGTTATAGAGTTCAAGTCTGAGAAGAGGCCGTCAGGTCTAGCGTTTGAGAGGTTGTTTGTAACAGTACAGAATGTGGTTTCAGCCAAGCAGAAAGGTAGGAAGTCAGATTGCCAGAGGCTGAAAAGTGAATGGAGGTGGGGATGTAGACATGAGTATAGGTGGCTTTGTCTAAGAGTTAGACCGTGAAATGAAGAAGACATAAAATAATGACTTGCCAGGATGATGGGATCAAGTAAAGGTTTATTTGCTTTTAAGGATGGAGATGTGGACTTATTTGTAGGCATCAGGGAAGGAACTAGTAGATCAAAATTGAAGGTTGGTTATGGGGAGAGGATTAAGGGATAGGGATGATCAATGTGGCAAAATCCCAGAGGAAATGGGAGAGGACGGGATCAAGAGTACATAAGTAGAGAGGTTGGCCTAGGCAAGAAGATTTACTTCTTTTGTTAGGAAATGAAGAAAAGGAAGTTGATATTTCAAGGGATTTGGGGGTACAAGACAGGGGAAATGAAGAAGTGGAACAGCCTCAGTAAACTAAGGAGGCAAGATCTGCTGAGAAAGAGGAGGGAAAGAATGATGTAAGTGGCTTAAAATTTGGAGCAGCTGCTATGAGGGAGTAAGACATCAAGTTACTTGAGGAAGAATAGAAGGTCTGCCATGCAGCAGTGAGGGGGCCTGTTGAAATGAAAAAACTTGTATTGGGCTAAGCTAGGCAGTTGTGTGACTTCCTCAGCAAAGGACAGCAGCAAGAGAGATAACAAATTAGTAGGTGATGACTAGGGTTGGCCTTTGGCAGAGTATGAGCCAAAGTAAGATAATAAAGGTAATCAAAGAGAAGTTACCATACAAAGCGGAAGTATCAAGACTGTCCAAGGAGAAGGAGCAAGAAAAGATGAAAATCGTTTCAATGGAATTTTCCTGGAGCTCTTTGGATAGATTATTTCCCTCATATAATACATATTTATCTACATCACGTCCTTGAGGGCAGGTACTGTCTTTGTTCATCTTTATTTCTTCAGCTCCTAACATAATACTTTGCACAAAGCTGATGTTCAATAAATGCTTATTGAAAAAAATTGGAGTTAGGAATATATTCCAAGCATCCTGAACCCTGCTTTAATAACATAGCATGGAATATGTCAGCAATATAATACATAGTCTTTGCCTTTAGGGATCTTAAAATCTACTTAGGGACATACTTGACAAATGCCTGTGGACTCAATGTGAAAAGCTAAAAAAAACTAACAATGTCCAGGAGATGCTTTTATCTAAAATATACAAATATAGTACTCCATATTATTCATGACAATACTTTACATTTTTATAGTGTTTTTATAGTTTGCAGCTAGATCAGTTTTACAGTTCACAGTTATAACTGTTTACAAAGTGATTTCACAACATTCCTCAAAATCTTCACAAACCTATAATATATGTGTTGTTTAGTCATTTCAGTATGTCTGACTCATTATGACCACATTTGGGGTTTTCTTGGCAAAGATACTGGAGTGGTTTGCCATGTTTTTCTCCAGTTCATTTTACAGATGAGGAAACTGAGGCAAACAGGATTAAGTGACTTGTCCAGGGTCACACAGCTAATAAGTATCTGAGGACAGATTTGAACTCAGAAAGATGAGGCTCAGAAAAGGGAAGGGACTATCGCTATGTTTACATAGTAATTAACAGAGACAGGAATCCCAACTCACATCATCCAATTCCAAATTCAGGGCTTTTTTTTACTATGCCATAAATTAATGAAAACATTGACTGTTAGGAAGGAAATAAGCATTTTTTAAAAGCACCTACTATGTGCCAGGAACTATGCTAAGCCCCCCCTTTTTTTTTTACAAATCACATCTCACTTGATCCTCACAACAACTTTGAAAGGTAAGAACTATTATTTTCCCTCTTTTATAGAAAAGGAAACTGAGGCAAACAGTATTAAGTGACTTGCCCAGGGTCACACAGTTAATAAGTGTCTGAAATCAGATTTGAACTCTGATCTTCTAGACTCCAGGCCCAGAAATCTATCCTCTCTGCTACCATTTGCTTCAAGGTAAAGGCAAAACTTTAGCTATGTAGTTAAATAGGATTTAGTTGGGTGGAAGGAAGAACTTCATTCTAGTAAAAGGCAAAGATATGTGAAAGAGAAGGACAGTGGGAAATAAATTTAGAGATGCAACAGACGTAGGAGTTATGTCAGTTACACCCAGAGAACACCCAAGTGTCTGCTGAAGGAGTTTGGGTTTTTGTCTTATTTTTAAAATTTGTATTCTTAAAGTTTTAATTGTTAATTTGCTTAAAATTAAGTTTAGTCAAATTTTAGTTTCTTTTGTTTGATTAATTGGAGATAGGGGGAATAGCATCCTGTCCTGTGATTTCCCTGATATAAGGAAATCACTGATACAGGTAACTGATATGAGGAAGCTCATTTGGCCAACTCTTTCTCGGCAAAATATAGCCTTAGAGAGTTGCCTAGACAGAGGAGACAAACATGTGGCTCCCTGCACCAAATTGGAACAGAATTGGAAAATATTTAGCAAAATAAATGAATAAATAATGGACAGTTTTCTAAGAGACTACCTGGCCCCAAAGAATCCTTATGGATGGTTCAATGGCCCCCTTTTTTATTTGAGTTTGATACCAGTAGCCTAGAGCATGGAAAGGTGAAACAGGGTCACATCATCACTACAAGTTGGAGGAAGGACTGGAACCCCAGGTCTTCCTGGCCTTTTCTATTTTTAAAATAGAAAAACAAATACAATGGGTGTGCACCTGATCTAAAAATTATACAGTACTATGCTGTGCAACAGGCTAGGAGTAAGAACATGTGGGGTCAAGTTCTAACTCCACCATTTACAAGTTGTCTGACCTTTGACAAGTTGCTTAACCTAAGCCTCAGTTTTCCTACTTGTATAATTCATAATACTACTCCTATTAACTACTACAGGGGGTAGACATGAGGAAAGTGCTATGTAAATAATCACATGTCATATAAATGAGTTGCTACATATTATTATATATGTTAGTTATTTACTTAAGTGGAATTGATGGCCACTTATTCACTCCTATACAGCAAAAAGATCTGGTCTCTGGGAAGTCCCTATGTTCAACTTGGTGGTTTGCAAATGCTCCACTGGGTAGTGGTGCTGGGTGAGTGCTAAAATCCCTATAGTTGCCTATTACTGGAATCAGAAGATCTTCCCTGCCCCTAGGCCCTTTGCTTAAGTGGCATAAGTGGCTCTGAGAACGTTTCCTGATTTGAAAATAGACTCTGCCCCCTAAAAGGCTGAATGTAGCCACATGGAGCCTGTGGTGGGAAGCTTGTTCTTCAAGAATGCCCACACCTTATTACTTTGTGATTGGGCAGTTGGTCAAGAGGGTTGTGCCATTCTCTGATCCAGGAGAAGGCTATATATACCCTGATATGAGGTTTTGCTTTGGGGTTCACTTTGGAAAGAGTTATGTTATTTGGCCAGATGAGACTCTGGTCAGCCATTAAGCGCCTACCCGCTCCCCCCCTCCTTTGAAAACCCAGATTGTTGATGCTTCCCTCTCTGGTAACTAACTAGGTATGGATATAATGGTCAGACAGCCGGAAGCCCATCTGCTGATCTGTTTCTTTGTCTGCTTGTAACTTCTGCTTGTAACTTGTGTTTGTATTCTCTGAAGTTCAGGGTGCTGACTTTTTTCCCCTGAACTATGTAAATGATATATGTTTGATTGATTAAAGCAAGATTGTTAACCCATTTTGAGTTGCTTTCCTTTAGAAAAGCAGATCTAAGAACCTGTGCTAGCAGCCATCCTGGGTATGCTAGGGTGCTTGCTGATACATTACCGGAGAGTATTCTCCCATCATGGAGCAACTCAGCAACTAGCGCTAACAAGGATAAATTGTCCTGCATCTTCCACTGCCCTGGTGTCCCTCTCCTCTTCCACAACCTTGACCTTGGCACCCTTCTGCTCTCATCGCTTCCTCACATCACTCTTCTCATGACCTATATCCTTTATCAGCAAAGGGGAGACTTTCAGAGTGAGAGGTTGTTTTGGGTTGAGCGTTATAACCATCTGTCTACACGCTGCAGTCCCGTCTGAGAATGTAAGTTCTTTGAGAACAAAGACTGTTTCATTTTTGTGAAAGAAGGATTAGACATGTTCTCCTTGGTCTTAGAAGGTAAAACCAGGAGCCATCGTTAGAAGTTCCATAAAAGCAGATTTTGCCATGATGCAAAGAAAATATTTCTAAGAATTAGAACTATCTCAAAGTAGACCAACCTGCCTCAATAGCTAGTGGATAATTTTATAATTTTTTGTCCCTAAATCATCACTGGAGTTTCTTCAAGTGAAGGGGACATGAGCATTTGTTTATGGTGAGTTAGAAGAGGTACTATTTAGACACAAGTTGGACAAGATGGCCTCTGGCATCACATCCAACTCGGAAATTCTCTGAATTGATAAAAGCTGTTTTTGAGCAAGATTAATATGGCAGGCAAGCCCAGGACAAATTGAAGGAGAGTAATTGAAGGTGAAAAACTAGTTTAAAAAGACTTTCATAACAGTATAGGTAAGAGTCAAAGATGGTCTAGGCTATAATGGTACTAAGAGGAATGAATGTTTTGAAAGAAGAATTGAAGGAATTTGGTGAGTCACTGAGTGTGGTGGAAGAAGGGGTTAAAGATGATTCCAGTATTTGGAGTCTGACTGGCTAAAAGAATGATGATATCACTGACAAAAATAGGGAAATCAGGAAGGCTGCCAAGTTTTGTTTTGGGGGAGGGTAATGTTGATATTATTACTACATTGAGCCAAATATAGACTGAATGTCTCCTCTTCAAATCTAGCTTGTACAGAATTTGAGTGGGGCTTACAACTGTGCTTTTGTCAAGAGAATGATGATGACAATTACAAAGATAAATAGAGCCATCAGAATGAAAATGAATCTCTATTTGAGTTGGAAGTGTTCTATAAAAAAGCCTTCATGTTAACTATGTACTTGATGTAGTAATTCTATGTAAAAAAATATAGAATAAAAATATGTACTACTTTTAAAAATTTTTCCTTTCAAAATCAACTCATTTTAGGGGTACAGCATGGTATCATTGAAAGAGTTAAGTGTCCAAAATCAGAAGACCTCTGTTCAGATTCCAGTTCTTCTACTTACTTTCTGACTTTGGACAAATCACTCTGGTCCATCTCTGGGGACCTAAGTTTCCTTATTTATAAAGGAAATCTGAATGGCTCCTATGGGGTGGGGGGTTGGGAGGATAGACTGGGTGGCTTCTAAAGTCTCTCCTAGTTCTAACTCTATGATTTTGTAATCCTAGAAACTGAAAAGTACATCTACAAATATGCTTTTTTTCCCCTGTAGCAACAAACATACAATATTCAGGAGCATTAAAATACAAACTGTAATAGGAGAGGTCCAAAGTGGAATGCAAGGTGGATGATAACAAACAAGAAATAGCTAATAGTCTGCTATTAATAGGGATTGATGAAACTGTGGGCCACACAAATGCAATCCACAACAAAAGGCAACTGAGGCAGAGCTCTGAGTGAGATCAATTTATTAGAGAGACCTGTGGTCCACAAGCAATTAGATCTAAGATCTT
>CM053596.1:85898002-85929878 GCA_028646575.1 Pseudocheirus occidentalis | reverse complement strand
CTGGTAGGATGTTAAACTTAGGAAACACCTTCTAAATTTCCTTACATAGTAGATGCTAGATTTTGAGATCACCTGAATGGTATGACTGGCCCTTTGCTGCCTCCATTCAGATGGCATGATGGAGAAAATTACTGTTCAGTCTGGGAAGAATACTGGGCATTGTTTAATTGCAATTGGACTGAATCCAATAGTGTCTATTAAAACTACTAAAGGAAGATATCAGCTTTCTTCATCGGACAGCTGGAAGCAATTGTCCAAGCATCTGCTCCCCATGGAAGGCAGGAGCTAGGGCTGATGCTTTCTCTTATGGGATCAAGACTCTATATTTTCAATCATCAGGTTGCTACTGGTGACCAGAGACTGAGGAATGTCTCACCAATCCAGTATCACTCCCTGGGTGACTTGTTTCTGAGTTTCTGAGGGAATCTGCCATTGAGAACTTGAACACAGGATTGTTATTCTTGAGTGCAATCAAGGGTGTAGAGTCTTGGGAAGGGCCATGCTAAATGTTTGCTTTAGGCGAGGTCTCCTGGGTGTTATTGGTAGAGTTATAACCAGTCAGATGCTCATTGCCACAATTCTTCTGGGCAAAGGCCCGCTTGGTAGAGGCTAGAGCAGTAGAGAGAAAAGAGGGAAATCCTGGAGTCCACAGTGCCCTGTAACCAATGGGAGTTTAACGATTGGGAAGAATCAGCCTCTGCCAGGTAAAGAAGCAAAGCCAGTTATTTGAACACCAGGATAAGGTGAAACGACATTTACTAGATTCACAGATTCATTAGTGTAAGGGTGTTTGTGGGTAGAAGGTGATGTGTTGAGCAGAGTGGCCTGTAATGTATTAAACACTATAATGTGAGCTGTGATGTGTATAGGAGGAAGGTATAAACAAATTGATGATCCTGGCACAGGAGATGCAAGGAGAGTGAGATCACTCCTGGAGGAGGTTGTAAGGGATGGCTTTCTGGAAGATATGACTTAGGCTGAGCCTTGGAGGCTGGGAAGGGTTTTAATGGACAAAGATAACTGGGAGTTATTTGCCAGGCACTGGGGGACAGTGTGATAAAAAAAAAAAAAGATCCATGCTTTTGAAGGCAGAAGAGGATGGAGCAAGTTCCAAGAATGATAGCCCACTTTGGCTATGCCATCATCCCAAAGAGGATTCATTTTCACTTGGGCGTAAAATGGCAGATCAATGTTTACTTTTCAGACATTTTAGTTCTAACTTTTTTAGTATTTTGCTGTGCCGGTTTGAGTCTAATTAGAATGGCAAAAATGTCTCTCCTTATGTTGTCTGAAGGTAAGACTGAATTCTTTAGACCAAATTTGGTTTGTGTTTAGTGCATGTGCCTTCCAGGTTTTGGGTGGTACACATTGAGGTCACTTTTCCTCCATTGTGATTTTAGCATCGGAAAGGGTGTGGGTGTTCATTTGGCCTCAGAAACTCTTCTTACCTCCCACTTTGTCTTTTCCTACCCGGAGACCTGTCTTGATTTGTTCTTGTGAGTCATAATATACAAATAAGATAAAATATGTATTTCTTACCCAATTAGATGGACGCTGGTGTGTAGCAATGGGCGTTGTTGGTAGGCATTGTAATGTTTGTAACCAAAGTGATTTCTAATACTCAAAATGAGATTTTAGACCTGGAAGAGACTTAAGAATTCATGTGTTCCTCCTCTCCCCACTTCCATCTTACAGATGAAGAAACCAAGGCCCAGCTGAAGATCACAGAGTTAAGTAGCAGAAGAAGGATTCAAACCCAGGTCCTCTCATTCTAAATCCAGAGTTCCTTCCTCTCTTCCTCCCTTCCTCCCTCCCTCCCTTCCTTCCCTTCCTTCTATTCTTTCCCTTCCTTCCCTCCTTTCTGTCCCTCCCTCCTTTCCCTCCCTCTCTCCCTCCCTCCCTCTCTCCCTCCCTCCCTTCCTCCCTTCCTTCCTCCCTTCCTCCCTCCCTTCCTTCCTTCCTTCCTTCCTTCCTTCCTTCCTTCCTTCCTTCCTCCTTTCCTCCCTTCCTCCCTTCCTTTTTTCCTTCCTTCCTCTCTCCCTCCCTCCTTCCCTCCTTCTTTCCTTCCCTCTCTCCCTCCCTGCCTCCCTTCCTCTCTTTCTCCCTCCCTTCCTCCCTTCCTCTGTTCTTTCCCTTCCTTCTTCCCTCTCTTCCTCAATCTGACCCTCCATTACTGAATTTTTTTTTTTTACTGTGCTCAGTGTCTAAGCTGGCAGTACAACTTTTGACACTATCTTACAATGCCTCTCTCACAACAACCCTGTGAGGCATATAGGGCAAGTAGTCTAATGCCTACTTTATACATGATGAATGAAGTTGAGCTCAGTGACTCTAGCACTCTTTCCACAATGCAATGATACCGCTGGTTATAAAGGAATTCACTAAAAGCTCATTTGTTTAGTTAGGATGATATCATCTTTTCCTTATTGATTCCATATTGGATGGACTCCCTGTGGTGAAATTATGGGAAGACATGGTCAAGAATGGAATGAGCAGGCATGAGTGGGTTTCAGTCTGCATTATTGAATATATGAGGTCACAGATCTCATATTGCCAGGGTCCTTAGAAGCTACTATTTTGGAGGAATAATGGGATTACTTGGCTCAGCACTGAGGAGAGGAGGGGCTGAGTAATAGGCCTTTAGCTTATTGAACCCAACTTTCTTGCCCTCACTCTTATAATTGTCCCACTCAGTAAGAATTCTCCTTAACAGCTAGCTATGTATGTGAAACCACTCATTCTTATTACAGACTAGAGAGGAATGCTGTATTCCTTTTCCTCTGAGTATTTTTTTTTCTTCTAAATCCTGGTAGGCATGTCTCCTAACTTGGTGTTCCTTCAAACTTCGCTTTTTGGTTCTCTGGCCAGTATGTTGTCCTGTCTCCCCTCGTCAGTTTTACTGAGAACTCATCTGGTCAAAATATAGTTAAAACTTTTCCTGAAATAAATGTTTCCTCCTGATATCATCAGCCGATAATATATGGCTATAAGCTTTCAAACACTAGCTTTATTAAAGAGATTCATCTGTTTAATGAAATGGCCCCTTGCAAAATTTTCTGTCACTTGGTGTTAGCTTTTTAAGAAGGGAAAATTTAGATTGAATAGTAAAGTATCCCACCTTAATTATATTTCAGATTATATTGTATTTCATATATTATAATTTATAATTATATTTCAGATTGTATTTATTTACAAGTTCTAAAGGCTCTCCCTGTCAACTCTGTGACATGAGTAGTTAAGAAGTGTAATGGGTGGAGTGTTAGACTTGAAGTCAGAAAGATCTGAGTTCAAATCCTGCTTAGTAGCCATGGGACCCAGGCAAATCACTTCTCTCACTTGTAAAGTGAGGGGGCTGCGCCTAACAGCTTCTAAAGTTTTTTCAGTTCTAAATCTATCATACTATGACAGATAGTCATATCCACATTTTGCTGAAAAGGAGCGACAAGCCTAGTGATAGTAGAGCTATCTGTTACCCTTATTTGACAGATAAAGAAACTGGGGGTCAGTATAATGCCACTATTAACAGCAGCAGACACTTGAACCCAAGCTTTCTTAGTCCAAGTCCTGTGTTCTTTCTATGAGGCGACGCTGTAGTCCTCCCAGAAGGAAGTCCTGTTTCCTGGTATACTTTCATATCTGTGCTTTATTTGGTCTTTACAACAAGCCTGTGACATACCTGGGCAGGGCAGGCATTATCTCCTCCCGCCCAGATAAGTAAACTGATCTGAGAGAGAATTGACTTGCCCAGAGTCACACAGTGACAGGGCCTAGATAGAATTCAGATTTCCTGGTTCCTAGGCCACTTTTCATTTTCTCCAAGTCATGGGCATTATTTTTTAACATATTGATGCCTCGTAATAATAGCTCATATATATGCATATGTACATACACATGTCCCACTCTTTGTGACTCTATTTGGGGTTTTCTAGGCAGAGATACTGATACGCTTTTTGCCATTTCCTTCTCCAGCTGATTTTACAGATGAGGAAACTGAGGCAAACAGGGCTAAGTGACTTGCCCAAGGTCAAGCCACTAGTAAGTGTCTGAAGCTGGATTTGAACTCGGGTCTTCCTGACTCCGAGGCAAGTACTCTATCCATTGAACCACCAATATAGACGTGTGTATGTGTCTCTGTGTTTAGACATATGTATATATATATATAGACATACACATATGGGAATATGTGTGTGTACACACATGCATGCACGTTATGTATGTATCTATATTTGCATTAATGCTTATGAAGTATTTTCTTACAACCACCCTGTGGAGTAAACAATGCAAGTGTCATTTTGCCCATTGTACAGATGAGAAAATAGAGACTCAGTGAGGTTAAGAACTCTGAGTCATTCCACTGATAGGTGTTGCAGCCAGAACTTGAATCCAACTCTTCTGATGCCAAGTCCAGTGTTCTTTTTGCTAAAAAACAAACAAACAAACTCTGCATTTAGAGCAGTCAGAATATAATAGATACGCAAATATTTGTCAATTTTTGTTGCTGAATAAATGCCTTGTTCTCTGATGGCACTAAGACAGGATTCTGCTGTGTGGTTTTATGTCATTTTGTACCATAGGATTTAGAGCTGGGAGGGGCCTTGGAGGTCGTCCAACTGTTCATTTTTTGGTTGATGAAACTGAATCCTCAATCCAGTTGTTAAATTGTTTTTCGGTTGTGTCTCACTCTTCATGAGCCCATTTGGGGTCTTCTTGGCTAAGATACTGGAGTGATTTGCCATTTCCTTCTCCAGCTCATTTTACAGATGAGGAAACTGAGGCAGTTGGGGTTAAGTGTTTTGTCCAGGGTCACTGTAACGGCAATCACACTGACATACCCAGGATGACTGCTATCACAGGTTCTTAGATCTGCTTTTCTAGGAAAGATAACTGTTCAAGGGGCCGGCAATCTTTTTTAATTACATTAATTAGTTCAGGGGAGAAGGTAGCACTCTGAACTTCAGAGAAAATCCAGACCACCTTTCTATCCTGGGCTCCATCTAGAGCAGCCACTGCCACTGCCGCCGAGATGTTGATGCCAAGAAGAACCGAATTGCCATCTATGAACTCCTTTTTAAGGAGGGAGTGATGGTAGCCAAGAAGGATGTTCACATGCCAAAGCACCCTGAGCTGGCAGACAAGAATGTGCCCAATCTTCATGTCATGAAGGCCATGCAGTCTCTAAAGTCTCGTAGCTATGTTAAGGAGCAGTTCACACGGAGGCATTTCTACTGGTACCTCACCAATGAGGGCATTCAGTACCTCCGGGATTATCTTCACCTTCCCCTGGAGATTGTGCCTGCCACACGTCGAAGAAGTCGCCTGGAGACAGGAAAGCCAAGGCCCCAAAGGTCTAGAGGGTGAGCGACCTGCCCGACTTGGGGTGAAGCTGAGAGAGACACATACAGGTGAAGTCCTGCTCCTCCTGGTGCTGACAAGAAGGCTGAAGCTGGGGCTGGGTCAGCAACAGAATTCCAATTTAGAGGTGGATTTGGTCGTGGACGTGGTCAACCTCCTCAATAAAAACTGTAGAGATATGTTTGATATTGAATAAAATTTGGGAAAAAATATTAAAAAAAAAATCCAGACCAAGAAAATAGAGGAAATACAAGCAGAGAAATAAAAGACCAACAGACCATGCTTCTAACCATCTGAGAAATTAGCACAGATCAATAGACAGATCCAATTGTCTTACCAAGACAATCCATACATAGTTAACAGAGAGAGAAGCACCAACATCTGGGTTTTTCAAAGCGGGGGGGAGGGGTGGTGGTGGTGGTGGTGGAGGCGGTGGAGGTGACCCAGAGTCTCATTTGGCCAAATCAAAGGAACAGTCTTCAAATGAGTGAGCCCCAAAGCAAAATGCTAACATCAGAGTATATATACCCTTTTTAGAGGCAGAGTGCATCACAATCGTTGTGACTCAGTGCCTAATTAGAAATTAACAGAAGATGTGAAAGCTGTCCTACAAGCAAACCTCCCCTAAGAAAGCTTCCCTTAATGGGTTCCACGTCAGGCCTATTAATCAGCAGCAAAGATCTTACATTCCATTAACCTTATAATCACACAGCTAGTAAGTGTCTGAGACCAGATGTGAACTCAGGAAGGTGAGTCTTCCTGACTCTAGGCCTGGCACTCTATCCATTGTACCACCTAGCTGCCCTAGAAGAGCTTAAATTGATTTGCCCAAAGTCACACCAGTAGTAAGTAGTAGAGCAAGGATTTGAACTCTTGGTCTCTGATTCCAAATTTAGTGTTCTTTTCATTCTACCATAAAAAAACAAAGTAAGAGTCAGAGGGGCTTCACATGCCACCTAGCCCAACTCAGACTTGCCCAGGGATATCCAACAAGTGGTCAGCCAGCCTTTGCTTGAAGACCCAGTAAATGGGAACCCACTCCTTCCCAAGGCAACCTCATTGCATTGTAGAATAACTCTTAATTGTTAGGAAATTATTTTTTTCCTTAAATCAAAGCTTAAATTTGCCTTGCTTTTACTTCTGCCTTCTGAAACCACACTTCTTAGCTTTTCTTTTGTTTAATATCTCCATCTGCAACGAATTATAGTAGGATCTTTGTATCTTCACAGTAAAATTTCTGCACCCATATTTGATGCTTTTTAATATGCTAGCTTTAAACATACTTCAGCTTCTTGGATTTTCTTCCTTTGGAAAAAAATCTACCATTCAGTGAAATTCAGCAAACATGTATTGTGCACAACGGTATACTGGAACTCTAACCTAGAGTCAATTGTTAAATTTTCAATGTTAAGCATTTTATACTTTAGAAATTAAAAAAATACTACAGATCAGGACTTGATTCCTTATTTTATTGATAGTCTAAAATTAAGAAAGTGATGTAGAAGATATTAATAATGTGGATTAAATTTCTTTTTTTTTTTGGAGGGCAGTTGGGGTTAAGTGACTTGCCCAAGGTCACACGGCTAGTTTTGTGTGTGTGTGTTAAGTGTCTGAGGCCGGATTTGAACTCAGGTACTCCTGACTCCAGGGCCGGTGCTCTATTCACTGCACCACCTAGCCACCCCATGTGAATTAAATTTAAAAGTATATTGTATGTACAATTTTTCTTTTTGCAGAGTTGGTTATTAAATATTTATAAACACACTCCCAATTAGGCATCTACTATGTCTAAGGCCTTGTATAAGGCGATTGGGAGAGATGCAGAGATAAATATGAAATGACTTCCTACCAAACCCAATTTACAATCTAGTTGGGGGAATAGGGCATATATATAAGAAATACACAGTGGATGATAATAAGTACACAGGAAAGCAACAACCAAAATCCTGCTTAGGTTTTAGGGAAGGGAAGAAATTGTCTTCATGGAAGAAGTAGAATTTTAAGTTGTGTCTTGAAGCACATATGGGATTTCATAGTAAATTCATGTGTATGTCTCTAAAGACAAGGTAGATTATCTAGTTTTTGTTTTATCTTCTGGAATACAACTGGAATATTAGTTACTTTGAGAGGAGGCCCTGGTGGCCTGACTCTCAAGAGTATACTTGTCAAAAATGTGTCTGGGATTTGCCTTGAACTTCACTGCCTCCTTTGTATTTAGGGTTGCTATCTCCCAGTAACATAAATCTGATTATAAACATTTATATTATCCTTGTTTTTTGCTTAAATCCCATTCTTTCTAGCATGCAAAAGTTCCCTCTGTTCTAGAGCTTTAGGTTAGCTCTTCACTTTTGATGGTCTCATTATTGATATAATCTTGTTTACTAGGTGTATTTGGCTAGTACTTTGAGTACTTTGGCTACTAATTCCTTGGGATTGGGTCAGAGGGCAGAACTGGCCAATTGCAAGAGACAGATTTTACAGTACAGGAAGGCCCATTAAGGAACAGAAGACACTAAATTGAAAATAAATAGGGCCTTCAGGCCTGAAGTAAAGTCTGGAAAGAATAGGTGGGCAGTGAAGCCAATGGAACTCCCAAGGGGCAGACAGGAAACAATGTGAGCCCAGAGAAGGTTTCATCAACACAGGGTGTCCAATAAAGTTTGACCATGAGCAAAAAGAATAGTACACATACAGTTCAGTGAACACAATAGCTTGCATTTATTTATATGGCACTTTAAGGTTTGCAAAACACTTTTAAAAATTATCTCATTTTATTCTTACAACATTCCTGGAAGGTAGGTGCTATTATTTATCCCCATTTTACAGATCAGAAAACATGTCAGTTTGCATTTAAGCTTGGGGTGGTATGCCCATTCAGCGCCTCTCATTTGTCTGATGCATTTCAGCTGTGGACAGCTCCCAGCTCTCACAGGTATGTGGTAAACAGATTTATCTGAGCCAGCATGGACAGAAGGAATTTTCTCTCATTGAAAAAAATGGGGAAACTGAGGTTCAAAGAAAGGTCTCATGTATTGGATCCTGTTTTGTATTTAGATATCCACTGTTATTTTTTATTTTTTTTTTAGAGTGGGTGGGTTGGATTTAGAAGTGTAAATTTTGCTAATGTTAGCCTAGTTCTGGAGGCAGAATGTTAGTAACACTTAGCAAAAGATTTATTGTGGTGGCCGAAGTGTGGGGTAATGACCCCAGCATGCCTTCTTGCATCTTATTTCCTTTAAAGGATAGTCTATCTGGGCTAAAAATGCTTTGGCTATTTTTAGATTGCCTAGTGGGGTGAGAGAGGGAAAGGGATTTTTAAGGTCAACCTAAACTATTTTCACCAAAAGACCAACTGGATTTTTTTTGTGGGAATGCCTTGTTAAGAGTTTAGGTTAGGTCATCTAATATATAATGTAACCATATGGGTTAGTTCTATAGTTAGAATTAGGGTGAGCCTAGCTCATATAGTTGCAAAGTTAAGTCTATACTTAATATTGTTGGATTTCAAAAGGAAAAAAGATGTGAGGGGTTTGGGGGTTGTCTGTAGATTGAGATATGATCATCTATATTTCTGTTCCATATTTTTTTTCATGCCAGAGACCTGCTTTCTGCCTTCAGTCAGCACACATTTATTACCTTCATTTGTTTTATTTTGTTTTATATTCGATTAGCAAGAATTTTCTTCCTCCCACCACCCCCCAAAGGGAAAAAAGAGGGAATCTTATAACAAATTTGCATAGTTGAGCACAGCAAATTCTCACATTGTCCTTGGTAAAAATTTTGTGATTCATTATGCAACTTGAACTTGCACTGTCTGTCATGAAGTGGGGCAGCATAGTTCATTTTTGGTCCCCTGGAATCAGGTTATGGTTAGTCATTTCATTGATCAGAGTTCTCAAGTTTGTCTTTTTGGTGTTGCTGTTGTTGAATATATTGTTCTCCTGGTTCTGCTCACTTCACTCTGCATCAGTTCACACAAGTATTTTCAAGTTTTTCTGAAACTATCAACATCATTTTTTGTGGTACATTAATACACCATTACATTCATCCTAATAATAATTCACATTGCCTTTCTGAGGTAGGTTGTACAAAGGTATTTTATTCCCATTTTAGAGATGAGAAAATCAAAACTCAGATCATAGAGCTAGATATCTGATTTCTCTTCTAGTCCTGATGTGCTATTAGTCTGTCAGATATCAAATGACCTAGCAAAACTAACGAAAACTGCCACCCACTTATCTTGAAGCATCTAATAAAATTCCTTAGTTGACATGTGTAAAGTGTTCGGCTTTTTCAGCATTGTACTTGGGTAAGAGGTGCCAAATAAAGGAGTAATGCCCTTTACCTACTCCAGTTAATGAGGCAGTGAGCCAAGAGCTGAGTAATTCTCCAAGACTTGCTTGACTCAGTTGGCCCAAGTACTGTCAGAGAAAGCTGATAGCAATTTTAGGGAGGCAGATTCCACCCTTATAAGGGATATCCAGCCATTTATGGGTTTGGAGGCACAGAGGGTCTAGATTCAAATTCCAGCTTAGTGGGAGTTTAGATTTTCCTTTCATCTGAGGTTTAGTTTGCTCATCTTTAAAATGAGGATATTAGTGTCTCCAAACCTTTTTGAGTATAATGGCTTCTCTTGAAAATAAAAAATTTCAGACCTTCTCCATGATAAAGTAGTTTTAGCTGTGTTAAGAAAATACATGAGAATGCTACTATGAATTCAGTAATACTTTTTAAATGAATGTATACTTTATAACTCAAGAGAGCATCCACATACATTTGAAAAAAGTTATACAAATTGTGGTACCTGAATGTAATGGAATATTATTGTGCTATAAGAAATGGTGAATGTGACAGATACAGAGAAGCATGAAAAGCTCTACATGAACTGATCCAGAGTAAAGTAAGCAGAGCCAAGAAAACAATAGAGAAAATGGCTGTAAAAATATAAAGACCAATAAACTCCCCCCCATACACACATGCACACATCAAAAGTAAATGTTACAAAATTATAAACAACAAAAATGGCTTGAATGAAGAGACATAAGAGGATACCCCCAACCATGCCCTTCAAGGAAGTGGATGGTTCATAGGGGTTGCTCATTGCATGTGTTTTTCAGACTATTGCTCTTCTTTTTTTTTTTTTTTTGTCTTCAAAAAGTACTGTTTGATATGGGATGACTCTTTGTAATGGTAAGGGAATTTGAAGATCTTCCCTACCCCTTAATAAGCCTAAGGGAATTTGAGTACCTTCTCTGATTTGAAAATATACCCTGCCCCCTAATAGGCTGAACGTGGTCACATGGAGCCTGTGGTGGGAGGAGTTTGCTAACGGGTGAAGAAGCAGAGCCCAACAGGAGAAACTTGCTTAGGAGAGGCTTGTTTTTCAGGAACTCCCACACCTTGTTACTTTGTAATTAGGCAGTATGTCAGGAGGATTGTGATGTTCTCTGACCCTTGGAGCAGGCTATACATACCTCTGAGGCAAAGTTTTTGCTTTGGGGTTCACTTTGGGAAGAGTTGTGTGATTTGGCCAGATGAGACTCTGGGCGTCCATTGGCACCTCCCCCCCTTTGAAAACCCAGATATTGGTGCTTCTCTCTCTGATAAATATGTAGGTCTGTATGTGATGGTCAGACAATCGGAAGCCCTGTCTGTTGAACTGTGTTATTTTTTCTGTCTGTATTTTTTGTCTGCTTGTAATTTCTGTTTGTATTTTCTGAAGTTCAGGGTGCTGACATTTTCCCCTGAACTAGGTAACTGATATATATATATATATATTTTTTTGATTAAATTAATATTGTTAACCTCTTTTGAGTTGCTTTCCTTTAGAAAAGCAGGTCAAAGAATCTGTTCCAGCAGCCGTCCTAGGTGTGCTAGGGTGCTTGCTGCTACCCTCTCTCTGGAGGGAGAAAGGGAAGGATCCTGGGAAAAACTATGATGATGTTAAGAAACAAAAGATATCAATAAAAACTAATTGTTAAAATGAAAAATAGTAATATATCCACAGCAAAGACATCTATGCAAGCTACGGAAAGTGTATTTGTTACACAAATATAAACAAGTCATTTAGTGAGATGACCCCTTGCACACATTGTTGAAGACATGTCAAGATCTTTGGTCCACAGATCAGGAACAGCTAGACAAAATGACCTCTAAGGTACAGCTTTAAATCCGTACATTTCTAATGTTAGTGTACATACTACTTTTTAAGCCAGTATGCTCTATTGTAGGCAGCTAGGTGTGGTCTGGGAATCAGCTTAAAATGAGAATGAAAAAGGCATTCTTTAGGCTGGGACTCTTCACCTGAGGTTTTTGAATTTCCGTGTTTTGTTTTGTTCTTAGCATTTTGATAGCTTTGTTTCAACAAGATGAGAATACAGCAGATTTGAGGTAGCTTCTATCATTATCGATACTGAAAGTTAAAAAACTTTGTTGGAGACATAGTTCAAACCTAGAATGACTGCTAAATGAGTAATTGAAATAAAATGTGATGGTTTGGTGTAAGTTTTGGATAGAGGCAGGGAGGAGAGGGGTTTCAGTGGTAAATTACAAGAGCCAGTTTTGCATAATTAAAAAACCCCACATACCTTTTTTTTCCCAAAGAGATTTTTGACAGGGAATCATTAGAGATGGTAGCATTCTGGGCAGAGTATGTTTAGTGACTTATTTATTCATTGTGGCACATAGGCGCTATAGAGTTGTTAGTGTGTGTATATATATTTGTTTTTAAAAAGAGAAGGTCATTTCTACAGTTGAGTTAACTTTATGATTTTAGGTTTCAGTTGCAGCCTAGTTAATGAATTAGCTTTCTTTTCCTTACCACTTCATTCTCAGGGATCTGGAAACTGTGGAAAATCTTTAGAAAGGAATGAACATTCAGTGCCCGTTAGTGTTTCAGGGTATTTGTCCTTTAAAAATGTAACACATGCCAGTTCCCAGCTTTCAGACCAACTTGACTGAGAATTGCCCCCAGAACTCTAAACGTTTCCAATTTATGGTGTCGGAGATTTTGACCTACACTATAAATTAATTTATCCTGTCAGCAGATTCTTTTGAGAGATGGTCTGTTTGGTGTAATGCAAAGAATGTTGGACTGAAGAATTAGGAGTCCCAGGGTCCAGGTTTGGCCTGGCCTTTAACTTGCTCTGTTCTCCTGGGCAAGTCTCTTCATTTCTATGAGTTTCATTTTCATAGGATCATATTAGGAGGGGCCAAAGCTGGAAGGGACCTTCAAAACCATCTAGTTCAAGTGCAAAGTGGTGTGAAGCTTGCCCAGGGCACACAGGGAGTCAGTGGCAGAGGCAGGGCTCATGGAATCTTCATTAATGGGGTTCACATTTCTACAGGATCATAGGACTTAATATTGGAAGGGACCTTACAGATCATCTAGTTTAACCCTCTCTCCTCCTTATTTTATTGATCAGTCAGTCAGCAAGTGTTAAGCACCTGTGTGCCAAGTACTGGGCTAGGGCCTGGGGATCCAAATAGAACAAATGAAACAGCCCCTATTCTCAGAGAACTTACACAACTCATCTAAGGATGGATGCATAGTGTCTGACCGAGCTGGCTTTCAGATGCAGCCCCCTGACTCCAAATGCAGCATGCCATAATCAATAAGGAGGGAAAGGAAAGAGAATAACCATTCATTAAGGTCTTTCTGTGTGCCAGGCACTGTGTTAAGTGCTTTGTAAATATTATCTCTGGGCAGCTAGGTGGTGCAGGGAGTAGAGCACCAGTCCTGGAGTCAGGAGGACCTGAGTTCAAATCCGGCCTCAGACACTTGACACAAAAAATTAGCCAGGTGACTTTGGGCAAGTCACTTAACCCCAACTGCCCTCCAAAAAAGCAAAAAAAAAAAATAGTATTTCATTTGATCCTCATAACAATCCTGGGAAAGTAGGTGTTATTATGAGTTGATGAAACTGAGGCAGATAGTTTAAGTCACTCGCCCAGGTTCACAGAGCCAGTAATGAGGTGGGATTTGAACTCTGGTCTTCGTCACTCCGGGCCTAGCACTTTGTCTCATCAACATAAATTTCTTTCTTTGAAAATAAGTGTGTTTTGCTAGTACTTACATGATGGGTGCAAGGGCAGCTAAGTGGCACAGTGGGAGGAGTGCTGGTCCCAGAGTCAGAAGTACCTGAGTTCAGATCTGACCTCAGATGCTTACTAGCTGTGTGATCCTGGGCAAGTCACTTAACCCTGTGTGCTGCCTCAGTTTCCTCATCTGTAAAATGAACTGGAGAAGGAAATGGCAAACCACTCCAGTATCTTTGCCAAGAAACTCCACATGGGGCCAGGTCAACCAAAACGACTCAAAGACGAACATGGGGGTACTGCTTATCTTACTTGAAGGGTTTTAGGTCTATGCCAGTGTAGAACCCCCCTCACCAAAACAGAGTGTGGCACATAAGGAAGGGGAATGCTTTACTCCCTTTGTATTCTAGGCTGAGCTATTCTTGGCTTATTGGCCTGTGTAATTAGTGAGCAAGACCATGTAGATCTGTTGACTTTTAAGTTGTGTGGAATGTCAGTTTAACTACCTTGTACTAATCTGGGTCCCAGATAAGTCGTGTTCTAGATATGCTGACAAATGGAAACTAATCTCTCTCTATCAAGTAGATTGAGACTTCCAGCTCCCAGGTGTGGACATTTAAATGGACTTGCTGGTGACTGTTAGTAAGTCTTCTCCTCTACCACTCCCCAGCTCTTCCTTCTTCCTTCCATATTCCTGTTCTTAGTTATAAGGGCTGAGTTTATAGGGACTATTAAAGCACAATATTCCAAGAGTAGGATGCATGAGAAAGCTTCCTTTTCCATTTCTAGTCCTTGTAAAAAGCCTTGTAAAAAGGGAAGATTGGATGGGAAGAAGACAGAGGGATATAGTGAACTTTTTTAGAATAGAGTTTTGAGTTAAGTTGATAGAATCATAGAACTCAAGCTGGAAAAGGCACCTTGGGGTGATCCAGTCCTCCCTCTCATTTTACACATGAAGAAATTGAAGCCTGGAGGTTAGGAGACTTGGTCAGTCTCCCATTATAGTAACAAGCATCAGAGTCAGGATTTGAAGCCAGGTCATTTGACTCCAAATCCAGCATTCTTTATAGGTTTTCTTTCTAGTTTAATCCAGACTGCCTTTTCCCATGATAATAACTTTTATTTACCTACCACTTTATGATTTATAAAAGACATTCTTTAACCTCCTTTCCTGTCCCACCCCAAAGGAGAGTATTTTTTTTTAAGCTGAACCTGTAATTTCATTGGTATTGGGAATTCCCAAGGAGAGGAGCCTCTTTTTACCAGTGTAGATTGGCACCTTCTGTGTAATTTATAGAGGCTTTCTTGGGGGCACTGAGGTTAAGTGACTTACTTAGGTGACATGACACACGTGTGTGTGTGTGAGTGTGTGAGTGTGTGTGACTTGAATCCAAGTTTCTCTACCTGCAAGGTCAGGTGAAGCAGGTGATAGAGCCCAAGTCTTCAAGTCAGGAAAATCTGGGTTTGAATGCTGCCTTAAACTCTTTCTAGCTGTTTGACCCAGGGTAAATCCCTTACTTTCCTCGGCCTCAGTTTCTGCATCTGTAAAGTGGGGATAAGGATAATTACAGTTATTTTCCAGGGTTGTTGTGAGGGTGAGAGAACAATTAAAAGTACTTTTACAGGCAGTCTAATCGCTGGTTATGTTTAGTAGTGCTATTCTTTTGTAGATGAGGAAATGGAAGACTAGTCCACAGTCATGCAGCAAATTTTTATGTTTCAAAACCAGGCTTCGCATGAAGGTCTCCCAATGCCCAGACCTGACCATGAGGGACCTCTCAGTTTGAACAGCCACAGGCCAGCTTCCTTTTCAGTCACATCAGACCGCTGAAGAGGAATGAAATAGTCTAGGAGTAAATACACTGGACCAGAATTGAGGGGGCCCAGATTTCTGGTCACCAGTTCCCCATCACCCTGAAGTCACTTTCCCCTCACTGGGCTTCAATTTTCCTTATCGGTTAAATGAGACAGTTGGTCTGAAGGTTCCTGCCGGTTCTAACATTCTCTGATTTTAGTTAAGACTGGTCTTAGCCATTTTGAGAGATCCTGAAAGAAAGGATGGCCCTTGAGCTGTCCTAGGTTATCATTTAAAATGATGAGATACTCTCTTGATCTAGAGAACCCCACAAAATCATGCAAGTCAAGGGGTTTAAATCTCCGTGTCCACTTCAAGAACACCCATGAAACAGCCCAGGCTGTTAAGGGCATGCATATCCAAAAAGCTACCAAGTATTTGAAAGACGTCACATTGAAGAAACAATGTGTTCCCTTCCGTCCATATAATGGTGGAGTTGGCAGGTGTGTCCAGGCTAAGCAGTGGGGTTGGACACAGGGTTGGTGACCCAAAAAGAACGTTGAATTCTTGCTGCATATGCTTAAAATGCAGAGAGTAACGCAGAACTAAAGGGTTCAGATGTGGATTCTCTCGTCATTGACCACATCCAGGTTAACAAGGCTCCCAAAATGCTATGCGAACTTATAGGGCTCATGGTCAAATCAACACCCATATGTGAGTTCTCACCATATTGAGATGATTCTTACTGAAAAGGAACAAATTGTTCCTAAACCAGAAAAGGAGGTTGCTCAAAAGGAAGAGATATCCCAGAAGAAACTGAAGAAACAAAAGCTTATGGCAAGGGAGTAAATATGACATTAGAGTGCAAATAAAAGTGAAATGAAAACAAAGCAAAACAAAAGAAAGAAAGAAGGAAAGAAGGAAGGAAGGATGGCCCTAGGGATGTAGAGGCCTGGGATGGTTCCCTATTTGTAAGTTTCAACACTTGGTTTTTTTACCAGCTGAGAAAGGAGCAAAGATATAGTCTAACTATGACATCAGGACTAACACATAATCATTAGTTCAGAGACTTTGTAAATCAGTGATCCAAAGTAAGTGTAGCATGGTTTTCTCGTTCATCCAAGTACCTCTCTAAAGAAGTAGCTAATGAGGGCGCGGCTAGGTGGTGCAGTGAGTAGAGCACCAGCCCTAGACTCAGGAGGACCTGAGTTCAAATGCTCCCACAGACACTTAACGTTTACTAGCTGTGTGATCTTGGGCAAGTCACTTAACCCCAATTGCTCAGCCTTCCCCTCTCCAAAAACAAACAAAAAAGATGAGTAGCTTATGAGGTACCATGAGTTGTTTGAGCTTAAAATATGTAAACAAAATAATGAAAGTTGGTGTAATCAAGTCTATTCCATGCACGTTTTAGTTAGACATGTAAGGATACAATAATAGTTATGGCACCTATTATGTACCAGGCACTGCACTCAGTGCTTTATAATTAGTTATTATCTCATTTGATTCTCACAATGATCCTGGAGGTAGGTGCCACATTAAGTGACTTGCCCAGGGTTAAGAAGCTGGTACATGTGCTGGACTGAATCTAATTCAGGTCTTCATGCCTCCATGCATGGCACTCTATCCACTGCACCATCTAGATTTACAACCTCGGTATCCTCTGGGTCTTCTCACTTATGCCACCCGTCCAAGCAGTTGCCAAATCTTGTTTCTGTCTCTAGAAACTGCCCCCTTCTTTTTTCTAGCACAGCAAGTACCCTAGGTAGGGCCTTTATTATCGATTATCTGATCTTCCTGCCTCAAGCCTCCCCCCGACTCCAGTAGGTCCTCTCCACTGCTGCCCAAGTGTTTATAAAGTTCGACTTAAGCACATGTCAACTCTCTGTGTAAACTCCAGTAGCTCCCTACTGGCCTCCAGGACCAAATATAAATACCTCTATTTATATATTATATAAACATATATTTATATTATATATAAATTATATATATGTATAAATATAAAATTATATTTATTTGTAAATATAATTTGTTATAAATATAAAGTATATATGTATAATATAAATTCCCTTCACAATCTGATTCCAGCCTATCTTTCCAGACTTATTACTCCCCTCCATAAATTCTATGGCCTAGGTAAACTGGCTTTCTTACTATGTATCATACACAGTACTATATTTCCCATTGCCACGCCTTTGCAGAGGCTGTGCCATAATCTAGAATTCACTTCCTCCTCACCTTCACCTTTTATATTCCCTAGTTTCCTTTGCTATCAGGCCAATTACCATCTTCTACATGAAGCTTTTCTTTGGTTCTCCAGCCCCCTTGCCAACTTCTAGTGCTACCTCAACCCCAATTAATTTGTGTTTAATATGGCCTCTTTATATCCCCTACAGTGCCTTGCACTTGGTAGACATTTATTTATTTGTTCAGTTGCATTTACTCTTATTCGATCCTGTCATGGTCATTGTCCACCTGTGTCTGTTTTTTCTAGTATAAATCTGAAAAACTCAGTCCCCAGATGACTATATTTATTTCATTTGTCTTTAAAGCTTCCACTGTGATCTGGAAAGTTTACAAGCTGGCTGTATGGTGTAGGACAGGAGCCAGTGCAGCCTGCTTTTGTGCAGCCTAGAGCTAAGAATGGTTTTTATATTTTTAAATAAAGTTTTATCGTATTTGAAAACGGAAAAAACCATTCTTGGCTCACAAACCATAAGGACCAGGCTAGATGAGATTTGTTCTGATTGGTCTCTGCCAGCCAAATTAAGAGCAGCTTGTGGAAGTTTCAGAAAGGCAAATCTTGGCTTCATAGAAGGAAGATGTTCCTAACAAGCAGACCTATCCCAAAGTTAAGTGGACTGCCTTGGATAGTAATAGGTTACGCCTCATTGGAGGTCTTTAGGCAAAGGCTGCAGAACCCCCCATTGAGTATGTTGATACCTTCCAACTCTGAATGTTCTAATTGTGTGACTCAGTTTCAGTATCTTTAAAATGAAAGGATTGGCTCAGTTGATTATTGAAGTTCCATCAACTTCTAAATCCTAGAATAGAGTCTTGAACATGTACTAAATGTTGGATTGTAATCATCATTTTTTTTTTGTGTTGTGGATACAAGGGATCTGTTTGTTAAGTAACCAGAGCTCTTTTCTTAACTGCTATGGCCCATTATAATCCTCCTTCTCCTGTCCTGAAGAAAGTTTCCACTCATTTGTTCTTGCTGTCATGGGACTGTCAATAATAGTTTACTTCTTTTCAAGAAATCTCCTTATGTGAGAGTCACTGAGTTAACAATTTTTCTTTCCTTCGTCTAGGGAGGTGCTTAGCATAACATTTTGTGCAGCATTCCCTCTCCTGGTGGGAGATGGAAATGGAGTGGCCTTGGCTTCCTGCATATTTTCAGACATGGGTTAAAATTGCGTTATTAATCTAATCAGCCAGTATTTTGTCTAGTGGGAGGGAAAACCCTGGAGTGGCATCTTCTGTTACATTAACTGAAAAATAGGGTTCAGAATGAGGGAGGTGGTTTTCCTGGTGTCCTTGGCCTTACTCATGCCACATATGGAGGATTGAGTTCTTACCTAGACATGCCATTTTAGGAAAGACATTGAGTCTGGAGCCTGTCCAGAGGTGGGCTTTCAGAATGGTGAGGGGACTTGAAACCAGGCAGCAGGCCGGGGTGTGGGGGTGAGAAGGGCGAGAGAGAGAGAGAGAGAGAGAGAGAGAGAGAGAGAGAGAGAGAGAGAGAGAGATCCTTTTTGTCAGTCTGGTGAAGCCCATGGACCCTTTCTAATATTAAAGCTAACATTTATATATCACCTTATGGTTTGCAAAGCATTTTACATTTAGTGATTCTGTGAGCTATTATAAGCCCCTTTTTTCTTTTTGGAGGGGGGAAGGCAGGGCAATTGGGATTAAGTGACTTGCCTAAGGTCACCCAGCTAGTAAGTATTAAGTGTCTGAGGCCAGATTTGGACTCAGGTCCCCCTGACTCCAGGACCAGTGCTCTATTCTAGTGCACCATCTAGCTTCCCCAAGCCCCATTTTTCCATTTTTCAGACAAGGAAACTGAGGAGAGAGATTAAGGAACTTGCCCAGGGTCACATAAAGTAGTGTCTGAGGCAGAATTCTAACTCAGATCCTCCAGACTCCAGGTCCAGCATTTAGTCTACTATGTCAACTAACTCCCTTCTCAGAATGTTTTAAAATGCATAAAATAATATATTCAGAATTACAAAGGAAACCAGTTATATTGAAATGCAGCTCTCAAAAGATTAAAAAAATTTTTTTAAGTACACAGATCCCAGGTTCAGAACTTCCAGCTTAGAGAGACAAAACAGCTGTTTCTAAGTATTTGAAGGGCTTTCATATGGAAGAAGGCTTAGCTTTGTGATCCCAGACTACAGAAATAAGAGTGATGGTTTGAAGCTCTGAGAGTGGAGGATAGCTTGGAGAGGGAAGATGATGGTGGCAGTCAGTCAGTCAACTAGCTGTGTACCAGGCACTGTGCCAAGTTCTGAGGATACAGAAAAGTGAAAGTCAAGTCTCATGAGGCTCCCAGGCCAGTGGGTGAGCCAACATACATACAACTATGTACAAAGAAGATACAGCATACATTGAGGGAAATCTCCAAGGAAGGGCACTAAGATTAAGGACGGCTGGGAAAGGCCTCTTACAGAAGGTGGGACTGAGAATAGGTGGGATGAGGAAAACTTGAGGCAGGGTCACCAACTGGGAGGTTATGTCAGTAGCCTATGTGAAAGGTAATTAGGTCTTGAATCAGAAAGGTGGCCTGTGTGAGTGTGGAGAAGGTGATGGTTGTGGGAGATGTTGTGCAGGCAGGCATGGTGGGACCAGGCTGCTGATTGGATATTGGGGAGCAGGCAGGGGTAGTAAAAATGGTAAGAGAATGATTCTGGGATCGTGTGCCAAGAGTGACTGGAAAAAGGATGGTGCTACCTGAAATGGGGAAGTTAGGACAAAGGCCAATGGGGGTGGGAGAAGATTGGCAGGTCTCTTGGACATGAGTGTGAGCTGCCTCTGGAAATAGTCAATAGACGAGTATTAGGCACCTGCTATTTGCCAGACACTGTGCTAAGCACTGGGGGTACAATTAAAAAAAAAACCAGCCTCTTGCCCTCAAGGGGCTTACAATCTAATGGGGAAAGATAATACACTGAAAGGGGTGGTGGTGCTGCCAGAGGAACACTCTGTATGTGTGTGTGTGTGTGTGTGTGTGTGTGTGTGTGTGTGTTTAGGGGTGGGGTAATATTCACAGGGGGAAAACCTAGCAGAGCAGCTGCTGGCAGATGAAGAATTGGCTGGAAATTCTGAGTCCTTTATAAAGGGAGGCTTTGAGGAGAGGTTTTCACCCCACCATCCAGTGCCCAGTGGGCAGTGATGCAGAGTCGCAGCTCAGGAGAAGGGATGAAGACCAGTGTGTAGATTAGGGAAGTTATCTGAATGATCATTTGTCTGGGAAGATATAACAGGAATTTCTGTTCAGGCGAGGGTTGAGGGAGATGGCCTCTGACTCAGTGGTTTGGGAGACCCCATTTCTAAGCTTGCTATCAGCTGTTACTATCCCAGGCACTCTAGTCTGGGCTGTGATGAATGTCGTGTTGTCACACATCTTGTTGCCTCGGTTTTGAACTCTGTAATGAAGCAGATGGACTATATGATCTCTGAGGCCCCTTCTAATTTAGTTCTGTGATTTTTTTAGTTGCTTCTCACATCTGATTCTTTCTCCAAATTGTTCCTGATTGCTGTTAAAAATATCCTGTTAAGTGACTTTTTGCCTCCAATTTCAACCCACTGCTCCCCTTCCCAACCCAACCCAGCTGTCAAAATCGTATTACCAATATACACATTTGAGCATGCCAGCCTGCTTGCTAAAAAATCCTCAGTAACTCCCTATAACCCCAAGGACAAAATATGATTTCTTGTTCGGCATCTAGGGCTCTCCACATTCTACATCACATCTACTTTTCCAGTTCTACTTTTACTATTTCCTTTCAATCACTCTTGTTTCTCAACTAAACAGACTGGGTATGGAGCTTGGAGGCCTAGAAAAAGAGATTCTCATCCTGCTCTTCCTTCCTGCCATGCATTCCCATAGGCCTTTTCTGGGAACACTCTCGCTCTTCCTCTCTGCCTATTAGAATCCATGTCAAGTCTCAATAAGGTGCCACCTCTTCCATGAAGCCTTAACTGATCCCTCCAGCTGAAAGTGTTTCCTCCTTCACATTTTCCCATAGTACTTGGTTTGGAGTCCTCCTTTGCACCTGTCACATCTTAGCTTTTAATTATAGGTAGCATTTATGTAGGGCTTTAAGGTCTGATAAGTGCTTAGAAACATCTCATTTCATCCTCACAATAATCCTGGGAAGTAGGTGTTGTTTATTATCCCCACTTTACAAATGAGGAGACTGAGGCAGATGGAGGTCATCCAGGGTCACACAGCTATCATGCTTATTTGCGTACATGTTGTATCCTTCCTATGTGACTTTAAATTATTTGAGGACAGAGAATCATTTTTCATTTTCATGTCGCCAGCCAAGTATTTTATGCTTAATAAATGTTTGATAAGTTGAATGGAATTGGTGACACTTTATTACAAAAGATGAGCTGATTTTTTTTTCTAAGTAAACAAGTGAAGGAGAGAACAGAAGTGGAATGGACAGAGTAATGTCAGTTCCCTTGTGCCTTTGTCTACTAAATGGTCAGTTTTCCTTTAAATATGATGTTGATGCTTTTGACTTATAGAAGGACACTTGGGGTTGTATTTCTAGTAGTGATATTGAGTCCTCTGTCCTGCTTTTGAGAATTAGGCTAGAGTAGAAGAATGTAGCTTTAGCAGGGCAACAGCATTTTTCTTTGCGCAAACCAACTGACCCATGGAGCAGTGACTGTAGCTACATTTTAGCCAGTGAACTGACCTGCCCGGTCATTCTGGTTTTAGTGTTGGGCCCTTCAGCCAAGGACTTCTCAGTTAACCTTTAAATGATCCGGTGATCAAAAAGCTCTCAGAGTAATCTCGTTATCAAGAACCTGTTTCAAATACTTTTGGCATCTGATTCTGTTTGGGTAAGTTTTCTCTCCCCAGACAATTTCATAAGTTGCTTTGCCAGGAAAAAAAGGCAAAAAATTTCACCTGGTGACTAGCCTTTTTGTTGACACATTTCTCCAAATTTACCTAGGACTTTTCTTGGATGACAAGTGCACAGTGCACCACCGGAGACTTGAACCTTTTCCAGCATTTATAGGACTGTAGGACCATAGGATTTGGGGTTGACAGAGACCTTGGAACTATTCTAGTTCTACCGTCATTTACAAGTGAGAAAATTGAGGCCCAGAGGTAAAGCAAGCTGACCAAGTTTGAGAACCCAGGGTAACCTCTGTGGTATAGCGAGGCCTTGGAGAGTGCAAAAATTTATCCATCCTTGACTGAAGAAAACGATGAGACTGAGGTTGCAGGGATGGGTAACAATGCTGGGCTCTGTAATCAATCCCACAGAGGATCTCTTTTTAAAACTTTTTGGGGGAGGAGAGCCAGTGTTCACTCACATCCTGGAGATGCCTCAGCCCAAAGGTCTGCTCTCCTGCTTGATGAGCCCTTACCCAGACTGTCCTTTCATTCGAGGTCTGTCTTGGCCATGGTCTCTTCATTTCCAGTGCATTTAAGCTTTTGGACTTCTCCACTCCTGTATAGCAACCTCGCTACACTGACAAGATTTGTCTTCTCCTTTCTAGTTCCTTTTTAAGAGTTATCTTCTATTACAATGTAAACTCCTTGTGGGTAGGGACTATTTTGCATTTGTATCCCCAGCTCTTAGCACAATGCCTGGTCCACAAAAAAATCCTTCCTTCTTTCCTTGCTCCTCCCTCTCTCCCCCCTAACTTAAAAAATTAACTAAGGTATTTTGGGAAATTGTTAAGGAGGGATATGGAACCCTTTTGGGATGCTATGAAGTGTGTGTGTGGGTGCTCTTTGGAACCATATCAGAAGAATAGGGGAACTGTAGATGTTCACTCTGAATTTTATATGTTGCCTTAAAAAAATAGATTAATAGAGTCCCAGAATGTTATAGAGCTGAAAGGGAACCTTAAAGATAATTTACTCCAGCCTTTTCTGTTTGGACCTAGCTCAGAGAAAAGGAGTGGGTTGCTGAAGGCCACACAGCTAGCCATGAGGAGAGCCATTCGGTGGACTGCAAAGCCAAGAGGGCTTTCCACTGCATTTTGTATTGATAACTCATTGTTGGTGAAAGGTTATCTCATGTTGTGGGAGGGAATGAGAGTCAGGAGATGATGGATGTGCCTTTTCCCACTGCTTCCCTACCCTAGGGATTCATTAAAACTGGCTCGGGAGTGGAAGAACCAAAACCACTTAACCATCTGCATCCCTTCAGGCAAAGTCACTTCACTCAAGCTTCTTTACTTTAAAATGAGGGGATTGGGCAAGACAATCTTTTAGGCTTAGGTCTTTTACTAAAGTCCTATGATATCCATGAATTAATCAACATACATTTATTTATTAAACACCTACAATAAAGTCAGTGCTGTCCTAGACACTGGGGATATGAAGACTAAATTGGGGGGTGGCTAGGTGGCACGGTGGCGCAGTAAATAGAGCAGGGGCCCTGGAGTCAGGAGGACCTGAGTTCAAATCCAGCCTCAGACACTTAATACAAAAACTAGCCATGTGACCTTGGGTAAGTCACTTAACCACAACTGCCCTCAAAAAAAATAAAAAAAAAAAGACTAAATTGAAACAGTCCCTGTCCTCAAGAAGCTTACATTCTATTAAGGAACAACTCCCCATATATACCTATGCATAGATACAAAGGAGATAAAAGATAAATGTAAAGTCATTTTGGAGGGCACTAATCCTAGAGAATTGGAAGAAGACCTCATGTAGGAAGTATTGTTTGAAGTGAATATTGAAGGAAGTAGGGATTCTGCTGGGCAGAGAGGAAGAGCCAGCCCCTTCCAGGCATGGGGACTCCCAGTGTGAAGGCTTGGAGAAGGGAGACAAAAGCAGATGGGTTTGCCTGTGATGTAGAATGCTTGAAGGGAAATAATGTGTAATCAGTCTGGATAGGCTAGGCTGGATGCTGAGCCACTTGAGCCACACTGATTCTCTGTTCCTTCCTCTATAAAATGAAAATACTACTCATTATCTGATAAACAGCCTATTATAAAGAACTACACATAGTTTTTCAGCGTGACTGCTGGTTTGAAACTTTCTTGAGCAATAGAAACATGTATTTTTCCTTTCAGTCTACCAGCTCATGACAGTCAATTAATTATTCTCCTTTACTCTCATATTTTGTCTTCTTTCTCCTTGCTTTTCCCCAAAATAAACTGACCCCAAACGAGCCGCTAATCATTCAGCAAGAGTTTGCCAAATGGTCAGGGGATTGGGGATGACAGTGGGAATATGAAACACGGAGCTCCTCATATAGTAGGGGGGAAGAGAGTAAACGCACAGGAGTCTTGGTCCTCTGCACTCTGCAGAGCTGGCCAGCTGCTGTTGTAACACCTCTACCAATATGGAGTCAGTGTATCGCGGCATTTGGTTAGCACTTTGAGGGTGGGAGCCAGCCTTTAGTAAGTGCCTGTCCTTTATCAGATACTGTATTAAGTTCTTTATAAATATTACTTCATTTAATCCTCACAACAACCCTGTGAAGTAGGGGCCATCATTCCACATTATCCACATTGTATAGTTATGGAAACTGAGGCAGCCGGAGGTTAACTGACTTGCCCAGTGTTACATAGTTATACATGTCTGAGGCTGGATTTGAACTCTGGTCTTTCTGACTCCAGGTCAGGAGCCTTTTCCACTGTACCACCTAATTGCCTTTAGAGTTCACATAATTATTTCCTATTTATAACACCCCTGAGAGATAGGACTAGTATTATCTCCATTTTACAAATGAGAAAATTGAGTCTCCGTGAGATTAAAGTGGATTGTCCGGTGGAGGCAGGACTCAAACCTAAGCCCCCCGGATTCCTGGTACCGTGTCCCTTCTTTTCTACCGCTACAAGGAAGCAGCATTCTGACCCCATGGCCTTGCCTCATACTACCAATAGGATGTTGCAAGATGTTTTGAGAATCTAATTTTCCTCCCTCCATTCAGTATTTTCTAGTGAAAAGCTAGCTTGCCTCAGGCCATAGCTCAGTTTAAAGTTATAATGGGAGAATGGAATGGCAAATACCTGGTGTTTGTTGAACCTTCCTTCACCTAATATTGAAATTCTGCTTAAGTAGTGTGGATGGATTTCAGCAGAACGTTTTAATTGTCTGGAAATGAAATGGCATAGACTTCTATTTCTGGTCCTTGCCAGTAATCATGTTTCCCAGGCTTTACTTACCTATGGTATGTAGATATTTACTTTTTTCCAGTGCTAAAAGCTTGTCAAAAAGAGAGAGAGAAAAAATTCTTAATCTTCCCTTTTTTTCCCCCTTTGGCTGTTAAACATTGACTGTCATCTTAGTGTGTGCCCCAATTTGGAGGGTTTGGAGTTATAACCAACTGGCCATTCTCTCAGGAAGAGGAAGAACAGGCTTCACTGTACTTGGAGATCATCTGGATTTGTTAAAGATCTCTTGGGGGCATATTGTATATATCATAATGGGCTAGAGATATATAAATGAGTAAGTAAATAAGCCTACATACTTAATGTTTGTTTCTTGAATTCCACAAGGTGATGCTCAACCATTGCTGCCTTGAATTCAACTGAAACTATTGGTCTGCAACTGGAAGGGGAAAAGAGAGAGGAAACCATCATAAGATCATGTGACTTGACCCTCCAGGAAAGCATCCTCTCATTGAGAACCTGTCCACAATAGTTTTATGCCAAAGTCAACCTTCCCAAGTCTCGAAGATTAAAACACAGAATAACTGAAGACTTTTTTTAACCTTTTAATGACCTTGTATACCTTCCTAAAGCAGTCTGTGCCTTGAATATTTTGAACATTGGTTTTTTTTTTAAACCAATTTTTATTCCACTCCTTTCAAGATGATTGATTTAAGCTTCCTCACAGAGGAGGAGCAAGACGCCATCATGAAGGTCCTTCAACGAGATGCTGAACTAAAGCGGGTAGAAGAAGAAAGAGTCAGGTAAGATTCTGATAAAGAAGAGAATAGGCCCCCAAAGTGTTAACACAGAGAAGTTTTGGCTTCTCTGACCTTACGTGGTGATCTAATACTTACAGTAAGTAACAAGAAATCTGGGCTGCTTCCTGAGCTAAGATTTCCACGTAACTCCCTAAACATAATTCCTTTCCCTTTAGTGTTTCTGCTGTGAATGAATGAACAAAGAACCAAACCAGAGTGTTTTCTTAAAAATGACAAGTGAACAAGTTTACACTGGAACCTATGTACTTTTCTAATGTACACCAAGACAGTATCAAAATAGTCTCTGAATTGAACTTAAATTTATTTCACTGGGTCTGAATCCCTGGTAAGCTTTAGCTTTGTTAAGCCTTTCTAAAATTAATCATAGAATGATACTGGATCTGTGACAGTTGTATTGAAGCATAAATTTGTCTTGAATGGCAGGATTTATTTATTTATTTCCAATTGCAAACACTTTTCCTAGCATAGTTACTATAGTTGCTACACTTTTCACCTCCATAGTATATAACCAGAGAACAACTTAAATATATAGTAAAGCAGAAACAAAGCAGAAAGAAGGGTTGTGGAGCTAAACTGTAACTAGGGTAGAGTGGCTGGAGCTTTGACTCAGGGTGTTGAATTTTGTGGGCTGATAACATAGTCTTTAGCAATGTGTAAACAGTTATGAAGAGTAATTAATTAAATAGGAACCTACCAGATAGTAGGCAAAGGTGAGCTGCTTCCTGTCCCCTCAGTTCCTTAGCTTTTCTCCAGGCGCAGTGGTACTTGCTCCTGATGCAAAAAAAAAATTAGTTATGGCTCTACCTTAAAGGTCATATATTCCAATCTCTTCATTTTACAGACAGAAGGAAGTTTTCCACTATACTGTTTCCCCAGCTTAAGTCTTGCCAACATGAAACTTATGGAATCTTCAAGGGGTACATAATGACTGACTTATTTTTGACTATAACCATATTATGTTACTAATGTTATTTATCTGGTTTAAGAGCTGTCTGTGTGGCAGCTTTAGGGCAGTACTCAGGGGGTAAAGTATGGGACTTAAAGTCTGGAAGACCTGAGTTCAAATCCTGCCTTGGATCCTTACTGGTTGTGTTGATCCTGGCTAAGTCATTTAATTTATCTCAGTTGTCTATTAAATGGGAATAGGGATAGCATTCACCTCCCAGGTTTTTAATGAATGTCAAATGAGTTAATGTTATTTTAAGGGCTTTGCAAACCTTGCTAGTTAATATTGTTACAATAACTATAAGAGCATTCTGAGGACCCAGTGCCATTATGAGCTCCCCAAGGACAGTAGCTGATATTCTGTAGCGGAAAACAGGGCAGCTCCATGGAAGCCAACAACTGCCTTTCTAAGTTGCCTTGAGAGGGAATCAAAATCAAGAGTTCAGAGCCCCAGACAATCATTGAGTGGGGGGAAGGGGTGGTGGAGTGGGACTGTTACACCATCTGTGGGGTGTGAGTAGAGTGAGCCAACCTCTTTTGTGAATAAAAGATTTCCGCAAGCTTTAACCACTTTATCAATCATGTGATCATTCTCCATCAGAGACTCTTAAGCTTTTTGTGACTTTGAGAAGTCTGGTAAAATCTAGGGACTTCTCAGAATAATATTTGTTGCCTACATTCAAAATTGAAGAAAATGTCAAATTTCAGTTAGAGTTAGTGAAAAATAAAAGTTGTTTTTTTCCATTGAAATTTATGGGTCCCCTAAAATCTAACCATAGACCCCCCAGGTTAAGAACCTTTGTTAAATAGTGAGTGAGACAATATAAAAATAGGTAAAATTCATGTGGCTCTTACTATATGCCAGACTGTGCTAAACGCTTTATAATGAAAAATAGTAAAAACAGTTAGCCAAATTAAATAGCACTTACTGTGTGCCAGGCATTGTGGTAAGCACTTTGTAATTAATCAGTATAATAATAATAATAGATAACATTTAAGTAGCATTGTTTGCTAGGCACTGTGCTAAGCACTTTACAATTATTACTTCATTTGATCATTATGACCACTCTGGGAAGTAGGTGTTATTATCCCCATTTTGCAGATGAAGAAACTGAGGTAAGCAGCTGTTAAGTGACTTGGCCAGGGTCATATAGCTAGTAAGTGTCTGCATGCAGATCTGAATTCAGGTCTTGCTGAAATTATTTAAACATGATCATTAGGGGAAGTTTTGGAAGGGATCAGTAAGTCCCAAGATATGTAGTTTGAAAGAGGGGTGTGGTGTGTGTGTGTGTGTGTCTACGTCCACGCACAGAAACATATAATCCTGTCTGATTTACAATACTGGGGAATTTTTCAGATTTTCCCTTTATAAATTTCAGACCAGCCTGTTTGTCTGTTTTTCTTTCTTTCGTTGCCAGCTGTCCAGGTTAGCCACTCTTCCCTCCCCCTTTTTCTTCTTTTCTTGAGTCACTGTTCAGTGCCCCCTCTGAAGACTTGTGTCTGTGGCATTCTGCCAGTGACCACACCCTGGTGGTGACTGTGCTCTCCACCTTCTCCCATGCAGTCTGCCGCTGTATCCAGTAGCCTGACATTTCTACAGTGGGCTTCCAGGCTCCAGCATACAGCCTGTGGAGCCTGGTGAAGCTAATTGGGCTGCAGGGGAAGCACATCCACAGCTCAGGCCTCATTAGTCTGCCCATTGTATGAGCCATCTGCAGCCACCCACAGAGACAGCGGCTCCTGCCGTGCTCCTGCTAACTCTGTGTGTATGCCGTAGCCACCTAGAAAGATAGCCCAGCCGTTTCAGTGGGCGTGGGCTGCAGAATCAGCTTTTCCAGGGAAGGGAGAGGCAATGCTGATGACCCAGGTGTCCATTGTATCCTGAAGTCTGCAGAAGGCTTTCCTGTGAAGCTCTTAGGGGGAGCAGCAGGTAGAGAGCTGGGCCTGGAGTCAAGGAGACCCGAGTTTAAATGCAGCTTGAATGCTGTCTAGCTGTGTGACCCTAGGCAAGTCATTTAATGAACTTACTACCAGTTTGCCTCAGTTTCCTCCTCTATAACATGGGGATAATAGTAGCACCTACCTTCCAGGGTGGTTGTGAGGGTCAAATGAAATAATAATTGTAAAGCACTTAGCACAGTGCCTGACTCACAGTAAACACTTAATACATGTTTTTTTTTTTTCCTTCCTCACAATAAACTTTTCAGGTAGTTAGACTCAAAGGTAGTTTTGAAGGAGGGCTCCTGTTTTCCTACAAGAATAGGAGGAGCAAGTAAGGGTGTAAAAAAGAAGAGCCTCTAGTTTTGCTGCCTGTATCAATTAACCTGTTTGTCTTCTCCTGCAAGGATGTCTCACCATCACATAGGAAGGAAGAGTAGGGAGCTCTTGGGTGATGGGAAGTCTCCCGGATACATGGCTCCACTTTCCGCAGCCTGAGAAGTCGAGTGGGGAGAACAGGCAGAGAAAGCTGAGGCGGGTAGGATTTCCCCATAGTTCTCTTGAATCATGAGATTGTGTGCCTGGGGGCCTGTCACATAAGGAGCCCATCCATGGATGTTAAGGCTGTCAAACATGAGTCACCAACCTCCCTGGGAGGTGTGCCCTGATGTTGGGAGGGTGATAGACTCATCTCTGGAGACCTGGAGAGGGAGGATTATTCAATCTAAGCCTTGCATTTTACAGAAGGGGAAGCTAAAGCCCAGTCAGTCATTAAATGCCTACTATGTGCCATGTGCTAAGCTCTGGGGCTACAGAGAAAGGCACCAAATATTCCTTGCTCTCAAGATGATTTCAGTCTCTACATAGAGACTTGCCCAGTATTGTATAGTAAGAGGCAGATTTGAACACAGGGCCTCTGACAGGTCTGGTGTTCATTGCACTGAATTAAAAGAGAGAAATAATAAATGTTTTATATCCATTGTTACCATGTTTAGAGATGGAAGGGACCTTAGATGTTATCTTATTTGGTCTCTTCATTCTACAGATGAAACAACTGAGGCTGGACTTGGGAGTCAGGAAGACTTGAGTTCAAATTATGCCTCCAACCCTTCTTAGCTCTGTGCCCCTAAGCAAGTCAGCAAACCTCTCTCAGCCTTTTCTTATTCATCTGTAAAAATGGGGAAAATAGTAGCACCTAACTTACAGGGTTGTTAATAAGATTAAGTGAAATATATAAAGAGAACTTTTCAAATCTTAAACAGCTCTGTAAATGCTGCTGTTGCAGTTACTACTACTAATATTATTTTTATTTTTACTACTACTATTTTATTAGCAATTTTACTGTTACAACCACTGTTACCCCTGTTACTGTCGTACTACTGTTACTTTTACTACTACTATTACTATTTTATTACTCCTCTCCCTATTATTGCTATGACTGTCACTACTACTACTCTTACTTTTATTACTACCATTATTTTTACTACTAATATTACTGTTCTTACTACTATTGTTATTGCTATTACTTTTACTATTATTTGTAGTAGCAATTACTTGTGGTACTACTACTGCTATTACTATCATTACTTTTACTGCTACTATTACTAATATTACTGTTCTTACTCCTACTATTATTGCTATTACTTTTACTATTATTTGTAGTAGTAATTACTTATAGTTGCCAGAAGAAGTGGTACAAGGACACTTTCCCAGTTTCTCTTAAGAACTTTGGAATTGATTGTGTGATGTAGGAGACACTGGCACAGGACCGCTCATCATGGTGTGCCCACATCAGACAAGATGCCGTGTTCTGTGAGCAAAGCAGAATTGCAGTGGCCCAAAGAAACACAAGATGGGCACATTTAGAGAATCCACCCCACATGTTCACATGGACTGTTTATGCCTGACCTATGGTACAGCATTCCAAACTCGTATTGGTCTGATCAGCCAGTTGGACGCATTGTAACTTATCTCCAGTATAGTGATGTCATTTTGGTCCTCTTTGAGAATGAAGGACAACAGCCAACCAACAACCAATTTGTTGTAGTAATTACTTATAGTAATAACAACTACTACTACTACTACTACTACTACTACTGCTACTACTACTGCTACTCCTCCTCCTCCTCCTCCTCCTCCTACTACTACTACTCCTACTCCTACTCATACACTATTATATACTAACATTCTGCCTAGTAAACCCTTTGGCTTTCAAAAGTAGAACAGGCAGAGTGTTTTTTACTATTACCCAGGATTTGTAATCAGGAAGACTTGAGTTCAGCTCTCATCTCAGTCCTTGTTCTGTGACCACAAGTAAGTCATTTCCCCTTTTTGATCCTCAGTTTCTTCACCTGTACATTGAAGGTTGTAGTAGGAGTAATAGTAGTAGTAGTAGTACTAGTAGCAGCAGTAGTAGTAGTAGCAGTAGTAGTAGTAGTAGTACTAGTAGCAGTAGTAATAGTAGTAGCAGCAGCAGCAGTAGTAGTAGTAGTAGCAGCAGTAGTAGTAGTAGTAGCAGCAGCAGCAGCAGCAGCAGTAGTAGCAGCAGCAGCAGCAGCAGTAGTAGCAGCAGTAGTAGTAGTAGCAGTAGTAGTAGTAGTAGTACTAGTAGCAGTAGTAGTAGTAGTAGCAGCAGCAGCAGTAGTAGTAGTAGTAGCAGCAG
>CM053596.1:85846411-85897502 GCA_028646575.1 Pseudocheirus occidentalis | reverse complement strand
GAAAAATGTATTAGTTAAATAGGTCATAAGGAATTAGAGACCTTGAAATGGTAAGAAGAAGTCTTATTAGATAGAAAAGAAATATTCGTCACCTTAGGATCTGAGGTATATTTGTCTCAATTGCGTATAGAAAGGCCATCAAAAAATTAATTTGCCACAGTCTGTCTCTATACCTTTGTTCCCAGATGCCTCTTTGCATATGACCCAGTAGGATTCTGGGATGAACAGTATATGTAAGTAAAGGTGGAGTTCCTCACTGAGGGAAACTACCTCTGAATCAGAAAGAGTTGTTTATCAGGAGAAACCAAACCTCTCCTACCTACCACAAAGCCAAAGCTCGGAGGGAATCAAAGAGAGTGAGGTTCTGCCAGTCCTAGGCTAAGGGTCTTCCCTTCCTGAAAAGAAAACATTCAGCATTAGCTGAAAAATAATACTGTAACACTCAACTAAGCCTGAGGCTGAAGGTGAAACTGCATCTGTTCATCAAGAAGTGAACTCAGGTCATCCAGCGGAGATGCTGTGTCCTGTGAAGACCCAAAAGGTCAAGGAACCTGCCCAAAGGCCAAGTGACTCCTTGGTCCTTCCTAGAGCTGGGTCCAATAAGAAGCCAGCTTGGCAGCTGAACAACCTGCTTAACCCAGCCTAGCAGAAGATTGATCCAGCTATCTGAGACATTGTTTTCCTTGAGGAGCCAGTCAGCTAAACAACAGAGAGATTTGTCAAGCACTGATACTGTGACACCCTTCTCTGAAGTGAAATTAGTGAAGATTTTCCATAAAAAGAAAAGACATAAAGGCTGTGCTATTCCAGAATTATGGCTTGACATTGCCTACATATGTGCCTCACAACTCCTCTTTATATTCACACCCATTCTTCTAGAGTCTGGTATATTTATGGGACAGTATGTCCCAGATTTTTGGGAAACACTTTGTAACTAAAATATAGCAACTCTTTTTGTGGTGGCAAAATGCTGGAAATCTAGAGGGTGCTTATCAGTTGGGGAAGGACTGAATAAGTTCTAGCATATCACTGTGATGGAATATTGTTGTGCTATAGAAAACGACAAGGGAGGTGGTTTCATAAAAATATGACAAGACCTATATGAATTGATGCAAAGTGAAGTAAGAAGAACCAGGAGATCATTATGCGCAGTAGCAGCAATGCTGTAGTGATCACTTGGGAAAGACAAGGCTTCTCTGATCAGTACAGTGCTCCAAGACAATTCCGAAAGAGTCATGATGAAAAAATGCTGTCTACTTCCAAGGGGAGAACTGATGAACTCTGAGTGCAAGTGGAAGTATACTTTTCTCACTTTCTTTCATCTTCTTGCTTTTTGGGGGGAAAACATGGCTAATATGGAAATAGGTTTTGTATGACTTCACACATATAATTGATATCATATTACTTGCCTTCTCTGTGGGTATGATGGGGATAGGATCTGACCCCTGGAAAGCCCTGAACTTTCCCATGAATTTCAGTAACCCAGATCTCTGGCGTCTGTCTGAGGCATCTGGCCCATCCCAGTATATTCTTTTTAATTACCATTTCATTGTGGCCCTCATTGTCTGCACCTGGCCTATCCCAGACTACTTGCCACTCCTTGATCCTGTCCAGATCTTCTCACAGTCTTTCTGTATAAAAACACCAATCTTACCCCCTATTAAATTGCCCAGATTCTTAGAATCTCACCTGCTTGTATTGGTGTCATAAATACCGAAATCACTAGGAATCTAATCTACTCAACTGGTGTCATTATAAACTCACTACTTGGACTGAAAGAATGCTTGAGTGGTTGAATTCTTTCAAGGATTACTTGCCCTATACCCTTGCATTTCAGAGTTCTAGCACTCAAGAGAATTTGGGAATTCATTTTTTTAAAAGAAAAGAATGCTTAAAAATAATTTTTTAAAAAATGCTTCATAACTGTTATTATATTGCATTTTAGCAAATCCTTTTTTAATAAGCTAATTGAATCCACTAGGGCAGCTAGGTGGTATAGTGGCTAGAATACTAGACTTGGAGTCAGGAAGACTCATCTTCATGAGTTCAAATCTGACCTCAGACACAATACTAGCTGTGTGACCACGGGCAAGTCACTTAACACTGTTTGCCCAAGTTGCTCATCTGTAAAATGGACTGGAGAAGAAAATGGCAAACCATCTTAGTATTTTTGCCAAGAAACTCCAAATGGGGTCACGAATAGTGGGATACGACTGAGACAACTGAACAACAACAGTCAAGTCTGCTGCTGATTAAGGGGAAGCACTTCGATGGGGGGCTCATGAACCAAAGTGTTAGGAGGAAAGCTGCCCATAAGGTATGTGCCCCCCTCCAAGATCACTTCCAGAATTTGAGAGCTGTAGCAGCCACCCCTCTGGGGACCAGTTTGTCTGTATTAGTGAAAGTTAGGGAGAATATTACACATAAATAAGGGAGGTGACCTATCTATCCATGATCATACAGCTAGTAAATGTCAGATTTGTGTTTTGTGCCAAGTTTGCTGACTCCATTTAAAGTATTTTTTCTACTACACTGCTATCACTAGATGGATTTCCAGCTCCTAAGATTCCAGTAACTGTACCTAACAATAGCTGGTTGACAAGATGCTTGACAACTGTTACCTCATTTTATTCTTTTTTTTGCTTTTTGGAGGGCAGTTGGGGTTGACTTGCCCAAGGTCACACAGCTAGTTCTTGTCTTAAGTGTCTGAGGCCAGATTTGAACTCAGGTCCTCCTGACTCCAGGGCCGGTGCTTTATTCACTGCACCACCTAGCCGCCAATCTCATTTTATTCTTACAATAATCCTGGGAGGGTAGGTACTATTATCCCCATTTTACAGATGTGGAGACAGAGGCAGGTAGAAATTAAGTGACTTGCCTTGGGTTATGGCAGTTAGCAAGAATCTGAGGCTAGATTTGAAGTCAGATTTTCCTAGTTTTAAGTCTAGTACCCTGTCTATCCAGTGCTTCCAGGACACAATCCATATACTTAAGGAACTCAGAATCTGGTAGGGGAGAGAAGACATCTATGTAATTCATTGTCATGCAAAATAGAATATTCTGAGAACATAAGAAAAGGCATGAATGAGGCACAATAGGAATTCATAATAGGGAAGAAGCATATTAATGTTATTGTGTCCATCTTATCTTTACTATAATTCACTGAGGTCAGGACCAACATCTTATTTATCTTCATGTCTCTCTTGACCACTAGCTTGCGGCTTGGCGCATGGTATCTGGTCAATAAAAACTTATTGAAAATGTCAAAATTGGGGCGGCTAGGTGGTGCAGGGAGTAGAGCACCGGCCCTGGAGTCAGGAGGACCTGAGTTCAAATGCGGCCTCAGACACTTACAAAACTAGCCGTGTGACCTTGGGCAAGTCACTTAACCCCAATTGCCCTCGCAAAAAAAAAATGTCAAAATCATAAAAATAATTGACATTCGTATGGTCCCTTTCTTTGAGTATTGGCCCCTCCTGACAGCCTCATCTATTAAGTACCACAGGTTGGCATCCTTATTTTTCAGATGAGGAAATGGACGCTGAGACGGAATGTATGAATTACTCGAGGTCAGACAGCCAGTGATTACCTGTGGGGTGGATGCAGACCAAGGGCACAAAAGCTGGCATTGTCTTCATTACTCCATTCTGCCTCTTCTCAGATCTGGATAGTGGATAGCCGTAATGTAACTAGCACAGAAGAGAAATGAGAGATAGATACTACATAAACTAGATGTGAGGTAAAAATAAAAATACTTATTTTTTTTCTTATTAACATAACAAGTCAGCCTGGTGTAAGCAGCTAGGCAACACAGTGAATAGAGCATTGGGCATGGAGTCAGGAATCAGAGTTCAGATCTGGACTTGGACACTTATTAGCTGAGGGACACTGGGCAAGTCACTTAACTCAGTTTCCTCATCTCTAAAATGGGAATAATAAGAGCACCTACCTCCCATCATTGTGAGGATCAAAAGAGTGCATTACAAAGCTTAAAGCACTACATAAAAACTTGTTATTATTACAGTAATAGATGGGGTGGTGGGCTTATCCTCAGAAAGACCTGGTTTTGAATCTCACTCAGACTCTGAATAGATACATGCCCCAAGTAGACGACTAAACTTCTTTGTACTTCAGGTAATTCTCTAGGATTTATATTCTAAGTCATAGGTGGGTACTGGTGGAGGGAGTTCCTACATCAGGAGAACCCCCACGTGCAGCCAACTTGCCCTTCCAAACCGATAATTGTGTTTTTGTGTACTGTAACTGGCAGTTTGTACATTGCAGAAAATCAACAGAAAGTAGACTTTTCTATAGGAACACCTTTAGAAGTTAGGTTGAGAGAAATTACTGGAAGGAGCTGGAGAGCACAAGTCTTTTTGTTGTTAGTTAAACAGCATTAAATGCTTTCTATGTGCCAGGCGCTAGGCTAAGTGTTGGAAATACAGAGAAAGGCAAAAGACAGTCCCTGCTCTCTTTTTGGGATCTTTTTCAAGAGGCAATCTGTGAATTCTTTCAATTTCTGTTTTACCTTCTGGCTTTAGAATATTTCTTGAGAGATGATTTCTAGATACTTTTTTTGATCATGGATTTCAGGTAGTCCAATAATTTTTTAAATTATCTCTCCTGGATCTATTTTCCAGGTCATTGGTTTTTCCAGTGAGATATTTCACATTGTCTTCTATTTTTTCATTCTTTTGGATCTATTTTATAGTACCTTGATTTCTCATAAAGTCATTAGTTTACATTTGCTCCAATCTAATTTTGAAGGAATTATTTTTTAAGACCTAAACTATTGCTACTTTATTTTTAAAAATTTATTTATTTACTTTTAGTTTACAACATTCAGTTCCACAATCCCTTGAGTTTCAGATTTTTCTCCCCTTCTCCCTTCCCTCCCCACCATGGTGGCATGCAATCAGATATAGATTCTGCAAATACCTTCACATTAAACATTAGTCGGGTTGTAAAGAAGGATTATAACCAATGGAGTGAACAGTGAGAAAGAAGGGACAAAACAAAACACAAGAAAGAGGGAGCAAGTAGTTTGATTCAGTCTGCATTCAGATTCTGTAGTTCTTTCTCTGGATGTGGATATATCCGTTTCCATCATGAGTCTTTTGGAGTTGTCTTCTAAGCTTGCATTGCTGAGAGGAGCCCAGTCTATCAGAGTTAGTCATCACAGATATGATGTGTCTGTCACTGTGTACAAAGTTCTCCTGGTTCTGCTCTCCTCATTCAGCATTAGTTTATATAAATTATTTCCAGGTTCTAATGAAGTCTGTCTGCTCCTCATTTCTTTTAGCACAATAGTATTCCATTACATTTGCATACCACAGCTTGCTTAGTCATTCCCCAATTGATGGGCATCCATTTGATTTCCAATTCTTTGCCACCACAAAAAGAGTTGCTATAAATATTTTTGTACATATGGGTTCTTTTCCTACTTCTATGATCTCTGTGGGAAGTGGTATTACTGGGTCAAAGGGTGTGTACTTTTTTATAGCCCTTTGGGCATAGTTCCAGATTGCTCTCCGGGATGGTTAGATCAGCTCACAACTTCACCAACAATGCATTCGTGTCCCAATTTTTCCACATCCTCTCCAGAATTTATCATTTTCCTGTTTTGTCATTTTAACCAATCTGTCTAGTGAAATGTGGTATCTCAGAGTTGTTTTGATGTGCATTTTTCTAATCAATAGTTATTTAGAGCATTTTATAGATATCTTTATTTTCTTCCTCTGAAAACATCTGTTCATGTCCTTTGATCAAAGGAATTATTTTCTTCAATGAACTTTTGAACTTTCTTTTCCATTGGGCCAATTTTGCTTTTTAAGGCATTCTTCTCCTCGTTGGATTTTTGGACCTCTTTCTAGTTGAGTTAGTCTATTTTTTTAAAGCTCTTATTTTCTTCAGTATTTTTAAAAATCTCCTTTAGGAAGCTGTTGACTCATTTTTCATGATTTTCTTGCATCACTCTCATTTCTCTTGCCATTTTTTCCTCTACTTTTCTTACTCAATTTTCAGAATCCATCTTGAGCTTCTCCATGGCCTGTGACCAATTCACATTTTTCTTGGAGGCTTTTGATGCAGCTGCTGGCTTTGGTGCTAGGTGTACAAAGATAAAAATGAAATAGCTCTTACTCACAAGGTTCTTAACATTCTGTCAAGACAGCCCATCCGTGCAAAGTTCACGCCCATGTTCTTGAACAGAGATTTTAGTGTAGTGCTAGGAATATTGGTTTTCAAGCCAAAAGATCTAGGTTTGGATCCTGGCTCCAGTCCTTTTTAGCTCTGTGACAAAATCACTTAGCCCATCAGAATCTCAATGGCCTACTTCCTCTGTAAAGTGGAGACACTATATTGTGGCATAACCCATCTTCCAGAGTACCAAAGTAAGGTACTTTGGAAACCAAAAAGTCAAAATCACAGAATTTAGGAGTTGGAATGAACCTGAATACCAACCCTATACCCAAAAGGAATCCTTGTGATAATATCCCTGACGAGGTTACAGCCTCTCCTTGAAGACCACCAAAAAGTAGGGAACCCACTATGTCCTAAGGCACCCCATTTCACTTTTGGACAATAGTTGTAAATGTTAGGAAAAGTTTTATTTTTTAAAAATTAGTAAATATTAGTAAATTATTAAAAATTAGTAAACTATTCAAATGATAAATTAGTAAAAGTATAAAGTTCCCCCCCACACACATATTAAATCTAAATTGGCTTCTTTACAGTTTCTACCCATTCCTCTTAGTTTTGTCCTCTGGTGCTAATCAGGGAAAAAACCAAAACAACTTCCTACAAGATTGACCTTCAAATAACTGAGAACAATGATTATGTTTCTTTATCCCTTCCCCAGGTCCTTCAGCTGCCTTCCTGCTTGAGGCATAGATTCAGGGCCCTTCCCCATGATGGATTCCCTCCTCTGGACACTCAGCACCTAATCTGTGGTGCCCAGTACTAAAGATCAGATTCCAGAGGAGGACAAGAGCACCATGCAATTATCATCTTCCTATTCTTGGAAACCAGGTTTCTCTTATTGCAATCCAAGGTTGCATTAGCATTTTTGACTGTCACATCCTACTGCTGACTCATATTGATCTTGTGGTCGGTCCTCTGAACCTCCCCAGATCTTTTTCAGAACATATCTAACCATACTTGTGAAGTTGTTATGGGTTTTTTTTTAAACTTGCTTGTTATTGTTTTTTTAACCCAAGTGGAAGACTTTACAGGAATTGTATTTTTATTATTACTGATGGAGATGGGTGAGGATGTTATATTTGTGTCTTATTCTTCAAATCAACAAATACTTGCAAAGTCCCTACTATGTGCACAGCACTCTGCGTGGTGTTATGTAGAGTGGTCATACTCAGCTTGGTCATGTACAGAGATGTCTCACCCCTAACCTTTTTTTTCTAAGTCAGTATGCTGCCGGCAGGGATCTGTTTTTAGTTGAGTTTGACCAATTGTTGTAGAGGATACATACAATAAATAGAAGATGTTAATAATCAAATAAATCTTATTTATTGGCGGTGACCCCAGCCATTGTACCTGACTTGAAGGAACTTAGCTTAGTTGAACAGATAAAGTAAGATACGCTCAGAGCTAAGTAAGCAAAAGTGTATGATGTTGATAAAAGAGATAAATTGTAGAGTTAGTCATGTAGTAACACATGATGTAGGGGTCTGCTTCCCTTTTCTGGGATGCTTGTGGTCCTTCCTGGCCCCTTACCTTACAGATGAGCATTCCGCACCCTCCCTGACTTCACTGCCAAGAGTACTTCCTGGCCCCCTGCTTCACAGACAGCTATCCTATACCCTTCCTCACACTGTCACTAGCTTTCTAGTTAGGCTTTTGAAAAAGGAAGATTAAAAAGTGATCACACCCTATAATGGAAATTAATGCAAAGAACGTTGGATTCTGGGTGAGAAGATTTCCCTACTTACTGTCTCTTTTCCCATGGGCTCATAGTAAAAATTATAAAATATACTGACACATTGGAGAGTGTTGAGAGGTAGGAAACCATCATGGTGAATGAAGGGCCTTGAATCTATGCCTTAAGAGGAGTAGCTGAAAGACCTGGGGAAGAGGCAGAGAAACATGATAATTACTTGAAGTGCCATCTTGTAGAACAGGTATTAGGTTTTTTCTGATTAGTACCAGGGGGCAAAACTTCTACAAAGCTACAGAGAAGTTGGTTTAGGCTTAATGTCAGGAAAAACTTTATACTTTTACTAATTCTAGGAAATTTAATAATTTACTAATAGTTATCAAAGTGCCATGGGTAAGTAACTTCTTTTCTTTGGGCTCAGGTGCCTCAGTCTATAAAATGAAGCATTTGGACCATTTTATCTTCATATGACCCTTCCATCTATAAAGGGCTATGATTTTTCCTTGAGAGAGGCTAAGGGGATTTAATGCCATAAAGAGGTGGTCAAAAGGCTTACCTTTACCACTGCTACTCTAGTACATGGCCCTCCTGTGACCACATGCAGTTGCTGCCACCAGGCTTCTGGCCAGCTTTGCTGTCCTTTAAACGTGGAAAAGGGACCGTTTGCTGTGGTAACAAGAATCCTTCATCAAGGTGGCTCTGGTCCTTTTGGTGCCGCTTAGTGTCTCTTTAAGACTAATGGAAGCTCTAGGGCATGACCTAAGTGCCAGCTGTCAGTGGCATGGTGAGAATGGAAATGAATTGACTCACTCTAAACCCTAGGACTACTGGAGGATTTTTCATTTGAGAGTGGGGTGGGAAGGAAGAGACAAATGAGGAAGACAAAGTCTTTTTTTTTTTTTGGAGGGGGTAAGGCCGGGTCCTCTTGACTTCAGGGTCAGTGCTCTATTCACCAGGCCACCGAGGTGCCTCAGGGAGACAAAATCTTGACAATTAACTTGAGCGAATAACTTTGGCTGTTTTTCTTAAAAACAGGTAAGTTTCTCCATACATGGTTGGCACATATTTACAATTAGTCTTTCATTGTCCAAAGATGAAATTGTTGGTATGGTGCTTTCTGTTTTGGACTTCATGCCATCAGCAGGAAATGCATACTTGTATTAGACACACCCACACATACCCACATCCCCAGCCCCCCCAACATCTGGTGGGCTGAGTGTTCTTTCCATAGATGTGTTCAGTTGACCACATCTCGTGATGATCTTTAGCTGCCTTTCTGAAGGTCTTTGTCTTTTAAAATGTAGGGTTTTGTCTCTCAAAGTGACTTTAGTGAGGGTTTCTGTCAACATTATTAATGTATTCTCAAGTCCGTGTTTCTAGCTAAAATCACATTGACTATGTCCTTGTAAGATGTGACTGCTTTTGGCCAGATACCTGTCTTTTTTTGTTTGCCAGTTTCATTGGGCTAATTACCAAAAAAATATGAAGCTTTTTTTGCTTACTAACAATTCATATTTCTATTTTATTCCACTTTGAAGCCTGCAAAAGTGCTTTTGACACAGCAGACTTGTATGGTGGATAATATAATTGTTATTATCCCCATTTTGTCGTATAGACATTCTTCAGTCTTTTTGTGACCCCTTTGGGGGTTTTCTTGGCAAAGATACTGGAGTGATTTGGCGTGTCCTTCTCTAGCTCATTTATAGATGAGGAAATGGAGCCAAACAGGGTTAAGTGACTTGCCCAGGGTCCCACGGCTAGTAAGTATCTGAGGCCAGATTTGAACTCAGAAAGATGAGTCTTCCTGACTCCAGGCATGGCGCTCTATCCGCTGCATGACTGAACTTCCTTATCCCCATTTTACAGGTCAGCAAATTGGGCTCAGAGGAGTGAGCCCCTTATCTAAATGTAAAATGAAAGGGTTGCACTAGATACCCTAAGACAATGGTGTCAAACTCAAATAGAAATTGAAGGCCACCAGACCTATGATTTCTTCCTTGTGAGGAACTTTCCATGTGGAGTTATTCTATTAGAACATTCTCTCTGTTCAATGTTATATCTTATGCAAGGTTATTATATCATCTTACGTTATGTCTGTGTAATAGGACATTCCCTATGTTCTGTTGTATTTTTACTTATTCTGCTAAGTACTTCCCAATTAACATTTTAATCTGGTTCAGGCAGCACTAGGGAGTGTTTCAGTTGCAGACAGTGGGCCTGGAGTCGACTCCTTTGCCGTAAAAGAACTTCCGGATCTAACTTGTGTGAGTCCTGTATAATCTGGTTTCCCCATTCTGCCTTCTTCCATCTTGGTGCTTACAATGAAGATGCATCAAGGGCCATCGTCTTCTAGTTAAGGGCTGGTTTTTCTGTCTTTGACTCAGTAATTCCACAAGTATTTTTACTTAGTGCCTCAGGTACCTTACTAGGTGCCATTTATTTTTAGTTTGAACCTGTGATTTCTTCCTTGTGAGGAACTCTTCCTGTGGAAACTCTGTCTACCTAGGCCGACTGGGGACTTTGGTCGTTAATCTTCTCAGAGAATGAGTTACCTGAGGTCACTGAGAAACTTGCCCATAGCTACACAACCAGAAGGTGTCAGAGCTAGTACCTGAAACCCGGGTCTCCCAGGTTCCAAGGCTGGCCCTTTATCCACTACATCATACTGACTCCCTGCCTGGTGCCGTTGGGCAACAACAACAACAAAAAAATGAAAAATACAGCCTGGATCTTTAAAAGGAATATTTTAATTGAAGAGACAAGTTTGAAGGAAGAAATGGCAATTTTTCAAGTCCCACACTTAACTGTCTAAGTCACTCCCTGGAGCAAATCACTGAAATCCTCTGAGCCTCAATTTTCCTTCTCTGTAAAATGGGCTGATGCTAACGTAATAGCAATGTAAAATATAGACAAAATATTGTCAAGGAATGACAAGCCTGCCTTTTCTGACTGTAGGTCCCATGTTCTTTCCAGGATATCACACTGCCTTTTTGTGCTGTAGAAATGTGAATGGTTGTTATTACCCACATTTTAGGGCTGTTGTGAGAGAAGATTCTCCTTATAAAGCTTAGAGCACTATAAAAATGAACTGTGATTACTTTTTTTTTTTTCCTTCCTCAAACTGGAGGATATTTAATTACAATACCACGAGGTAGCCAGATGGTGCATTAGCTAGAAAGGCTAGATCTAGAGTCACAACAGTGAGTTCTGATCCAGCCTCAGACATACTAGCTTGGTGACTCTGGACAAGTCATTTAACCTATATACCTCAGTGTCCTCAACTGTAAAATGGGGGTGATAATAATCACACCTACTTCTCAGGGTTTTTTGAGGATCAATTGAGATTGATATTTGTAAAGCACTTTGTAAACCTTGAAACACTATATAAATGCTATTATTCTCAATTTTATTTAGCACCCATCAGAAATTCAATAATAGGTTTCAGAAGGAAAAGGTAAATGAATATAAGTTGTAGAAAACCTCAGTGATAACCGGTGGGTTAATAGCTTTTCTTTTAATGGACAGCAAGGGGGTGTAGTAGAGTGCTGGCCTTGGAGTCTGAAACACCTGAGTTCAAATCCTACATCCGACATTTTATTAGCTGTGTGATCCTGAGCAGGTCACTTAAACCCCTCAGCCTTAGTTTCCTCAACAGTAAAATGCTGAAGTCCTCTAATGTCCCTTCAAGCTCTAAATCTCTGATTCCTAAGTTTTGGGTAAGTTTTGTAGTCAGAGGGTACACACGCAGCTTCATCTGTGAAACCTTCCAGTGAATCACAGAATCCGAGACTTTGGAAGTGACTTTAGAGCCATCCAGGCCAGACCCTTGTCTGGTGGAGGAACTGTCTATATAGTTTCCAACCCGAGTAGTTGAGAAGAGAGGGGGTTTGAGGGGGAGGAGGTTGTTTTATACAACCTAGGATGGGCAGTCATTTTAGGAGAATAAGGCATGCTGCTCTTTAACAACATTTTGCTTCTTTCCTTCCCCTTTAACATAAACAAACAAGAAACCCAAAATCCTGTTCCTTGTACATAATGACTAAGAATTCCGAGGGAGCCAAATGTTGCCGGACAGTCACGGGTTTTGTCTGCGTTCTCATGGCGCACAGACTTTTGTATAAAGGATATGTGATCTGTCTTGTGTCTGACAAAAGTTTAGGATTGAAGCTGACTGAGGTTTAGACAAGGACTTCTTCAAACAGGGGTCTGAGGGTGGGTGTCAGCCAGTGAGTTGATGACTGATGCTCCACTGCTGAAGTCATTCCCGTGTTTTTTGAGAACACTCCTAAGTCAGATGAGAAGAGAATTATTGCCATTATGACTGGATACTTAAACACTGAGGAAGCCTTCCCTTCCCTAAAGATTTGGAATCAGGAAGTAATTAATGTGCTCTCTGGGTAGAAGGTCACAAATATTTATACAGGACCTGTGCTTACAAATATTGCCTCGTCTGATTCTCACAACAACCCTTCAAGATGGGTGCTGTGCTTGTGCCCATTTACAGTTGAGGAAGCTGAGGCAGAGGTTAAGTGACGTGCCCTGAGTCACTCTGCTAGGTTGACATTAGCTTTGCACTCAAGTTCTCCTCACCCCAGGCCCAGTGCCGTATCCCTTGTTCCACCTAGATGCCTCAGTGAAGGAATTCCAAGAGTGGACACGCCACCCATGAGTGTCTCAGGCTGAATTTGAACTCCGGTCTTGCTGACTCCAGGTCCGGTGCTCGATCTACCACACCACATAACTGCCTATCTATACTACGTATCAAAGCAGCTAAGGTAGTAGAGTGGATGGTGTCCCAGCCTGGGGTCAGCAGCACCTGAATTCAAGTCCAGCCTCATGTACTTACTAGCTGTGTGACCCTGGGCAAGTCACTTAACCTCTTTGCCCCAGTTTCCTTATCTGTAAAATGGGGATGATAATAATGGCACCAACCTCCAGGGTTGTTGTGGAGATCGAGAAGTGCTCTGAACAGCACCTGATTCGCAGTAAGTACAATACAAATAAATGTGAGTTGTTGTTAGTATTCATTATTACCCGGTCAATGAGCCGGCATCTTCGGTCCTTCTGTGGTGGTACGTGAAGCATCTGAAGGGCCCTCAGAAGTCTCTGGGTGCAGCACCAACCCAAGCTCATCAGTGCTGTCCTGCCGCGGTTCAGCAGTGCTCAGGCGGTCTGCACTTACAAGGATGGGGAATTCGAGGCCCTCCCAAGGGCCCCTTCCATCTGTAAACACTGCTGACGGGTAGCAAGTTTTTCCTTGTGTTGAGTCACAATCTCCTTCCTGTAACCGCTCCCTCATCGGTTCTGGTCCTTCCTTCTAGGACCAAGCAGGTGAAGTCCTGTCTCCCTTTCCTTGTGACCCTTGGGAGCCGGCTCTGTTCTCTAACCTTTCAATCTTCTCTTTACAGGCTAAACCTTCCCTGTCCCTTCACCCCGTCCTCTCGTGGCACGGTTACGAATCAAGGGACTGTAGATTTTGGGCTGGGCCTCCTTTTACAGATGAAGAAACCAGGGCCCAAATTTAGGAGGACATGCCCCACTTTACACGTGTAATGTTGGACAGAACCGACTCTGACTCACAAAGCCATAGCAATAGAAGTGAGCGTTTATGTAGCGCTTTAAGGATTGCGAAGTCCTTCACAAACATCATCTCATTTTATCCTGGCAACAACCCTGGGTATTAATATTATCCCTATTGAGGATGAGGAAACCGAGGCAGATGGGCCAAGGGATGGTTTATGTGAAGTAGAATAAATATTAAGGGGAAGAGATTGAGGAAGATCTGAGTTTAGATTTTACCTCTGATGCTTTCAATGATGGGAAAGTGAGCCTCAGTTTCTGGATCTATAAAACAGGGATAAATACTCTCTGTCATCCCTACCTTGTAATGTTGTATGGTTCAAGTGAGGTCAGGTAGATAAAATGCTTTGCAAACTTTAAAGAGGCTTGTCACCACACAAACACACACAGAGTTGTTATTTTTATCATTTGTCCGGGCCTGTCATTTCATCTATGTAGTATATTTTCATTATTTTCCCATTATAATCTACCCTCTACTCAACTGTAAATTTATATTTCTATAAGGAAAAATCTGATCATGTTGTCACCCTCTTCAATAAACTTCAGTGGCTCCCTGTTACCTCTGGGATCAGTTATAAAATCCTGTGTTTGACATTCAGAGACCTTTCCTACCTTTTCCAATCTTCTTAGACTTTACTTCCCCCATGTACTCTGTAACTGTGGCTTCCTTGGTGTTCCCCAAACAAGACATTCCATCTCCAGACTCCAGGTATTTTCATTGGCCCCAAGCCTGGAATATTCTCATTTTTTCATCTCAGCTTCCCAGCTTTCCTGACTTCCTTCAGGTCCCAGGTAAAACCCCACCTTCTACAAAGGTGTTTCCTGACCGCCTGTAAGGCTGGTGCCTTCTCTCTGTTAAATGTCTCCATTTTGTCACGTAGATGTTGTGTTTGTGTGTTGTCTGCTCCATGAGACCTGGTATTTCTCTGAGAGCTGAGACTCTTATCTTTTGCCCTTCTTTGTATCCCCAGAGCTTAGCACAAAGCCTGGCATTTAGTAAGTACTTAATAAATGTTTATGGACTGAATGACTGCCTGAAAATTCTTACAAATGAAGATTAAATAACATCTAAAATGTGTTATCTTAGAAAAGTGGCTTGGTTAAGGTCACCCAATTATTACTGTGTTAGCAGAGCAGGACTTGGCTCCAAGACTGACCTCTGTTCACTACATCAGATGCTCTCCCTACTGTCATGATTGTTATTAATGGAAATAAAGAAGTTGAAAGTGTGGGAAGGGTTGGTATGAGCTATTGAGGCATGAGGATGACAAGGTAGAGATGAGGTAGATGTTTGTGTTAACCATGGGGAAGGGAATTAGGAACAGGCAGGAATGGCTATTCTGTAGCTAGTTGGTACAGTGGATAGAGCATCAGATCTAGAGTCAGGAAGACTCATCTTCCTGAGTTCAAATCCGACCTGAGACACTCAGTAGCTGGGTGACCCTGGGTAAGTCACTTAACCCTCTTTACCTCAGTTTCCTCTTCTGTAAAATGAGCTAAAGAAGGAAAGGGCAAACCACTTTAGTATCTCTGCCAAGAAAACCTCAGATAGAGTCATGAAGACTCGAATGTGACTAAACAACATTAACAAAACAATGGTTATTGGAGAAGCTTATAGTTTCATTTACAAGCTTGGTGTAATGGCAGTCTTTGACTTCCTGGATAGACTCGCTGAGAGAGCTTTGTCCCAGTCCTGGTTCTGAGTCCTGAGTGAAGCTAAGGCTTTGCTCAGAGCTTAGTATCCAGCATGACAGGGATGTGGAGGGGTGGGAATGGGAAGAGGGGTCGAATACTGTCCCTAGGCAAAAATCATAAGGTAGGCAAAGCTTATCTTCCGGCCTTTCAGGCACTTTTTTCCCCTGCCTTTCCCTTTTGGGGCTCAGCACCCAGAGTCCAATGTTTCTTTTCTCTCAAAAACTGGTCTCGGACAGCACTCTTAAGATATTCGTTCACACCAGAATATAAAAAATGCCTCATCTGGCCTTAATATATTACTCCTCCCCCAGGGATTTTTGTTTTTAGAGGGGACATGAAGTTTCAAGCCAGAGAAATGAATCTGTTTCTGGAATTTCAGGGATCATGGATGATGGGAACTTTGAATTTTAAAAAATCTTGGCTCTGGTTTCCTTAACTTTTGGTCAAACAGGAGCAAACATTTATGAGACGTCTGGGCAGTTTGTGGGACCATCTGAGAGATTGAACGCTGCGTGTTTGGGTGGGGTATTTATATATTTATTTAAACAGTAGCACAATGAACTCATTTATCCAGTGTGCACCCTTGACCAAGTGAAGCCTTGTTTTTTTTTTTCAGACATTTGCCTGAAAAAATTAAGGATGACCAACAGCTGAAGAATATGAGTGGCCAGTGGTTTTATGAAGCCAAGTCTAAGAGACACAGAGACAAAATCCATGGAGCAGACATAATTCGGGCATCAATCAGAAAAAAGAAACCACAAACAATTGGTGAGTTTTTGAATACTTACCTTTTATTTGGGAGGTTGAGGAAAGGAAGGTGTGCAGTTATGGGGGTGTGGAAGGAGGTTAGACGTACATGTAAGCCTCATCCCTGAAGTACTCTGACATTACAGCTGAGTGATTCTCTTCAACAGAATTTTTCAGGATTAAGATCATGGACCTAAGATTCAATTCACTTATACTCCTTTTTAGAATCTTTTTAGATCAGGGATTCTTAACTTGGGGCCTGGAAACTTAGATTTTTAAAAAAATTTTCATTGTATCTTAATGTAACTGATTTCCTTTGTAATCCTATTTATAATTTATTCATTTAAAACATTATTCTAAGAGTAATTATAGGGTGGCTAGGTGGCACAGTGAGTAGAGCACCTTTCCTGGAATCAGGAGGACCTGAGTTCAAATTCGGCTTTAGACACTTGACACACTAGCTGTGTGACTTTGGGCAAGTCACTTAACCCCAATTGCCCTCCAAAAATAAAAGAGTAATTATTATTTGCTAGACTATTAAAGGGGTTGGTCATACAAAAAGTTTAAGAATCCTAGATTTTAGCTCAATTTAAAATCTCTATAAATGCCTATAATCCCTATTGCATTGTAGGTAAGGCCAGTGGATTTTTTAAAGATGAATAGTTCTGAGTTTCATTAGGCTCAGCTGATAGATTCCACATTAGACTCGGCATTAAAATGGTGAGCCTTGGGAGGTGGAGGAGGATCCATTAGAGGGGCAACTAGGTTGGAAACAGCAGGTCAAGATCCCATACTAATTGGAGTGGGTTTGGGCCCACCATTAGTCTCTCAGCTTCAGCCTTGGCTAGGTAGGAACAACAATCTTTAAAACAAACAAACAAAAAAGCAACCCTGTTTTAGATGAAGCGTGGGCCGGCAGGCTGAGTTTGAGAGAGAGAGAGAGAAAGACGGACAATAGGAGGCCACAAGCTACACCAGAAAGAGGACTGGTTCTGTGGTCAGAGGATTGGCTTCAAAGGACCTCTCCTTGTCACTCTCGGTGTGACCTTGAACAACCACTGAATCTCTTTGGGCCTCCTTTTCTCATCTGTAAAATGGGAGCTTGGGCGGACTGGCCTCTGAGGTCTCTTTTGGTTCTAGATCAGTGATCCTGTGGATCATGCTTCTCTTGTAATACATTGAGATCTATTTAAGTTAGAGCTGTAGATGCCTAAAAACCCTTCCATCTCTGTTCTTTGTTTTAAGTGGGAACTGGTATGTCTTATATCTTCTGATTTTCTATCATTGGCTTAATACCCTTTTCCTGGATGCTGGAAGGAGGCAGTATGGATCAGTGGAAAGAATAATGTACTTGGGAGTCAGAATATAAGGATTCTAAGTCAATCATGAGCTGTGTTACCTTTAATAAGTCACCAGACCCTTTTGAGACTCTGTCAAAAGGCAGCCCTAAGATTCTATGAGTCTAAGGAAAATGAACATCTCTCTCTCCACCCCTCCCTCTCTTTTTCTCTTTCCCTCTCCCTCTCTCCCTCCCTTCTCCTCCCCTTCCCCTTCCTCCCTCTCTTTGTCTCTCACTGAGAAACCATGCAGTGGCTTTAATGATTCTTAACTGCTTGCTGTTACAATATCCCAGGATTTTCCAGTGATGCTACTTCAGTCCCTATCACCTCTGCTTTTCTTTCTTGCTTTCACCTCCTAATTGGTCTTCCTGCCTCCGTTCTCTTTCCTTTCCATTCTATTTTCCACATGGTTGCTGAGGTAATTTTTCTAAGTCACAGGTTTACCATGCCATTTCCCTATTTAATAGTGGTTCCCTATTACCTCTAGAATCAGGTGAAAATTCCTGTGTCTGGCATGTAAAGCCCGTGGCTCTATTCTACCTTTCTAGGCTTATGATACATTATTTCCCGTCACACACTTGTCAGTCCAGCCAAACTGGCTTGAGAGAGAGATGATTTCCAAAGGCTTTTTAATGGGCCTGGAATGCATTCCTTCCTCACGTCTACCTCTTAGAATTCCTAATTTCCTTTGAATTTTAGTAGCTATAAAATTCATTCATTCATAAAGTCATCCAACAAACATTTATTAAACAGAAAATGTGCTAGGCACTGGAAGGGCTACAAAGTTTAGATAAGAATGTAATTTCTGCCCTTACAGAACTCATAGCCTCATTTGAAGGTAGAAATAAGTCGATAGCTGCAATTTCCCATAGTATAAAAGTTCATCTAAAACAATGTGTGATGTATAATCATGACAAATTTCAATGCCTCCTAAAATAAGGTTAGTCACTAAGTCTCCAATCCCTAACCCTGGCAGAAACCAGAAAGACGCTTCTGAAACTGGGTGGAGAATGAACAGTAGCATCGTTTTGTTGATGCTACTGTTGAACGAGAAAGTAGAAAGGACTGCTCAGAGTTGAATAGCACCTCCTGACCTTCTTCTGAATCCCTGAAACTAGAGCCAGGAGGAATAGGTAGGTAAGTCTTAGGGATAGGGGGATAGGGGTAGCACCGTGAAGGACATTTGAATACGACTTTTTTTAGAGCACCGGCCCTGGAGTTAGGAGTACCTGAGTTCAAATCCGGCCTCAGTCACTTAATGCTAAAAAAAACTAGTTGTGTGACCTTGGGCAAGTCATTTAACCCCAATTGCCCTCCAAAAAAAAGCAAAAAATAAAAATGAATATGACTTTTTGTAAATGCACATATTTCAGTGCCCGAAAATTCTGTTCTCCATGGCCTGTAGGTATTTATTTAGAGATGTGTCAAGTGACATGTGTTCTGGCAGACTGCTCAAAGCTTCAGATGGACAATAATGCACCAAAAGCACAATTTTTAAACTTTGCCTGGGGCATCCAAATGCCTCATCCCTGATCTGCCTGAAACTTGCTCAGAGCTAAACACAACGCTGTTTGCCTGTCAGCACTTGGCTCCCTAGGGGAGATTTGTGCCCTTTACTCTTTGCCCAGGCAGTACCGTGCCCTTGCTGGGTTCCCTACAGATTGCAGTAGCCCTAGGAGTTGACATTTGAAATGAGAGAAAATGAATTACTAAATGCCTACACAGTGTAGACCGTTGAGCAGAGAAGTAACAAAAACACTGGCTTGTTCTTCCCCTCAGTCGCTCTCTGGTCAAATTAAAGTGGTGCAATCTGCCAAGGTGGTCTTTGGCATTTCTTCTATGCAGGGAGAAAAAAAATTTGTGTTGGGAAGCAAAATGAACTGTCTTCATAACTCAGAGGAAATTTTCAAGTCTAGTGAAAACTGACTTGAAATGGATGAAGTTGAAATGGATGAAATGGACAACTGAAGTTGTCCTCTGCTATAGGGGTTCTTAGCCTCTTTTTTTTTATGTCATGGACCTCTTTAAAAAGCAATTAGTCTGTTGAAGCTTTGGGACCCCTTCTCAGAATCATGTTTTCAAATGCATAAAGGAGATGACATAAGGTTACAAAGGAAACCATTTTCACTGAGGTAACACTTACCAAAATAGTTTTAAAAACAAGTTTACTGATTCTCTGCAATCTGTCGGTAGGCTTTTGGGGAGTCTGTGGACCTGGGGTTAAGAAGCCCTGCTGGGTTCCTATGATTGTAGATTTAGATTTGAAAGGGATGAAAGAGGTCAGTGAGGCCAAGCTACAAAGAGGGAGGGTACCTTACAGGCCATTGACTTCAATTCTGTCATTTTATGAATAAGAAAAAGCCGGGAGAAGTCACATAGCCAGACTGCTTCGGAAGTGGGAAGCCAGGTTTTCCTGTCTTTGAGCAAGGTGGGTTTTCTATCCATTAAGCTATTTTGTCTTTTCATTCAGACCATAAACAGGAAACTTAGAGATCCTAAGGGAGGCCAGAAACCCTGGAATCCACAAAAATGGTTCTGTTTTCCTTATTTCCCTCATGTTAATGAAGTGAAGCAGCCTGGCAGCTTGTCCTCTCCATCACTGCCTAGGTCTCTCCTCCTTTCTCAGAAAACCTTCTCTTGGACCCGACATCCTTTCCTGCTCTAGGTCTGTATCAGTTTATTTTCACAGCCACACACACTCTTAAAAAGAGTTTTCTGTCACCATTTCCTCAGCTCCCATTCAATCATCAGCCCCTGGTGACCTAGCTTCTCACCTCATCATTCAGCTGAAACTGTTCTAAGCTTGCTAATAATCTCTTAACTGCTAAAGCTCTGGGCCTCGTTTTCAGTCCTCTCCGTAGCTTTTGATAATGTTTACCTCCTACCCCCACCTCTTGGACGCTCTCTTCTCCTTTACCTAACTTGACATTCTGTTTCTCCCTCTACTTGCCTCTGACTAATCTTTCATGATCTCCTTTAATATCATCTACTTCCCTCCCAGAATTTGTGGACATTCCCTAAGGCCCAGCTTTGTCTTCTTTCTCTGTGCTCATTTAGTTGATCTCATCAGCTTCCAGGAATTTAGTTACACACATGCGGTTCCCAGATCTATGTATCTACCTCTGTTCTCTCTCCTGGACTGGAGTCTGGTCACGTAGCCAATGCCTGTTGGATATCTCTTCCTCGATGACCCATTGGCAGGCATGTCAAAGCCAACTTGTCCAAAACAGAATTCATTATCTTCCCCAGCCCAAAAAAGAAAGAAAGCAACCCACTCTTCTTTCAGATTTTCCTGTTTCTTTTTGGAAGTGCCACCAGCCTTCTGGTCACTCCAGCTCCCATCTTGGAATCATCCCTGCCTCTTTTCCCTTACCCTCTCTTACCCAATAGAGTAGTCAGGTCTATTGCTCTGCCTCCTAGACCTAGAGCCATTTGTCCCCTTCTTTCCAAGCACACAGCCACTACCCTAATATGTATTTTGTGTATTTTATATGTATCTGCACATATACGTGTTGTTTCCCCCCAGCAGAATATAAGCTCCTTGAAGGCAGGGATTGTTTCATCTTTGTTCTTGGATCCCCAGAACCTCATGCAGTAGCTAGCACATGATGGGCCAGGGGTTCTTAACTTTTTGTGTATGTAATGAGTCCCTTTGGCAGGCTGGTGAAGCCCATGAATCTCTTCTCAGAATGATGTTTTTAGAGTGCATAAAATAGAATATATAGCATTAGAAAGGAAATTGATTCTGTTGAAATAGTTATCTGTCTGTCTACCTGTCTGTCCGTCCATCCATCCATCCATCCATCCATCCATCTTTAAAAAAACAAGTTGCATGACCCTAGATTAAAAAGCCCTGTAATACAGGGGTGGCTAGGTGGTACAGTAAATAGAGCACCAGCCCTGGAATCAGGAGGGCCCTGACCTCAAATCTGGCCTCAGACACTTAACACTTACTAGCTGTGTGACCTTGGACAAGTCACTTAACCCCAATTGCCCTGCCTTCCCCTCCAAAAAAAGCGAAAAAAAAATCCCTGTAATAGGTGCTTAATAAATGCATATTGATTTACTGATTACACAACTGCTAAGTGTTGAAACTGAAACATGGAGTCATACAAGTCCAAGATTCCCAAGTCGAAGCAGATCATTAAAAATAATGATGACAGCAGCTAGCATTTATATTGTGCTTACTATTAAATAAGCACTGTATAAATATGAAATCATTTCATCCTCACAACAGTTCTTGGGAGGTAGGTACTATTGTTATCCCCATTTTACAGAAGAAGAAACCGAGCCAAACAGACATTAAGTGACTTGCCCAAGGTCTTACAGCTGATAAGTATCTGGGGCCATATTTGAACTCAGTTATAGCTGACTCCAGGCCAAGGGTTCTCTCTGCTGTGCCACCTAGAGCCTTTCTCCTTTGCTCTTACATTTCCATGACGCCCAGCATTTGTCAACTCTGCGTTGGTCTTTTTCAGAGATTTCTGGGATCTGAACCAATAAATTTGTGATGTGGGCCATTTTGTTGAATCTGGTTTAGAAACCAGAAGGAATGACGTAGAAGAAAGTAAAATAGCCTTCATCTCCCTCTTAGCTGTTCCTTTCATGAAGTGTTTTGGTTCTTAAGATATCTTCCTTGCTTATCTAAAATTGCTGCAGACTTTGGGCCGCAGCAGAATTCTGCTGACTGTTTTCCTTCAGGGCTAGGATCTTGATTTGAGCCTTCAGCCTCAACCAGTCTCCTGTGTCCTCATGAGATGTGGCTCATTAGGACAAACATGTGACTCATCGGAGATTAATGGGAGCTTGTCACTGACACTGCGGACCCGCTCATGACTCAGAGTGAGAGCGTACAGTTGGGATGGCCCCTTCTTGCAGGTTGGCGAGCCATAGACAGCCTCTTAGCCTACTTGTCTGAGCCTCTGTTTCCCTTTGGGGTTATATTAAAAAGATGTTTTGAAAACCAAGACGAAGGGCTCCCAAGAGGTGTGTGGCTTCATTTTAATGGCAAACCATTAGCTGTTTTTTCTCTATTATCTCCAATCTCTCCAACCTCTTCTCTTCAGACTTTTCCTTTGCATCTGTTACATTATAGTTTTTGTTATAGATTGCATTTATTTTATTTTCTCACTCTTCATTCAGCTTTTATTAAGTGCTTACTGAATGTTAGACACTGTGAGGAATGAGAGGCTTAAATAAAGCTTGAGTCTTTTCTTCATAGCACTTAGAGAGTCTGGCATGTACAAAATTCATAGTCCATAAGTTCTAGAGCTGGAAGAGATCTTGGCAGTCACCGAGTCCAACCTCCTGATTTTACAGATGAACAAATGAAGGGACTTTCTCAAAGTCATGACTCAGGTAGTAAGTGTCAGAGGCTGGTTTTAAACTTAGCTCTTCCAACTCCAGAACTAACATGCTGTGATAAAGGCCTGTGAGACATAGTGGATGGATCTGTGGACCATAAATTTTAAGAACTAGAATTGACTTTGAAGGACTGGAAATAACCACCCTCATTTTACAGGTTAGGAAACTTAGTACCAGAGTGTGACTTGCCCAAGTAGGTATCCGAGATGGGACTTAGGGGTTGTTGTGAGGGTCAAATGAGAAAACACAGGCGAAGTGCTTCACAAACCTTAAAGTGTTTTATAATTATTATTGTTAATCTCTCAATGTTTCAGACCACTCCCTAAGATTCTGAAGTGGTTGTGGGAGGAGGTTGCGGAATTTCCTGCTTCTACTCCACCATCTTGGCTTTCCTCCCTTCCCTCCCCTCCCTAAGATTCTAAGTAGCAGAATGTCGTCGTCTGTATTGATAGGAGGAAATTTCCTCACTGGAAATTCCCTGTTTCTGGTGTAGGTATAGTTACAGGCACAGGTCTGGATTGAAAAAAAAATGCAAGCAAAGTTCTAGATAAAATACAAGGGGGAAGGTTGAGGTCAGGAATGGTGGAGTTGAAATTGAATAGACCAGGGGCAGCTAGGTGGTACAGTGAATAGAGTACCAGCCCTGGAGTCAGCAGTACCTGAGTTCAAATCCGGCCTCAGACACTTAACACAAAAAACTAGCCATGTGACCTTGGGCAAGTCACTTAACCCCAACTGCCCTCCAAAAAGCAAAAAAAAAAAAAAAAAGTCTCTATTAGACTGAAAATAAATATAAAAAAAAAAAGAAATTGAATAGACCAAAGGGAAGAAGTCTGGACAGTTTGTTTAGGCTTGTGACCTGTGACCTGTGACCTGTGAGATAGAGAGACAGGAAAGTGTGAGGTAAGTTTGAAAGACATAGGCCGGGCCCTTTTGGCCACAGGGTACAGGCTACATTGGGGAAGTTGTAGGAAAGTTGGGAAGGCAAATTGGGACTAGATTATGTAAGTATCTTGAATGTCATACAAAGGAATTTGGACTTTGCTCAAGAAATGATAAGGGAGTCGCTGAACATTCTTGAGTAGTGATATGATCAAATCTTTGTATAAGGAATCAACAGATGGTAGATTTAGACCCAGAAGAGGCTTCAGGGCTCATCTGATCCAACGAATCCTTCATTTTACAAGTGGGAAACCAAGTCCCAGATAGGTGAAGTTAACTTGCCAGGGTCACATAGCATGTAAGTAGCAGAACCAACACACTATCCTAACTTCTTTGACTTCATGTCAGAGACAGCTAGGGAGTACAAGGACTATAGAGAGCCAGGCTTGGAGGGAGGAAAATCTGAGTTGAAATCCTGTCTCAGACACTTATTAGCTATGCAGCTGTAGGTGTTGTTGAACCTCTGCCTCAGTTTCTTCAAATGTAAAAGGACTTGGCTGCCCCTCAGGTCCACACCGGCTCCAAATCTATGATCCTATGACTAAATTCAGGGTACTTTGCCCCCCACTATTCTACAGTATACTCTTGAACTTGTCTAGCAGTATTGTGTGAAGGATGCTTTAGAAGTGGGAGAAGGTGGATATGGGAATGCATGGAAGATCCTTAGGCATAAGGGATCCATCCTTTTATCTCAGTATGAGTCAGCAGTGCGATGGGGTAGCCAAAATAAGTAATGCAATCTTAGCTGCATTAATAAAACGATTGTATGTATGGACTGGGATTTCTTAGCCTATAGAAGAGAACGCTGAACAGGGAGGACATAGCATCTTACTTCAGATATCTGAAACTATCACGTGGAAAAGGGACTGACTTTCTTTCCCTTAGCCCCAGATGGCTTAACGAGGACCGGTGGGAAGGCAGAATTTGGTTCAACAATGGCAAAATCTTCTTAAGAAGCAGAGCTGTTCCACAATTGAATGGGGCTGCCTGTACGTTCCTCATCATTTGAGGAATCTCACCATCCCTAGCTGTCTATGGAGATTTTATTTATTAATCTACCTATCTCTTCATTATTTCATTCATTTTATCTATTTATCCATTAATTCATTTACTTGTTTATTCGTCTACTCATTTGTTTTTATACAAATTTATTATCTGTCCTCTCTCCCTACTTCTGTTTTCCTTCAGCTATACAACGTGAAAAAGCAAACCCTCATAAAAAATATGCACAGACCAGTGAAACAAATTCTTGCGTTGGCTCTGTCCAAAAACACAGGTCTCATTGTGCATTTTAAGACCATCACCTCTCTGGCAGGAGAACAACTTCTTCCCTAGCATGCTTCATCTTCAGTCCTCTGGCATTAGGGTTTATCATTAATTGCATAAATTTTTTCAAAGTTGTTATTTTTGTTGTTCTTCTTCTTCTTGGAAGGTAGGGCAGTTGGGGTTAAGTGACTTGCCCAAGGTCACACGGATAGTTTTGTGTTAAGTGTCTGAGTTCGGATTTGAACTCAGGTTCTCCTGACTCCAGGGCTGGTGCTTTATTCGCTGTGCCACCTAGCCGTCCCAAAGTTGTTTTTCTTTATGATGTTTTTGTCTTTGTAAAAATGTTCTGCTAGCTCTTCTCTCTTCTGCTTGAGATTTTCAAGGAAAAGGCGAGGTGCCCATTTGTTTGGGATGGTGTAGAGGGAAGGCATGCTTCAGGTAAGGGCTGGCCTACCTAATGAACTCTCAGGTCCTTCTAAGTCTGTGGGTCTGTGAGCCTTGACTACTGTGTGATTTTGGGGCAAATCACTCTCTACCTCGCTTAACCTGTTTCATTGTCAATAAAAGGAAATAATGATAATTAAATTACCTATTTGTCAGTGTGTTTTGTTGTTGTTGTTGTTGTTGGTTTTTTTTTGAGCATCAAAATGTATGTAAGTACTTTGTGAACCAAAGTGCTAGCCTGTTTTTTGTTGTTCTGGTGGTGGTTGTCCTCACAGCAGAATGGGAAAGCAGGAATGACTGGTATTTCTTAACAGAACCATTTTCCAGATGATGATACTGAGTCCCAGAGAGATGGAGGAAGTCATGTGAGGTTACACAGCTTGTAGAGCCAGAGCTGGAATTTATATTTCCTGCAATGTCATGTTAGCAGTAAATTCGAAGTGCTCCAGGAGCCTCAAAGAGGGAAGTTTTAGCAGAGGCAATTACACAAAATAAGGGGAGGTAGCATCTAAACTAGGCCTCAAAATAGGGGTTGATTTTGGCAGGCACAAGGAAGAGGGGTGTTCCAGCTTGGTGGGGATGTGCTTGGTGTAGTCAGTGGCAGTATCCTAACCCAGGCTCCAGGATTCCAGCTTTGCAGCTCAAATCGGCAACCGGCTGAAAACAGCTTTATGGGTTGTGGAGGTGATAACCTCGCTGTCTTTGTTGGTTCATGTTTCAGCCGAGCAAAGTCAGAACAGAACAGCCAGAGCGAAGAAAACTTGGGTGAATAATGTCAACAACGACGTTCTCCTTCCCTCGGAGCCGTTGGGCGTCATGGAAGAGCAAGAAGAAAATATTAGTGGGCAGTCAGATTCAAGGTAGGAAAAAAACATATGAAAGGAGGAGCTGATTGTCCGTCTGGAAGAGGAAGCTCTACCTAAATGCTGCTTGGTACATTATCTGCCACGCATCATCCTGGAAAGTCGTCTAGAGTGACTTGTCCAGGGGGCAGAGATGTGTCCTGGGGACTCACAGGCCGCAGGATGGGGGTTAGGGGAGAGGGGAAGGTGGTACTGTGTGCTCTGCAAAGGTCACATAGCAATGGGTCAGACCCAGGCAATAGATACAAGAACAACTGTCTTAGGTTTAGGAGGTTTGAGAGCCTTTTAATTGGTTACAGATATTTGAACTCTTATCATTTTCTTTTTATCTTTTGTCGAACTTTTTCTCTATATATAAAATAAATACCTCTGCTTGTACTCCAAGGAAGAGGACTCGGGTCTGGAGTGGAAGGTGTAGGGGCTGTCCTGGTAGCAGCAGTGCAGGCCGCTCATTTGTCCATTCAGCAAATATTAAACAAGGACCTACTGTGTGGAGACTGCATTTTATGCCAGGTGCTGGGAGGGGTGCAAAGTTTATGTGAAACAAGGCTCTTCTCATGGAGTTTACAGTCTAATAGAGAATAGGACACAGGTACAGTATAGCTGTCATAGACACTATTATGTGAACAGTGCCCAGAGAAATGCCCAGAGAAGATGGCCATTACTGACTGTGGGGAACCAGAAAAGGAGGAGATTTTTTATTGAGCTCACTTGTTGAAGAAGAGGAAAGGAACCATTCTAGGCACTGGGGCAGCGTATAAACAAAGCCCCGAAGTGTTGAGAGGGTGTCTAAGGGAGGCAGAGTAGTTTTTGCTGTCTGGAATATTAAATGAATGAAGGGGAATCAAAGCAGATAGGTGATAGCTCAAGCAAGCAGTAGTCAGTCTGTCAGTAAGCATTTGTTAAGTGCCTACTGTGTGCCGCCACTAAATGCTAAGGATTCAGATTCAAGCAATCTAGTCCCTTCAAGGAGCCTACCTCTTCATGGGAGAAGACAGCACAGAAAAGAGAACTAAAAAGTGGGGGTGGGGTGGCAAAGAGGAAGGGTACCAATTCCCAGGGCATCAGGTGAAGGGGAGGAGGAGTCTACAGAGAAGCCATGTGTGAGTGGACAAGTAAGGTGAAGCATGACCAGCACCCTTTTTAAAATGGTGGCCAAGTGGGAGTCAGTCATCATGAAAAGAAAAGGGCCCCAGGGCAGAGATTTCTTAGAGTGACAATGTGACAGGAGGAAGATAGGGTGGCATCAGATTGTGGAAAGCCTGGAATTCAAGGCAGAAGAACTTATACTTTACTAGAGGCTATTGGGTTTAGGGGGTTGGGGAGCAAGGACGGGATTGGTAGACCACAACCTGGTCAGAAACATCTGGCCTGTGAGGCAGAAAATCTGTGGACCTGCCATGACATTTTCCCTGGGAGTCCAAATTAAAATCCATAGCAGGATCTATGTGCCTCTGGCTCACTAAAGGAAAAATGATGTGGAAAGAAGGGCCTGACTGAGATCATGCTGTCCTGCCGTGAAACTTTTGTGTCTCTAGGGTTTTCTGCCTGGTATTTGTGGGGCTTCCTATTCTTGCTCCAGAAGCCAAATTTGTTCAACTTGAATGATGTATTTACCAGTCGTTCATAACTGAAGATTATTTATTATCCTTTTAAAATTTCGAAAGGTCTAATCAGGTTGTGGATAGTAAGTCTGGTCGGTAGAGGTATGCAATGTGTGAGTGTGTATCAGGGAGAAAGGGGAGATTCCACCTGTCTCTGACTGAAAGGATGCATTAGAGGGATGGTGTTAAAGTCTATACTTTTCCTTCAAATTCAGTAAGGGTTCCACCTTCTGACCCCTTTCTGGGTTCCCTACCTATTAGAGAGTGATTTCTTTTTCATCAGGTACCTCATAGCATTTCCCTGAACCTCCCCTCTCCTTTGCTCACAGTGCCCAGTACTCATTAAGTACTCTCTAAATGGTTTTCATTCATTCATTCGTTCATTCATTCATTCAGTCTCACTGTGCCTGGTTATTATAGTTACAATATTTTTATTATATGTTCCTTGAAAGTAGAATCTGTATAATATAACATATATTTATACACATATAAATAGGCAGAGAAATAAGTCAGTTTGGTAAACCTAGGTGGTGCAGTTGTGGAGAAAGTGCCAGGAAGACCAAAAATGAATTCCAGCCCCACACACTAACTGTATGACTCTGGGCAAACCACTTAACAAAAGTTTACCTCAGTTTCCTCATCTGTGAAATGGGAATAATAATAGCACTTCCCTCCTACAGTTGTGTAAAACACTAGCACCATATATGGCACAAAGTGAGCACTATAAGAACATTGGCCATCATGATCATTATTGTTATAAACCTTCAAGCATTATATGAATGCGAGTTGTTGCCTGTTTCCTTCCCAAGTCAGGAGAGATGTGATGTTGATTATAAACCTGTACATGTTGTGTGTGTGTGTGTGTGTGTACATGTGTGTAGGTATGTGTGTGTTCTACACGGGGTATCCCAAAAGTCTTAGTGAACTTTTAAGCAGCTTAAAATTTTATATACAAATGGGGTGCGTAGAATTATCTTTTCCTTTATATATGAACGTTTGCTGATTCTCACTCCCCAAGGTGACAAAGTAGCTGGAGCACTGGGCCTGGAGTCAGGAAGACTCATTTTCCTGAGTTCAGATCTGGCCTCAGACACTTTCTGATTGTGTGACCCTGTTTGCCTCAGTTTCTTTTTCTGTAAAATGAGCTGGAGAAGGAAATGGCAGCCACTATAGTATCTTTTCCAGGAAAACCTCCAACAGGGTCAGGAAGAGTTGGTCACGATTAAAAACGACTTTACAAAAATTACAAATACACACACATATGTGCATATATATGTGTGTGCTGTATATATACACATAGGTGTGTATACATACATATAGTAGATAGTATAGGTATATTGTGCATTCTAAATTTAGGGTAAGTTTAGGATTACCTACTTCTTCCTGCTTCCATAATCATGGACAAGTGAGGGCCCACTGAGTTATTTATCCCTGATTTAATTGAATGCAACAAATCTTTATTAAGCACCTGCTGTATGCAAAGGCACAGTGCTAATGCTGGCTGCTGGGATCACAAGGACAGTGCATCTCCATTACTTTGGGATATTCTTAGTTCCTATGCCTTTCTTATCATGGTGCTTTTTTGCTACAAGTTAAGGAGGGAAGCGGCATTGGCGTGGTGGAAAAAAGATGAGTGAAGAATCCCTGTTCTGCTGCCTGGCTGTCTGGTGACTTGTGACAAGTCATTTCCTCATTCCAGGCTTTAATTTTCTCCCCTAGAGGATGAATGAGCTGGACTAGGTGACCTCCAGGGTCCCTTCAGTTCTTTTATCTACACATCATTCCCATAGAGTCCTGGTGTCATCCTGGCTCTGCCGCAGTCACTGGCTGACCTTAGGCATCCATTTCTTAGTTACTTGTCAGTAAGTTGGGCCTGATAGCATAACTGAGCTGACTCACCAGGATGGTAGGAGAGTAAATAAAATTTTATATGTGCACCGTTTAGCAGTTCGTGGCAAGATAGGAGCTATAGTATTTTGAGATCTCATATTTTAATTATAACCTGAGTATAGCATGGCTTAGTGAGGGAGGCATTGGTTCAATGGAAAGATTCCTGGATTTTTTAAAGTCAGTGACGCCAAGGTTAAAACAGCAGCTCTGCCATTTGCTCCCCTGGGTGATCTTAGCAAGTCACTTTACTTTCCCAAACCTAAGCTTTCTTGATTATTTGAAAAAAAAAAAAGTGAGTGAGATAACCTCCGGAGTCCATCTGGGCTTTCACTCTGTGAACCTAGGAGCTCATGTTAAAAGGCTGAGCACCTGTAAATAATTTGTGTGGCTGGGTAATCTCCCAGAACTGTGAATTTTGTTTCATTTCCTTCTTTTCCTTTCAGAAACTAACTTAATTTACCTGGTATTGAATTCCTGTGATACTTTCTCACATAAACTTTAACCTTTGTGTACTGGGTGTGAAGAATATTTGGAGAAGCTTACATTTGAACAGAGTGAATTTTAATAGAGTGACTCATTATCTGTCAATATTTTCTTAGCCAAAAGTTGAGAGTTAAGATCATGATCTAACCACAGGTAGAAGATGAAAATTTTAGGCTTAAGGGGGAGATTTTCTCAAGAGGCTTCTTGACCCAATTCTTCCTGGTACTGGACACATTGGATGTCTGTCATGTGGGGCTCTGGCCTTTGAAGAATCAAATTCTGCAAGTTTCAAGTGTTTATTCAAAGAGGACACAACTAATTCTGAATCGTTTGAGGTCCATCTGCCAACATGAAGTCATCTTTGCTTACACAGCCTGAGTAACTGGGAAGTGCCACAGTTGAGGGATAGTGTTCTGTGTGAAGTAGCAAAGTGAGAATTTAGAATTTAGAATAATCACATCCAGGTCTGTTTCTGGCAGTTGGTTTCCCTCAGTTAAGATGGCTGATTTCCCTGGTCTCTTTTTCTATATTGCCTCAAATATAAAGTGGAGGGAGAGTCCTGTGGGCATTCTCTTTAAGGAATAAATGGAAAAATTCAAACTATTCCAAGTGCCATCCAAGTACCTCACATTGAGAGAGGATCTCTTCCAGTGTGGACCAGAAAACTGACAGTAAGGTATAGGAAGCTGTTCTTCATTAGCGGAGGAGCTATTCTAACCCCAAATGAGTAATAACCCAGTTTGGACTCTTGGATAATTTTAGTCTAGGAAATGAGTTTAGTGCACCAGGTGCATAGTACAGGGCAGAGACGCTTCTTTCCTGGTAAATGGATCTCTTGATGATAGTCTTATTAGAAAGGCCATAGAAAGAGAGCTGAAGAAGTGGTTTACCTCTTTTTCATCCATTCTTTCATGTTGTCTTTTCCAGTCAGAACATCAGCATTCTGTGAGCAGGAACAGCTCTCTCCCTTTTCTGTCTAATCCTAGAGCTTAGCTCAGTGCTAGGCACCGTTGAAATGTGTCTGTTGTGTTGTAGTTGACTTGGCTGATTGCTGGCAGAGTTAGAAAATTTAATCAAGAAACAGTCCCAGCCCTCACAGATAACTGTGTTCATATGATGGTTACATTATAGTACGGCAGACAGTGTTGTGTGAGGTATGAAGGTAAAAGCCTTTGCCAACTGAGGGAAATCAATGAATGCTTCAGGAAGGAGGCAACACGTGAGTTCATAGGATCATTGACTTAAATCTGGAAGAAATCTTGAAAATGCAGCCTCCATCCCCATTTGGGGTCTTTAAAGGTCTCCAAAATCTATTCCTTATCTCCATCTTTAAAGAGACCTCACAAGTCTACCTCCCCACCCCTTCCTCACTGCCAGATGTTGGGGGCTTTAAAGGAAGAGTAGGAATTCTTTAAGTTGGCTTTTCTGAGCAATAAGGACTGGGGTACTTCCTGTTGTGCCAGGATGCCTCCTGTATAGTATGGTGAGAAGAGCAGTGGACTTGACATGAGTTTGTCCATGGTTTATAGGTCTGCGAGCTCAGTGTGAGTTCTGATGGCACTGTTGTTCAGTCAGTTAGTCAAGTCTGATTCTCTGTGACCCCATTTGGGGTTTTCATGGCAAAGATACTAGAGAGATTTGCCATTTCTTTCTCCAGCCCCTTTAACAGATGCAGAAACTGAGGCAAACAGTATTAAGTGACTTGCCCAGGGTCACACAGGTAATAAGTGCCTGAGCCTAAATTTGAACTCCAGAGTTTTCTTGCTCCCAATCCAGCGCTCTCCCTACTGTGCTATCCAATTGCCCTTGAGGATCAGACATTGAAGGACTTGCAGATGTTTAGCTTTGAGAAGATTTAGATGGTGGACATGTGGAGTGTCTTCAGGTAAGCAAAGGGTTATCACCTTAGATAGGAGGGTGCAATGGATAGAGCACTGGGCTTGAAATCACAAAGGCCAGAGTTCAAATCCAGGTTTAGACACTTACTAGCTGTGTGATCCTGGACAAGTCACTTAACCCTGTTTGTCTCAGTTTCCTCATCTGTAAAAATAAGCTGGAGAAGGAAATGGCCAAACTACTCAGTATCTTTGCCAAGAAAACCCCAATTGGACTTAGGAAGAGTTGGACATGACTAAACAACAAAAACATCAGCACATTAGAAAGAAGATTCATCTTGGTCAGTTTGGCACTGTGGAAGGTACAAAGAGACAGATTTAGGCTTGATACAAAGAAACTGGAGCTATCCATGGTATAGGCTACTCCTAGCCTGATTGGAGATATTTAAACAGAGGCTGGATGAGTAGTCGTGAAGTTTATTGTAGAATTATCTTTTTAGTTATGGGTTGAACTAGAGATGACATGTGGATCCCTTCCAACCCTGACATTATTGCATCCTATGGAAATAGAGACAAAATGCCTGGATTAGTGTCCCAGCTCCAGCATTTAGTAGCTATGCAGAAACTAGGCAAAATTTGGATATTAGATGAAGCGCAGTCTGGCCTCTGTTCTTAGGGGTAGCTAGGTGGCACCATAGTGCACAGAGCCCTGGGCCTGGAGTTCTGGAGCTGTTCTCATTAGTTGTTTTCATTGCTGGTAGGAGGAGAGAAGACCTGAGTTCAAATGTAGCCTCAGATACTTACTAGCTAGGTGACCCTGGGAAAGTCACTTAACTTTTGTCTGCCTTGGTTTCCTCAACTATAAAGGGGATAATAATAGCACCTACCTCCCAGGGTCATTGTGAGGATCCAATGAGATATTTATAAGGTGCTTAGACTGTGTGTGGCACATAGTAGGTGCTGTATAAATACTAGCTATTCTTCTTCTCTCCCTCATCCCCCTCTTTCTTGACTTATTTCACCACCTTTTTACTCCCTTTAAGATATTCTTTTATCTCTTTTTCCCTCTAAAAATCTCTAGACCAGTTTTTCTGTGAACCCTGTGGCATTTTGGTGAAGCCTATTCTTAAATTTAAAAAATTTTTGATTAAAAAAATTTTTGTAAACAATCATAATTGAAGGAAATGATCAATAATCACCAACTGATCAAATGATCAATTTTGGTTAGAGATGAGTAAAAATAAGGTTGTAATTTCTTTTCCCACCAAGTTCATAGATTCCCTGAAATCTGTCCAGTTTCCTTAAGTGATACCCAGATTGGGACTAGGGACTTTGGTTCTCTTCCCTGTGACCTCCTAAGCAGAGCCAGTAGGGTTAGGACACATTCCCTACCCCGAGGAATTGTGTGTGTGTGTGTGTGTTCTATTGTATGTAATTATGAAATCTACAATATAGAATTAGATAGAATGAGCATTTGGGAGGCTACTGTGGCACATTGTTTCGTAATATCAAGCTTGCAGTTCACTGAAACTCCTCACATCTTTAAAAACAAATCCAAAACATTAATTGCTCTTTAGCTATACCTTGCCTTGTGCATTCCTATAGTTTAAAAAAAAAATTTTTTTTAACCCAAGTGAAAGATTTGCATTTTCCCCTATTAAATTTCTTCATATTCGATTTGACTGGTTGTTGCAGCTGCTTAAGAGTGTTTTGCATCCCAGTTCTGTTATTCATATTTCTTCTTCTTCTGTAAAATTAAACACAACTAATCTCTTTTGGGGGGGGCGGGGGTTTGAGTTCATTTCAGCTCACCAGGGGAGCAAAAGTCACAGGGCAGAGTCCTAGAGGCAGCCGCAGCATGACTGGCCACGTACTTGGCATTTGAGTTTGTTTTTCTTTGTATCCCCGGTGCTTAAAACAGTGCCTGGCATAGTAGATGCTTAATAAGTGCTTATTGGATGACTGGCTGAAACAATAACTCTTTCCAGTCAGTCAACAAGCATTTATTAAGCCCCCAGTGTATACTAGTCACTTGGCTGTGGGCTTGAAGAAAGGCAGTAACAGTGGTTCCCGCCCTCAAAGAGCTCACATTCTAATGAGGGGCACAATGGGTAATGATTTTCCCCCATTAAGTGAATAGTGTGAGCATTAGTAAACCGTTGCTGATTCCCAGCCCTTGTCCCTCTCCACACTCAGACTCCAATTTAAGTGACTAAATGCAATCTGTTCTTGCTGTGTCAGTGATTGACCATCCTACTGTTCTGCCCCTGACTGATGGACGACTGGCTTCCTTTCTCTCTCCTGTGATTCTGAGTACTTGGAACAAAAGTCATTTTGTTGACTATTGAAATACCGGCTCCATTTTATGGTCTTGCAAACAGTGTAGGCAGAGAAAGAAATAAAAGGCTTCTGGTGCTGGGCCAGGTGGCCTGGAGGGGGCTAAGGGTGAAGGGGGAGGAGGCCGAAGCCCCCAGGAGGGGTAAAAGGGTTTGTGGTCTTGATGGTCTTAGGAGAGGGAGGGGAAAATGACTGAGGTAAACTGGGGTTAAACAGAGACATTTAGAGGCTTGAGGTAGGAAGGTGTTCCCCAGTTGTGTGGCTCACAGGCTGAGATCTCTGTGTCTTCTGACTGATGTATCAGTGTTATTCGTTGTCTGACTCTATGACCCATTTGGGGATTTTCTTGGCAAAGATGCTGGAGTGGTTTGCCATCTTCTTCTCCAGCTTATTTTACAGGCCAGGAAATGGAGGCAAACAGGGTTAAGTGACTTGCCCAGGAGCACACAGCTAGAGAATGTCTGAGGTCAGATTTGAACTCAGCCCTTCCTGAGTCCAGGCCCAGCACTCTATCCACTGTGCCACCTAGCTGAGAGACGAGTATGTATTTAGCATTTGGGGGGGCCGGGCTGTGTCAGCTCAGGTTAGAATCCTAGGATTTAAAACTGACAGGGAATTTATAGGCTATCTTTTAATTAATAGAGGGGAACACTAGGGCCAAAGAGGGGAGGTGACTTGACACCATACTCCCCCTAACCTGGGGGCTGTTGCTTCTTGGACTCGCCTGCCCCCTCCCTAGTTTATCTGTGTCTAACTTCACTTATTCCTGCCTTAGCTCTTAGGTCCATTCTGTTCCTTAATAGGAACTCCATTGAGTTTAATCAAGAAAAGGTAGATTGTCTTTCCTTCACTTCTCTAAGGCAACTATAATAGCCAGCCACCAGCCACCCACCTCCAGCCCTAGCCCAGGAGTGAGGATCAAGCCTGATCCCCAGTGCCCTGCCCTGTCCCTCCTTATCTCTCCTGTAACTGTGAGGAGCCATTCACCCAGACCCAGGATTACCATGTGGGAGCCATGCTCTGGGCTGAAAGGTCTTTTCAGCATGTTACTTTATGTCAGCGGTCCTCAACCTGTGGGTCACAACCCCTTTGGGGGTCAAATGACCCTTTCACAGGTGTCACCTAAGACCATCGGAAAACACATATTTCCGATGGTCTTAGGAACTGAGACACTGATCCTCTATTTGTCTACGGCAGGTCCGCCCACCTGCAGATACACCCACATATGACTATTAAAGGGTTGGGGCATTAGGAAGGTTGAAAACCACTGCTTTATTTGTTCTAATTAGTCAACCAGCCCCACTGGCTTTTCCTGCAGGACCCCTCCCAGGTCTGCCCTTTCCTCTCCATCTCTCTGCAAAGTGCCTTATCTAAGTCTTGGTCTTCTCTGTCTTGATTACTGACCTCTTTCCTTTTCAGTAGATAGGGAACTAGGCTTGGAAGGAGGAAGGCTTCTCTTCCTGAGTTCAAATCCAAGCTCAGACACTTAGTAACTATGTGACCCTGGGCAAGTCACTTAACCCTGTTTGCCTCAGTTCTTCATCTCTAAAATGAGCTGGAGAAGGAAATGGCAAACCACTCCAGCATCTCTCTCAAGAAAGCCCCAAATGGAGTTAAGAAGAGTCAGACATTACTGAAAAATTATTGAACAACAATAAATCCCATACTTCTTTCCCATGATTCAACGGTCCTATTCTCCTCCTTGAAAACTCTCCCCATCACACTCTTGTAGAAATAGTAGCAGCTGATTCTGAGACCCCATCCTGTCTCATCCCCCCCATTTGCTGTGACGTTGGTAATGGCTACTGGTTCCAGTTGGATAATTTTCTCCAAGTCCTGACTCCCTGTCCCTTTTTGATTTCCTAGTACCCTTCACCTGCTCCCTCCCCCCCAAATTTAGGCTACACACACATGCCCACACAGACCCTCTCTCTCTTTTCTGACATCCTTTCTGTCTCACCTGGGTACATGCCTTCTTTATGTTATTAGAAGTTTCATTCTCTGAATAATATTTCTTTTGCAGGACCATTGTATTGAATCCAGCTTCTTCCATGTCAGATGAGGCTCAGAAAAACTCAAGGAGGTCATCTTTGTCTCCTACAAAGGTAGATTCAATTGAGTCTTTTTTTCCCAAAGAAAAAAGCTGGGGTGGCTAGGTGGTGCAAGAAATAAAGTATCGGCTCTGGAGTAAAGAGAACCTGAGTTCAAATGTGGCCTCAGACACCTAACACTTACTAGTCGTGTGACCTTGGGCAAGCCACTTAACCCCAATTGCCCTGCCTTCCCCCCTCCAAAAAGAAGAAAAAAAACAGAGAAAAAGTCACGTGGGGGGAAATATTGCTACTCATTTTACCAAACTAAAATGAAACAAAAATATATGCAATGAAAATGGAGTTGAATACTTAATTATTAAAGATGCAGGAGTCTGTAGAGTGCCAGACTTGAAGTCAGGAAGGTCCAGGATGAAATCCCACTTCTGACATTATCTGTATCAGGGCTTTTTAAACTTTTTCAACTCTACCCCTTCAGCATTTCGTAAACTGTGTAGTGCTAATCTGTGGGACCTTGAGTAAGATAAGTGATCTCTGAGACTCAGTTTTGAAAGGAGAATAACAGTACTTGGTACTTCCTTTGCAAACTTTAAAGTGTATTATTTTGTGCAAGAAACATACTTTCTTTTCCTTGCATTGGATGAATAATTTGTCTGCTGTAATTCATGGAGAAGATATTTTCAGTTTTTTTTTTCATTTTTTTACCTAAGACTATTCAGGCCAATTTCCCTATCCCAAGAGGGACAGTGGCATATTTGTTTCATGTAAATTTAATTTCACAGCCTTTTCCCTATTATAGTGTTCTTTTAAGTCTTGATTAGAGTTTGCCTCATGAGAGGTACCTCTGATTTGTAAAAGCACAGACAGAAACTCCCTAAAAGCCAGGATTCTCTCTCTATGCCCTTTTTCTTGACTAACCCTTTGGTCTGTCCCACTGTGGTGATTGTTCATGTTCATACTAGTGATCCCAGGATCCCAAAGGCCCCTAATATGGCACTTTCAGAGTAATCAAAGAAAGGAAAGATGACATTTGGTTTGCTTTTAGATGAATTTTAATGAGAGATTTCACACCATAATGGAATAAGAACAGAACTACAAACTACAAAACTTGGGTTCAGGTTTCAGTTCCTACATTTATTAACCCTGTGGCCATAACTCAGTCACCCAACTGACTAAACCTTACTTTATCTCTTAAATTGGGATAACAATACTTATATAGACTACATGATGTGGTTGTTTTGAGGAAATTTTAGATATGTCAACAGGTGTTATTATTATTTCTAAGTATTCTTCCAATGGGGGGAAAAGTCCATGATTATAGTGTTTATTGTACTTCATAGAATTATAATATTCTTTGAAAATTTATATTTTTTGCAAATTATACTTTGTTATACTTCATTAACTGAGATATTTAATTAACCAGCATCCCTATTTCCAGGAAACAGAGAGTTTATTGGAAGTATTGAATGTTTTGGGATATGAAATACATTTGCCAACATTAAGTTTCTGTTAGGCCGCTTTGGAAACAAGTTTAATAAACAATATTTTTTCTCAGCTAAGGAAGAATCCATTTAATAACTCTGTGTTACCAGAGGATAGCGTAACTTTCCAAATCCCAAACGAACCATCAGAAAATGGACAAACTGGATTACTTCAGACTTCAAAAGAGGGTAAATATTATTTTTACAGACTGGCTATTTTTATGATTGTGCTCTGAGGACTAAGGGATCTTCTCAGAATTCCTTTTGCAAGAATGACTCCCAAAAGAGAGTTTAGATTTCTGATGCTTTTCTTGATCTTCCCTCAGCACCTTGTTCCCTGACCTGAAGTAGGGGTGATCCAACTTTGGTTCTGTCCTTTATGGTATAGACTCTGTTTCTTGTCCCACTTGCTGCCCCCCCCCCCAAACACAGACTGGTCCTTTTTACCCCCGTTGACCTCAGTTTGGGAGTGGACAATGGGGGAAAGGGAAGGTGGGGAGATTTAATTTGTGAAGAAAATACTGACAACTGTTTTATGATGAGGAAGGCAGCTAGGTGATGCAGTAGATACAGTACCAGGCCTGGCTTCAAGAAGACTTGTCTTCTTGAGTTCAAATCTGGTCTCAGATAACTTACTAGGTATGTGACCCTGGCAGGCTCAACAGGTTATTTTTTTAACCCTATTTGCCTCAGTTTCCTCATCTGTCAAATGAACTGAAGAAGGAAATGGCAAACCACTCCAGTATCTCTTCCAAGAAAGACCTAAATGGGGTCATGAAGAGTTAGTTACTTTTAGTTAGATACTAGAAAAACAACAGCAAATTGATAACAGTTACCCAAAAGAAAGTCACCAGGTTCATTGATTGTGCACAGACTTGTCTTCCCATTTCTCTTGTAGTTTGCCTTCCATAGTCTAGAAGAACTTGGGAATCTAAGAGTTGGAAGGTTCCCCAGTCTAGCCCTCTCATCTTGTAGATAAAGAGACATAAGCTCAGAGGCAATCCCACTGTGGTTGATCAGCAGGGATGCTTTGACCTGGGTCAGTTTGCACCATGGTGTGCAGTCTGGTGACCTCCTCCTACCTCAGCTCCTGGGGACTCACTGTATGATCAGCTTTAGTCTTACTGTAACTCAAGGCTCTTGAGCTCAAATGATCCATCAGCCTTAGCCTCCCCCAGGATTATAGGCACATGCCGTCATGCTGGACTGTTAAACAAAATTAAAAAGAAAACAAGTCTTGGTCTCAAGAAGCTTTCATTCTACTGACATTATATAACATATATACCATAACGTAAAGTACAAGTAATAGCAGGAAGGAAGGAAGTCAGGAAAGACTGCACACAGGTGGTAACTCCTGACCTATGCTGGTCAGTGAGCACTTCTCAGAGTATGGTCTGGGGACCCCCAAAACCCTTTCAGGGGATCGTTGAAGTCAAAACTATTTTTATAGTAAATGCAAAGACATTTTAATTTCTGAACCAGTAAATATCAATACTTTGTAACCCCCATAAACAGAAGGACTTGAAAGGTTTTCAGTAATTTTTAAGAATGTGAAAGGATCCTGACAGTAGAAAGTTTGAGAGCCACAGCGGTAAAGAAAGCTAAGGAGGATTTTACATGGTGGAGCTGAGGAGGAATTACATTCTATATATGGGCAGAAGCAGACATTAGGACATGAATGCCATGGTTGGGGAGTGTTGAGCCTGCCAGTTTAACTGGACCTCTGCTGGAGGGGGAGTAATATGAAATTAGACTGTAAAGATGGGGTGAGAGCCAAATTGTGGAGGTCTTTAATCAATGAATAAACATTTATTAAGTATCTGTTATGTGCCAGACACTGCTCAGTGCTGAGGTTACCGAAAGGCAAAAGACAGTCCCTGCCCTCAGAGAGCTTACAGTCAAATGGGGGAGACCACATGCAAACAAGTAGATACAAAGCAAGCTGTGCACAAGATAAATGAGAAGTAATTAATAGAGGGGAGGCATGAGAATTTAGAGGGGTCAGGGATGGCTTCCAGTAAAAGAAGAGATGTTAGCTGAGACATAAAGGAAGCCTGGGAAATCATTAGTCAGAGTAGAGGAAGAAGGGCATTCCAGCCCAGGGGACAGCCAGAGAAAATGCCTAGAGCTGAGAAGTCCAGTGTTTTGTTTGTAGAATGGCTAGGACCTGGAATCGTTGGATCAGAGTGCTGAGAGGGGGGTAAAATGAAAAAAGACTGGAAAGGTGAGAGGGGACTAGGGATGATGCCAAACAAAGGATTTTGTGTTTGCTCTTGGAGGCAATAGGTAGGCATTGGTGTCTTTGTAGGAAAGGAGGGTGGGGGGGGAGGGACCGTGTAAACCATGCTTTACAGAAATCACTTTAGTGGCTGAATGGAGGATGGATCACGGTGGGGGAGAGACTTGTGACCAGCAGACCCAGCAGCAGACTGTTGCAGTAGTAGTAGTTTTGCAGTAGTCTAGGCAAGAGAAGAAAAGGGTTTGAAGCAGGAGACTTGCTGTGTGGGTGGAGAACTGGGGATAGATGGGAGAAACACTGTAGAGGCAGAATGAACAGCAATGGGTACCTGTGGGATAGAGTGAAAAGTTGAGAATCATGCTGAGGTTGTAGACCTGGAATTGACGATCCTTAACAGAAATAGGAAAATTTGGAATAAGGATACCTTTGGGGTAGTGGGGGGAAGACAAACTTGTCTTCACCTTTCTGAGAGGCAGTGGGGTGTGGTAGAAAAGCCATTGAATTTGGGGTTAGAGGACCTAGGTTTAAGGCCCACCTCAGCTGTTTACTAATTGTGTGACCCTGGTCACATAGGATGGCCTCTTTGCTTCTCAGTTTCGTCATCTATAAAATGAAGGGGGCTAGCCGTGTGACCTTGGACAAGTCACTTAACCCCAACTGCCCTCCAAAAAAAAGCAAAAAAAATAAATAAATAAAATGAAGGGGGGCACAGTGAATAGAATACCAGCCCTGGAGCCAGGAGGACCTGAGTTCAAATCTGACCTCAGACATTTGAAACTTCACTAGCTGGGTGATCCTGGGCAAGTCACTTAACTCTGATTGCCTCAAAAATAAATGAAGGAATGGAATGGGCACACAGGATTAGATCTTTCAGCTCTGAATCTGTGACCCCGTAGCGATCCTTTTATTTAAAAGTACGTGAGTTTTTGCAGGTAATTTAGCTTTAAATTTGGGCTCATGCCTCATCTGTAAATCTGAAATGTGTGCCACTTTTCCCCAAGGTGCAATGATTCCACCTAGTAGTTTAAAGGCTGCTCTTCTTTCTTACTGGGTACTTTGCCATGTTTATGCTTAATTTTCAGATTCATTGTTTGATTCAAAGGAAAACAAGTCCACCCCATACTTTTCAGACCAAAACTTAGAGGAACCTAGACCTGTTGTTCCAGGACCTGTAGATGGGTCCCCTGTGAAGCCACCAATCCCCAAAACCAGGAAATTGGTTTATAAAAATACACCTAATCTACAACCAGATGACAGCCAGTCTCTTCCTAAACTGGGTCTAAGAAAGGATTCTCTGAACAGCAGAAGTATCCCCCGAGGGATCCTGAAACGGAACTCCAGCTCCAGCAGCACTGATTCAGAAATTATTCGTTCTAATTCCACCTTGGAACCCAAAAACAAAAACCTGCCATCCCGGCTTGTTATTCCCGAAGGAAATTCTGAAAAGGATGATTCCATAGAAGATGAATCTTCCCAGAATCCGCTGGAGCCTTTAAAACATGTGAGATTTTCAGCAGTGAAGGAAGAAGTTTCTCAGGGTCCTGAGCTGAACCACGGCAGGGAAGTGGGAGAGTTTGGCCTTTTGGAATCTGATATACCCAGGAGTGGAATGGAAGATGCAGATGATTTGCAGGAACCTCCAAACAAACCTGTGTTTTCCAGATACAGAAAACCAGCTGAACACATGAGTCCAGCCTCTGACTCTTACCAGGTTAATGGAACCAGCTCATCAACTGAGAACATCAATAATCAGAAAACTCATCCTTCTTCAGAGATTTTAACCAAAAGACTGTCTTTCAGCGAGCACTCACCCTCTAACAGAGAGTCCAAAAAGGCATCATCAAAGCAGTTGAGCCTTGAATCAGAGTTATGCAAAAAGCCTGCTGGTAAGAGAGTTAACTGTTAACATTAAAATGTGCTAATAGTTGTCTTCACATGGGTTTAGAATCACAAAGTTGACTCCAAGGAGACTAGCAGTTGCTACCTGATATTATGCCATATAACAGGAAGATAGGCATTTTAATCAAAGCATGTCACAAACAGAATCTTTTCTAGGATTGTTAAGAGAGATAAAAGAGTTCCTAGGGGCCCAAGAGAAGCAGAAATAGCAATGGATGATCCAGCTAATTACGTTTTTCTATAAAAATTGAACTCCAGTAAAACAACAGTATGAATTTATTTAAGTAAACTCAATTACTACCTTGTTTTTACAACCTAAGTAGATATAGTGCAGAATAAAATTTAAAGTCATGTAAATGCCTAGGTACAAAATAAATCCCTTGTTCCTTAAACTTAAACTTTCATGTTGTTGTTCAATCTATGTGACTCTTTATGTGACCCCATTTGGGGTTTTCTTGGCAAGGCCTTCGAGGTAAACAGAGGTTAAGTGACTTGCCTAGGGTCACACAGCTAGTGTCTGAGGCCAGATTTGAACTCAGTGAGTATTCTTGACTTCAAGCCTGGCACTCTATCCACTGCCCCACCGGGCTATCTTCCATACAATATAATGTGGTTTGGTACTCAATCTACAGGGCCACCTAGCTACCCCTGAAAACTCCAGACATTTGTCCTGTTCTCAAAGTCGCATTGAAAATTCCTGGGACATGTGTTAGATGAGTACATTTTAGTCACGCTGAGCTCTCCTGAAGTAACTGGGCCCTTGTCTGAAAGTAGCTCTCTTACTAATCTTAAGGGAAGCTCTAAACACTTCACTCCTCCCCCCTACCCCCACCCCACCCCAATCCCTTCCTCAGTCTTCCCCATTCCCATTCTCTACTCTTTCCCCTTCTGTTTTCAGAAATAGCATGGTAGGGGGTGGGATGAAGATGGTCTTTCTCTAGTGATATAAAGTCTGTATTTTAATAACTTACAGTTTTTCCTAATCAGAAAAAAAGTTACCGTAGCAATCAAGTTATTATTTTACTTCTTAAAAAAAAGAAAACAAAATATTATATTATGGACCTTAATACCCTTACTAAACCCTGTAGTTTTACAGATTGATCAGATCAACCCTTTTCCACATTTAGCAGCTGTGGGACCCATAGGTAAGTCATTTTACTCTTGGCCTGTCAACATTTCCTCTTTAGAAAGGCAAGAGATTTTACCCATGCTAACTATTGGTGTGTGATCAGAAAGATCTTACAAATCTTAAAATTCAGTTGAATTGAGAGTTTATTGCTGTACTATCATTTGTGTTCTTAGAATATTTTAAACACATCCAGTTGTAAAATAGAACATCTAAAAACATAATTTCATAGTAATTTCCTCACATCCTCAAATGGAGTCATATAATAAGAAATGCTATGAAAATTTCAACATGAAACTTTATTTCATATAAGTTGTTTCTGATGTCCCTTAGGAGGACAGTAGGATCTGGAGATTTAGGAGATCTTACAGACATATCATATATTCTGATGATTCCCAAAAGTTTTTAGTCGTAGAATCTCTCTTTCACTCTTAGAAATTCTTGAGGACCCCTGCAGGACCAAGTAATTTTTACCTTTAGGACTAAGGGAGAGGGTCTCAGGGAGCCCCAGAGTCCCTAGACCATTCTTTGAGACCCACTAATCTGTCCAGTGACTTCATTTTACAAAGTAGGAAACTGAAGGTCAGAAAAATTTAGTGACTACTAGTCACAGAGCCAAGATTCAAACCTAATTCTTCCTAGGTCAAATCCAGTGTTCTTTCCACCTTATCAAGCTACTTCTCAGCCTGTCAATCATTAGACAGGATATAAAGTCATTTAATATTTGGCTTGTATTTATATAGTATGTTAAGGTTTGCAAAGTACTTTATCAAAATTAACTCATTTTATCAAAACGGCCCTGAGAGATAGATGCCAGTCATTTTAGTCACATGACAAAATATAAAGTTGTTTTTTTTTAATTTTTAAAAATTAGCTTTTGTTTATTTTTAGTTTACATCATTCATTTCCATGAGATTTTGAGTTACAAATTTTCTCCCTGTCTTTCCCCTACACACACCCCCAAAACAGCGATCCCACTGTATGCTCCCTCCTCCAATCTGCTCTCTCCTATATCCTCCCCCATCACTCCTCTGACTTTCTGGTAGGGCAGGATAGGTCTCCCTACCCCAGTGCCTTTAATCTTATTACCCAGTTGCGCATAAATATAAAGTTATTTGTTTAAAAAAATGATGATGATAAGTAGCATTTAAATAGTGCCCTAAGATTTTCAAAACCCTTTTTGGAAATTATCTTATCTTTATAATAACCCTAGGAGGTAGGTGCTAGTCATTTTGTCATAGTAGAAAAATACTTGTAATTAATAAGAAGAAGAAAAAAAGAATAGCTAGCATGTATATAGCTCTTTAGAAGCAGTTAGATAATTCAGTGGATAGTGCACTGGGCCTGGAGTCAGGAAGACCTGAGTTCAAATCCAGACTCAGTTTCTAGCTGTATGACCCTGCACGAGTCCCTTAACCCTGTTTGCCTTAATCCACTGGAGAAGTAAATGACAAACCATAACCACCTCCTCTACTTTATTTGAAATGATTCAATTTATCTAAAATTCATTTTTTTACATTATTCTATACAGAGAAACACCTATGTATAGAATGACACATATATATTATAATTTTGTAAATTAACTCTGTGTGTGTGTTTATATGTCTATGCCTATGTCTTTGTCTAGGTCTGTATACCTGGGTTTAGAGATATGGAAGCTTCAAAGCCCTGAGCCTTGAGCAGTAACACTATTCCTCCCAGTTCTTCCATGTCAAGGGTTACAATGTACTTTGGAATTATTAAGGGAAGAACATGACCTTCCTCCTTTGCCTCATAGCATAGGCCCATCCTAGACTCACCGCTGCTGGCTTATTGGCAGCAAGAAATGGGCAGTGAACCAGTGTGTTGTTTATACGAGCAGGCATTTAGCTTCTTTGCTACCTGTTTGATATATAGAGAGTATGTAGAGACTAAGGAAAGAGTTCTAGTAGATGAACAGCTGAGATGTGTGGTTTTTTCTAGCCTTCGTTCCTCATTCCTTTTTCATTGAGACATTTTAGAATATACCAACTTTTGATAGGCAGCCAGTTTCTCCAAAATCTGGCATCACTTAAACAATTGAAGAAGTATTTGCAGTTCAATAAACATTTTTCCAATTTCTTAAATGAACATTTGTTAAGAGCCTATTGTATGCAGCACACTGTGTCAGGGAAATGAAAAGTATGGGCAAGATGCGGTCCCTGCCTTCCTGGAGCTTACACTGTAATCAGGAATATGACACACAGACACATAACTGTATATAAAACGGTACATGATAAATCCATAGAGGCCTCAAGCAGAGGGCCTTGTAAGGTCTGAGAGGGAAAGGGTCCTCACCAGCCTAGCTGTTAGTAGTTGCAGGGCAGCTAGGCAGCGGCAGACGGAGCACTGGGCCTGGATGGAGGGAGGCCTGAGCAAGTGTTTGCACAAGCTCCGTCCCTGTCATTTCAGCCAGTGGGTGACAAAGACGCTCCAGAAAATGGGCATGAGCCCAGTCTTCCTGAAAATAGAGTAATACTTTGAGAAAAGGTCTGAGTCTCCGCAGCAGGACCCGAAGACAAGCACAGGCAGCACCCTAGATCCCCAGAGGCTAAATATAAACCACTTTTTTCCAGTCCAGAAAAATCACTCAAGGGAGCCCCTAAGCTTCCAGACTCTTCTACTCATGTCAGGTTGGACGAGTCCTAGCTGTGTGACCTTGGGCAAGTCACTTAACCCTGTCTACCTCAGTTTCCTCATCAGTAAAATGAGCTGGAGGAGGAAATGGCAAACCATTCCAGTGTCTTCACTAAGAAAACCCCCGAATGGGGTCACAAAGAGTTAGACATGACTGAAATGACTGAACAACAACAAAAATTAGTAGTTGTATTGTGAATTGGAGCTGGAAGGATTTTATAGGAATTTAGTAGATGCCTGTATTATTTTAATACCTTCCTAATGTGTTTTCATACCTTTTCCTCCATTATCTCCCAGCATTGCTGACAGTATTGACAAATACAGAGATAGATCTTTTGGGTGAAAAAAAGAGCTTTGTTGTGCCCAAATCATTAAAAAACATGCCTTAGCCAAAACTTAGTATTCGCCAACCTGTTTGCTCTTTTTTAATTTAGAAAAGCATTTTTGTTACAGATGAGTGTCCACATTGGGTTGAACCTGAACCATCTCAGGTACAAGATTTCAGTCATTCTGCCGATCATCAGCAAGGTAAGCATATAGATTTCAAGGCTCTAAATGCTAAGACCTGTTCTCAGTATGATCAAAAAAACACTGAGATAATGAAGGCAACTGACAAATCCATCTCTAAAGTCCTAGACTGGTTTAACAGAAGTTCTAATCCTGATGCTGAAATACCATCCTCTCTACATCCTGAAGGGATGCAGTCTGAAGGAAAATCAGACCCAGAATTGCAGAATAATAACACCATGGAAATAGAAAATGCTATCCTCCAGCAAGATGTCTTAAAGTCTCCAATTTTCATGCAAGGTGAAATAAAGACTGTAGAAACTAGTTATCCATTTTGGATGAAGGGAGATCCATTATCTTTTGAAAATGGTAAGAACGGAGGCGTAGAATTCAAGAAATCAGAAGGTGCTGTTTTACCCAAACAGGTTGGCAAAGGGAAAGGACAGCCATCACCACCATTCAGAAGTCAAGATCGAGGAAGTAAAAGTATTATTCCTATTCAAGACATAAAAAATCCATACGAGGAAATAGAAACATATTTCCTAAATACCAACTATCCCTTTAACAAGTTCAAAGGATTAGATGCTGAGTGTCAAGTGTTACCCAAAGTAGAAGATTCCTCATACAAAGATAAACTCATGTTTTTTGTTAATGGAAAAGACAGAGGAAATTCAAAGATGACTGTTGACTCTACTGAGAATATTGGAGAACCCGGGTTAAAACATAGTATGGAAGCCAAAAGTAGAAGAGTAAAAAAAGCTGATAGTCTGTCATTTCCGTTGGAGGGAGAGAATATCCAGTCACCAGCTCTTATTGCTAATGAGGGATTTAGAGAAAAAGAATTGAATTTTCCCAATCATAATAAACTATCTGTTCCTTACAAGAAGCCAGAGGATTTGCAGCAACAAGAAGCCAGTCATCTACCTGGGAGTCAAGTGCAAAGGGAGAAATATAAAAGAGTAAGTGATCGGATATCCTTCTGGGAAGGAGGAGGGAAGATGGCTACACTGACTGATAGGGTGCCCAGTTCAGCAGGAAACCAGGTACAAATGCCTGCTACAGTAAGTTGGCCTATGAAGTCAGTGGATTTGTCTCTGAAAAATTTGACCGAAGACCAGAATGAGTTTGGCCAAGTTGTTGCCAAAAGAGCAGACCTAAATAAGAATGGCCAGATATCTCATGGCCCTGGCTTCTGTTCCTCAGTTAATTCTGATGGGTTCAGGCCCCATATAACGGGAACATCTAGAGGGTATCCCTCAGTGGACCAACCAGATAAAATACCTTCATTTCAAAGTGAATCTACCAAACTTCCTATGACAGATAGTTTGCAATCCAGAAGGAAAGTGATTTTGCCAACATCAAAGCATGATTCTCATGAAAGGAATGAAGACTACTCCCATCTGGAAAATGATAGATCATCTATAGGCCAACAAAATCCTAACTTTAAGGTTTGGACCTTGGAGGAAAGGAAGAATGGAAACTTCCCAAAGCAAATTAATAATCCTTCACAGTTTCAGAATTTGAGAAACTTTTGGGACATGGGAACTAATTCAGATAGTACAAACAACAGCACTTATCCAGGTAGTAAAAAATCATTGTCTTTAGACAGCCAGAAAGACAAGGAGTTTGATGAAACTGAGCTAACAAAAGAAGAAAGTGCTTCAGCAGAACAGGACCTTCTAAAACAAAACAAAGCATCATGTGGAGAGGAAATAGGGGAGAAAGATTCAAAGCTGATTCCTCAAATGCTTTCAGATAAAGCCACATTTCCATTGAAATTGCCAGCAAAGTCCATTCGATTGCCGAGGAATGCGCCATCAAAGGAAAACATGGATGAGCATCTAGACTGGTTGGTCCCTCCGAAGTTGATTGAAGAAGGGCATTTCTCAAGGGAAGAAGTAAAGGAATCAGTCATGAAAACAAATGTTCAGCCTAAAGAATACCAAGACACCTTTCATAGAAGTTTAAAGAAACTACTTGAGGGAGCTCCATCACTGTCATTTCAGCCAGTAGGTGACAAAGATACTCCAGAAAATGGGCATAAACCCAATCTTCCTGGAAATAGAGTATGTCTCCAGGAGACAGGTTTGACTGACTTTGAGAAAAGATCTGAGTCTCCACAGCAAGACCCAAAGATAAGTACAGCCAGCACTCTAGACCCACCAGAGGCTAAATGTAAACCATTTATTCCCAGTTCAGAAAAATCATTCAAGGAAGCACCTGAGCTTCCAGACTCTTCTAGTCAAGTTAGGTCAGAAACTATTTCCACTGGGACTAGTTCTTTGTCAAAGCAGAGAAGGTTTTTTGAAAAAGTGATGGAACGGAGTAATAACAATTCATTTCATAAGAGGGAATCAAGGATTACTCTTGAAGAGGTGGGATATGCCTCAGATAATACTGTGGTCCCTCCCAAAATGAAAAGTGGTGATTGTGAAGTAAGTCAAAAGGGGCTATTGCAGGAACCTCCTGCTTCTTCCCATTCATTTTATCAGACTGCTGATCTTAAGGAGTCTTTGGGGAAGAAAACCAACTCTTCCCAAGAGATGTCTTCTTTCCACTCTGTTTATGCTGCCTTCCAGGACAAGGGAAAGCCTCTGCAAAGGGAAATTTCAGAGACTATAGAAAAAACAGTACTCCCCAAAACTGAATTGAATGATTTGAACACTGCATTGGAGAAGCTTCACAAAGAAGCCCAAGAAGATGTAATGAATTCCACCAGAGAAAGAAGGGCAGTTCCTGGAGAGCAGCAGCCAGAGTTCCCTGAAGAGGGGGTGGCAGGAACACATAACCAGATAAATTCTCCAGCTTGGATGACCAGAGAGACAGTGGGTCCAGATGACAAGAGTTCCAAGTCTATTGACATGGACTTAGAAGAACCTGGAGAAGAGGCATTGGGTATATTTTCTGTACATTGCAATCCACCTTACCTGGACCAATCTCTTGCCCAGCCTAGCCCTAATTGTTGTCAACATTCCAAAGAATTACACCAGGAAATATCAGAAACTCTGACAAAAACCATCATTCAGCCTAAAGGTGAACTCAGAGAATTCAATATTGGCTTAGAAAAACTCCTTAGTGAAGCCTCTGAAAACCCTCCCATGAAACTGGGGAATGACAGAATGAAGAACTCTGAGGCTCAGTGGGTAGGTGGGTCAGCCCTTTCTGGTCAGACTGCAGCTTCTGAAATCCAGGGCCCAGATTTCCTTGAGGAAATCAAGGAAACCATAGAAAAGTCTTTGGCTCCTATAATAGCTGAAAGTGCGTTTGACGTAGGTTTTGAGAAAATCCTTAAGGAAGCCTCTGTGACTTTGCCTACAGTGACAGAAGAAAAGGAAGCACTCAGTATCGAGGCCTCACCCTCAGAGCAGGAAAAACTGCCCAGAAAAACGCCCCATTTGTATTCATGGAACCCAGGAGATGCTAAGGTGAAAGTTAAGAGAAAAGTTTTGAAGCCAGAAGGCCAGCAATTCATTAACAATAAAGCAGTGGCCAGTGGAGAAGGAGGGTGGCAGGATTCTGAAAGCAGAATGTGTAACCCTGGAACTGTGCCAGCAAAGAGTGAACTTAGGGAGAATGTCATTGACAGAGGGACTGGTGACTACGCACGTGGGGCCACAAGAGAACAGGTTTTTCAGGTCGCCAGTGAAGACCCATCTGAAAAACACTGTTGGGCCACATGCAGGGACCCCAGTGAGTCACTTCCACGAGAAAAGAGACATTCTTCTAAAACAAGCAGGGTCGAACTGTTTCTGGCAACACTGTACAAAAATGGAGAAGAAAGAAAAAGCTCCTCTGGTTCAGATTTTTCAGATGAATATGTCAGTTCTAATACAGACAGCCGAAGAAGTTCTTCCCGTGAGCATTTTGAGTTTTTAAAAATCTCTAATTTTTCTTTTAAAGAGATCAGTGGCTACTGTTGCATGGAGTTAGTTGTGTAGAGGCTGGCTTTGGGGTCAAGGAATACTTGAATTCAGGCCTTGCCTCTGGACAGACTAGGAAGTTATCTTACCTCTTAGTACCCCAGGCCACTCGCTGAGACTCTGCTGGTCTCCATCAGTAGTAGGAGTGAATTTTCACTCCAGGAGTTCCCTATACTGATGAAATCACTTCTGGATACCATTTCATCCATCTCCCAAAATATAGAGGATTGTTACTTATGAAATCACTTTAAAAAATAAGATTCATTTGGCTTCCTCTAACATATTTACATGAGTCCATGAATGGCTGTCCTGTGGAGGGATTAAATAAGATGATTTGGGGGGAGGGGAGGGGATCTAAACTTGTCTCATTTGCAGAAGGCAGCAAAGTCCAGTAGAAAGAACATAGGACAGGTAGCTAGATAGGCAGGTGGATACACCACTGGCTTTGGAATCAGGAGGACCTGAATTTAAATCTAGCCTTAAACACTTACTAGCTGTGTAACCCTGGGCAAGTCACTCAACCTCAATTCCCTCCCTCCCCCCACCCCAAACAAAAACCATGGGATATGGAGTCACAGTACTTTGGATCCATCATGGTTTTGCCACTTACTCCTGTGTGACTTTTAACAAGATAGTCAACTTCTCAGGGTCTCAATTTCCTCTTCTATAAATGAAGGGATTGGTCTAGATAACTTCCAAGGCCCTTCCAAGTCTAAATATGTGATCCTTGATACCATAATGACTGGGACTTTGAAAAGAAATACATGTCTTTCTGTCTGTCTCTCATTTCAGTTGTTTTCAGTTATATACAACTCTTTGTTACCCTATTTGGGGTTTTCTTGGCAAAGATACTGAAGTGGTTTGCCATATACTCCTCAGCTCATTTTACAGATGACAAAACTGGGGTAAACAGGGTTAAGTGACTTACCCAG
>CM053596.1:85823878-85846311 GCA_028646575.1 Pseudocheirus occidentalis | reverse complement strand
ACCTGTTTTAGGAGTGTACTCAACCAGCTCAGGAGAGTCATTGTTAAAATGTGAACAATTTTACACCTCAAAAATTGGGAAATGTTACAAATCAGAGCTGCATTGATTGCTTGTAGGACTTTAGAAAGAGATGGAGAAGATGTCAGTAATGCAGATTAAGCTGAAAACCTTGTCGTGCATACATTTTTTCCCTTAAGAAAGTTAATTATTTACCAGCACACCCCACGTATCTATCTGTTCATTTGTCTGTCTATACCTGTGTGTATATATGTCTTAACTATTTACTAAAAAGGTTCATTTTTTCTTCCATGTAGATTCTGTCTTCACTGACAGCCCTCCTATACTCTGGGGAGACAGGTCTTCATGGGTTGCTCTACCTCCTTCGTGGCTACTTCAAAATTCTCCAAAGTGGTGGCCAAATTTTTAGTGATGAGCCTTTGGAGAGCAGACACATAGTCCATTGCCAACTTCATACTTGGCCTTTTTGCATCTTGGAGATGACCTGACAGGGCTTAGGCTGTACTGGCCAAACCTCCAGGAATTCAGAGTCAGCTCCATACTAGAAGCTGAGGAAGCTGGGGAATACTTTAGTGGGGGAACAAACGTACATCACAGGCACATTCTTTATGTTTCTTTGGGCACATATAAGGTGATTTCATTGTTAACCATCCTCTGTGTTAATATGTCATTATATATTCCCCCATAAAAACTCATCATATTTGAGTTTTTGTTTATTTTGTTTCCTTAAAAAAAAAAGAAAAATATTGGGGCTAGTTAGACATACTAAAATATTTTCCTGATAGGGAATAATGATTTTTTTAAATTTGCTTATGTGAAAATGACTGACTTGATGGAGCTTCTTTAAGTGAGGCTGCTGTGGGAGGCTCTGTGCCACAAAGGGGCCCAATATTTGGATTTCAGGAACAGTTTCATGGTAATAATGGCTAAATATCAGGGAGAAAGAGCCACAGAATTGCTTTTTCCTCCAGTACTTCATCTAAGAGGATTCTTTTTGAGATGGTTTGAAATTGGGGAAATAATTTTCATCCTGTATCTGAGGGAATCTGATAATCTCCACTGCCCAGGGTATGTGCCAGTTCTAATTGGACAGGTTTGTCTGCCTGCCCTATTCTGTTTTTAAGTGAATCATAATAACAAAACACTAAGTCCTATTTAAATCTTTGAGTTTAACGGTGACCAAGTGGTTCTACAGATTTGGGGAGTTACTCTTCATTGCTCACAGTTTTACTGTAGTTACTCTTATTCCTAGCTTGATTAGTATCCCACTTTGGCAGAGTTATCAGAAGCAAATGGTTAGTGAGAAATGAAGTGATTGGCATGAGTCATGGGTAATGGAGGGTGCTCTAGAACCTGACCTAATGGTACCATAAATTCCCATGCTTAACATTTTTCCCCCAGTAGATGTCTAGAATTTCAAGAATTTTCCATTACCTTTCTCATTCTTGGTAGAAATAGAATGACTTCAGTGTGTGGCAAAATTTCGAGTTTTGGGTTAATCTGACCGACAGCTGTTAGGCTCATCTTTCATTACCCAATTGGGGATTACACCCATTTGTGCCAAATGACTCACATTATTAGAGTTAGAAAGGGCCTCAGAAGCCATCTGGTCTAACTAACACCAGAATAAAAATCCTTTCTACAATACCTCTGACAAGTGGTCATCCAGCGTCAAGACTTCTTATAAGAGGGAACTTAGATTTCCCAGGCAGCCCATTTTCACTTCTGGCTATCTCTGATTATTAGGAATGTTTTCCTTATGTTGATTTGAAGCCTACCTCCGTGCAGTTTTAATCAGTCAACAGCAGTCCAGCTGTGTCAGATGCTAGGGATACAAATACAAGCCTGAAGAGGGACCTTACCCTCTAGTGGAAGGATTCTATGTGTTCAAGTTTAAGTAAATGAAGAAAATAGCATAAAATAAATGCTGTGGCGGGTATGCATGTGCCATGGTGAAGAGGGTTGGCCTAACCACTGTAGGCATCAGGAAAGGTGATGCTCAGGCTGAGCTAGGTTGGGAGGTCTGGACTCCAAGAGGCAAAAGTAGGGAGGGAGGTCATTGTAGATGTGGGTGACAACTTGTAGTAAAGAAGCAGAATATAGAATGTGCCATACAAGGAATAGCAAACAGTAAAGAAGGAAGAGGGGGAAAAAGGAGCAAACATTTATTAAGCCCCTACTGTGTGCTAAGCAATTTACAAATATTTGATCCTCATAACCTTGGTTGGTAGGTGCTATTATTGTCCCCATTTTGCAGGTGGGGAAACTGAGGCAGGCAGGGAAAATGACTTGCCTAGGGTCACACAGCTAGTAAGCTAGTAAGTGTTTAAAGCTGGTTTTTAGCTTAGGTCTTCCTGACTCCAGACCTAGCATTCTGTTGGTTGCTTTAGGTAGCTTCCAGTTCTGGCCAGTAAGCTAGTTTTATTAGAACATAAACAGGGAGGAACATAGTGTCTACTCAGCATGGAAAGATAGGACATTTCCATCAAATGTTTCTAGTTCTGCCTTGTGGGGCTAAGCAGAACAAATCTAATCCTTTTCAGGTGTGATGGAACTAGGAGCTTTGGGTAGAAATTGGGGGGAAAAAGGGGCAGATTATTGAGACTTGATTTGAGGAGCCATCCAATTTGATTCATCCCAAAGTGGAAGGGGCTGCCTAGAGAGGTTCCAAGTTCCCCATCCCTTGTGGCCTCTAAGCAAGGTCTAGATGACTGTTTGTTGGACCATTTTGTTATAGAGGGAATCCTTTTTACACAGTAGATTGACCAGACAGCCTCAGAGGTCACTTTGAACTCTGAAATTCTCTGATTCTGAAAATAACCCACCATGAGAGAACCTTAATTCTGAAAGAAAAAAGAGCCTTTTTTTTGCATTGATAGTACCAACTTTGTAGAGGCAATACCTCTACAAGCAAGGCATGATCTAACAGAAACCTCCATTCTAAAGAATATACACATACAGTAAAGATGTGAATCCTAACCTTGAGAAGAGTTAACATTAATTTTTGTAAATATTTAGTACATTGCCTCAGTGTTGGCATATGAAATGGCAGTTTTCAGTGTGGCACTATTCAAAACATGTATGCCCCCAAAAGGTCTGTACTGATGAGTGGTAATCCTAAGTATTTTTTTTTTTGTTTTTTATTGCCTTTCTAATTATTTCTTAACCAGTACAGTATATAGCTAGGTCCTGATTAGTCCAAAGCATGAAGCCCCTCAAGTCTACACATTTGAAATTTTAACTATGTAAAATATGGTTATTGGTTTTATCTTGAGGGAAATATGCAGTGTGAATTTGAATAATGCAACCACTTCAGGAGGACTCATTGTTTGCACTAATTGGGACCTACCCAGTAACTTTTTTGTTCTGTTTTGTTTTGTTTTTGCTTTTTGGAGGGGGAAGGTAGGGCCACTGGGGGGTTAAGTGATTTGCCCAAGGTCACACAATCAGTTTTGTGTTAACTGTCTGAGGTCAAATTTGAACTCAGGTCCTCCTGACTCCAGGGCCAGTGCTCCATTCACTGTGCCACCTAGCCTCCTCCTACCAGTAGCTTTAAAAAGAGAAAGCCCCAGCAATCCTCGTACATACTTTATAGGAGTAAAATTCCTTTCTTATGGGAACTTGGCATTCTTTAGCATAACTGTGGGCAAAAAGCTCTTTAAAAAAAGAGCTTCAGTAGGCAACATCCCCAATTGAAGCATTAATTGATACCTAAGACAGTGGCGGTGAGGGAAGGTATTGGACAGTGTTTCACCATTTTTGTCTCATGACAGGTTCAGAAGAAGAATCAAATCCTGTTTTGAAGGCTTTGAAAAGGAATGCTGATAGGAAAATGCCTTCCCAAAGCCTAGAGGACATTCCATCAGACATATCAAGTGAGGATCAAGCTTGCCCTGCTGCTCATGCGTCGTCTGAGCTTCCACATGCCTAAATGCTAGGCTTTGGCCCAGCTGCATGGAGTTCCACACCAGCCCCTAACTTAGGTTTAGGCAGGGTAGACTAACCTTCCTCCAGGGAACTAGCAAAATGACTTTCATGAAATTCATCCAAAGGTGGCTGGAGCTTTGCTTATGAAATAACAGCATGGGGAGGGGCTTCTAGAATCTTTTTGGTTTTGTTGAATGATACTGTTGGAACCTGAGATTTAGACCTGAAAGAGAGGTCTCTTGGCTAATCTGACCCCCTCATTTTCCAAAGGAGACTGAGACTCAGACAGGGGAAGTGACTTGATCAAGGTCACATAGGCAAAAAGCAGCAGAACTGAGATTTGAAGCTTCATCCCTGTGAATGCCTCTTTCTACTACTCACTGTTTTCTCTTCAGCATCCTAATCTGAGTACTTGCTCAACCACTGCCAGACTAAAAATCCTTTTTATTTTAAAAAAAATAATAACATATAATATTGCATAACTATTTACAAAAATTCCCTTTCAACATCCTTGTAAGGCAGGTTGGGAAGTATAACATATACCTATATTTATATCTACATCTATTCCTGTTTCTATATCTATATCTGTCTATTTATCCAGAGCTATGATTTCAGCAGAATAAAGAACTCTGCAGATGAGCACCTTCCTTATACCTTATAAGCTGAGAGAGTTGTCTGGGTGCACTGAGAGGCTAGTGACTAGCTCAGGACAATACGTGTCATAGGCAGAACTCAAACCCAGGTCTTAGTGACTCCCAGGCCAGTTCTCTGTCCGCTGTGGTATGCTCTCCAGAGTTGTATGATTTTTCATATTTTGCCATTAGAAAACCAAGTCTCAGAAAAGCTGTAAGCTGTAAGTGTACCCTCGCCAATACAGCCAAAAAGTGGCAGAATCTAGATTCAAATTCTGGCCTCTTGAGTTCCCTCTTGAGTTTTTCCCGCTCATTCCACTCTGCTGCGGTGCCATGTAGCTATGGAGTGAACATGTGATACATGGCCTTTGTGTTAGGTGCCATGCAATTGCTGCATAATATAGAGATGGAGAACCATCGTGACTTCAGAGACCTTGTTTGTAAGTTGTCTTTATTCCCCTTCCTCTCCCTCCACCCCTGCTCCAACAGGCTTATCTTTTGTCTTCTCTTTGAATGTAAGTCTTGGTCATTCAAAGACTGATTAGCTATGCTGCTTGCCAGTGACTATGGATCATATTGCCTTGAGCGCATGCTCATTTGACTTGTCCATCAGCCAGCAAACATTTCCTGAACATAATAATGTACAGGGATGCAGATATTTCTTGAGCACTTACAAAGAGGATAGTAATATACAGGAATACTCATGCAAACTTGGGAAGCCTAGCTGCCACTTTTGCTTAAATCTAAGAGTTTATGCTCCACCCTGAACTGCCAGCAAAGGGTCACTCCAGTGCCAAACCATATTCAAATCATCCTGTTGTCAGAGTCTCTTCCAGACTTTTTGTCATGCCTTCTTCTTAGTAAAATCATTATTAAAACTAAAAGCCACATCTTCCCCACAAAATAGCTGCCTCCACCTGGAGCATCACACATCTCTGAAACTCATCTGCCTGCCTCATATTTCAATGTCAGCCACCTAAAGAATCTTAGAAAGGATGTTAGACATTGTCTCACCCACTGCAGGAATCTACCCTACAAGCTTTATAACAGGTGGTCTCTGCTGGAACAGTTCCAGTGACTGGGAGCTCCCTGCTTCCCAAGGCAGCTCATTTTGGGGGGGAACGACTCTCATTGTCAGGAAGTTGTCCGTTTCCCCCCCCCCTTTTATTGTTGGCACTGAGGAGCAGACAAAGTCAAGGATTGTTCCGTTTCATAAAACTGTCTTTTATATGGTAGCTGTTTCTATTTTTAAAGCATTCAGGGATGTTTAGGGTTAAACCAAAATCATATTCAAACTGACTGGTATCCTTGCATACTCCTTTCCAAATACTGATACCCCACTCTCCCTGCAGTCTGCCAAAATTCCACTTAGCAGCTGGTCCCCAAGCGAGGTCCCTTTGCTCGCCTTCCCAAGGCTTGTGGAAAGGATGATGCATACACACAAATATTTGTCATGGGCCGTGGGTTTGGGAAGGTGTTAGTCATGACCAGCATTTTCTCTTTTTCTTTGTTCATTTCAACGGAGAGCGTTCCAGCCCTGTGCTTTCTGCTGCTGCCGGGCTGCGCTTGCTCTGCATTAACCCACTGACCCTTGGGAGTCATTTGTACTGATGTAAACTGCATCAGTTCTGAGACGGGAGCTCCTGCTCTGGCACTGGGCTTGAGCGGCTAATCCAGAGGGAAAGTATTTGGGGGGAAGACATCTTGTTTGGTCCTATAGCCTGCCTTCACCCCACCCCCTCTTCATTCCATCCTGAGTAATTTCTGCTAACTCCTCGGGGGGCAGCCGATGAAACGCCTCCCTGAGATGCATATCATTAACTGCGTATTACTTTCTCCTGCACAGATCAAGGCAAAGTAGATTTTCTGCCAGAAGACTTAGTGCGTAGTGCTGAAGATGGTAAATATCTTATCTGTCTATGCATGCCTGTCTTAGGCTCTGGGGTCCCTCTGGCAGCAGCCATAGTGACACTCACTGTTGGCAGGTATAAAAAAGAACCTCTGCTTGTCATCGTGTGATCAGAGATGCCTAAGGAACATTGGGTTTTGGTTCTTTTTGCTTCATGTATGACTGGTCTTATTCCAAATGCTTCTGATGTCGATTCCTTCAGGTCGGTGAGAAACTCTTAAGAATGAATGCCTCAACTGAGGAGGCTGGGGGCTTTAAAAGGAAAAAAAAAAAGGACATTGTATTTCAGGATGCTTGTCTTGATTCTGTCTTGGTGACGTGTTGAAAAGAAAAAGCCCCTGGAGCCAGTGAGTTGTGTTTGGGTGGGACTGGTTCTATGGGTGAATTATTCATACATTTGGCTACTGCTGTGTTGGGGCTATGTGAGGAACAGTCTAACAGAGGAGGAGCAGGGCCTTGTTTCCTCATCTGTACAATGGGGATAATTAGACTGACCCCACCTCCATTATGGGGCTATTGTGAGGGAAAGCAAAATGGGATCTGCAATTTTATTCCAGTCGCCTTCTTGGATCAGAAGGAGATCCTGCCCTAGCACAGCCGGGAAACCCAGGTTACTGAAACCTAAGAACCTCTTGAAAATGAAGAGACTTGCTTTAAAACAGAGGTTCTCATGCTTTTTGTGTCACTGATTTTTTTGGCAGGCTGGAGAATAATGTTTTAAAATACTTAATTGAAGGAAATGCTAAATTTTTGAGATTAGTGTAAATAAAAATGTATTTTTACTCATGGGCCCCTTAAAACATATCTACAGACCCTTGGGTTGGGTCCATGGTCCCCAAGTTAAGATGCTTCGCTTGAAAAACATCAGCAGTCCAGAAGGTTGGCTAGCCTAAATACTGATGTAGATTTTAGACTTAGAAAGAGGTGCTGACATAAATTTGGTGAAGCTTGAAGTCTGTTTGAATAACATTGCTTCATCAGGGGCAGGAAAGATGACAGAATTGAAATGAATCTTAATTTTTTTAAGTTTTAGAAACGTGGCTTAAGAATTTACAAACATGTTATTTATATTCACACAGAGGGTTCTTCGTTGTTGTTATTCTTGCTTGCTACAGTGTTGAGTTAAATTATAGAAATACATGCTTTATAAGCCTTGCCACATCGAAGCAAGAAGATTCATTTTTAAAAGCCCAGTACTATCAAACTTCAAAATATCCACGATTTCAGTGGAACAGGTATTCCCTCAACTAATGCAGATGACAACCCCCCTCCAAACTTTAGTAGGCAATCTATTCAGTTTTCTCTGATGCCTTTCAAAAAGAGGGAAGAATGAATCTGATGTCTGACCTTAACAGTGATGAGAATATTTCTCATCTCTAACATTTAGCTTTAGTGATATCTTTTTAAAAGTACTTAACTGCTTCTTATTTTATTCTTAAAACGAGCAGTAGCTATATCCCCATTTTACAGATGAGGAGGACTTTGAGGTTCAGAAAATTTGTGTGATTTCCTCAGAGATACAAAACTTTCTTAGTGGGAAGGTTGAGACTTGAATCCAGGTCTCCTGGATCCTAATCAAATATCTTTTCTGGTGAATCATGCTGCTCCTCTTTAAACAAATGGCTACCTATGCACCTTTCTACTTAGTGGACATGTTTTTATTGGTAGTGAAGTCCTTTTCACAGGCTGGTAATTTTACAGATTTCTCCAAGGTCAGAAATAATCTAAAATGTTCCATGAGGAATTACCCTGAGGAAGAGAACATGAGCTCTGATTCTTTCTGATAGTCTTTAGTCTTGATTATAGATATTGTAACTTTCTCTTTTCATGTATTTTTAATTACTTTGTTAAAATGTTATTCTCAATGTTGCTCTTCTGAGCAGATCAGAAAACAGATCAGCCACAAGCTACAAATGAATACGTACCAGGAAGTGAGTAGTTGGACCCTAACAGCGAACCCCTCAAAGAGTAGAACCTTGGCACCATTTAAGTGTCTGGCTCTATTAAAATAACTAACTTCATTAATAATGCTGTGTGTTTGTTACTAAATACCTGCAGCTCACAAGACTGTTTCATTGTCAGGGTCTGAATTGCAAGAATGAAAGTGCTCCCTGGAGGACACTAACTCATAATTCATATTGAGGGTAGGGCTTATAAACGGGAACGGATGTGTTAACGTTGAGTCTTGTTTGCCTTTTCGGGAGTATATCTGATGCTTACTGAGTCATGTTTGATAGAATGGCCTGAGTGACCTGCTTACAGTTAAACACAGTCCATTAAGGACCACATGGCTCTTAAGTAGTCATAGAATGTTAGAGCTGGAAGGAACCTTAGAGTGTAAAATATGAGAATGTAGACTTTGTTCCAGAACAGGCTTCTTAGCCTGTTTTGTGTCATGGGCCCCTTTGGTAGTCTGATGTCCTTTAGGTAATATTTTTAAGTGCATGAAATAAAACCCACAGGATTTCAAAGGAAACAAATTATATTGAAATAATTATCAAAATATTTTTAAAAACCAAATTCATAGGCCACACTGAAATCTGTCCACACACCATAGACCTCAGGTTAAGGACCCCTGGCCCAGACAGAAGATCCCTTACAAACAAAATGTCAAAACAATAGAAGGTAACTTAGAGATCATAGAGTCCCACCTCCTTCATTTACAGATGAGAAAACTGAGATGAAATGATCATCCCGCAGTCACATAGCTAGTCACTGGCAGAGCCAGGATGGAAACCCAGTATCACTGACACCTGGTACTGCTATCTTTCAGTAACAGCTGCAGCTTTCTTGTACTTTTAGCATCAGACTATATAGAATGAACAAATTGACCCTTTTTGCATGTGCCTTTAATAAGAATTAGATGTTGCCAATTCTCATTGAACATTTATGTGTTTGTGTATATGGACTGATGTTCACAGTCATATACAGGCGTCTGTAGATTGTGTATAATTCCAGCTGGTAGTTCCCATTTGGCGTTGAACACTTTGGAATCAGAAAAGATGTTAAATTTGAATGGGGGATAGTTGATGTTGGAAACGCTAATAACAGTAATAGGTAGAAAGTGCAGGATCTGGAAGTTAGGAGACCTGGGTTTGAATCGTATCTCTTGCACTTACTACCAGTGACTAGGGTGATTAACCTCTCCAGGCCTCATGCTTCTCATCTATAAAATAAGGAGTTGAACCTTTGAGGTCCCTTCCACCTCTAAATCTGTGATCTCATGAGGACAAACATGATATGGCTAAGGTCTTCCAGGGACTAATATGCCTCGACCAAGTAGTTATTAAGAGCCATAAATGGTAGTTTAGATTTTTTAGACTTTCAGCATTTTTCAAAATGCTTTCTCCCCAGCTACCACCCTGTAAGATAGTCACTGTGGAGAAAGTAGTATTACCCTCATCTTAAAGATAATTGAAGAGATGAAAGCTTGGAAAGGCAAATAAGACTTTGTCTAGCAACTCTTTAGATTTCCTCCGTACCATACCACCTACAAACAAACAAATGAAAAACCCTAATTACTACAATGGCTTAACAAACTAATCATTATAAAGTTAACACCAGATAAGACTGTCGTCTTATGGAAACTTTGACTCTCCTTGGCACATTGCATAGTATTCTGCAAACACTAGGCTGCTAATAAATGTTCCCACATCTGGACTTAACATCTCAGTGCAAGCTCTGGCAGTTCATTTGAGCCACCCTTGATGGGACGTCACCTGTAGCCTAGAGCCTGAAATCAAAGATTGGCCTATTTGCTTTTCCTTCCAAACTTGAATTGAAGGTGCTATGTTTCCAGTGCTTCAGCTCATGGCATGGCAAAAGACTAGAACAGGAAAAAGAGGGAAGGAAGCCCAGGCTCTGAGCCCTTGTTGGGGCTCTGTCCCAGCCTTCTGCCTGCAGATGTTTGAATTTTCCAGTTGTCTTTTGAGGTGTCTGTGGTAAAGCATTTTAATTCCTCTTTTTGGCTCTTGCTCCAAATTGGCCTGAAAAATGAAATAATAGGCGTTTCCCCCTCCCATAGTTACCCAATTGGCTGAACACTTGGAGAAAGCAGAAGCTAGAGTCCTGTGTGAGCCCAGGATCCTGTACTTCTCTGTAAATGAACATAGAATGTTTGTCATTCATGTTCAAAGAGTACCAAAGTGACATCAGTCTGTCAGGGTCAATGTACATACAGTGTGTCTGACTGCGGCTGATTATGGCCAGGTACAAATAGGCCCCCAGGAAAGAAGGTCAAGGCCCTGGTTCACAGATTGCTTCCAATACATTCTACATACCCAATAGCTACTCCTTGATTGTATTTAAGCCGGGAGCTGTATGTTTCTCCACAAGATTCAACTTTTTTCGTGTGCCTTGTTAAAAATCACTTGACTAGGACATAATTGCGGTATTTAAATTCTGAGCAAGACTAATACAAGCAGGTATTTACATGACCCTTTAGGGTCACACAAGCACTTTACCTATGTTAGCTCATTTGAATTTGGCATCAGTCTTGTAAGATAGGTAGGTAGTACAAAGTGTTATCCCATGGGTACTAAGCTCAGACCCTGGGGATGTTTGCCCAAAGACCACTTAGTTGGGAAGGAGAAGAACTGATGCTTGAACCCAGGGCTTTCTGACTCTTAGGTCTGGCACTCTAGTCCATTCACTTAGTCCTAAACCTGTTAATTTTGTGCTGCTTTAAAAAAAATGTTAGAAATAGGCCTGGTTCAGAAACTTATTTTAGGTCACATGATAGACAAATAAGAGTTCTCAGGACATTTCATGGAACCATTTTCTGATTTCATGGAGCCTAAGCTCATGTGGAAGTCAGCAAAGTTCCCATGAACTATATGCAAAAATGGAATATTACCAAAATAGGTTCATTCCAGTGTAACAATAAACGGGCCATTCATGTAAGTGATGCTACCTTCCATCAGAGAAGATCAGAGCCAAGAAGGGACCCCAGAGACCAGCTAGTTCAACCTCACATCTCTCCTGATTGTCTTATCTGCTAGTTATACCTCTTTACCCCTGTTAGAAGATACACTATAGAATAATAACAACAATGTCTGGTGAAATAGTCAGTAAAGTCTGTTTTTTAGTTTGTTCCTTATATATTACTCAAGGATACATTATTAAGAACTAGGGCTCAATCTGAGCATATTTTGGGTCATTACCATGAAATGCAACCCAAGTCCATGTGACTATTTTAAATTGATGTCATGGAGCCATAATGGTTTTTAAAGCTTGTCTTTATTTTATAAAAGAGGAGCTAAGGTCCAGAGAGGTTCTGTGACCTGCAGGTAGGAAGGAGCAATGATAGGAATTTGAACATAGCTCCTCATATACCAAATGCAGCATTCTTTCTGCGAAATGCTTCATGCTGATGATATAAATGCAATGGCTTGTGGTGTCAAAAGACTTAAAATGAGAAGAGTCCATCATTTTTAATGTGTAAATCCTTAAAATTAGGCATGGGATATATCTGTAAAGTCCCTTCAGATCCAATCTGGGAGTATCTAGGCAGCCTTTTCAGGCCCAGGGTTTTCTTTGGGTTTTCTCAGTAGACTGGACAGATCCATTGCGTCTTGGGTGCTTCTCCACAGATTTTGGCCCACTGACAAATAATTGACACAGAGACTTAGATTCTTTGGAGAGAAAAAAACAAAAAGGTTTTAAAATTTACCCTTTTCTGTGGTTGTGAGTGAGCCATTGTCAGAAAGCTAGCTTTCCCATTTTGAGCTACTAAAGAACAACAATTTCTCCACTGCCATCTTTTACTGAGAGATTGTGGAGCCTTAGAAAGAGAGAGAGGGAGAGAGAGAAAGAGAGAGAGAGAGAGAAAGAGAGAGAGAGCTGGACCTAGAACCATGAAACCCAGGGTTCTAACCCCACTTCAGACTATTAAAAGCTGTGTAGCCCTGGACAAGCCACTTAAGCTCTCTCAGCCCCATTTCTTCAGCTATAAAATGGAGAAGATAATACTTATAAGACTTAATTCATAGGGCTTCTTTGAGGGTCAAATGAAATAATATATATAAAGTGCTTTGTGAACCTGAAAGTGCTATCTATGTATATGACAGTTATTACTATATTTTGTAAAGAATATCAATATGTTTATATTTAAATCCTTAGATATTTAAGGGCAAGAGGACTTTTCAGAACCAAATTATGTTAGAAAATTCAGACAATCCAAATGAAATAGTTTCTCAGCCTGCAGCGTGTTTGAAATGTATAGTGTATCTCGGGGAGGTGAACTATTAAATTGCACTGAAAATTCTATATGAACCTAAGATGAGCTTGCTATATTCTGATGTGAGTTAATAATTAAAAAACAGTTTGCCTTGAAAAATTCTTAATATAATTCAGGCCCAGTTCCAGAAATGTTGACCTGGAAGAGACTTTGGAGATTATCATGTTCAAACGCCTAAAATTTTAAACTGAAAGTTAGACAGGGAAAGTGACTTGCTCAAAGTCACTCAGCCAGAAACTGGCAGAGCTCCAGTAATCCATATCCCCTGACTCTTCAGTACAGTGGTCTTTGAATCTCCTATTTTATCCTAGTTTTCAGTTTGGATTTGGTTCAGCTCCTTGTAATATATCTATATCTAATTTATCAGCACTGCATGTGTCTTCATCATGTTCCTGCATGTGGACCTCTGTTCCTTTAGTCTCTGAACAAATGCATCTCTCTTCATTGAAATGTTTGATTTTAACTTGAGTGAAATATTGCTGCTTAACAGTGGCGAGAATATTTTGAAAATAGACCTACTGCTCTTCAGTTTCCACAGTGCCTTCACATCCTGATAACCAATTTGTACATCCCGAAAAACTCAAAAGGATGAGCAAGTCCGTTCCAGCATTCCTCCAAGATGAGGCAAGTTTGCATTTTTTTAATATAAGAAAAATGACATTTGACAGGTGAATTTGTCCCTCTGGGTTTGTGTGCTTGTAGTGCCCTGTGGTGCTACAAATGGAAGTGGTCGGTGTTATTGGTCTTTGTTTTTTTGGTCGATAGAAACTCCTCAGCTTCAGGAAAGAGGAAAACCATGTCTCATTTGACTATCGCCAACTCATTTGTCAAGTGGAACCCCACGTGGGCCCCAGAGGCTTCCCTTTTCCCCAAAGTGGCTAGAAAATAGAGGTTCTGAGAATCATTTGTCATGGGAGGACAGAAAAGATAAATATTGTTCTCCATCCTTGGGAATTGATCTGAAGCAATTTGGCTTGGGCAGTTCATCTATGTTGTTGATGAAAAGTATTAGTTTACTAAAACAAATAAATATACTGGGGTTAAAATATGTCCATTAATTTTTAAAGGGTAATTTAAGTACTACTGAGTGCCTTCAAGCTGTTTAAATCTCATTTGCTCCTGGTTCTGTTAGATTGTTGAAAACTTTCTATTTTTTAGCTTTGAAAAATTATGGAGATTTAAAAAAAAATTCTCAAGAGATAACAAATATGCTGAGCTCTAGGGCTTGGAACAGGCTACAAACTGTCTTGTCAGCTATGGGGGTTAAAAGGCAGATTCTCTTCCTGCCTCCAGTTACTACCTAAATATCTACCTTCTCAATTCAATAAATATTTATGTGCTGATTGTATGCCACCATGGGAGGGGGAGGAAGGAAGGGGAGAAAATCTGAAACTCAAGTGATTCTGGAACTGAATCTTGTAAACTAAAAGTAAACAAACAAGTCAATAATAAATAAATTTTAAAAATATTTATGTATTAGGCACCGTATGCAATGCTTTTGTGATTACCTGTCATCTGAAGGGTGACTCTCTAAGAACTGACCCAACTCAGATGTTCTCCTAAAGACATAAAGAATGATAGAAGTTGGAAACCAGCCTCTGATACTAGAATCTTTGCTGTCTCCCAGTCTTATCATTCCAACTTTCAGACAACATAGCACACCTTTTTCCAGGGCTGCTCAGGCAGAAATGAGTCAGAACTTCCCACAAGGTTATCATCCTTAAGCTGAATTCTGTGACATTCAGTGCTCTGAATCTTCTCTGCCTGTGACATTTGCCCACCCTCATTGTGTACCTTATCCCTTCCTCCCATCCCCTACTTATCACTGGTCTTTTTCCTATTTTCTCCAAAACCTCCCAAGAAAGGTCCTGGTAGCAACGGTTTACACCTTAGTATGAATTTAAGCCACTGTATTCCTTCTCTAAGGTGTTTTTGAATTTCATCCCTCATTAAGATAAGAAATTCCATCTCCTATTAGAGTTCTAGGTATCTCAGGAAGCAGAATGGGAAGTATATTTGGGGGATAAGAAATCCTTTCCAGCCCATTTCTTCCCATGTATCACTCTGTCCTTGGGTTAGATTCACTGCCCTGTAACCATTTGGTGGTTGAATTTTTTTAGGAGTGCAAGTTAAGGTTTCCTTTGCAACATAACATCCATGCTTTTCAGCTACCTCCAAAATGGAAGCTGGAAAGGAACCTGTGGAGTCCACTTAGTTTTATGCTGGCATAAGACCGGGATTTTGACCTCTCACAAAGTTGGATAATGCTTCACTATATGAATAGAGATATAGTATACTTGGTTGTTGGTATTGTTTTTCCAAAAACCCCATGAGTTTTTAAGAGTCTGTGATTCTGGCTACGCAGAAGTGACAACAGATTATATGAGTTTGTATTTTTTTTTTAATGTAAAAGAGAAGACTCTTAAAAATAATCTATTTCATGACTTGATTAAAAGATGAAAAGCTCTTGTTTGTGGATTATCTCATGCTGATTGCATCACTTCTGGAACACTACAGAGCTTTATCAAGAGATAAATCCACACAAAAAAAACCCAGATGGACAAAGAATATATTATGATGTGCCCCCTTGGAAGGGTATCCCATTGAATGAGCATCAGTACCTCCATGTTGGAAAGGCGCTACAGATGGACAGTGAGCTTGGCTAAGAATTGAATAGAAGGACATCATTCAGGACTGCATTTGCGAAATTGTGTCCTACTTTCTTTTATCGCAAGATACTTCCTGATAACAAAGTCCTGCTTATCTAATACCAGTATCCTCATGGTAATCACAGATTTCACAGAATCTCTGAGTTGAAAGAAACCATCTCATCTGAACTATACTGACCAAGAATTTGACAAATGGTCATTTAATGAAAAGAAAACCACCAAGCCTAGATCTGCCTCTGCAACATTTGGCTGTCACCCCTAAATTCTGACCTCTGAGGGCAAGCATGAAAGGCCATCAGATCCTTCAAGACAGATTATGGCCCTTCTCAGATTTTCTCCAGACTAAACCTTCAGCCTCAGCAAAGGTCCCACTTAGTGCTTTTCCCTCTGATATTTTCTGTCTCCAGCTTAGTCTTTACATATTCACTTTGTGCATAGCCCACCCCTGCCCTCTACTTGGGCTGTGGGCACCTTGAGAGCAGGGATTATGTTTTGCTTTTATTTCTATCCCCAGCACTTAGAACTGTCCTGGCATATAGCAATAAATTGTACTTTATCATTTATCATCCCCACCTCCTTGAACCCATCACCATTTAGCATAATTTCCAGTCTCCTCACAACCCTGACACTTTTCAATATCCTTCTTAATGTTCCTAGCAAAGATGTCCACTGTCACCACTTCTTTTTTTTTCTTTTTTTATTTTCTTTTTGGAGGGCAACTGCGATTAAGTGACTTGCCCAAAGTCACATGGCTAGTATATGTGTCAAGTGTCTGAGGCCATATTTGAACTCAGGTTCTCCTGACTCCAGGGCTGGTACTCTATTCACTGTACCACCTAGCTGCCCCTAGTTTCCTTTATATTATAGAGAAATATTAAGTACTTAAGATGAATCCAATGTGAGAAACACAAAGACCTCTCTCAGAAGAAATATAAAACTTTCAAGAAGATGTGAATAAATGGGTAAAGATACCTTGCTATTTATTGGTTAGATAGAATAATAATGAGGGTACTCTCCACCCCACCAGGAAATTTACACATTGAACACCATATCTGTTAAAATCCCAATGGAGCATTTTGTAGATGTGGGTAAAATGACAGCATAATTGTAATGGAAAAAACATAATAGTCTATTGCACTGGTGGTAGTTGTGGGTGGCAGGGTGATGATAGAAGGGAGACAAGCTAATAGACTTTAAAGTTTATCATATAGTGACAACTGTTAAAACTGCCCACCCCTTGGCTAAAAATAGACCGACTAATGGGAGAGACTAAAAAACTCCAAAAATAGAGCATCTAATAAAAAATTAATATACACTGAACTCAATAAAATTGAAGGAGAAGGGAAGGAAAAAAAATTAATAAATGCTCCTAGGGAACATTGAGTAACAACAGGGAGAAAAAATTTTAGATCTACAATTCATAAATTACATCATTATAAATACCATATAGAAGTAATAAATGTGTACATATACTCATGCCTATGGTAAAACTTTAAAATAATTTTTAAAAAGTATTTTCTACTACTTAAATGTGGAGAAGAAATCGTTTGACTTTCTTAATGCTAAAAATGTATATCAGGGACAAGTTGATAGGTTCGATTATGTGAAAATAACTATGCATAATGAAAATCAGTGGAAGTAAATGGAAAGCACCAATGGGAAAAATGTTCCTAATAAACATGATTGGTTATAGCTAGATTTTTTTTAATGATCAGAAACTCTTAATCTTCAGTGATCAAAGGATAGGATAATGTAAAAGGTAAACATTTTGAAAAATGTTCAGCATTGCCAGTCATTAAAACAGCATATTGTAGAATACTTATGACATACTACGTCTCAACATGCATTAAATTAGCAAAATAAAAAATGATCAAACTCGTGTGACTTTGAAACATGGAACATCATAGTCTCAGAAGAATCACCGTTAACAGGTGACCCTAAAGGCAGATCTGTGGACAGATGCATGGCTTGCATGCGGGTTGTAAAAGATAAAACATCGTTAAGAATGCATAGGATAGGACCAGAAAAGATACTGGGACCAAGATGAGACTAGTTAAGAATAACATGTAGCGGAGGCCAAGACTAGCATTCAGAAATGAAAAGAACCAACCAAAAGAAGACCTTCAGTGTATCAGATGAATCTTTGACAGAGGATTTACAGCAAGAGGTGGACAAGAATTGCAGAAGATGAGAAGGCCTGTACAGCTTGTGACTTGTACCAGTATAAGCAATACATGACTGGTGAGGTCACAGATTCATCAAAGTATTAAATAAGAAGGAAGTTGTATTGTTAAGCCTGAAGTGGTTATTGGGGGAAATGAAATAGAATCATCTCTGCTATCTCCTTTCTCTTCAGCCTGAACCAATCTAAAGAACCATGGGGGGAAAAAAGACAGGCTTTTTGTTGTACCTTTGTATACAAGATGTTTCTTCTTTTTTCAGTGATGGATTCCCTTCTTTTATCCCCGTCTTACCCCATATGAGAATTGATTTCATATCATTGAATCTGATTGGCATGGCATGAGTCTGTTGGCATGAACTAACTTCTTTCTCTAGGAAAGTGTTTAATGGATCCCTCTTCCCACCTCACCTTTAGTTACCTAACTGCCTCTTAAATTCCTCTCCCAAAATAGGAGCTCACATTGCAAGCTTACCCAGAAAAATTGTAGATTGAACCTTAGAGAGCCATCTGACCTAACCATTTCTTTTTACAAATGTGTCCTAGTCAAGGGAATTGATTTACCTGAAATGCCATGACACGATAATGACAGTGTCAAAACTGGAGAACCCCAGTCTCTTGACTTTCAGTACAGCTTTGTCTCCAGTGTTCTGTGCTGTAAAAAAAAAACCAAAACCTAGAAGGGGGTAGTACTATAAAAACTACTATGCAGAAATCCAGTGTGATCCAGTGACTAGGACATGGGACTTGGAGTCAGGACATCATTTATCCTCTCTGAGCCTCTGTTTATTCATCTTTTATGAGGACGTTATACTCTGGCCTCTAAGGTCCTTTCCCACTCAAATCTATCCATATACATATGCATTTAGGTAGTGGTAACTCATGAGATTAAAACAGATACTGAAATTAGCATTACAAATGCTTCCTTGCCCCTACATCCCTAGTATTTTCCCCTATAAATTTCATCTCTCAAATTCCCAGTCTCTGGAAATACATTTTAAATAAGCACTAAAGTATTGATTTTATGTTTTAAAACAGACATGTACCATCTTATGTAATTACGCTAAATGTATTACTATTTTTTTGAATTTCAAATACAGTGGGTGTGTATATGTAAGCATAATAATATATGGAAATTCATAAGATTTTTTAAAAGAAAATGGGATTCATCTAGAATAGAAATAGATTTCTTCCCCCAGCTTAGAGTCAAGTAAATGATTTGATCTCTCAATTAAAGGATATGTTAATAATGAAAGGAACTAAACAAAATATTTGTATCTTGACCATGCCCCTTGAATCTTCTCATTTGGAGTAAAGTTAATTAATATCCTATATAGAAAATACAAGCTCTGGAGGGTGGAACATATATAGAATGTTAATGCTGCATAACATCATGACCTTTGGGTCCCCTCACCTTGGTTCTAGCATATTGGTGAGGCTGTCCGCCAGGCCTTTCAGTAACCCCATCTCCTCAGATGGATTTGAAGCCAGAGGCCTGCCTTGTACTGGATTCTTCCCCATGGCAAACAGTGTTTAGAGTGAGTTTCCAGTGTACTTGGGAAATGCCACAGAGCAATGGGCTTCTAAGAGATGGGACTTTACCTCTCTACTCTTCCACATGGATTCTGACCACAACTTGCTATGGCCCTAAATAACTTCTGCATTATGTGATGTCTTGTAGAGTGATGACAGAGAGACCGATACGGCATCAGAAAGCAGTTACCAGCTTGGCAGACACAAGAAGAGCCCGAGCTCTTTAACCAATCTTAGCAGCTCCTCTGGCATGACATCACTGTCTTCTGTATGTAAACAAAGGCTCTGTTCTAATGGCTCCCTGCTTTTGCTCCGTCTTTCATTGCCACACCTGCCCTCTGTCAACCAGCGCTGCTTTATTTTGCCATCTCCTTAACTCCAAGCACCAGAATGCGTTTCTACTTAGCAACTGGCCTCTTAACCAGCTAAACATTTTTTTTTCTTGGTTGTGCATCAGCTCCAAAAGAAATAGCTCCATTTAAATGTCTGTATGTTTCTCAAAATACATGACTTCAGATGGCCAGCAGTATTAATAATTAATATTTCCTGCATGATGCTTGACAAAATCACAAGGAAGCGTCCTTTGTAGTGTGTATGGATTTTGATGTGTGCATGCATTTGCATATATGTGTGTTAGTGTTGTCTACTTGGCTTGGCAGGTATTTTATTACAGGAATTAGTTGTTGATAAGGATCATATTGATCAGAAAGCTAGTATTTGGGTTTATGCCATCAAAACTTAGGATTCTTAACTTTTTTTATCTCATGGGTCCCTTTTGTCATCTGGTTTATTCTATGGACCCCTTTCTCAGAATAACGTTTTTAAAATTTAATACAAAAACAAAACAAAATACATAGAATTACAAAGGAAACAAAGATTAGTGAAGATAAAGTTGTAATTTTTTTCCATCCAAATTTCACAGATCCCCTGAAATCTATTTATGAAACCAGGTTAAGGATCTGATTTAGATATTGTGGCAATATGTAGGGCAGCTTCCCCTGACTCCTGAGGGTTGGGCATCTTGAAGCCCAGCCCTTGGAGCACACAGATAGAAAGTAAGGGGGGGGGGGGTTGATGGCATGGCAGCAGTACTCAGGAACACTCATCACTAGATTGCATTATGACCTTTTTGTTTTGCTTTTGATCATTTGTGTGTATGTGTACATGTATGTTTGTGGATCCCTCCCTTTAAACTCTCAATTTGGGGAAACCTGTACTTAGAGAAAAGAAACTCTGAGGGTGATTCATTCTTTTATGGGATTCCAATAAACATAAAGTTCCCCTAGTACATTTAAGAGATTCAGTCCCATGTAGGAAACATTTTATAAGTGCCCACCATGTACCAGCCAACCACTATGCTAGGTCCTGAGGACCCAAGGAGGAAATTCAACACTCCTCTGAAGGATCCTACAATTCAATAAGAATTACGAAAGAAAGAGTGATAATTTGAATGCTAAGAAATTGATTGTCATCTAACTTTTTTAGACCAGAAGAATCTCTTGCCTTAAGTGAGGAACATTGAGCTAGGTATTATGAAATTTCCAGGTATGCCTCTCAACTGTGCTTAAACTCTGATTGACCTTGTATTTATCAAACCTTGCTTTTATGGAACCTGTTCTTATTGAATCTGTATCAATCAGTTTGCTTACTTCCTGTGCGATTTTTCTCCTTCCATCATTTATCCATTGTCCATTATCATTCCTCCCTGGACTTTCAGAGTATAAGCTCAGTAAGCAATTTTTCAGACTTAGTGACTTGCTAACATAGTGAAATTCCTCCCTTGCAGCTTAGAAATTTGATATAAGAACTTATGTCACTCTGGTCTATGTCTGGTATATCTTGTATATTATCTGTTAAGCTATTAGAAAAAAAAGAATAGCCCTAAAAATAGGCCTACTTATAACCACGTGATTTTTTATGCTTGCTTTCAAATGAGCCATTCTGTAAATAACTATATCTTCTTTTTAAAAAACTATATGAAGTTCGCCAAAATGCATCAGAAATGCTAACTTTGATTTCTTTGTGCTTCATGTTTGATTTGCTGAGTTGTAATCTTTCCACACTAGATTGAAATACATAAATTATTATCTTGCCTACAGATGTATATTACACCCAGCAAGGGTTATTTCTAAAATCCTTTTATGTGCTTAGAAGCTAGACTCATGGAAAAATCTCATTTCTCGTGCCTTCAGGTGAGTGGAAGTGCAATGAGTGTTTACAGTGGAGACTTTGGCAATCTGGATGTTAAAGGAAGTGTTCAGTTTGCCATTGATTACGTGGATTCATTGATGGAGTTCCATGTGTTTGTGGCCCAGTGCAAGGACTTAGCAGCGGCGGATGTGAAAAAACAGCGCTCCGACCCGTAAGTGAATTTTGGAGTTTTCTGTATCCTATCAAGTTCACAACACTTTGTCCAAGTAGGAAGTGAGGAAAAATAATAATGGCAGTGTTTCCATTTTTAAAAAAATTATCTTCTATGGAGCTAAATCCAAGAAAGAAGTTTGAAGAAGATACCTTATAGACTTATTTAAGATTGAACGCCCTCATCTAAACCAAAACATTTTAAACCAATGGGACTTTCTAAGGATTTATTGAAAAATAGTCAAACCAGGACCAGAATCTTGGGGCGGGGGGGAGGGGTGAATAAAAAAAGGTTTGAGAACAGTCCACTTGGATAAATTTTCTTGTCTAAAAAAAGATTTCACTTCAAACAATCAATTCTGTTGCCTCCACTAAAAGTCAACTCTGATATCTCTCTGTGGTATGGAGGTGAGCCTTGGTTCAAAAATGTGTGCCAGTGGAGACCAAGATTTGGCAACTTATATCAATCTGGAAAGGTTAGTAAATCCAGAACTGGTGACAGTTTGTCTAAATACAGTTAGCTTTCAATTAGTGTGAATAATGAATCCCCCAGAAGTGGTCAGCAAATACAAATGGTCACAATTCAAAGTTATAATGATATAAAAATATGGTAATTTGGGGGCAGCTAGGTGGCACAGCGAATAGAACAACTGGCCCTGGAGTGAGGAGGACCTGAGTTCAAATCTGACCTCAGTCGTTTAACACTTTACTAGCCGTGTGACACCTTGAGCAAGTCACGCCCAATTGTACTGCCTTCCCCCTCCAAAAAGCTATATATGTATTTATATTCATATATATTTTTATGTGGTAATTGGTTCCAGTCTAATGGAAATACGCAAAATGAATAATGCAGCTACCTCAGAGGATTCCTTATTTGCAAATTGACTGAAGCTCATCCCTAGAGGGCTGGCTATGAAGTAATGATCCTTCTTTTGACCATAGCCAAAAAAAGCAGAGGATGAGATGG
>CM053596.1:85785190-85823778 GCA_028646575.1 Pseudocheirus occidentalis | reverse complement strand
GCTTCCTTTTGAGACTCTTTGAAACTCCAAACCTTTAGGAATAGTTTTCTCTGCCCTAAAAAATCTCGTAATCTTACAGAATCATGGAATTTCAGAGGTTAAAGGGGCTTCTGAGGCCCTCTTGTTCAGTTCATACCTGGAAAAAAAAAATCTTCCTACAACATACCCAACAAATGGTCGTCCAAACTTTGCTTGAAGATCTCCAGTGACCAAGAAGCACTAGCTCTTTTCTGCTTTTGGCTGGCTCAGAGTTCTAGGAACTCTTTCCCTGTTGTTCAGTCAATTCAGTCATGACCAACTCATCGTGGCCCTATTTGGGGTTTTCTTGGTAAAGATACTGGAGCACTTGGCTATATCCTTTTCTAGCTCATTTTATAGATGAGGAAACTGAGGCAGAAAGTGTTAAGTGACTTGCCCAGGGTGACACAGACAGCAAACGTCTGAGGCCAGACTTGAACTCGGGGACATGAGCCTTCCTGACTCAAGGCCCAGCATTCTGTCCACTGGGCCACCCGGCTGCCTTTATACCAAGCCTAGATGGGCCTTTCCACGTCTTCCATCTGTTGTTCCCGATTCTTTCCTCTACAACAAGAATTGTTTATATTTCAAATATTAAAAATTTGGATGAGGGAATAAAATCACCATTTTCTTCTGATCACCTTATCTCTTCAATTTCTAGATATGTAAAGACCTATTTGTTACCAGACAAAGGAAAAATGGGCAAAAAGAAAACACTTGTGATGAAGAAAACCTTAAATCCTGTGTATAATGAGATATTACGGGTATGTATGAACAGAAGATAGAATTACAGTAACTGTCATTTATGTAACATTCTGGGGTTTACAAAGCACTTTTTACCTTGATTAACCTAGTTGATCCTCCCAATAATCCTTTGAGGTTATCATTTTATAGAGAGGAAACAAAAACTGGGTGTGGTAAAATGACTTGCCCAAGGTCATGTGGTCTGGAGTGGAATTTGAATTCAAGTCTTCCTGACTGCAAGTCTACTGTTCTAAATCATAAATGACAATATATATTTAAATTCATTTGACAAATCTTTATTAAGTACATATTATATGCAAAGCACTATACTCAGTGCTATGAGAAATAAAAACTTGAGGGGAAAATGGCATAAACAAATCACAAAAGAGAAACCTCCAGTAAGTACTATGCAGTGTAATTGGCTGGCCGATCTTGGAAAGCTTCGTGGGGAGAGTGGCATTTGGAATGAGATTTAAAGGTTGCATGAGATTTCGGAGGGAGGCCAGGGAAGTGTTGTGTTCACAGGGCACTGGGAAAAGCACAGAGAAAGGAACGCTTGGGATCTTCCTGAAACTATCCAAGTAGTTCAGTTTGCTTGTGGTACAGAGCAGTGCTGACAAACTCCTACAAAAATGGGGGCCATTAAACCTTACATAAGAATCCTGATGGGCTGCCCATCGACTTAGAAAATCACATATTAACATTATCTATGTCCTATGGTATTTTAACAATTTCATTCAGTATTTCCCTGTGACATTTTAATCTGAATCAGGTTGCATTCAGGAGTGTTGCAGGCAGCAGTGTTTGTCCAGAAAGTGTGAAGTTTAGGTTTTTTGGAAGTATCTGATACAAATAAAGCAGTCAGTTCTGTGGGGCAGAAGAAAAAAATAAAGGAAAAATGCCTTGTAATAAAAAAAAAATGTACAGAATTCTATCCAAGTGAAGGCTAAGTTGAAATGCTGGCCACTAATTCCATTATCTTCCAGGAAGGAAACAGTCAATTCTTAAATATTCATGTGTAAATCATTAACCTTGTGGAAAATATTAAGTCACAGACCAAGCGACATTCCCTGGCATCTCTAGACATGTCTCTGGGACACTTCCTCCTACCCTGAGTCAACGAACTAGATTAATTTAAATGGCCTGAGCAAATACTTTAATCAGTAATTAAATCTGCTAGAAAAAGAAAATAGATAACTGACTTCTAAATCCAAGCATAAGTGTCTTGGGAATTTTTTATACCACTGCTTTTTCAGAGCCCTTTCCAGAGATAATCCAGAGTTCATTAGGCGGCTCTAAAGGATGGAGAACTAGACTTGGAATTAGGAATACCAGAGTTTCAATTGTGCTTCAACACCCTCCAAGCAAGTCACTGAACCTCCCTTGGCCTCAGTTTCCTCATCTGTAAAAAGGGGATAATAATAGCACCTCCCAGGTGTTGTTGTGAAGATGAAATGGGGTCATTCAAGGTGTCCCCAGAAATTTCTTAGGGTAGTTTTAAATTATTATATTTATTGTGTTATGATGTTTGTTATTTATGTTTAAGCTATTAAAAATAAACATGTTAATGTTTAAGCCGTTAAAGCTTACAAACTGCGCTAAGACCATTATGATACCCTGTAAAGCTAAAGCACTTAAGTTAGCTTTTTTTTTCCCTCTAGGTAAAAGTATGAGCCTGAGAAGCAGAAAATTCTTATTTTCTAGTTGAAAAATAAAAGTTCATTTTCTTCTGTACAAAATGAAAACCAAAAAAGGTTTCAAGTTGCCATTTGGATTAGCTGCCTAGGACCAAAGACATGTGGCCCTTAAAATTACACCAATAGCCCTTGTTCCCAACGGAGACATACATGTACACAAGCACACATGCATGTATATATTATACCTATGTGTGTATATGTATATAGGGGTGTATGTGTGAATGTGAGCGTGTGTAGAGACAAATGAAAAATCCAAGAGACACAGTTTCTGGATAATTAACATTTTATTAATTAGGCTAACAGATAATAAATTGATGATCATAGTTTCTCTCTGTAAGCAAAGACACATAATGGAGATGCTGAATGCCTTAATACACATGTTCAGAAAAAGGGGTCCCCCTGATAGGTGAAAATCCCTTCTGACTGGTGAGCAGTTAACAAGGGAGTGAACTTTCAATGAGATGGGCTGAAAGCCCTTAGCCTCTCTTGCTGAGAAGTGGCTTAATCACAAGACTTGGCCGCCTCCGGCTTTCTGGACAAAGGAATCCTCTATGGAGAACTCTCTGGTTGGTTTTCTCCTTCATAAGCTGGGTTACTCTAAACTCCAGTGGAGGGCTGCAAGGGGTGCAAGGGCACAAACTTGATACTTTAGGTCCGGCATTCCCCTAGATGAGATTCTGTTTGCATGCTAAACAGAAGTAAATTCTTCCTGTTTGGTGGAGTCCTGCCCAGTACTGGGGAGCTTGTTCCCAGGAGGATCTGGGCAATCTCATTTATCAGCAATGTCCTTCAGAGATTGACTGATTTACAGGGGCTAGTCCCTCAAGGAGGAAATAGAAAAAACATTAATCCTAATTTAACAATTGGTTATAATGTAATAGAAAATAATAATTTCTCTCTAAGAGTGAGTGTGTGTGTGTGTGTGTGTTCACATAGTGCAGTTTCTCTTTTTAGAGAGGAAAAAGAATTCGTCTTTTTAGAGGAGCACATTTCAGCTACAGGGAAAACAGCGTTGCGTTTAACCTAGCTTTGGAACACCAGCAAGACTTAACATGTTGCATGAGAAAAGAGATCTGTGTTGATGACTTTCTCCATCCTCACCATCTCTTTAACTCTTTACCGACCATGTCACTGTAGACTAGTCTCTTTGGCTCTCTGAGTAAAATGGCAGTAATGATAAACACCCTAATTCATCATGGGAGTGTTTTGTGAAGGGCAGAGCACAACAGGAAGATAAGTTATCATTGGTATAAAAAGACTTAAACGTTCCTAATTCTTGCCTTGCTTGCTGCAGTATAAAATTGACAAGCAGAGTCTGAAGAATCAAAAGCTGAACCTCTCTGTCTGGCATCGGGATACATTCAAACGCAACAGTTTCCTAGGGGAGGTAGAACTTGACCTGGAAACGTGGGACTGGGACAACAAACAGAATAAACAATTGAAGTGGTACCCTTTGAACCGCAGGGTAAGTTCTCAGTTATCTCTAGCATTCTGGTTGGCAGCATCAAGTGACTTTGTGGCAATGGTGTTGGTGTTTACTCGTTTCAAACTCTTCCTGACCCCTTTTGGGGTTTTCTTGGTGAAGATACTGGAGTGATTTGCCATTTCCTTCTGCAGTTCATTTTACAGATGAGGAAATGGAAGCAAACAGGGTTAAATGACTTGCCCAGGGTGGTACAGCTAGTAGGAGTCTGAGGCCAGATTTGAACTCAGGGAGATGGCCTTCTGACTCTTGGCTCAGCACTGTGATGCCACCCAACCACCTGATGGTACAGTAAAACCTGATTAATAGGCCCCTAGCTCATTTGTCACTGGCAGTCTTTGCAGTCAGAAATAGAACTGGCTTTTTTACTCTTGTACTCTTGATAGTAAAAGGGGTGTCTAGAAGACCACATGGAGTAGTGGAGTGTTGGATTTAAGGCAGAGAGCTTGGGTTCAAATATTGACTCTTACTTCTTACCTAAATGGTCTTAGAAAAGTCACCTTACTTGAGCCTCCTTAGCCGTAAAAGGACGGAGTAGGACCAGATGATCTTTAAGACTTTTTCTATTACTAAATTTTACTGGAGTCAACTTGGTGAACAAGGTGAGTACTTGTAGACTTCTCAAGCAGACTTTCAGCCCCAACCGTACCCTAACTTGTTTTTCCCCTCCAGCTTTGAATGCCACACATAAAATGTGTTAATAAAGAACACCAGTGAGTTGTCCCTGGGGTTCCTGAAGGGGTCTTCCCTCTGCCTTCCCAGGAAGCCCAGATAGGTCCTGCCAAGGTATAAAAACTCTAAGTGCGAGTCCTGTTCGTGTCTGCCTTCCAAGAGCCAGGTGGCTGCATTCAGATTCATTAGAGTACGAGCTCCTCAAGGGCAGGCGCTGGCTTTTGCCTTTCTCTCTGTTGTCCCCAGCACTTAACACTAAGTGTCTGGCACTTAGCAGGGCCTTAATAAATTTATTAACTGACTAGCATATGGGTTCAACCTGGGGACTTGACCACTGGGTAATGAATGGGTCTTGGGCACAGAAACTCTGGAAGAGTCTGGAAGAGAGGCAGCAAGGTATTGAATTAAAACAATAATTAGAATTCATTGTTATTTACCTTGGTATGTTGGAAGGATCCTGTATTGAGACTTCAGCATCCTCAGGTCAAGTCTGGGCCCAGCTACTTATTAGCTTTGTGTCCCTGGGCAAGTCATCTACCTCTTTAAGCCTCACTTTCCTCATCTGTAAAATAGCGATAATTACATTTGCAACCTACTTGACAAGGTTCTGTGAGGATCTGCTTTGCAAAGATGTAAAGTACTTTGTAAACTTTTAAAGTACAATTGAATGTAAGCTTATAATACAATATAACATAATATAATATAATACTGTATATAATATATTATTATATAAGCTTTACACTTAGTGACTTATCAATGCCAATTATATTTAATGATTCAAATCAGCAGGCATTTATTAAATCCTTACTTTGTGCCAGGTGCGGTGCAAAGCCCTGGGGTAAGAAAGAAAAAGCCAAAACAGCCCCTGCCCCCAAACAGCCCATATTCTCCTGGATGTAACAAATATAAATCTGAGCATACGAGATAAATACAGAATAAATGGAAGGTGACCTTAGAGGAGAACAGCATTTGCATCTAGACAAATCAGGAAGAGCCTTCTTAGTAGAAGTCCAGAGCCTCTAAGAATACAAGAGTGGGAGGGAGATTATTCTAACCGTGGGGAATAGCCATAGAAAAAGAATGGTAACGGGGGCAGCTAGGTAGTACAGTGAATGGAGTGCCAGCGCTGGAGTCGGGAGGACCAGAGTTCAAATCCAGCCTCTATATATACTTAACACAAAAACTAGCTATATGACCTTGGGCAAGTCACTCAACTCCAATTGCCCTCCAAAAAGAAAAAAAAAAGAATGGTAATGGGAGATAGAGTATTCTGTATAGATTTCCCTTAAAGGGATTTGAAAGGGATGAAACTTAATTTGTATTTTAAAATAATATAGCTCCAATTATTTAAAAAGTATTCTCACATTCTAATTTCTTCTAATTTTTGCTGGCTCTCTTCCATCAGGACGAATGAATAAGTTGAGTTTAATTTTGAGGCCATAATGGGCATTTGCCGTTCTCTTTTCCTGCTTTATAGAAGCAATAGGTGATAAGGAGAGCTTTGTTGATAGGGCTGAACCACCTTCATGTCAGAGAATATCTAGCAGCAGAAGTCTTCACTATCAGAAAAGCAAGAAAAATGAGGGGGCAGTGTCACTCTGGGGCCACACACCTTAAGAACGTAGACCTAGAGGTATTTAATTATATTTTGCCACACGTTAGAGGAGGAGAGGGAACTGGGGTTTCATCCCTGATATTTTGAGAAAATTTAAATTTAGAGCATCTGTGCAATGACTTACCTCATTCAAATCCTGTATAGGATGGGTTTGCACCTCTAATCTTGTGTCAAAATAGAAGGCCCTATGGTTTATATCTCACCTCAGGTGGATTGCAGACAAGCTGTGCTTGGTTGTCACCAGTGTTTATTAATTTCCAGACAGCACCAGTTGCCCTTGAAGCAGAAAACAGAGGTGAAATGAAATTAGCCCTCCAGTATGTCCCAGAGCCATTTTCAGGTATGTACTTTTGTCCATGATGGTTCTCTTGGTTGGATTCATTCTTGTCTCACTCTCCACACTAAACTTCCACTGCATGTGTTTTGGGTAAAGTCATGGATTATTCCAACATCATCTTCCAGAAAGTTATCCACAACACAGGGGACCAACTTACCTTTGAGGATAGTATTATACTCATCTCTAACATAATGACACTGGTTATTAGATTATTATCAAACATCTCTGCTTCATACTTAGACTGTATTAGGGATGTTTTATTTCTTGGGTGTAGATAGGTACTTTTATCAGAGGTCACCTGACAACTAGGTTATGCATTAATATTTCAGATGACAGAGGGGGTATGTTCTGTTGGTGACCAAAAGTAGAAATTATATAGGTTCCATAGGGTAAAATTTCATTTTCACTAAATATTCATTAAGCATCTGCCATGCAAGTCACTGGGGTTGCAGAGACAGAGATTGATCCTTTTATTAAGGCTCTACTGAAGGGAATTTCACCACAAGAGAGGTATGAACTAGAAAATCTGTAGGGTCTCTAAAATTACCTGGGTCAGTTTGTCATAGCTCCATCTTTCCTCACATTTATACCTATTCAATTTCATTTTGACACATTATCCCAGCACTTCAAACTCACTTTAGATCCATATTCTTACATCCATTGTGTTAGTTCTCCAGAATCACAGCAATTACAGATTCTCTTGAACTGGATCTCAGAAGCCATCTCATCCAACCTGTACCTACCTGACCAAGAATCCTGGCTTCAAACAACAGCCCTGCACAAGAAATTGTCACTCTAGTGAGGGGAATTCCCTTCTCTCCCCACTGCCACTTCCCAAGGCAGCCTGTTCCATTCCTAGTTAGCTCTAATCTTATCAAGGTTTTCCTGGCATCACATCTAAATCTGCTTCTCTCTATCATCTAAAACTTTTTCCTCATTCTCTCTGGATCCAAGCAGAGCAAACCTCACCCTTCTTTTATTTGATAGTCCTACGTGTATTTGAAGACAGCTTTCCTGTCTCTCCCCAAGTCTCATCTTATCCAGTCTAAAGTCTCTTATTTCCTCTAGCAATTCTCATATAGCATTACCTCCAATCTCTTCACCCTTCCTGCTCATTTTCTTGAGTCAACAAATATCCTCAAAATGTGATGACCAAAACTGAATGCTCTTTTCCAGATGTAGGCTGACCAAGGCACGGTAGAGCACTTCTTTCCTTTGGAATACTGTGTATCACTTGATCCCAAATAAGATCATATTTGGTTTTCCAGCTGCGATTTCTTCTTGTTGACTAATATTGAGCGTGTAGACCACGAAAAACTGCTAAAACTACTATCTAGGCATGAGTCTCCCAGCTTACACTTACGAATTTGACAATAAAATTACTAGCACTAACACTGATACTGAAATACTGGACTTTACAATAATACCTGTTAAATTTCATTGTTTAGCACAATATTCTATCTTGCCATTATGTTTTTAGATCCTGACTATTATCCATTATTCAGGTATCTCTGTCTTTATGGCATCTGCAAATTTGGTAGATACACTATCTATGCCTTTATCCAAGTCCCTGATCAAACATTAAGTAGCACAGGACCAAACATATATGCTCTATTAGAGATTTCATTTCAAGGTGACATTTTCATTAATGACCTCTTTGGGGTTCCATTCATTCAGCCAGTTCCAAGTCTATCTAAGAGTACTGAAGTCTAGTCCACATCCATCTTACATACAAGAATTGAGAAAGAATGGGGCAGCTAGGTAGCGCAGTGCATAGAGCACCAGCCCTGGAGTCAGGAGTACCTGAGTTCAAATGTGGCCTCAGACACTTAACACAAAAAACTAGCCGTGTGACCCTGGGCAAGTCACTTAACCCCAACTGCCCTCCAAAAAAAAAAAGAATTGAAAGAGAGACTTTTAGAAATTATGCTGAAGTCTTTCCCAATCTTGTGTAATCTCAAAATTTGATAAGTATGCTGTCTGTGTCTTAATCCATTTCTTTATAAATAACATTGTTGACCATTACAGGGCTGTATTTTGCATTTAGAATTGTAATCATCCAATTATTTACTCTTCAGGTACCTAATTAAGAAATTAAATTGTTAAGTAGTTAGAAAAAATACCACCCGAATCCTTGTTAATGCTTCTCATCTTAACAAAAGGGCTATAATGGTTTCAGTATACAGAGCTGATCACAAGAACTAGTCTTTTGCAGACAGGACTTCCATGAAGATGGTTTGACTGCCATCAAGCTTAGGATACTGTTCCTAAATGGTGGTTAGATGAAAAAGAGAGCATTTTGGGATAGTTAGGCACTAGGGCTTTTTCTTCCAAATGAAAAGGAAATCACCTGTGTCCCCAAGTCCCCCTAGACCTTATAATCCTTTGCCAGTGAGAAGTGACACATCTCCCTGAGGTACTCAAGTATATCTCAATCCTCCATTCATCCCTCTCTGCCTACAGCACATAAACATGGACACATGGATGTAGGAGTGCATTACTTGGCATGTTTCTGTCATCACAGGTCATTCCCACCTAGCCTCCCTGTGGGTGACTCTTAAGTATGTTCTGTTGAGTCTTCACAGTTTATCTACCCAGCATGCAGAAGGGAAGTACTTCCTCTCATTCTTTCCATCTAGATACCCCAAATAAAATCATTTCTGAAAAAAAAGTTTGTTCCATGCATTTAAATTCTTGATATTGTGAATATTAATATGTTTCTAAATTTTCTTGTAGTGTGACATTTGGTAAACTATTTTTAACCATACTATGCTTACTTCTCTGGAGGTGGATAGCATCTTCCTTCATAGATCCTTTGGAGCTGATCTGATCATTTATAGTGCTCCAAATAACTTGTTTGTTCACAATTAATCTTTGAGTAATATTGCTGTAACATATCTGCACATATATAACACATACATATGTACACATACACATCTCCAAAATAGTGAAAACAAAGTGTGCCAAAAGGAACTCCCTTAGAAAAACTGCTTATTGCATGGGATGAGGAAAAGCTCCCCAATGTGCCAGGGTTGGGGAACAAAAGAGAGCAAAAAGTTCAGTTCTGGGATATTTGATATTTGGTCTAAAACAACAATGAATTCAGCTGAGGGATCATCGTGGTCCCCATATACATCTTTTAATGATCATAAATCAAAGGCTTTAAGGCTTCTTATAGCAGACAGAAGCCCAAACTGATCCTGCCATTAAAATTCAGTCATCTGATGGCATCAGCCCAGTTTCTTCTCCATTCCTTTACCCTCTTCTTCCACACTTCTTTGACCTGCTATCTCTTTGACCTAGTCTCCAGATTTCTAGCCTGCCTTAACCCCTTCTTCTCCAGATCCCTTTCTTCCCTCAGCTCCTGCTCCCTTATCTAATTACCTTGCCATGGGGCAGCTAGGTGGCGCAGTGAATTAAGCACTGGCCCTGGAGTCGGGAGGACCTGAGTTCAAATCCAACCTTAGACTCAACACAAAAAACTAGCCCTGTGACCCTGGACAAGTCACTTAATCCCAAATGCCCTGCCTTCCCCCTCCAAAAAAAAAAAAAAGAATCTAATTATCTTGCCTTGCCAGCTGGAAATAGCTTCCTCAGGAAGGGGGACAGGGAAGGGCTGTGGATCTCAGAGATGGTCCCCAACTTCTCTCCAGGTGCTCCCTTCTACCCTCCCTTTTCCACCAATTTTAGAACTTGAATATCTACCCTTTCTACTGATAAGATAATCTTAACAAATACTAACTGAAGCTGAGTGTAGAAAGACATTTTTTTTTTAGAGAAACAGCAGCTAAAGGTAAGTTTTCTTCCTAGTTTTGAAACTGAAACTTTAATTAGGAAATGATCTTGGATTCTAAAGGTCTGTAAATTCAGATGTAATTGGTTCCCCAAACGAAAATTTGCACACTAGGTTCAGTTTGAATCTTGAGAACTTTCTGGCTTCTTGGCCACCAAAACTGGATTTTACATGTCAACCCTTTCCTGGCTCATGAAAAGGAGAAGATTAATGAAGGGACTTTGAGATTCACTTATTTATTGGTTTAGGACATAATTGTTCTTTTGAACTGGAGGTCCTAATCCCAGTTATCCACCTAACTCCACATTAGCCTTAAGGTTGGAGAGACATAATGAAGCCTTTAAATTTTAGATGTTGGGGATTTTAGAACTGATTTCTAATTGTCCTCTAGCTTGGCTTCCTAGGGTTCCTTTTTCTTTTTTATAAACAACTCCTTTTCTTTATGTCTAAATCCCCTTGTAAACCAAATAGGAAGAGATCCTTATACAAATGTAGGGCTACAGTTCTTTGTTCTCTGATGATAATCTGTTCCCTACAATTGCTCACTCCATATCTAACATCAAGGCAGTATGTTTAAAACTGCAAAAATAAAATTTTTGTTCTTTAAGGTATCTTTTGATCAAAGTTTCTATATAGTGGCCTTATGTATGTTATACTTTTAAGAACTGTTTGTAGAAGAAATGTTCAGAATTTGAAAATTCTTTTGATTTAAAACAATATTAGCTTTCTCCAGATTCTAAGAAGAGAGAAGATATAGAGATAGAAAATAGATAGAGAAGAGAGGAATTGTGCTTTAATTTGGAAAAATGCTTTGAGTTGATCTTTATAAAGGACATGCCAGACCTCAAGTGTCAATTGAAGAGTTAAGTCTAGCAAGATGCTAACTAGTAGGGGGAGGGAACTCAAGACTCTGCTCCTATACCTCAGGAGGGGTATAAGCTACTGCAGGACTTTTTATTTGGTGGCTGAAATTTCTTGAGCTCGCAATCAGGGGATTGTAATATGAGACTGCCAAGTAAGAAGGTAGTGTGTGGGATAAAAAAACCCCACTCAAAATTTAGTCAAGAACATGGAGATTTCTCAGGATAAAAACAGGAAATTTTAATTCTTTTCCCTCAGAAGAGGGTGGTCCTTTCCATGACAGGGAGAGGGAGAGAGGAGGAGTGTTATAAAAGACAGAACAAGAATTTATACCCTAGCAATCAAGCCCCTTCCTTTGAGTAGTTTGAAGGAAAATAATAAAAAGTGTAGTCTCACCATGTGTCTTTGAGAATGAACTGAGTGATAAGAGTAAGTTCTCAATCTTGAAACTCTGCCAGAAATGTTTGAGATTTTACATGTTTACCAGCCGTTGTAAAACCCAGATTTGATTTGTCTTGAATCAGAAATGTGTTTTTTTTAAAGATGCTCCCTATTAGGAGAATTATGGTAGACTAGAGTTTAAAAGGAGGGATTAGTGCTTTCAGTTTTTGATCTGGATTAGCTGAAAAACCACTGTAGGCTTTAGGAAGTGCTTGAAATAATTGATCCTCAAAAAAATGATGCTGAATAACTGAAATTATTACTTAGATATTCTGCATTTGGGAAAATAGATTCAGGTGTAATCAACTGAATTCTGGTTTCAATTTGAGTGAATCAGTTGAGATCAGGCAGCCTTTGATTCTACTGTTTATAAATTTAATTGTAAAAGACTGATGTAACTATCTTTAAAAAAGATGTATGTCGGATAATAAGTTTTTTTACCAATCCTGTTTACAGTTTGAAGTAATCAGGTTAGAGAAATAGTGATGAGTGCTGAACTCTGGCAGCAGACTGACATCTGAACAGTGTCAGTATTTTAAGACTTTGAGATCTAACCTCATGCTCAGGTTTCAGGTCAGTGATTTTATTTTAGTTGAGGACTAAAAATTCTAAAGTGATAAGATTCAATTCATATCCTTACCCATTATACAACACTGCCCTAAGAATTTTCTGAAACTTTGACTTCTGAGTCTCTTGCTAGTGAGGTGAGATAAGCATCTGGTTGTCATGCCCACCCATCTTTCAGGATCATTGTTAAGATGCTCTTGTCTATGGAGTGAGGAATTTTTGACATTAGTGGCTTATGATACTTAGCACAGGTCCTTTGAAGCCAACCCAGGAATAACAGTTGTGAATTCAAACTGGTAAAGATGTATATGTATTTCCTAGTGCTGTGAATGTTCAATTAATTGCATTACTAATGCCAACATAGTCGGAAAAATAATTTTTCTTGTAATTTAGATGCTGTTAGGTTCTAGACTTAGTCAATAAAGAGTTATTTAAAAGCTGCTAACTATTTTATTAAGTGTATTTCATTTCATTAGGTTTATGATGATTGTTTGAAAATATTCTTCACTGTTTTATCTGAGAAAATGTTTTGAGTCTTCCTATTTGGACATGGTTATTAATTTGTTTCAGTTCTGCTGGTGATATGGTAGAAGGTCCTGTAATGCCTAAACATGAATGCTGAGAGACTCACAAGTGGAAGGCACTAGATTCACACCTAGCTAGAAGAGACAGTTTGTGAACCAGAGATTCTCAAGGAGGAACCCAGGAAAGAGAAGCCTGGGTGACCCAACTTTCAATCTAATATTTTGTTGGTGTTTGAATTGGGAGAAACAAGAATAAGCTTGGGATTACTTATACTATGTGGGACAAGCCCCTCAAAAATCCATTAAAATGTTCTTTCTTAGTAATTACTTAGCTTGGGAAAGGGATGTGGAGGAAATAGACACTGTTTAAGATTAAGTAAAATTAATGTCTTACTCAGGTCTGTACTTTGGGACAGAGGGAGATTTAGTGATTCCTTTTCTTGTCATAGTCTTTTATTCTTGTTGAAATCTAGTCTAGGGGAGGGGATGGAGAAAGGGGAGAGTAAGTAGGGTCATTTCTTTTCACCCTGCTTAGGCCCAGGAGGTCCACTGACCCAGTTTGCATTTCTGGGTCACTGTATTGTACACCAGCCTTTTATTTGCCCCCCCCCCAGGAAAGAACTTTCCCCTGTAGCCTGCAGGGCCCTGAGATCAGATTCAGGCTAAAGAGAAAGCTCAGTGAGTTACTGTACAATCACAAATTGATCTAAAAAAGTTGTTGATATGGTAAAAGAGAAATGGACGTGGACATAAATTATAATATTCTCTAACGCTGCAGCTGATCTCATGGAATGAGAACCCCACCAAGACCATTTGGAGAGAGAGAGAGAGAGAAAGAGAGAGAAAAGGAATGAATGTGTGTGTGTGTGTGTCCATCCATCAGGGTTCACACCTCTCTCCTCTGTAGCATAATAGCCTTTCCTTCAACTCTCTTGTCATCCAGAAACATCATGGCTTTTGCTAGCCAAACTTACTTGGGGTTTGTTCTGTTTCACTGAGGAAAATTAATATTGATTTGTAATATTCTCTTTTCCATGCAAAGGGCTATCTCTTTTGCTAGCTTAAAGAGAAGCCCCTCAGGGCCCATTCTAGTAGAGGAACATCATCCCTTCTAGCCCCTCCCAAGCCAACTGAGCTAGTGCATACTAGCAGTGACCCAGGCATCCTTGCTCGTTTCATTAAAGTTTGGGGAGACTGGCTTGCAAAGGAGAAAGTTAGCCAGAGAAATCCTGAATGGAATGGTTTCCTTTGCCTAGGTTGCTAGAGGTTGCTTGAATGTAAGTTCACACCCCTCCCCCCACCAGGAGGAGTTGTGAGCTCTTTAGCCCACCACCTCATTAAATATCCACCAGTCAGGATTACTATTCACTTGTCAAGGGAGGCCCCGGCAGTTGCTGTTAGGGAGGCAGACCTGGATATAAAGGAGACTGAGAGAGACTTTCCCTGTTCTCTTGGCATCTTGGTCACTGTAAAAGAGACCATTGAACTCAGTTTCTTGATTGACATAGGGCAGTCTTGGGGAGCTTAAAGAATATAACCTATGGATTGGAGCCAGCTCTGAAGGTAGGCTCTGAGCCATGCACCAAAACATGGCAGTCTTCATCACAGCCAGAAAGCAGTGCATCCCCAAAGAGGTGAAGGTGAAAAATAAATCCCCTGCTCAAGTACAGATCACTGCAGAACAGCTTTTAAAGGAACCCAAAGAAAGGGAGCTTGAGTTTCTGCCACCACCTCCTCAACAGTAGATCACAGATGAAAAATTAAATGATTACAAATTAAGGAAAAGAAAGACTTTTGAGGACAATATAAGGAGGAATAGAACTGTGATTAGTAACTGGTTAACATAGCCCAATGGGAAGAGAGGCAGAAATAAATTGAAAGAGCCTGCTCCATATACAAGTGTGCTTTAGATGTTGACCACCGAAACATCACTCTATGGCTAAGATATGCAGAAATGGAAGTGCAGAATTGACAAGTAAACCATATGCAAAATGTCTGGGATTGGACCATCACATTTCTTCCCCAGGTCAACCAGTTCTGGCACAAATACACTTACCTGGAGGAGATATTAGGAAACATAGCAAGAGCCTGGCAAGTGTTTGAACACCGGATGGAATGGCAGCCTGAGGAGCAAGCCTGGCACTCCTATATCAACCTGGAACTGAGATACAAAGAGGTAGATCAGGCACGTGGCATTTACCAAAGATTTGTCCTGGCGCACCCTGTTGTTAAGAATTGGATCGAGTATGGCCACTTTGAAGAAAAACATGGCTACTGTGCTCATGCAAGGAAAGTATATGAAAGAGCTGTGGAATTCTTTGGAGAGGAGCGCATGAATGAACTTCTCTATGTGGCCTTTGCAAAGTTTGAAGAAAATCAGAAAGAATTTGAAAGGGCACAAGTGACCAATAAATATGCCCTAGACAGGATTTCCAAGCAAGCAGCCCAAAAGCTCTTTAAAAATTACACAATCTTTAAAAAGAAATTTGGAGATAGGCAAGATACTGAAGACATCATCGTGAGCAAACGGAGATTTCAGTATGAAGAGCAGGTGAAGGCCAATCCATACAATTATGATGCCTGGTTTGATTATTTGAGATTGGTGGAAAGGAGCACAGAGGAACCAGACATCATGAGATGGGTGTATGAAAGGGCCATTGTCAGCATGCCACCAATCCAAGAGAAGAGGCACTGAAAGCAGTATATAACCCTCTGGATCAGCCCTGCGTTTTATGAAGAGTTGGAGGCAAAGAATCCAGACAGGACCAGACAGGTATATCAAGCTTGTCTCAAACTGATTCCTCACAAGAAGTTTACATTTGCTAAAATGTGGCTCCTGTATGTATGCCCAGCTTGAAATAAGACAGAAAAACCTCCCATTTGCCAGAAGAGCTTTGGGAACCTCTATTGGCAAGTGTCCTTAAAACAAATTATTTAAAGTCTGCATTGAATTGGAGCTGCAGCTTCAAGAATTTGACTGGTACCGGAAACTTTATGAAAAGTTCCTGGAATTTGCCCCAGAAAATTGCACATCATGGATCAAATTTGCCGAGTTAGAGACAATTCTTGGAGATATCAAGAGAGCCTGGGTGATCTGTGAGTTAGCTGTTGGCCAGCCATGTTTAGACATGCCAGAGGTGCTTTGGAAATTATACCTTGATTTTGAAACAAAACAAAAAGAATTTGAAAAAACAAGAAGTTTCTATTGGAGATTTCTGCAGCGAACACAAACATGTTAAGGTATGGATCAGTTTTGCCCAATTTGAGCTGTGTGTAGGAAATGAAGAAAGGTTAACTCGATGCAGACAAATTTATAAAGAAGCCAACAAAATGATGAGAAACAGTGAAGAGAAGGAAGAAAGATTCATGTTATTAGAATCCTGGTGAAACTTTGAAGATGAATTTGGAACAGAATCTCAAAAAGACAGAGTGGACAAACTCATGCCAGAGAAAGTTAAGAAGAGAAGAAAAGTACAGGCAGAAGATGGATCTGATGCTGGCTGGGCAGAGTACTGCGACTCCATCTTCCCTGCAGCATCTTACTGCAGCAGCCCAACCCAGCCCAGCTTCAAACTGCTGGCCATGGCCAAACTTGGGAAGAAACAGCAGCAAGAAGAAGATGCTGCAGAGCAAACCCAGAGACACAGATGAGAGGGAATCTCGACTTGGTTGTTACGTTTTGATTATTTTTACACATTTCTACTCTGCAAACATTGTGATCTAGGAAACTTTTGTGTAGTTTTTTTTTAAATCAATGGTGAACCTTTTACATTTACCTATTTACAATATTGCTGAATTAGCTTTGAGGAGATTGTAAATAAAGGACATAACATTTCTTTGTTTATCTGTTTTGGATGTAATATTTAATGTCTTTTCAAAATACAGAATTTTCTAAATGTTAAAAAAAAAGAGTTTATAAATCAGAGAGATTCACAAGTGGAAGAACTCACTTTACACCTAGCTAGGATGGGTACAAAGAGGAGGTTATGTTAAGAAAGTAAGTTCTACTTTGGTTTGTTCGGCTGTATTTAAGCCATGTATGATAGCATGATTTCCTGTGTTAGGTAATTGGAAAATGCATCTGACTCAATTAATAACATCTGATTGGTATTGAATTTTGTTCCAGGCTCCCTAGCACCTTGTGTCCAAAGTGGCCACCACCAACATGCAACCCCAATTTTTCACCTCCACAATTACCTCCAACTCACACTGTTCCTCCTCTCCCTCACCCAGGGTCAATTGCCCTCCTCCAGCCATTCCCCGAGGTGGGCAATCCCCATTGCCACCTCCCATCTTTACACCTGGCATTATTCCTGTGGGAGGACTGAGACATGCAGCTTGGATGAGGTCATAAGATGCCTCTTTTCTCTGATAGCCCTTTAAAAAAAATCAAAACCTAAATTTTTTAGTGATTTTTTAAAAATCACCTTTGAAGTCTAGTTTAAATGGCAAAATAGTTGACCAGCAGGGTACCTTGTATAAAGAAAATGGAATGGTGAACTTGAACTCCAGTGGGCCTTTTCCAATTTGGCTTCTTATAGAGCTAATTGTAATCTCGATTCACACACTTGTTGATTTTAAAGCCACTTGTTGATGCGCTGGGTTGCTTTCTACTAGTGAACATGTGAACCAGTTGTAAAGAATAAATTCCCTTTCAGAACTGAGTGTCTACTTTTTCGAGGTCATTTACTATAGTGTGGCCACTGCAGACGGCCACAGAGCAACAAGGGCCATTTAAAAAAATTAAAAAATTTTCTCTTTTATAGTGTTCCAATGTATTATAATATATTATGTATATTATATAATGGTATGTAATGATATAAATATGAATATTTACATATAACATATACCATAATATAATTATCCTTGAGGGTAGGAAATCTTCATCACTTTGCTTTGTGTTCCCAGTACCCTAGGAACAGTGGCCCCTTATTAAATATTTGTGGGGTTGTATTAGATTTGTATTCCCGTCCCTGGGGTCAGATTAGAGAGTGAGTAGATGCCTTTAATAAGATTGTGAATTCTTGGAGAAAAGACTGTAGAATATTTGGTAAACTGGACACTCTGACTGTGAGCTAGAGGTATCAGAAGCAGTAAAGTAAGGCAGGGATTTTTTTTAATTTTTTGTTTATTTATTTTTAATTTTCAACATTTAGTTCATACCTTTAAATTTTTTCCCTCTCCCCTCCCCAAGATAGCATGCAGTCTGATATAGGCTCTTACATATACATTCCTGTGAAAAATATTTTCATATTAGTCATAGGAGGAATCATGAGAAAGAAAAAACAAAACAAAAAAGAAAATAGTCTGCTTCACCCTGCATTTAGACTCCTTAATTCTTTCTCTGGATGTGGTTAGCATTTTCCATCATGAGTGCTTTGGAATTGTTTTAGGTTCTTGCATTGCTGAGAAGGACTAAGTCTGTCTTGCACACGGTGGCTGTTAACTCTGTACAATGTTCTTCTGGTTCTGATCCCTTCATTTAGCATCAGTTCATATAATAAGACTTTCCAGGTTTTTCTAAAGTCAGCATGTTCTTCATTTCTTATACCACAGTAGTATTCCATTACATTCATATACAATAACTTGTCCAACCATTCCCCATTGATGGACATCCCTTCAATTTCCAGTTCTTGTCCATGTAATGCCATGAACAAGCAGCTTCCCAAAAAGAATGCTATTGTGGACAGCTTTTACGGTTCTGATTACACAGTATAGTGAGCACTCCATTTATTCCATTACAAATCAAGGTAAACATTCACAATAAATTACAATATAATATTCACAACATCACATCTTATCACAGAAAATCACAATGTACTGTTCACAACAGCTTAAGATTAGAATGGCCACATAGTTTTCACTATGGTGGCCACAATATTTAGACCAAAGAACAAAAGAATAATCATCTGGTTTCCCTAAGGGGGAAACCCTCCTTACTTAATGGTTAAGTCATCTCACAATACAATAATCAATCTTCCACTCATGGGGCAATTATAGATTAACTTGATCAGTCACTTATCTAGCAATCAGCCACTAAGTATTGTTAATCACTAAATATAATCATTAGGAAATTACACAAACCTCCACAGCTTGGTGTCCAGTACACTTCAATTTCATCATTTGTCCAAGGAGAGGCTTTTTCTTCATCTTGATTCAGGGTGGTCTCTCAGATTCCCTGGATCTTCTTCCTTGGTCCTAGCTCCTACCTGAATTCCACCAAATAGTCAACTGGATTGAGAGGCAGACAGCTCCCAGCTCCTTGTCCAGTCATCCGAGCAGTTCTTGGTACACACTGAAATTCACAGGGTCCAGCACATCTCAGAACCTCTACAACTTCTGTTGCCAGGAACTCAAGGATCACCCACGCCACAAACAAAGTCTTATCCTGGTCATGCTTCTTCAATCCTCCAGCAATTTGGCTGTCCTTAGTACCCAGAAGGAATCTCAGCCTTCCAGGTGGCCTTCTAGAGGAGGTCTTACTGGCTGCAGCAACTTCAGCTTTCACCAGGTTCTGGTCTTATAGAAAGCTCCAGCTCAGTTCTCAGTCTAGCAGCCCCGCTCCCAGATGCTGGGAGAATTCTGCTCCCTCCACCAGGAGGAAAATTCTTGCTTCTGTTTCTCTGTCTCTGGAACTCTTCTTATATACACATACACATTGGCTTCCTGTCTCAGCCAACCCCTCCCTATTATGTCAGCAACAAGAGACAGAGTTCACACCTTCTGGTACTTAGCTCTAGGGCTAAGTGCCTGCTAAGTTAGTTACCTTACAGGCCACCACAAAAAGAGCTGCTGTAAGTATTTTTGTGCGTGTGGGTCCTTTTCCCATTTGTATGATCTTTTTGGAATACAGCCCAGCCCTAGAAGTGGTATTGCTAGTTCAAAGGATATGCACATTTTTATAGCCCTTTGGGCATAGTTCCAGATTGCTCTCCAGAATGGCTGAATCTGCCCACAACTCCACCAACACGTATTCTCCATCATTTATCATTTTCCTGTTTTGTCCTGTTAGCCAATCTGATAGATGTGATGTACCTCAAGAATTGTTTTGAGCTGTATCTCTCTAAGCAATAGTGATTTAGAACATTTTTTCATATGAGTATGAATAGCTTTAATTTATTCCTCTGAAAATCATCAGGCAGAGATTTTTGAGAGTGATCTTTCTGTCATTTTAATGTCGCAGGTAAAAAACTTGGTACAACTGGAGAAGTGCACATCTGGGTGAAGGAATGCATTGACCTACCCCACCTCCGGGGAAACCACCTGAATTCTTTTGTCAAATGGTAACATCCCTCTCAGGGTTGCTCTCCCCTTGGGGCTGTTGTAGAGCAGATTTTGGTGACCAGCTTCATTTTTCTACATGATGATGTTGTATCTCATAGACCATAGATTAAAGAGGTAGTTGAAAGGCAGTGAAGTATGTATGCACAAGACTTTATTTAGCAAGAGAGAAGGTAATTTTGGAAACACTTTTCACTAGCACTTTCCTATACAGTCAACTTTCTACTAACTATATGTCAAGGTTCACCCTTGACGCTTATTTGTTATTGAGGATATTGTTCCATTAGCATACTCACAGGCCACCTGCCCTCTCAGCCCTGCCAGAGTGCACTTAGGGAAAATAAATACATTTTACTATTAGCTTAAGTAAAATATAATGGAAATAAGAAGTGGGGGTGGGGGAAGTCATCTTCCTCATTTGAAGCTGTGTATTTGTGTGCCTAGTGCCTAGCATAGTGCGTGTTCATAAATGCTTGTTTATTGATTTTTGTAAAGCATTGATTCCCTCCTCCTTTACAGATAATTAAGAAGCAAATATATTTTCCTTTTTGAAAGGGTCATAATTGCTCCTTGTCCAACCTTTCCTCCAGTATTATATACTTGTACTGAGTTACATAGCTGTATTGTTAGTAGAAAGTATACAAAACACAGTGACTTATGAAATGTGGCCTCATCATATTATTTCTCTTTAAAGCACCATCCTACCAGATACAAGTAGGAAAAGTCGTCAGAAGACAAGGGCTGTAGGAAAAACAACCAATCCTATCTTCAACCACACGATGGTCTATGATGGTTTTAGGCCTGGAGATTTAAAAGAAGCCTGCGTAGAGCTGACTGTCTGGGACCACCACAAATTAACCAATCAGTTTTTGGGAGGACTACGGATAGGCTTTGGAACAGGTATGACTTCTTACATTCTGTAGCTTAACATGAGGCAAAAACTTCAGTGAGCTCATGATTTATCAAAATTCATTTTTATTTTATTTTGTTTTTATTTTTTTAATTTTAAATGAAAATTTATCTTTTGTCTCCTCCCCTTCCATTGAGAAAGCAAGAAAAATGAAATCTCCTATTACAAATATATATAGTCATGCAAAACAAATTCCCAGATTGGGCATGTCACAATGTAAATTAAAAAATTGTATGTATGTGTCTGTTTATACTTTGAATCCATCACCTCTGTTTTAGGAGACAGGTGGTCTATTTTCTCATGAGTCCTCTGGAATCATGGTAGGTCATTGTGTTGATCAGAGTTGTTAAGACTTTCAGAGTTGATTGTTTTTATAATACTATTATTCCTTAAATTGTTCTCGTGTTTCTTTATTCCACTTTGCATCCGTTTATATAAACTTTCTAAGTTTCTCTGAAACCATGCCCTTCGTTTTTTCTTGTGGTACAGTGACATTCCATCACATACATATATCACAACTTGCTCAGACATTTCCCCAATTGATGAGCAGATCTTCAGTTTCCAATTCTTTGCCACCAAGAAAAGAGCTCCTATAAATATATTTTTTTAAAATATCACCTTTTCTGCTTTCTGTAATCTTTTTGGGCTATAGAGCTACGAGTTTTATTGCTGTATCAAATGGGATGCATAATTTAATAACTTTTTTAAACAGTTGCTTTTCAGAATAACTAGATCAATGCACAGCTCCACTAACAGTGCATTAATATACTCATTTTCCCACAGCTTTTAGACATTTGTCACTTTCCTTTTTCATTAGCTTTGCCAGTCTGATGGGTGTGAGGTGGTACCTTAGAATTGTTTCAAATTGCATTTTCCTAATTATTAATGATTTAAAGTGGAGGTGCCAAGTTCACACGGCTCCATGAAACTCCCGATTGCAGCCTGAACCAGATTAAAATGTAAATAGGCAACATTTATCAGAATTAATAAATATATCGTAAAACAAAGATAATGCTAATTTGTGGTTTCTAAGTCAACATGTAGCTTCAGGTATTTGTTTCTATTTGAATTTGAGACCACTAATTTAGGACATTTTTTAACATGGCTCATCGATAAGTTTGATTTCTTCCTCTGAGAAGTGTATGTTCAGATCCTTTGGCCATTTATCAATTGAGGAATGAGCCCTATGGGATTTTTTAACATTGTTCCCTGAAACAGAAGCAAGATCAAATTTTGCTCACCACAAGCTAGAAATTTCTATATATGTCTTTGTCTCTTTTTTTCTTTCCTTTTACTACTTTTTTCTTTCTTTTCCTTCCTTCATTTTTGTCTTTCTTTCCTTCCTTCCTCTAACTGTTCTTATCTCCTTCCTTTCCTTCCTTCATTTGTTCCTTCCATTTATCTATTTTCTATACATATATGTGCATGTGTGTATAGATACACATGTATATACTTAATAGATACACATACAAAATTAAGATTTGCCACAGACCTTAAAGATCATCTAGTCCATTCCCTCATTTTATAAATGAAAAAAACTGAAGCTTAGAGAGGCTCAGTAGTCCGTCCAAGGCCACACAGCTAAAATTTGCATTTAGCAAAACTAAAATGTGAACCCAAGTCCTTTCTAAATTCAGTACTCTTCCATATAGTTCTATTTATGTGGAATTTTGGTTGCAAATATTATTCTAAAATTCTTGGCAGAATCAGTTTTCTCTCTCTCTCCATCACCTTCCCTCTTGATAAAGAGTGTTTATCTCCTCATAGGCAGGGCATGAAGAAACTGGTGTGTTTGTCATCTTGGTCTCAGTCAAGTTGATTTGACTAAAGTAGAAAGGCTGTTGGAAGCAGGTGTAGGACTGTGTGAGTGAGCAGGGAAAATCAGGGGAAAAAGTGATTTGCAATGGAAACCAGATAGGGCCTTTGATCAGAAGAGCGATTAAGTAAGTGGGCTGGGGAAGGAGGGCAATCATTATAAAAACAGACCTAACCTAGAAAGGCTGAGGTTCTCATCCCAGCTCTGCCATTAATGGGTTGGTGACCTTAGGTCATTTCACTCTTCTCCACCTCTTTCCTTACCTATAAAATGAGGCATTTGATGAACATAATTTCTTAGTCCCTCCCAATTCCAGTATTCATGGGATATATGAAATATATAAAAGGTTAGGTAGTAAAGAGAACTTTATTTACAGGGAAAATAAATATTACACCCTACAATTTTTATATAGCATTTTAAAGTTTGCAAAGTACTTTATAATTATCTAATTGTAGGCTCCCAACAACTATCGAAGGTAGGCACTATTGTTCTCCCTATTTTGACAATGTAGAAACTACATCTGAGAGTGGTTAAGTGACTTCCCCAAGATTACATAGCTAATAAATGTCTGAGACAGGATTTGAACTCAGTTCTTCCAGACTCCAGGTCTAACACACTGCACCTCTAAAGTTGCTTGTATGGCTTAGAAAGATAAAACCTGAGTTAGAAGGTATGGAAGATATCATCTAGTAGAGCCTCCCATCTGATCTGTCTTCACTCTGGCATTCCCTGTATCTGTTAAATCACAGACCACATCCCTATCCCCTGTAATGGAAAGAACATTGGATTTGGTGTCCACAGACGTGAGGTTGTATACCTCCTCTGCTACTTACTACATGTAGGGCCTTGGGCAAGTCTCTTAACCACTCTGGGCTTTAGTTACCCCATCTGTAAAATGAGGAGACTGGACTCAGTGACCACTATGAGCCCTTGGAGCTTTTGACCTTTGATTCAATGTGCAGAGAAGGAAGGTAGTGACCTGCACAGGAAGAGTGGGGTTCCTTTGACTAATGAAATCCTAGGTCCCAACTGTATCCCCAGTTAATTATTACAAAATTCTTTACCCTTCTCCCCAACCTTGACTCCATGCAAGGTGGGGTGGAGGTTGTGGAATGTGTGGAATACTGCATATAATGTCAGATTTTTTCAATGTATTGATTGGTTCTACTGATTTTTTTTCAAATATTTTTAATTTTTTAAAATAGTTTAAAAAGTATCATAAGGCATGTCTTTCTGGAAAGGGAAGGGTAAAAATACTGAGAGAAATCTAGGTGATGTAAAAACAAAAGATATCAGTGGAATTACCTTTTTTTTAAATTACTTCCTATACTAAACTGAAATTTGCTTTCTTATGACTTCCCCATGATCTGTGCTGTAGCTTTTCTCCATTAATGAGGGTAATTGAGAGTATATTATATGGGTTTAACATATACTTGTGTTGAACTTCATTTTTTTTGTCTTGGTTTCTCCAAGGCCTACTGCATCACTGGCTTGTAGTTTAGTTGGTAATCAATAAATGTTTAGCAAATGAAATTGAGCTTGCTGAAACTTTTAAAAATGCATCCTTTCAATCTTTCAGGTAAAAGTTATGGGACTGAAGTAGACTGGATGGACTCCACTCCAGCAGAAATCTCCCTGTGGGAAAGGATGGTGAACTCACCTAACACGTGGGTCGAAGACATCCTTCCACTCCGGATGCTGCTCATAGCCAAGCTGACCAAGTAAGAGAGAGCCACGCCTCTCAAGGCCCAGGGGCTCCATGGAAAAACAATATCCCCATTTCCCTGTATTACAAAATGCAGAAATCCTACCACGGTGACAAAGGCCGCCACGTAACTTCCCTTGACATCCAGGGCGTCTTGAACTGTTAACCTGCATGTGTCTTTGTGCTCCAAAACCAGAGGAGTTTGAACAACAAGCAAATATGTGATCAAGATGTCACTTGAAATTAAAAGAAGCTTCCTGAGTGTGTCATGTGATCTGCATGAACTAATGATGGTACTTTGAAAGGGAAACTGCCAAAGAAATGGGAAATGTGGGGTAGTGTTCATGAGCTGATGCTACAGCGCTCTGTCTTGTTTGCATTTCCCCTGTACCTGCTGCTTGATCATCAAGTATTCCCTCATTAATTATAGATGTTTAGGGTATGGAAAGCAGGTGAGGATAAGGGAAGGTAATTAATTACTGTTCTTGTTAAAAAAAAAATCCAAGCACAGTGATAAGGACATTGATGATGACATAAAGGCTTGACCACATGTGAGATGGAAATCTAGATGGAATTTCATATTCAGAGGAGAGATTCTTTGTTCAGTGATGCTAAATGTTTTGATGGGTTATGTACTTAATCTGGGAAATCTTCATTTTCAAAGTATTTATGTGTATATGCATACCTATATGCATATGGAGGTTCCTTGAGTGTGTAAAAATATCTTAAAAGTATAGTGGTGCCACCCACTGGACATGGATGGAACTTCAGCCAAAGTTTTACTTAAATAGGTCTTAAAGACAAGTTTTATAATAGCATATGTAAAACACTGAGCCTGTAAGGTTCTGACCTTCCTGCAGCTGGGCTAAGTGAAAGCAGTGTACTTTGGTTATAGATATGCTTAGGATTAGAACATAATTGCTAAATTGTACTATTCTTGTTTCCTGTGTATGTATAATTTTAATAATGTATTTTATAAAACCTTTAGTCTTCAGAATAAATTATAACAAGACTTCATTTGTACTTTGCCTTTGGTCACTTAGCTTATCCTTTCATTTGAATTGAAATCTTTGGTGTTTTCAGCCCCAGAATTCAAACTCTCCACTGGGAGAGGGAGCAAGAGGGTTAAGATGAAATACAGTTTGTTACCTATCAAGCTTTCCAGAAAGCACTTTGAAAGTATTTGCTAGCTTTCCACTGGGTGGTTGGGGGATGGGGGAATTGGGAGGGGTTGGAATAAAGGAGCAGTCAGTGCGGGGAATGGAGATTTGGGTTTGAAAAATGTCCATCAGGAGTTCAGAATCACTGGGATGGGATGGCTGTTTAGAAGTGGAAATATGTTACCGTTTGAAGGTGAGTTTAGATCAGTTATCATTGTCCAGAGGGGATCTTCTTTGGGTAAACTTGTCTCAGCTGTGTGTAGCCAGCAATCCAGGGGAAGGAAGAGGTGTGGAGGATGCCCACAAAGGGGCTAGGTAAGTCCTATGGAGCTGTAAGTAACAAGAGAGGATGCCTGCTTGGAGCATGGTGGAATGGTGAAAAGTAGAGAGACCTTTCTTTGACCAGAAACCTTCCATCTCCTGCTGCACACATCCTCTAAGAGAAGGTGGCAAGGGGCCAGGCTGACTTCCATCTTCTACAACAGCATTTCTCCCTCTCCCTGCTGCACCTGCCTCATCTCCCACCAAAGGCTGCTAGAGGACAGCCAGGGTGATTTCCACCTCCTGCCATACCTGTCAGCCTGCTCCCTTGCCTCGTTCAGTGTAGAGTCTCCAGTGCAAGGAGGAGTGATCTTCCCTCTGACCTCAGGCTTTCCATCTCCCACTAAGCAGGTTTGCTTGCTATCTCCTGCGGCTACATCTCCTGCCTGATCTCCAATCTTTGAAGGAAAGAGGAGAGAAATGAGGCCTTGCATCTGACCAAATGTCTTCCATCTCCCACTCCATTTGCGTCCTGCCTGACTCCAGCTTTTGACAAGAGGAGTAGCACTTGCTACTCAGTGATGAACATACATACACCTTCCAGTTATTCTGAGCCTCTGTAGATCATCATCTAAACCCTGTTCCCCATCCCTTACCACTCAATCCCTTATTCCCATCTCTCTCAATTGTCCCACCCCAAAGTTCCAACCAAACACCATCTACCCCTTATACTGTGTCCTCTGGAAGGCCTAGGCAACATACACAGGCAACCAGCATCCCTTCATATTAAATCTTTTTCTTTCCTTCCGTCTATTAGCAATCACTGAGACCTGGCTTCTTGTGATCCTGCAGCCTCCCTAGTCACCCTTTCCAGTCCTGGCTGCACCATCATTCATTCTTCTGTGCTTCCTGAGTGAGAAGGGGGAGTTAGAATATTCTGTTCCCCATTGCCACTTCCATGTTCTCCCTCTGGCTCCATCACTCAGTAACCTCACCCTTTGAGATCCATGCTATTCATATCTACTTCCCAATCAAAATCTTGGTAGCTATTGTCTACAGACCTCCAAGTCACTCACCTTCCTTCCTCAACTAGTTCAGTACCTGAATCACAATTTTTCTCTCCTCCCTAATTCCTGTCCTCATACTAGGGGATGTATCAACTAGGCAGTATTCACAATGCCTACCATAACTATAAATATGCTGATATGGTTATTAATAACAAAATGTAACAGGCTCTCTACATGGGGACATAGCTGGAACATTTGGGGAAGGGGTACAAAAGGCTTGAAACATTTATTCAAATACCAGAAAACTATCCCCAAACCAGAAAGTCAAAGCCATCACAGTAGCTATGGAGTTGGCACACATAATTAATTCAGGAAACACCCACATTCTCAATCCTTCAAAACAGAACAAGCTACCTCAGACAAAGATCTTCCTCTCCTCATTCAGGGCAACTGCTCAGCCTCCACGAAGCTCACTCCCAGCAGTTCTGGGCCCCGCAATTCCCATCCTGGCAGTCCTCAGCAGGAGTCATTAGAAATTCTGGCTGGCTCAAAAAAAAAAAAAAGTTCTTGCCACCTCTGCTGCTTCCAGTCACCAAACTGGCTCCAGCTCCGGTTTCCTCCTGCCCCACCCTTTCCTCCTACATCAGCAACAGCAAGTTCAAGGGACATGGAAGATCTTCAAATCCCATAACCGTTATAGGGGTCTTCAACATAAATATTGACTCTTCCCTCATATATTCTGATCTGTTAATTCCTCAGTCTACTCATTTCCCATGAGCTATTCCTCTACTCCACTTTAGCCACACACAAAGATGGCCATATCCTTGATGCAATCATCACCCACAAATGTACTACCTCTTAAGTTCCAAAATCCCTCATCTGACCATTGGTTTTCTGCCTCTCCATCTACCTTCCATTACATAGCCTAGTCTTCATCCACACTGTGACCCCTGATCTTTTGTTCTCTCAGTTCTCTCCCAAGTCATGACCGCTACACTAGCCACTCTCTTTTCTTTTTTCCATCTTGACTTTTCAGTAAAAGAGTTCAGCTCTGCACTGTCCTCTCCTCTTGAATCCATGGTCCCCTTGTATCACTAATTGTGCCTTGCCAAGTTTCAACCTTGGATCACTGCCAACATGCACTGCTTTCACCCCTACATACACGCTGAGTAAAGGTAGAGAAAAATGCAAACCATTCTGACCAGGCCCATTGCACGTGTATGTTACACAATCTTAACTGGGCCCTCACTGCTGTTAGGCAATCCTATTCACCTCCCTTATCAATTCAGTGTCCCACTTCCCACAGTGGCTCTTCTGAACCTTTTCATTCCTCCTCCATCTGAAGTTATCAGTGATCTCCTAATTGCCAAATTCAGTGGCCTTTTCTCAATCCTCATTCTTCTTTATCTCTTTGCAGCCTTTGACACCATTGATAACCCTATTCTTTTTTTGTTTGTTTTTTTGGAGGGGGAAAGTAGGGCATTTGGGGTTAAGTGACTTACCCAAGGTCACACAGCTAGTAAGTATTAAGTGTCTGAGGTCAGATTTGAACTCAGGTCCTCCTGACTCCAGGGCCGGTGCTCTACTCACTGTGCCACCTATCTGCCCCAGATAACCCTATTCTTAATACTGTCTTCTGTCTAGGCTTTCAGGACACCACTCTCTCATGGTTCTCCTCCCTATCCTCTCCTTTGCTGCATCCTCATCCAGGTCATGTCCTCTAACTATAGATGACCCAAAGGGCCTTTTCTTTTCTCCCTCTATACTACTTTACTTGGTGATCTCAGCTCCTATGGATTCAGTTATTAACTCTGTGCTGATGATTTTCAAACCTCCCTATCCTACCCCCACCTGCTCTACTGCCCTCCAGTCTCACATCTCCAGCTGCCTGTTAGACATCTCAAATTTAATGTCTTGTAGACATCTTTACCTCAATGTGTCCAAAACTGAATTCATCTTCTCCCTTCCTTTCCCAAACCGTCCCTGCTTCAGGCTTTTTTATTACTGTCAAAGGTACCACCATCTTCTCTTTCAGGCTCACAACCCAAACATCATCCTCAACTCCTCCTCTCTCACTCCCTATATCCCATCTGTTACCAAAGCCTGCTGATTTCACCTTTGCAACATCTCTTATATAGCCCCCCTTCTCCTGCTGCAGACCCTTATCACCTTGTGCCTGGACTATTGTAATAGCCTGCTGATGTCCACTTGCATCAAATCTCTTCCCTCTCCAATCTGTCCTCCATTTAACTGCCAAAGTGATTTTCGTAAGAGTGGTACAACCGCATCACTCTCTTAATAAATTCTGGTGGTTCCCTGTTCTCTCTAGGATCAAAATACACAATCTTCCATTGGCATTCAAAACTTTTTATAACCTATGTTCCTCTCCCCCACTTTTCTAGTCTTCTTATACCTTACTTCTTGCCACACATTCTTTAAACCAATAACACTGACCTCCTCGCTATTCCACATAAGAGAAAATCTGTCTCTTGGCTCTGGGAATTTTCTCTGATTGTCCTTCATGCCTAGAATTCTCTCCTTCCTCTCAACCTTCTGGCTTTCCTGGCTTTCTTCAAGTCCTATTTAAAATCCTTTCTTCTGCAGGAAGCCTTTCCCAACTCCTCTTAATTCTAGTGCCTTTCCTCTCAGTGATGTCCTATTTATCTTGCTTATAGTTTGTTTATACATATTTGTTTACTTGTCTCTCTCTTTAAATTGTGAGCTTCTTGAAGGCAGGGACTGTCTTTTATCAACTCTTTTTGTATCTCCAGCACTTAGCATAGTGACTAGCACATAATAAGCACTTGATAAATGTTTATTGACTGGTTAAAAAACATAGACTACACAAAGCAGACCCTGAGGACCTTCATATGACTAGAAAATGTGCCTTAGTGGAGGGTGATGAAAAGGAGAGAGGAAATAACTCTTAGAACTCAAGAAATAACTATTTTGAGAGGAAGTAACTCTACTTTTTTCTCTTATGCCTCTTTTAGAGTGTATTGGGGGGGAGAATTTTTCTTTCCTTCTCTCACCCCACATTATCAGTTATTTTTCCTTCATTTTCAAAGAGGACCAATGACATCATGGGGGATGTCTTGACTTGCTTGTGAACTGGATTTAAGTGAGGCAGAGTTGCACAAAGTAATCCTGCCAACTGCATCATAATGTAATGCCATGCAGAAGCCTCTTTTCAGAAGAATGCTACTGTGAACAGCTTTTAAGGATAGGATTACAAAGTATAGTAGTACCTCTATTTGTTCCAGGATCCATGGCCATTTAAATTGAAATTGTAAGGCTAAGGATCCTGGAGGGGTGGAATGTGATGGTAATTAACTTAAATTTGAAGACCCCTTTTTGTTATGTCAAGTAAGCAGGTACTTAGCCCTTAGTCAGACCTCTGTGAAAGAAATAGAAGGTGTGAACTCTGTTTCTTGTTGCTGACATAACAGGAAGGGGTTGGCTGAAACAGGAAGTCAATTCTGTGTGTGTATATATAAGAAAAACCCCAGAGAGACAGTCAGAATTTTCTTCTGACAAGATCCTGGTGGAAGAAGGCTGTTCTGCTGGAGAGAGAGAGAGAGAGACAGAGAGAGACAGAGAGAGACAGACAGAGACAGACAGAGAGACAGAGAGGGAGAGAGACAGAGAAAGGGAGAGAGACACAGAGACAGAGAGAGAGACAGAGAGAGAGAGAGAGAGAGAGAGAGAGAGAGAGAGAGAGAGATCTGGAAGCTGGGCTGCTACTCCTGGACTGAGAACTGAGTCAGGATTTTCTTGAGACCAGAATCTGATGAAGTCTGAGGTTGCTGCCGCCTGGAAGGCTGAGGAGGAAAGCCCCACCTAGACTGGAGAAAATGATTTTGAAAACCTGGGAGGAGTTATTTTGATTCCAGGAGCCAGCTGAGATTTCTTCTGGGTCTGAGGGCCAGCCGAACTGCCAGAAGACTGAGAAGGCATGGCCTGGTATTCTGTCTGTCTGTTTTGGTGTTGTTTTGCCAGACTCACCTGCTGGTGAAGGACAATGCTGTTGTTCCAGAGGGCTTGGAACCTTGATGTTGGCTCAGAAGCCCTGAAGAAGGATTTTCTTGTTTTATGTTTACAGAAATCCTGGAAGAGGGTCCTGTTGATGTTTTCAGGGGTCCTGAGACTCTTCTGCAAGCAGAAAGTGAATTGATGAGGACATTGGCAACGAATATTATGGTTTAGTTAAGCTTTGTTCCCCCAGGAACAGAGATTGCTGAGGACTTGCCTTGGGTAAAGATGAAGAAAAGATCTCTCCTTGGGTATTGAATGCTGTGATGAAATTGAAGTTTACTAGAGACCTAGGGGTGGAGGGTTTGTGTATTTTCTAATGATTGTACTTTGTGATTAATGATTCTTAGTAACTGATTGCTAGATAAGTGATTGATTAAGTTAACCTAGTTGCCCCATGAGTGGAAGACTTGACTATTGTATTTTGAGATGACTGAATGACTAAGTAAAGAGGCAAACCTTCTTAGGGATACTAGATGATTTTTCTTTTGTTCTTTGTTCTAAATATTGTGACCACTTTGGTGAAAACTATGTGGCCATTTTAATGATAAGCTGTTGTGAACACTATATTGTGATTTCCTGAGAATGTTTTGCTTTGATTTATTATGGAATAAATAGAGTGTTCACTATACTGTGTAATCAGAACCTTAAAAGCTATTCACAGTAGCATTATTCTGGAAAGTTGCTCGTGCATGGCATTATAATCCCCTGGCTGAATACTGAAGGTAAGTGCATAAGTAGGGGCTCATGTGCTACAGTTTTAGGTGTGAAGACTTACAAAGTACCTTGAACCTGGGGAAGTTGTCCCCAAGGGGACCCAAACTATAAGCATGAATCAAGAAGGTGGTTAAACAAAAGGGGACATGTTAGTTACATCTCTTTTCAACTTTCCCACAAGAACAGTATGATAGACTTTATCAAATGCAGTTTCTCCACCCCACCCCCATTGACCAGTCAAAGTAATCCTATTTTTTAAAAAGAGAAAAATGATGTTAGTCTGGTTTGGCTAATCTTGATAAATCCATGCTGGCTCCTTTTGTTCACTGCTTCCTCTTCTGAATATTCACTAGCTCTTCCTTTAATAATACGTTGATACAGCACTTGAGTTAGGCTCTAAGCCAAGAAAAGAAATGACTAGAAGGATATTTCGGGGTTTGAGAGCAACCAGTTCAAGCTATTGAAAGGTTGCCTGGAAGAGCAGAAACCTAGGAGTTGTGCCTAAAGCAAAGATATTGTGACATCCTGCTTTTCTTCTCCTCAGCATATCATGTGTCTCTTGATTCTAACAAGTCTTTGTGAAGAGTGACAAAGGTTTGGATGGCAATGAAAATGAGACCTCTAAACTTAAATATGCATGAAAACTACCCTGATGCCTATAGGTGTAGCTACAATATTTTATTAAAGAGTATACCCAGGGAATTTTATTTAAGATAAATGTTTATGGAATCTTCAGTGATAAAGGATACTGTTTTACTTGATCAAATTAGAGAAAGAAAAACAACCAAAATTAATTTTTTAAAGAATTGCAATAAATAAAATAATTTTTTTAAAAAATCACTAAAATTTGTTTTTAAAAAGCAAATTTTATAAAGGGCCCTTCCAAGTTAAATATTTCTTATTTATGCTAAAAGACAAAAGAGTCTTTTTGACTTTGCTTTATTGGTTTAAAAAATCTCTTTTTTTTTTTTCATTTTGGAGGGGGGATGGCAGGGCAATTGGATAATTAAGCGATTTGCCCAAGGTCACACAGCTAGTAAGTATTAAGTGTCTGAGGCCAGATTTGAACTCAGGTCCTCCTGACTTCAGGGCCAATGCTCTATTCATGGCACCTATGATGTCCCATGTCCCTTTTTTAAACCTTAAAATTTTAACTTTTTTGCCTTCTTTGTTTGAAGTAACCAGAGCCCAGTAGTTACCAACTACAGTCTGAGCCATGTAAAAAAAAGTGACTGGAGCATCAGAAAAGGGGAAAAGTTGTTGAGATGATTTTGGCCTGACTGCAGTAGGCTGGGAACAGCAGAGAGCCTCCTGGGGTGGGAAGGAAGAGAGTTAACACCCACCTGCTGGACGGGAACTGGTCTCTACCTGCAAAAGTGCAGCTTGTGCAGGTGAGGTAGCTCTGCTGAGAGTCTGAAAAGACCTATGGAGATTTCCCAACTACACATTACCATAACCAAGTCTTCCACCTGCTATTTCGGAACCTTCCAGAAACAATGAAGGAGAAGAGTGGGCCCCAGAGGAAAGAAGCAGCAGTAGAGGTAGTGGCAGCTGCAGCACCAGGGGTTCCCAGAGACAGCCCCTCCCCCACCCATAGCAGACCCTTGGACAGTCACACTCCCATGAGAGGTGCTGGCACATTGGATCTGGCATTCTGGCATACCCCTTATTCACGCCTGTGCTAAAACTCCACTCTAAATGTGCATTCTTCCTCAAGTTTTATTAAAACACTTTGGCTCTCTCATTTGCCCCCATCATATCATTTACCTGCTTAGTACTAGATGTATCTGTGTACATCAGAGTGCCTAGTACATAATTGCATTTAATAAGTATTTGTTGATTGGCTAGAACTTCCTTTTCTGTCTTACTCTCCTCAGCATCTTTTCAATACAGGGGGCATTTCTATATTGAATTAAATTGAATTGTTTTCTCTTGGTTGCTCAGAGAGAGCCTTGCTAGTCTAGAGACAGAATCAAGGAAGAACCAGAAAGAACAAATGACTTCAGAACTTAACACAAGCAGAGCTCTTAAGCTGAAAATGATTTGGCTCACATTTGTGCTGGATGACATATATATATATAAAATATGCATATATAATAATGCTCTATTAACTGCACCACCAAGCTCCCTCCACAAATCCTCTTTTCCAGGCTTTGCTTCTTCCCTCCATCCACAAATGCTCAAACATGAAAAGTCTCTTAAGCACTGTATTTGTAGAATAGTTTTAAAATTATAATCTTGGCTCAGAGCTCAGTTACTGCTTAGTAGTTACACATTATAAAATATTAAGAAACTTGATACCCTTCCCCCTTCTCATTGTAAGAAAGGAAGGAGGAAAGGGCAGAAGATTCATTACATCCAGTTTACTTTGTTTATTCCTGGTTAGAAACTAGGCTGTCAGTTTTCTTTCCATAGCAGTTGTCTGGTAACTGAGTTGAGCGAAGACAGACAGGACTTTACAGTATAGGCTAAGAGCTTGGACTAGGTGAAAAGCCAAAGACCAACTGACCACAGTTGTCTTTTCATTGTCTCAGCCCTGCCTTCATTACATCACAGCATTCTGAGCTTTTCAACCAATCATAGAGCTCCCAATGGAATAATAAAAACAGTTTGAAAGTCCAGAAGCCTCCATAGCAACACAAAACATCCTTTGAAATTGCTGCAACTAGAGAGAGACGGAGCTGAGCACAGTTGTAGGGAGATAGCGCTCAGATGCCTCAGAAAGAGAAAACTCCTAGGATGAGCTCTTCTATCTCATCCTCCAAAGTCCCAGAGGTAGAAAACACATTAAAAGATCTGGGCGATGATGATGATGATGATGACGATATGAACTGCAAAGAACTAGAAGGTTTGAAAGAAGCCTTGGAGAACCTCCGTGGTCTGTCCAGTGAGGAAAAAAATGAAAAAGCAATGCTCCGCTCCCGTCTTCAGGAGCAGTCTCAGCTCATCTGCATCCTGAAGCGCAGGGCTGATGAAACGCTAGAGCGCTGTCGGGTCCTGGAGCAGCTCAACACGGAGCTGGAGGAGAAAAGGGTGAATGACGCCGAGCGTCTGGAGACGCAGACCCAGCGCACGCTCAAGCTGGAGGCCCGCTTCATGGACCTGGCCGCCAACCATGAGGAGATGATCCGCTTCAAGGACGAGCACAAGAGGCAGAACATAAAACTAAGAGAAGAGAATGAAATCTTGAGGAGGGAGAACAGAGAACGGTTCAGTCAAGCCCTGAAGGACCAGGAGGCCAAAGTATGTCACCTCACAGCCCAGGGAGAAAAGCTGTCCAAAGAACTAGAGGCCCTGAAGGGGAAATGTGTCGAGGACAGCAGGAGAGCCAAAGCCCGGGAGAAAGAGTTGATGGACCTCCAGCACCAGCAAGCCAACTTCCACGCCAAGCAAACCAACTCCCTCCAGAACCAGCTCCACACTCTGGAGGAGCTGCACCAGAAAGCCCTGGCCAAGATGGCCAAGACCGAGGAGAAGCAGAAGGGCTTGAGCTCCGAGCTGAGCGGCCGTCTGGAAAAAGTGACCAAGGAGAAAGAGGAACTGCTGCAACTCTCCATGGAGAGGGGCAGAGTGCTTCAGAACAAGCAGCTGGAGATCCAGCAGCTGGAGGAGAAGCTGGAGATGGCAGAGATAGCCCGGAAGAAAGCACTAGATCGTTTTGAGCAGGAAGCCGCCACGGTGAATAGCAACCTTAGAGTTCAAGAACTGAGCCGGAAGGTGGAAGGAATCCAGAAGGCCTATGATGAGCTTTGGTTGCAGTCAGAAGCCTTCAAAAAGCACAGTCTGGATCTTTTAACCAAGGAGAGGGAGCTCAATGCCAAACTCCGACACCTCTTTCCATAAGGCACTTATTTCTGCTGGCCTCAACCAAAATGTGTGTTTTCTTTACTGGAACAGTAACCAGACTTCCATTTATTATATTTCTATTACACAGAGAACAGTCTCGAGACCCACTTTATTGTCCTTACTTTTGTTGTTCCACTGCCTAGAATACATAGTTTTGTCAGATGTCATTTGTTTGCCTCTGAAATTCAATTCTCTTCAGAGCTCCTTTTCTTCCCCTGGCTCTTGTCAGGGTCTTTACAGGTTCCTGGAAATTAATTTTCAGCCTTTGAGACGTCTGCAGCAGGTGGCACTTTTACTTGGTTACAGTTTTGAGGGATGTAAAATTATTCTTCGTATGTATGATATTTTCTGTTTTAAAAATAGAGATGTATGCCTTTAATATGTAGCTAGGGAGGTTTTGATGGCTATATGTCTAGTCTATCTTCCTTAGGTCATATTACATGTGCATCTTCAAAGTCATTACATGTCTAAGCCACTAATGCCTGTGGGGGAGAGTAAATACTGTTGAGTTTTCCCCACAGTAGGCAGATCTTACCATAATTAATCTGTACAAGAGGCATAGTTCACCTAAATAAAATGGGTTTATTTCTCAGTTAATTTATAACTTAGTTGTTAGTTATTTTTGTCTTTAATAGAGTATTTAATAGAGAGTAGTTTAAGAACCTGCAAATTTTGCCCACACAGAATACTAATGGGAGAAGAGTAATTTAATAATTGAAGTACAAGGGAACACAGATTTCTATATTTCAGTTGTCATGGCAGACTTTTGTGAGAATATAAGTTTTGTTACTGTTGAATATACGGTGCATATTATACATTAGCCTTTTTCTTTTCCATTAGTATACTTTCTTCCATTGAAATGTTTAGTTTTTAAAAATCAAAACAAAATATATACTTATATGTTGGGAGTACTATGTTTTGGGGATATCTAGACCACCACAGAGCTATAAATAAACAGTTCTGTTATATGCATTTGGAAATTTTGTAAGTGTCTTTAAAGTAGTATTTATTTACAAGTATATTTCTCCATATCTGTGTAATCTGATAAATTAATGATATTTCTAGGCATTATAATTAGTACCTCTTTATGGTAATTTTTCTAACTCCCTCCCCCCCCACCTTATAAGGTTGGCTTATCACTATCAACTTTCTATGCACCAAAGATTGCGAACTGTTCCATGTGTTATATAGATAGCATTGTTTAATAATAGCTTAATAAATACCCAGAAGTTCCAGTGAATACAAGTTTATATATTTTATTTTTAACCACATTTCACAAACATATTCAACACTATCACTCTCTCATTTTCCTAGATGGATTCAGGAAAATAGATACTCTGTCAGTAACCAAATTTGGATGAGGGTCTATTTCTATACAAAGTGTCCCAGAAGTCTTAGTGTAGTTATTACCACCTGAAACTGCACTTAAACTTCTGGGACATCCTGTCTATCTTTTTTATTTTATAGCATAACAATGCCAGAAATCATAATGAGGTAACAGTACAAACATAGCTTTTTGTTGAAGCTTTACATCAAAATTGTGAACCAAGTAGGTTAGGTAGCACTAGTATTGGGGTACAGCTACTTAAAAGTCACCATCAACTGATCCCAAAGTATGTTAATGTCTTTTACTACCTCTTGAGTTTCATGTGCAGACAGTACAAACCAATCTCTTTAAATTAAGTAATTATTTTAGAAAATGATTTATTGATTACTTGGAGATGTCTAACTATAAGAACTATACCTGTTTGGAAGATAGTAATGAAAAGTCTGGTAGAATTTTAGGATTAAGAGAAGTTAGAGGTGAATAGAATGCATTGGAGCATTTCTAATCACCTAGTCTTCCTCACTCCTGTTCACCCCTTCCCTCTAGCCTATAGATTTTTTTTCTAATAAATGTTTTATTCATTTTCTTGTTTACATCTCTAGCCTATAGTTTTATCCTCTGTCATAAGGAACTGTCAAATTTCTGGTAAGGGTTATCTATCATGCCTGCTCATTTACTCCAGTCAATCTACTTTCATCCCTCTCCTGCTTTAGCTAGCAGTCTATAACACTTCACCAATGTTACATTGTACATGGAGTTTAGCAGCCATCTAACACACTCCCTATCCAAAATATGCCCTGGAAAACCTCCCTAACAAATGGATATTTACTCTCTAAAATGATGTGGTTGATGTCAACACTCTGCAAATACAATATGCTGTTTGTGTGCCTGACCTGAGATAGTTGATTCTAAGTTCCTTGAGCAGATGACTTATTTTTTTCATCTTGAGGTAGCTAAAAGGCATAGTGGATAGAAAACTGGACATGGATTCAGGAAGACATGAGTTCAAATACTACCTCAAACACTTTAATCATTGTGAGACCCTGGGCAAGTCGCTTGAACTTTATCTTCCTCAGTTCCCTATCTGCAAAAATTGAGATAACAATGGCATTTACCTTCGAGGGTTGTTGAACATATAAAATAGTATTTGCAAAGCAAACCTTAAAGTACTATGTAAATGCTAACTATTATTATGATATTATTACCATCTCCTTGCCTTGCAACAGAGTATGTGTTTAATGTTTGTTGAAGTAAATTAATCTCTCATATTGCTTCAAGTCTAAAATCTACATAAAACCCCCCAAAACTTTAGCTATAATGCTAGATACAATGTGGAATTTCGATCATGAATTTCAGGAAGTCCAATAATTGTTAAATTGTCTCTCCTGGATATATTTTCCAGGTCAGTGGTTTTTTCAAGGAGATATTTCACATTGCCTTCTATTTTTTCATTTGTTTGGAACTGTTTAATAGTATCTTGATTTCTCACAAAGTCATTTGCTTCCATTTGCTCCACTCTTAATTCTGAAGGAATTATTCTCTTCAGAAAGCTTTTGAGATTCTTTTTCCATCTGGCAAATTTGACTTTTTAAGGCATTCTTCTCCTAATTGGCTTTTTGGGCCTCTTTTGCCATTTGAGTTAATCTATTTTTAAGGTGTTATTTTCTACAGTCAGGTTGTTGACTCTCTTTTCATGATTTTCTCACTTCATTTTCATTTCTCTTCCCATTTTTTCCTCCATTTCTCTTATTTGGTTTTCAAAATCCTTCTTAAG
>CM053596.1:85760756-85784690 GCA_028646575.1 Pseudocheirus occidentalis | reverse complement strand
TGTGGGAGGGGTCTTACAGTGGGATCAATGTTCTGGGCTGGGGAGTAGGGACAAAAAGGGGAGAAAATTTGTGACTCAAAACCTTGTGGAAATGAATGATATAACCAAGAAAATAAATTAAGATTTAAAAAAAAAATAAAAATAAATAAATAAATAAAAATAAAAATAGAATGGTAAGCAGTTTATCCTAGTCTAGTCCTTTATCACTGATTCACATTTATCTTTTTATGTATCACTTAACTCCTGTGTTTAAACTTCAAGTTTCTACATAGCTCTGGTGTTTCTGTCAGGAATGTTTAGAAGTCTTCTCTTTCATCAAATATTCATTTTTCCCCTTTATGATTATATTAAAATTTTTTCTGGGTAGGTTATTCTTGGCTGTTAATCTATATGCATTGCATTCTTAGCCAAACTCCTGAGAGGGATGGGAGAAGATGATCCTTGATCTCTTCTACCCTTCTCCCTTTTGACCAAAATGGGACCTTATCAATTCTGGAGAGTCAGAAGATTTGGACTTCTTATTGGCACACTAGCAGCTTCTCCCAAACAGCAGTGGCCAATAGGAATTATGGAATATAGGAGTTAAGAATAAACTGGACACATTGAGGCAAAAGTAGCTTCAAGATTATAAGAAGCCCAGAGGAAAGCTATCTTATGCCAAAAGGAAGTTTCATTAGTATCAGCTAGGGGAAGAAAAGAACTTCTAGCTGCTAGAAGCTGTTGAGTTAGCCCTTTAACTTTCTAAGCTTTCTAAACTGGAACCCACTTGCCCCTAGACAAAATATCTGCTGGTGACAGTGTGTCTAGATGCCTATGGGAGGAAAGGGGAGGAATGTTTCCTAATAACTGGTTTTTTTTTTTTACTATACCACATAGTAAATACTCATTTCTAAAAGCTAATTCAACCTGGCTAACTAATTTATATGAACACCAGGAAGAAGCACAATGGTAAGGGCTTGTGAGCTGTAGCTTTAGAAAGACACCCCCAATGCTTATCAGCAGCTCCGGAGTCAGGAGGACCAGACTTTAAATCTAGCCTCAGACACTTATTAGTTGTATGACCCTGAGCAAGTCATTTAACCCCCAATTGCCTCAAAAAAGAGAGAAAGAAAGAAAGAAAAAGTAGTTATTTGTTAGTATAATAACTAGAACCCGATAACATTGTAAAATGTATAATATGCTCTGGATATAATATGCTATTTGTTACTTTAAAAAATCCCTATGGGATAGATTCTATAGGTATTATTTTCCACATTTTGCAGATAAAGAAACACACTCAGAAATATCATGACTTGGTCACTGATTGATCCCTGGATCAGTGAAAATCAAAGGTGAAATTCAACCTCAGGTCTCTTCTCACTTACACATATTCAAGTCAAGTACTCTTTCTACTATATCACAGTAATACAAAATCTGTATAATTAGCACATTGACAGCTACAAAACAGTCATTCTCAGCCTTTTTGGTCTCAGAATCCCTCAGGATGCTCCTAAAAATGATTGCAGATTCTCAAAAAGCTTTGGTTTATGTGTATTATAACTATCAATATTCACCATGTTAAAAATTAAACCTAATACAATTTTACAGTATTTATTCATTTAAAATAATGATAAATATATTGTTATCAGAAATAACATTATGAAAATAACTATATTTTCCAAAACAAAAAATTTAGTTAGAAGAGTGGTATTGTTTTATATATTTCTGCAAATCTCTTTAATGTCTGCATTAAAAGAAGATAGCTGAGTTGTGACTGCTTCTGCTTTCAATCTGTTGCAATCTGTTGTTTTGGTTGAAATATATGAAGAAAATTTGGACTCACACAGATGTGTAGTTGGAAAGGGACGCAGTACTTCTAATAGGCAAATCTGAACTTTCATAAATATGTAGAAGAGTCACTGAAAATGCAAATAATGCTTTAGTATTATTATAAACCCAGTTTTGACCTCACAGACTCCCTGAAAGGGACTCAGGAAACCCCAGGGGTCTGTAGGCCACATTTTGAGAACCACTGGTTTACAAGAATGAAGGACATGTATAATTGTTATTTGGGGTTTTTTTCCTGTTTCTTTGTATTAGCTATATTTCTTGGTAATTGGAATATCAGTACAATTTGAAGTATGGTGAAAAAGAAGAAAAGAGAGAACCAGGATGAATCAACAGAAACTAAGGCTCCTGTCAGTGAAGCACTACTGGAATACTAGTAAGTTTAAATTTTGAATTGAAATTGTTTCCTGTAGGGGCAGCTAGGTGGTGCAGTGAATAGAGCACCAGCCCTGGAGTCAGGAGGACCTCAGTTCAAATCCCATCTCAGATACTTAACACTTACTAGCCGAGTGACCTTGGGTAAGACACTTAACCCCAATTCCCCCCCTCCAGAAAGCAAAAAAAGAAAAAAGAAATTGTTTCCTGTTGTAATTAGGGTTTTTTCTTTTTTTCCCCCCCAGAGGTAACTGAGATTAAGGGACTTGTCCAGGATCACAGAGCTTACTAAATATCAAGTCACACTGCCACTAAGTGTCTGAGGCTAGATTTGAAACTCAGGTTCTTCTGACTCCAGGGGGTACCACCTAGATGCCCCATTTTAATTTTTTTAACCAATCAGTTAGGGACCCATATATCACAAGACTGGTAACGCCTCAAATTTCCTGATTCTATTCTCTTTGTGCAGGCCAAACTCCTATCAAATTGAAAGGATGTCTTATTTGAATCAATTAATATGGCCCTGTTATTTTAGTATTTTCAGAATCCCACGTTTTCCTGGTATGTTTATTGCCTCCACCAATGCAGACTGTAATTCCATTGGGGGGGGGGGACGACAGAGAGAGAGGGACAGAGAGACACAGAGAGACAGAGACAGAGAGAGAGGGAGAGAGAGAGAGAGGGAGAGAGATTTTTTTTGTCTTTTGGGGAGAATCTACACAGTCTGTAAGATGAAATACAATATTTTGGATGGTAATAGGCATTTCAAGAGTAAATATCTCCAAATAACTACTATAGTAACTAAATATAAAATATGTTTAGTATCAGCATCTGTTAGATATGCTATATTAGGGGGCAGCTCGATGGCACAGGAGATAGAGTTCTGGGCAAAGTCAGAAACACATAAACTCAATTTCAGTCTCAGACACTTAATAGCTGTGTGACCCTGGGCAAGTCATTTAACCCTTGCTTGCTTCCATTTTCTCCTCTGTACAATGGAGATAATAATAGCACCTGCCTCCCAGGGTTCTTGTGAGGATCAAATGACATATTGTAAAGTGCTTATAAAGTGCCTAACACATAGTAGGCTCTGTAGAAATGTTAGCTGTTAATACTGTTGTTATGCTGTCACTGGATAGCATTTGAATTAGGGGGACATTCCCTCTCAGAACCATTTCAGGGATCAGATGTCTTGAGAAATTGCCACTAGATGATGTTCTTTTCATTACTAGTCTAGGTGCCATCAGATAAGTAGGATATAGAATATTTAGGGATTATTTCACAAACTCTAAGGAGATAATCAATGAAAAGCATTATTTAGTATTTATAATACAATGAAAAGCATACTCAATGAAAGCATTAAACTATGATAAATAAGAGATATGTTATAGAACAGGATTTTGAGTTGTTAACTTATGCATCTCTCAATAGATACATAAGTTTTTTCCAAGAGAATTAAATATAGTTCAGTGCATATTTATAAAATGCCTTATACTCATTCATTCAACCAGTATTTATTACGTTTTACCTACTATGTGCCAGGCGCTGTGCTAATCCCTAGGGACAGAAAGACAAAGATGAAACAGTCCCTTCCCTAAAAAAGTTTCTATTCTCTTGGGGTTTGGGAAGAGACGACATACATAGAAAATTAAGTACAAAATATTTGCAAAGCAATTATTCTATGCATGGCTTTATAATAGGCATTGACAATAAAAAGGCAGATATAACTAACTGATGATCCACATATCCCCAAGAATCTGAATTTAATTGATTGGGTTTGATTCTGCATATTGACAGGAAGAAAATCATTTTCTCTCTTTTGCTATTAATTCCACTTGACCCAGCACCAGAAAAATCTCTTTAGATACTCAGGACAGTGCTTATATCTAGAGCTTCCCAGATGTAGGTGAGAGGATTCCCTAGCTCCTTTACAAGTAAGTACCTGAAGTACCAAATACTTAACAGGTACGGTATAGTCTTCATTTCATCCTAGAGAAAATGCACAAGACATACAAGATTCAAAAGAATAAAAAACACGTTATGTACTCAAATAGTCTTATCAGCTCCCTGCTGCAGCCCCCAAAGGAAACTGAATTTGAGGTTGCGATGGTGCCAACATCTTGACTTTCCTGTGAAGTATTTCCCTTCTCGAAGGGGCATACATAGTCCCTTTTAGACTCATAGTGCCACCCTGTGGTGCAGACTCCCTTAGGAAGGGGACTATGGAACAAGCAATCTACTTCTAATCAACCTACTCCTGTCCTCATACCTTAACTAGCTTTGATTTCCAAACAGGATGCTGCATATAATGATATGGCTTATCATCTTCTTTCTCCAAGAGCACACCATATCAGTCAATCTCTTTATAGAAGGTCTGATCCTAAACTCTTGAACTTGGAATTGCCCACAAGCTAGTGCCCAGAAAAATCTCTCTCTGATTTTTCCAAAGTTACCAACAATCTATTAATTTATCTATCTGATTGTCTCCTCCGTAGTCTTTCTTGTCCTCTCTGCTGCATTTGACACTGTTGAACACACTTTTTTCTCCTAAAATGCTCTCTCTTCTCTGAGTTTTTGTGACACCACAGTCTCCTGGTTTTTCTCCTGTCTGTCAGACCACTCTTCAGTCACGTTTGCTGAAATGTAATCTATGTAAAACCCCTTAACTATGGGTGTTCCTAAGGCTCAGTCCTAGGTCTCCTCTTCTTCCCTCTCTATACTTTTCTCTCCCAACAACCTTGTCAGTTCCCATGGATTTAATTATCATCTTTATGAAGAGAAGTCACAGATCCAGTCCATCTCTTTCCTAGCTATAGACCTGCATAACCTACTACTTATTAAACATTTCAAACTTGATGTCCCTGAGGCAATTTAAAATCAGTATGTCTGAAACTCATTATTACGCACCCCCTGCCCCCCATTGCACCCATCTTCCACACTTCCCAGTTTCTATAAAAGACACTACCATTCTTCCAGTCTCCCAGGTTCATATTACTGTATTAGACTCATTCTCCCTCATCCAACATATCCAATCAGTTGCCAAATCTTGCAGTTTCTTACCTATAGAGCATATTTCATATTTTCTAGCCTTTCTACTCAGACAGCTACCATCTTAGTTCAACATCTTATTACCTTTTGTCTAGACTATTTTCATGGCCTCTTAATTGGTCTCCTTGGTTCCCATCCCTTCCCATTCCAAACTATCCTTCCCTACAACAGCCAAAATGATTTTCCTAAAGTGCAATTCTGACCATGGGACTCCCCTACTCAATCAACTCAATTGGCTCCTGATTGCCTCTGGGATAAAATATAAATTACCCTTTTTGACACTGAAAGACCTTCATAATATAGCCTTAATCTATTTAACAATTTAATTACATATTACTCCCTTTCCATACTCTGCATCCTCACCACTGGACCTTTTCTCTGTTCCTCACACACGATGCACTCATCATCCTTCCTCTGCACTAGCTTCTCGCTAAGCCTGAAATGTGCTCCCTCCTCACCTCTACTTCCTAGAATCCTTCTTTTCTTTCACTAGTAGCTCAAGCACTCCCTGGTTTTAAGATACAGTTAAATATTGCATTGATTATCTCGGTGGGCCTTGCATGAATAAGGCAGAGAGATACAATGGCAGGAGAAGAGTCTTCGAGAAGAGAAAAAGAGACTTTACAACTGCAGTAAAGATTTGGCCAGAGACATTCTCTGGCTTGGGCCTCAAGCTACAGAAAGGAAATTGTTGGCTCACTTTTTATGCCTTTCCAGGGTAGAGAGAGGACGTCAGACCCAAATATTTCTAGGCAAATAAGCCAATTTTGAGCTAGTCTTTCCTATTGAGGTATTAGATAGCTGGTGCACTAGATTAGTGTACTGGGCCTCAAGTCAAAAAGACCTGAGTGCAAAGCCAGCCTCAGATACTCACTTAGCTTAGTTTCTGTTTGCCTCAGTTTCCTCAGCTGCAACACACCTTCCAGGATTGTCATGAGGACCAGATGAGATCATATTTGTCAAGAGCATTGCAAACCTTAAAGTGCAGTGTAAATGCTAGCTATTATCACTATTAACTCATTTCGACCTTCCAACAATCCGTGCCTCTCTAAAGCCTAAAATCACAATACTTTTTTGGCTGCCATATCACACCATTATCTTATTTTGACCTCATAATTCAATAAAACTCTCTGATATTTTTCAGAGAACCTGTTTTCTATTATTTATATTGTCTTTTTGGTTAATATCTTTAAAAAAAACACATGCCTGGCATGTAGTAGGTGCTAGTAGAAATGCTTATTCCTTCCCTCCTCCGCTCCTCTCTCCTGCTTAGCTTTGAAAGGAAAACCACTCCTCCAAGAGAGCAGCTTGGAGACAATGAGAATATCTAGCAATTATAGAGCGCTTTAAGGTTACAGTGTTCTTTATCAATATTATGTCATTTGATCCTCACAACAACTCTGGGAGGGAGGTTCTATTATTATCCCCCTTTTGTGCAGATGGGGAAATTGAGGCAGACAGAGGCTTGCCTGGGATCGCATACCCAGTCTGTGGACGGATTTAAATTCAGGTCTTCTTGACTCCAGATTCAGTGCTCGATTCATTATACCACCTCCAGGAAATTCATAGCCAACACAGAAGCAGGGAGGGAAGAGCATATCCCACAGAAGGGTAGAGATAAGTAAGAAGAAATGACAATCGTGCCCAACCAACATGGTACAGAACCACACCCCTGTTAGATTAGCACAAAAGTCCAGTTTCAATACCTCTCCCATCATGGTACTGGTGCAAGCCCATGAAACTTATTGTGTAATTTTACCTTAATTCACCATGACTACTCTTTAAGTGGAAGAACTTGTATGGGGATAGGTTTTCTGCTCCACAGAAAGCATGTCCACTCTGTTATACTCTGGTCTGTCTTCCTAAAGTGGAAAGGAAGTCAAAGTCATAGAAAGAAAGTGACCAACTCACTTTTCTAGATACTAGGGAATGACAACTTATGCTGTAAATTGGTCATCTGGAATTCCCAGTATCCTAATAATGAGACACCAGCAGGCAATTCCCACTTCGATGGGTCTTCAAGTGTCATTTTCCTCTGAAGTCCCATGCCCTGTAATCTAATCAAGTTGATTGGGAACCTCCTTAAATTAATCGGTGACTGGACTGATGAACCTACCTCACTTGGATAACATACATTTCAGCTCACAAGCTTACAGTCCAGTGAGGGAAAATGAAAGCCTGTTATACAAGGGAGAACAAAATATGTTGAAAGGAAAGATCTTGGTAAAATGTGTTGAGGAATCTAAGGAGGAAGAGATAACACCGACCTGGGAAGGTAAGAGAAGGATTCCTGAAGGAGCTGGCACTTGGAGGAATGGAGAGGCTTCAGCTGAGATGGAGGATGCTCCAGTCTATGAATGTTGGATAATGTGAGCTTTACACATAGAGACTATAGAGGGCAGCAAGAGAACAAGGGACAGAAAAGAGGCCGGTTTCTTGTGACAGAGTACATGCAGTAACAGCCTAATAGCCCACATGTGTAGAGTACAGATGCTTTACATGTGTTTTCTAGGGCAGCTGGTTGGTGTAGTAAATAGAGTGCTGTGCCTGGAATCCCAAAGACAGGAGTCCAGAACTGGCCTCAGACACTTACTAGCCCTGTGAGCCTGGGCCAGGGATGTGGAATCTGTAGCCCCAAGGCCACATATGGCCTTCTTGGTCCTCAAGTGCAGCCCTTTAACTGAATCCTGGGTCACAGAACAAGCCCCCTTAAAAATGATTTGTTTTGTAAAACTTGAACTTGATCAAAAGGCTGTACCCGAGGACCTAGAAGGCCACATGTGGCCTCAAGGTGGCAAGTTCCCTACCCTAGCCCTAGGCAAATCACTAAACCTCTGCTTGCCTCAGTTTCTTTAGCCGTAAAATAGACATAATAAAAGCACCTACCTCCCAGGGTCATTGTGAAGATCAAATGAGGTAATAATTGTCAAGGGCATTGCAAAATTGAAGGTGCTACATAAATGCCTGCTATTATTATTATTATTATTATTATTATTATTATTATTATTATTATCAACTTATTTCAACTTCCCAACAACTGAGGTCTCTCTGGAGCCCCAAATCTCTTGGCTCCTATATTTCACTGTTGCCTCATTTTGAGCCCACAGTTCAATAAAACTCTCAGATACTTCTCACAGAATCTGTTTTCCATTATTTCTATTATCTTTGCTCATAATATTTTTTAAAACTCTTCACACATTCTTGGCATTTAGTAGGTTTTTAGTAAATGTTTGGTCTTTCTCTTGTTCTCCCTCACCCCTACCCTGTTCTTCCTACTAACAGATTCCATAGTTCTTATAACTATTGCATATTGTTTATTTAGTTAAAAAAAATTTTTATATCTTTGCTAATTTTGTTTTAAGGCAGTGGTTCTCAACCTTCCTAATGCCACGACCCCTTAATACAGTTCCTCATGTTGTGGCAACCCCCAACCATAACATTCTTTTCGTTGCTACTTCATAACTGTAATTTTGCTACTGTTATGAATCGTAATGTAAATATCTGATATGCAGGATGTATTTTCATTGTTACAAATTGAACATAACCCACAGGTTGAGAACCGATGTTTTAAGGAAATATATTTGTAATATTATTTCTTCTTCGTTCGTACCTAGCTGTAAAGTAAAAGAAGAAGCAATAGAAAGGCTGTTGGTTCAAGTGAAGAAACTTAGGGATAAGAATCAAAAGTGTCATGAACGGGTAAGTTGCACATAAAGGGCCCATCTTTTCATTAAATACAGTTGGGTTTTTGAGTTGTAAATTCCATCTATTATACCACATTTACTTTAGGAAACTATATTCTTAAATTTTTTTATATTTATTTACTTCCTATTTACTAGTACCCTAGCATATTTGAGATGAGCCTTTATTCCTCTTCCTACAATGACAAATGTTAGTTAAAAAGATAAATAAACTTTAAATAGTATGTTATTTGGCAAATGAAGACAATGTATTTTAGGTTTGAGATTTAAAACTAAAACTAGAATAGTTCTGTGTGCTCTATCATGATACTCGATTTATGGTTCTTTTGTACTCGATATTGATTATATAATTATATAATTTTTCTGCTTTTTAAAATATTGTTTTAAAGTCCTTTATCTTATAGCTGATAATGTGAGTGTGTGTTGTTATTAATAAAGTAGTAGGAGGAATAGGGAGGGCTACCATCTAAGTTTAGGCTCCAAGGCAGACAGGGTTAATTAGGGCACTGCTAGGTAGCTGGGAGTCTGCAGGTTTCACTGGGGCCAGGAGAGGGCAGCAGCAGTCCTTGACTCTGGGTTGATAACAAGCCTATTGCTTCCACCTTAAAAACCTAAAAATCAGAATTGGAGAATTTGCTATCCTGAAATATAAGCCCCTTATTCAAAGGGGAGCAAAAAAGAATAGAGTCATCAGGACAGGTGAGAAGTAGAGCCAGTACACACGATAAGAGCCTAGGAAACAGGAGATAGGGTGAATGCAGACGGTCACAGAAGTTGAATGAAAGATAGTAAGCTGTATTGTAAACCCAAGGAACAATCCAGAGACAGAGACTGAGCCAGCAAATGCAAAAGAGCAACCAGGAAAAAAGATGGTGGTGAAATGCAAGATGCTGGCTGTCCTTGGGAGAAAGAGCCTTTGGGAGGTTGGTGCAGTAATCTCAAAGCAATGTGCAAAGTGGTTCTTTTTTTTTTTCTCAATGTAATCTTCTCTCTTTTTTTTTTTTTGGAGGGCAATTGGGGTTAAGTGACTTGCCCAAAGTCACATGGCTAGTTTTTTGTGTCAAGTGTCTGAGGCCGGATTTGAACTAGGGTCCTCCTGACTCCAGGGTCGGTGCTCTATTCACTGCGCCACCTAGCCATCCCCAAAGTGGTTCTTAAAGGACCAATAGCTATAGGACTAGGACAGACAATTTATTTGTACTGTTGCTTCCCTTTACATAGGATTGTGAGCAATTATTCTGTCAAATGTCTCAAGCAGAAAACTGCCATCTCTTTAACAGTGACTAATCATCAGGGCTGAAGGCTAAATTAGGTTAATGACCTGCAGCATTAAAGCATTAATAAATTGATAATTAAGATCAGTTCCATCAAGTCATATCTTTTATATTTGTTTGAATCATTATAAGAGTTACTACTATTTCATTTCTAATTTCTGCAAATATGTTTAACTCTCACTTGTCATATGCAGGGTGTACTAAAAGTCTTAATGCAGTTGTAAGCTATTAAATTTTGATTTGTCCATCTTTTCATAGTGAAGTTATAATTAATAGCCTACAACTGCACTAAGACTTTTGGGACACCCTTCTCACATTGAGATATTAACAAACAGGGAAATTGAGGCAGATCTCTGAGCAGGACAATATTTATTAGCAGAGGCATGCTACCTGCCAATAAATGGGTCAGTGGCTCACCAAAGACCCTGAACAAGAAGATAGCTCTCCTTTTGTAGGTTTTGGGGAATACAGAACAAAGAGCAGAACAGAGTAGATTACATCATGAGATTAAGAGCAGCATGATTGGTTTCAGAGCTGAAGTGCAGGGAACAACATAATTGGTTGGAAGTTTGGTAATGGAGGCTAGCAATGACCTCCTTTCTTCTCTAATGAAACTAAGAAGTGCTTATTGTCTGAGTTCAGGTGAGAGATAGTGGCCTAGACTATTGGACAGCAAACCAGACATCCTTGAAGGACAGCTTGGTGGTATAAAGATATCAGGCCCAACGCCCTTTCTGTTTACACACATTTTCCAAGGTTAGCAAAATTCCTTGAGGCAAGAATAGATGAATTTTTAAACTTAATTCATTACAGGCTAGCTGAACTCTGAACTAAGTTCAGAGACAAAGAACTATGACTTAAGCACGAGATAAAAGTCTTATAGAACAAAATCAATTACATGTAAATAAGATTAATAAGAAAATGCTACAGGATCAGTCTTAGTGTTCTCACCCTGTATATCAGATTCGACTAATAGTTTAAAACTGAGATACTTATATAACCCTACTTCTAACCAAAGTGGATACAGTTCCCTGAAGAATAGCCCTGTGACCTGTCTGCTTTTCATGCTAAGGAGTCATGACTCATGATTGACTGAGAGACCTCTGAGCCAGTACTGTATACCTGAGATGATGGGGTAGACACTTTGGAGAGATGCAGGAGAGAGGTCAAATAGGATCTCATGATATTATGTTTTTCCTTCAGTAACAGAAATTTAAGTTGAACAGGATACATGATCTAAGGGTCTTTCACTATCCTGGTTACCCTTCTTTGGATGCTATAGCTTGTCAGTGTCTTTCCTAAAATGTAGTACCCAGGACTGAACTTATTATTTCACATGTTGTTTGAGCAGGGCAGGACGCAGAAGGCCCCCCTGAGATTACCTGGTAATATCTCTGATTATATTCCTTCTCTGGCTTTTTCCAGTACTGCTGTGGGAATGTTAGTCTCTGCTTCAAGGTCAATATGGAGATGCTAGCTCCAACCCCATGTAACACCAACAACATATTCAAAGTGCCAACAGCAACTACGAATATGTTGGCATAGTTCTCAATCACAAAATATAACAGACTTTCTATATAGAAGACAAAAACAAAACATTTATTCAGATACCAGAAAACCAAATCCCAGCACCAGAAAGTCAAATCCATCATAGTAACAAAGAAGTTAATACAACATAGTGTAGCATGAAGCCACACCATCCTTTAGCCTTCCCACAAACCAACACTCACAAGCTTAGCTGTCTCCCTGGGTGTGTCCTTGCCTCCCTCCAGCTCTAACTGCTTTGCTCCCAGCTTCCTGTGGGCTCTGCTCCACCCTTCAACAAACTCGTCCCATCACAAGCTCCATGTGATTATATTCAGCCTATTAGGGAGCAGGGAAGATCTTCAAATTCCCATTACCATTACACCCCAGTATGAAGAAGTCAGTGGGCTGCTTTATCTTGTAGGTGTCGATTTTGTAGGGCAGGGGAGGCATCAGACTTTCCTATGACCCATCTTTTGTTCCTGTCTCTTCTTCTCCTGGGTGTTGACTTCAAGACAGCTTTACATTTATTGGCTTGCTGTTTCTTAGTCTCTTTAATTATGTGCACAAGCGAAGTCATTTGCTGGTTGATTTTTAGGAGCATTTGTAATAATAAGAAATTTGTAATAATATCCAGTAAATCTTTTTAAAAATCCTTAAATCTCAAGGATTCTGTGGGTATGGCCATTTTGGATGACCTTTCTCCCTTCTTTGCTTTGATACTCACATTTTGCTGTTATACCATGTGACTTACAAACTTAACCAACATTCTGAGACACTGCTAATTTGATTATTGACAGCTTCTTGTCAGCTTCCTCTAGCCCATCCAACACTTTCACAAGCTTCTCCTCTTGTTCTCCCGTTGCTTTTCTAGTCAATTGTAATCAGTGTATAGCAACATTTCCAAATAGTTCGTGTTTCCAATGACTTTATCCATCAGTCATTTGGAAATGGAAGTCACTCTCCAAGAAGCCTTGGGGCATACGCTCAAACTGGTAAAACCCAAATGGACAAATGAAAGCAATCTTCTCCTTCTCTACCTTAGCCATAGAAATCTGATAGCATCCACTACAGAAATTCAAGACTGAATCATGGTGTTGCTAGGTGGCACAGTGAATAGAGCACTGGCTGAATAGAGCACTGGCCCAGGATTCAGGAAGACCTGAACTCAAATCCGGCCTCAGACACTTAACACTTACTAGCCATGTGACCTTGGGCAAGTCACTTAATCCCAACTGCCCTGCCCTCTCCCCTCCAAAAAGCAAAAAAAAAAAAAAAAAAAAAAAAAGACTGAACCAAAAGACATCTGTCTTAAATTTTAAATCTATTTCATATTAAATCTGCAGCATACAATACTGGTCCACTATAGTTCTTTTGATCTAAGTCTAGTAGTCCATACACATTCATATATTTCCATTCTTTGGTATCATCACTATTGGTGACATGGTTGCTACTATATTCTGTGATTATGCCATTGATAAGCATTTCTTGAAGATTGTTTCTAAGGTCTTCTCATAGACCAAGGAACCTTCTAAGATCTTTCTTGGAATGGCTATGAATCGGTGATTTGGATTCTGTGATTTGCTCCTCAGGAACATCCTATATCTCTTCATATTTCAAGATCATGCCTGTCCTCTTACTCAGCTTATTTATCAACCAATTCTTCCATTATTCTGGTACAGTAGAGTCAGCAAAGTCAAATACCTCAGGATCCCAGCCAGAGTTAGTCAGTGAACTTGTGATTCTTATAAGCTTCTCTTCGGATTGATGGTGCTAATGTATAAGTATTGAGTTCAAGCTTGTGGCCTGAAATATCCTGCTAGTATTTTGAATAAGTTGGAATTGGTTATAATTAATTTTGACATTCCAACAAATGTTTTTTTAATTAATTAATTTTTAATAATATTTTATTTTTTCCAATTACATGTAAAGAAAGTTTTCAACATTTTTATAAGATTTTGAATTCCAAACTTTTTTCTCCTTCCTGCCTCCCCAAGATGGCAAGCAATCTGGTATAGGTTATACATGTACAGTCATATTAAACATATTTCCACATTAATCATGTTGTGAAAGAAGAATCAGGACAAAAGGGAAAAACCAAGAGAAAGAAAAAACAGCAACAATAACAACAAAGGTGAAAATAGTCTGCTCCAGTTGCATCCAGATTCCATAGTTCTTTCTCCGGATGTAGACAGTATTTTCCATCATGAGTCTTTTAGAATTGTCTTAGACTTAGAGCACTGTGTTGCTGAGAAGAGTCAAGTCTATCAAAACTGATTATCACACAATGTTGTTACTGTGTACAATGTTCTCCTGGTTCTGCTCACTTCACTCAGCATCATTTGATGTAAGTCTTTCCAACTTTTTCTGCAATCTGTCTGCTCATCACTTCTTATAGAATCACAGTATTCCATTACCTTCATATACTACTTGTTCAACCATTCCCCAACTGACAGGCATCCCCTCAATTTCCAATTCTTTGCCACCACAAAAAGAGCTGCTGTAAATATTTTTGTACATGTGAGTCTTTTTCCTTTTTTTTAATGATCTCTTTTGGATACAGATCTAGTCATGGTATTGCTGTATCAAAGGTTGTGCACAATTTTATAGCTCTTTGTGAATAGTTTCAAATTGCTCTCCAGAATGGTTGGATTGGTTCACAATGCCACCAACAATGCATTAATGTTCCAGTTTTCTCATACCAGTTTTGTCCAACACCCATCCAACAAAGTGTTGAAAGGTCAAAACCTACCATAATCACAGAATCCACCTTCTTACTGATAACAATAGTTTTCTTAGAGAATTTCAAGCTCACCTTGGTGTTTCTCAATAGTCTTTATCACTGAATCCACCACCAAATTCAAGGATTTACAGGTATTTTTCTCCAGATGTTTCTCAAAGAATGAACAGTAGATAATGGCAACTTGAGATCCACTATCCAGGATAGCACCATAGATCACATTCTAAATCTTTATCACCATTTCCAGATTGGACAGAACAGGAGTAAAGAATCTGGAGCCCACATGTGTCCTCAAGGCATCAAGTTCCCCACCTCAGGACAGACCCAATGAAGAGGGTGGCAGAACTGTCCTCAAGATACACAGTGATCTATCTACTTTCTTCCATTCACTTCAGTTTCCTGATGCTGGAGCAGAAGACTTGAATATTTAGATGACCAAGGCTTCATTAATTGTCTTCATTATTACACCCAGTATGATTATGATTCTCTAATCCACACTTGTAACAGAAGGGTCTGTGTTTTTGGTTATGTTCTGATAGGGATGTTTTTGTGTCGGGTCTTGATGTCCTTCATTATCTTGGTCCATAAAGGATGATTAGGGCCCTTTTTCTTGAGATGGATAAGGTGTTGCTCCATCTGTATAATTAGTTATCTGGTAGTTGTGGCCATGGCTCCTATGCCACTAATTTGGCAGGTCCAAGTATAACTCAGGCTTTCGTGTAAGACCTCTATGTGTTTGCTAATCTGACCAGGTCTACTCTTAGATTCTATTGAGTCTCTCTGAAGTGGTTTCCATAACAGACTGATTATTCACTCTGCTATCTAACTATGGTACCCTTATTTTATACTTATAAAGCTGATTTTCATACAGCAAAGAATAAGACTACACTTTTTCCTATTAAATATGATCTTATTAAATTCAAGCTAATGCCTTAAGCTGTCAAAGATTTTTTGGATGCTAACTCTCTCATTCATTAGCTATCCTTCACAGCTTTGAAAACTGAGAAGCATGTCATCTATCCCTTGCTCCAAGTCACTGATGAAATGAGGACCAAGTACAGATCCTTAGAGACCTCTTGCCATGTTGACATTAAGTCATTAACTCTTTGGGTCTAGCCATCTAACTAAATCTGAATCCAATTGAATTATCATCTAGTCCACAGCTCTACAGCTTCTCTGCAAGAATGGCATGAGATTCTACATCAAAAACTTTTCTAACATTGGAGTAAACTATGTCCATGGCATTCTTTCCTTGAGCTCCGATTCTGTCTCACCTGGGCTGTGGTTCTGCCTTTTGGGCTTTCTTTCAGAATCACTGTTGCTCCGTTTGTTATTTTCCCCCAAATTCTCTTGCTTTGAATACCTTGACTTCTCCGTCCACTTTTCCTTGTGATCATCTCTACTTTAGGGCCCTTCATCAAGTTTGGCCTTCATGGACTCTCTCCTTCCCTTCAGAATCACTGCCATTACCTTCAGAAAACTTGACCTTTATTCTTAGAATTCATCTTCTTTCATATTTTTCTCTCTTTGCCATCACTGCTGCTTTCTGAAGTTTCACTGAGGAGGAGGAAGATTAGGAGAAGGAGGAAGAAAAGAGGAAGACAAGGAAGAAGAGGAGGAGGAGGACTGAAGTTGTGTGTGTGTATTATATTTTTCTTTCACAGTGGCTGTTTCTTTCTAACTTTTTTCTTTTTCTTCTCAAGGAAATCCAATTTCCTGAGTAGTTTCTGTTTTTTTGTTTAGTTGACAGTGATTTTAAGAATTCATATTCTGGGTCTTCTTCACCCTGATTTCTGACATATTCCTATGAATGGATCATTTGCAATTGAGTTCCCCCCTTCCCCCCCCCCCCGGTACATTTCACTTTAGTGCCAACCCACTGTTTCTTATCTCTGCTATTAGCTCCAAAGGCTGTATTGATGGCCCTGAGCCATCACTGAAAACTGAACTTGCATTGATTCCAGAGAGACCAAACAAAGGACACTCTCTATCAGTGTTGACAGTGACCCCATTTGTCACATTTCATGCATCTCACATCCCATACCTGAATACCAAATGACTGGTCTCTGATATTCCTATCATGCTTTGCATATTTTTCTTATGGGGCTCCTTTTTGCTGTTCAAATTTGCATTCTATCTTTCCTTTTACATTTTCTTGCTATTTTCTTTTTCTTTTTTTTTTTTAGCTCCCCATATATAGTGCATGTGGTAGGGCCTCGTACATAAAATTACAGCCATTCTTTATATGTTTATCACCTATAAGCAACCTATGATTCTTGTTCCTTAAGGTATTATTGCATTCATTCCTCTTGTTTCTTTTTATCATATATTTTCTGGTTCCAGCCACCTGTGGTTTTTTTTTTATGGCAGACTAGATGGAAGTCTCTTGCATGTGAAGTTAGCAAATTATTTCCCCCTCTTTGAGTCAGATGCAGAGCCCATGTAGCTCCAGATGTTAACAACCTTCTACTATCCCCTGCTCATCATTTCTTATAGTACAATAGTATTCCATCACAATCATATACAACAACTTGTTCAGCCATTCCCTAATTGATGAGCATCCCCTCAATTTCCAATTTTTGGCCACCACATAAAAAGAGCTACCATTAATATTTTTGTATAAATAGGTCCCTTTCCCTTTTCTTTGACCTCTTTGGGATACATATCTAATAGTGGCATTGCTGGGTCAAAAGATACGCATAGTGTTATGGGCCTTTGGGCATAGTTCCAAATTGCTCTCCAGAATGGTGGAACCAGTTCACAACTCTACCAACAGTACATTAGTATATCCATTTTTCCTCTTCCCCTCCAGTATTTGTCACTTTCCTTTTCTCTCATGTTAGCCAATCTGATAGGTGTGAAGTGGTATCTCAGAGTCGTTTTAATTTGCGTTTCTCTAATCAATAGTGATTTAGAGCATTTTTTCTTGCGACTATTGATAGTTCTGATTTCTTTTTCTGAAAACTACCCATTCATATCCTTTCACTATCAGTTGGGGAATGCCTGATATGTTTATAAATTTGACCTGAGCAGAGTCTTAAAGAACAGAAGGACTTTAACAAAGATAATGATGGGACATATTACAAAGATGGCAGCTATTTGCACAAATTCAAGGAGCAAACAGCTAGTTGAGCAGTTTGGTTGAGATATTTTAGTGCCAATGCAATATTTACAGTGCCAATGATCACTATAAATATACCTGCAAAGTGCTCTGTCACAAACTATAAGGGACTCTCTATATGAAAGACATAAGCAAAACATTTATCCTGATACCAGAAAACCAAATCTCCAAGCTGTAAGCCAATTCCATCATAATAGCAAAGAGGTTAATAAGCCATAACAGCACAGCTACACAGTCCTTACAACACAAGCCTAGCTGTCACAGCAGGTGGCAAACAACGACATTTACTCACAAACCTGTCTCCCACCAATGCGTCCTCTCCTCGCACTGTGTCTAGCTGCTCTGACTCCCAGCTTCCTGTGCGCTTTACTTTCCTTCAAGAAACTCCTCCCACCACAGGCTCCATGTGATTACAATCAGCCTATCAGGGGGCAGAGTTTATCTTCACAGCAGAGAAGCTTCCTGTGGGCCCTGCTCCATCCTTCAGCAAACTCCTCCCACCACAGGCTCCATGTGATTACATTCAGCCTATCAGGGGGCAGAGTTTATCTTCAAAGCAAGGAAGGTCCTCAGATTCCAGGGGCAGGGAAGATTTTCACATTCATATTCCCATTGCAGCTATAGGGCATATAAAGTAGAGAGTAATGTGAAACAACGCTGGAAAGGTGGGGTGAAGCCAGCTTGGAGAGAGTCTTTGACATCAAGTTATTTTATCCTTTGGACAGTGGGGTTTTGTTGTTGTTTGCTTGTTTGTTTACTTTTACTGACTTGGTCACACCTGGGATTAGATTATTTTCAAAGCTATGGCAAAGACATAGACCCACATACACACACATGCACATACAGCCCAAAGATTGAAGGTCTCTCCACTGGTTCTGGGTTTGTTGCAAAACCCAGTAGGATCTTAACTTGTTGACCTCATCTGGCTCCCTTTCTTGACCTTTGAAAGCTTCTAAAATCATAGCCTCCAAATTCTTCTACTATAATAAAAGAACAAATACCAAGACAACAGACTGAGGTCCATATCTGAGGGCTACACATTGGCCTCAGAGGGAGAAGGTTCAATGCTTCTGTTACAGTACTGGATGCCACCAGCCAGAAAGAAGTCAAAGAGAAGAGGCTAAGTAGCTACTTAGGGGGTCTTTGGAATGCACCTCCCACTCAATCAAAAATGTTCCTCTTCACATCATGTTGTTATAAGATCAAAACCAGCTACAGATTGTCTAAACATGCTCCAAATTCTCTCTAAGGCACTTTTATTGTGTATCATCACAATTTTCTGAGAAACAATTTCCTCAGCCTTTTCCATATGAGCAAATGCATCAGTAGCCCTCTGTGCATGCTCATAAGAATTAGCTCAGTGGCCAGTCCCCAATTACACATCTAAGTCTTTACTTATTAATATCTAGAGTGATTTATCACATTAAACATTCTATCGTACCTATTGAAGGAAATGTTTATGAACCTCAGCCTAAGATTAGGTTGGCCAAAACCTATATGACTAACTCTTGCTTCAGTTTATTTATTATAATTTATTTTCAAAAGCAACAGCATTCAAGAAACAGTAGCTTCTTTGGTTTAAAGAATTCCCAGATGTTAGATTACAATAAAATCATTAATTATATTGCTAATCACTGAGAGATTTAGGTGGTTGAAAGAAATTCTTTTCTTGTAACTCATTAATTAATGTGTCCATGTAATTCTTTCTGTCGTGGTATGGTACTTTCTTACTCCAGTTAAAAATTGCTGGTTTCATTTGACTGACTAAATGATAATAAACAAACTTTTTTTTCCTTTGGCATGCAGCATTGGGTGAATTTAACTAAACTTTGACTTCAGCAAATGTCTCAATATTTCAGCCATTCAGTGTCTGGCAAGCATAAAATGTTTGTTGCCAAGTACTTTATTCCCCTAGTTTAAATCCCATGTGTAGGCTTGGAAATTTTATCCACATGTTTGGAATAAGTCTGCCTGTAACAAGTATTATTAAGTGAGGCATACCTGCAGCTAAAGAAATTTGTTAAGGCTATTTAGTATATTTTCTCTTCTCCCCAAAAACTGTAAGTCACATTTTTTTCCAAGTGAAAAATCCCATCTCCTAAAAGAGATTTCAAAACTCACTCTAGGATGAGAAGATTCATATAAAAATATTTTCTTACCAACTCATATGGACTTTGCTGAAGATAGGAAAATGTTCTATGCCTATTCCAACATTGGAAGTGCTGCCTTGACCCCAAGGATCCTCTCTACTAAGCTGGCCATCTGCTCAGAACCAAGCAGGTAGCTTCCACTGGCTTCAGTTCTGGGGGAGCCTGACTACCTAGATGAGATGCCAGATTCCTTTCTCACACTTTCTGGCTTATTATTGAGCCCCTACTTAAAACTTAGGCTTTGGCTCATGTCTGGAGGCTTCCCAATGAGGGTGAAAAAAAGTATTTGTAAAGAATGTAAATCAGGTATGGGACAGGTATTTGTTTACTACATACAAAAGACATGCTTGCCACAAAAGATTCTCATAAATGTGCAATGACATAAAAACAAGCTAAACATGAAATCGTAAAAATTACTGTTATGCTCAGATAGGAGGTTGAGACTTAAGGTATTTTATATTTCACCTTGGCTTCATGCTATATCTCTTGGAGTAAACATTTTCTAGCCAGCCTAGGCCAGGGATTTGCCTCATTCTCCTTAAGGGAAGGCATCATGACCAAGGGCTCCTGAAGTGCAGCTCTCACCAGCTGAGGACTCAGGATCTCTCCAACTCACAAGGTCAGCCCCAAACACAGACACACCCTTCTTCTTACTTACAGAGAAGTACAGAAAATGGAAACAAGGCCAGACCAAAATAAAATGAATATGAGCATGGCCCAGTCCTGTAAAAATAATTTCAGATATGCTAAAGCTCACAATGAGCTGGGGAAAGAGGAGCTAAGGACAACTAATGGGGCTTTAAAAAATTACATTGGAAGAAAAATGAGCAAAGAGATAAGGGCGGATGCTTGGGGTGTTTGGAGCAACGATAGCTGATGACAGAGAGAAAGGGAGATTCTGTTTTCTCTTCCAACAAGAAGGATCTTTAGTCTGGAAACAGTAGAACAAAAATGACTTAACAGGGTGCTGATGTTCATGATAAGTAGGAGGAAAGCAAAGGGATACCAGGCTCTCCTTGATGAGTTCAAATCATTTGACCCAGATGAGCTACATCGTCAGGTCCTGAAAGAATGTATAGATGTGATGGAGCAGCTAGGTAACAAAGTGAATAGCGCACCAGGTTTAGAGTCAGGAAGACTTGAGCTCAACTCCAGTCTCAGACACTAGTTGTGTGACCTTAGGCAAGCTGCATCACCTCGGTTTCCTCATCTGTAAAATGGGCGTATTAACAGTACCTACCTCCCAGTGTTGTTGTAAGGATCAAAGGAAATAATCATTGTAAGGTGTTTAGCACAGTGCCTGGCACATAATAAGTGCTCTATAAATAATAGCTATTATTATTATGTTGTGATCGCAGAGCCGCTGTCAGTAATACTTGAAAAATCATGGAAAATGGAAGAGATGCCACAAGTTTAGAGAGGGCACATGTTGACCCGATTTTCAAAAAAGGGAAGTAAACAGAGTTTGCAAACTATAGGGCAGGGAGCTTTGCTTCAGGTCCTGGGAAAATTCCTGAAAAGATCATTAAAGAGGGCGTTGACAGATATCTGGAAAGAAAAGCAGTTATTACAGAGAGCAAAGATAGCTTCATTTTGTACAAGCAATGCTGGACTAATCTTGTTTTGTTTTTTGGTTTTGTTTTGTTTTATTGGTCGTTTTTCTTGCTTTTTGTTGTTGTTGTTGAGTGGGGAAGGTAGGGCAATTGGGATTAAGTGACTTGGCCAAGGTCACATAGCTGGTTTTTTGCGTTAAGTGTCTGAGGTCAGATTTGAAATCAGGTTCTCCAGACTCCAGGGCCAGTGCTCTATTCACTGCAGTTGTTGCAGCCACCCAGTTGTTGTTGTTGTTGTTGGTTTTTACAGGATTACTAGACTAATGACAGTGATAGAATTTACCTAGATCTTAGCAAAGCTTTTAGTAAAGTGTGCCATACTATTCCTATTGATAAGGTGGAGAAATCTGAATTAGATGGTAATACAATCAGATGGATTCAGAACAGGTTGGATGGCAGATTCAAAGAATAGTAATAGTTACTCATTAATTAATATTTAATTCAGATCCTTGAAGATAGCAATCTTGTTCCTCTCCTCACCCAACACTTGCAGTCTTCTTTTGTCCAGGTCAGACATGCACAGTTCCTTCAATCAGTCCTCATAAGTCATGAATTCATCTTGCTTGTCTCCAAGGAACCTGTATGCAGGCCAAGAAGCAACAGTTAGAAGCGAATATGGAGCAACTGGTTGGGTTAAGATTGGAGAAGGAATACAACAAGGCTATATAATTTCCCCTTATTCATTTAATTCATGCAGATTACATTGTATGAAATACCAGGCTGGATGAATCAAAAGCTGGAATTAAAGTTGCTTGGAGAAATACCAACAATCTCAGGTTTGCAGATGATACCACTCTGACAGCAGAAAGTGAAGAGGAATTAAGAAGTTTCTTGATGAGGGTAAAAGAGGAGAGAGTAAAAGCTGACTTGAAGCTTAACTTCAAAAAAACTAAGATCTTGGGAACTGCTCCCATCACTTCTTGGCAAATAGAGGGAGAAGAAATGGAAGCAGTGTCAAATTTCATATTCTTGGGCTTCAAGGATCATTACAGACAATGCCTACAGACATGAAATCAAAAGATGCTTGCTCCTTGGAAGAAAAGCTATGGAAAATCTGGACAGCATACTCAAAAAATGTAGAGCTATCACCTTACTGACAAAGGTCTGTAGAGTCAAAGCTATAGTTTTGTCAGTAGCAACACATGGCTGTGAGAGTTGAGCTAAAAGGAAAGCTGAGCATCACAGAATAGATGCTTTTGAATTGTGGTACTGGAGAAGACTTCTGAGAGTCTCTTGGACAGTAAGGAGGTCAAATCAGTCAATATTTAGAGAAATTAATTCAGGTTGTTCACTGGAAGGTAAAATACTCAAGCTGAAATTTAAATACATTGACAGCATAATGAGAAGATGGGATTCATTGGAAAGACCCTGATGTTGGGAAAGATTGAAGGCAAAATGAAAAGGGGACAGCAGAGGATAAGATGGATAGTTATTATCATGCAAAAAACAAACATGAACTTGGATAGACTTCAAGAGCTAGTGCAAGATAGAAGGGCCTGGCATGCTACATATGGTTCAGGGGGTCTGGAAGAGGCAGAAATGACTGAATGACTGAACAATAACAACATTAATTCATGGCCCTACACCATCCTGGAGGCCCTTCTCAAGACACTCTCTACCTAAAAGATTAATTAGATTAATGGTTGCAGAATCCCAATGGAGTACCCGAAGGATCTGTACTTGGCTCTGTGCTGCTTAACATTTTTTTGTCAATGGCTTGAATAAATGTATACATGTCATACTCATCAGATTTGCAGGTGACAGAAAACTGAGAAGGTTACCTAATACAAACATATGATAGAGTTTGGATCCAAAAGGATCTTAATAAGATAGAACATTGAACTGCATCTTAATAAGATGAAATTCAATAGGGATAAATGTAATATTTTATGATTTAGTACTAAAAAGACCCAAGCTCTCCACAAATATAAGATGCAAGAATAAATAGCAAATAAATAAATATCCTGAAAAGGACCTGGAAGGGGGAGGTTAGTGGACTTTGAGCTTATTATGAATCAGCAATGTGATATGGCAGCCAAAACAGCTAATGCAATATTGGGCTCCATTAGGAAGGTATAAAGTCAATCACAGCAGCTCTCCTGAGGACTGCTGCTGGAAATAACTTTAAGGTTCTGATCACATAGTATAGTGATCTCTCTCTTTATTTGGCAATAAACTAAAGCAAAAATTCACAATAATATAACAACTTATTACTAAGGTAGCCACAGTCTTAAACAAAACATATCATTCAGTAAGCCACAATCTCATCAATCAGTATTGAGTACCCAAGTAAAAGTCTTCTTTCATCTTGACTTGAGGTTGGCTTTCAATCATCCTTAAGGGTTAATTGTACTTAAGTCAATCTTAATCTTTAAGGGATAGTAGAAAGTACAAGCCATCTACCCCCTAGGTCACAGTAAGCCATAATCTCAGCAGCCAGCACTAAGTACCCAAGTAAAGATCCTTTCATCTTAACTTAAGGCTGACTTACAAACTCCATGGCTCCTCTTCCACAGCCTAGCTCTTTCCTGGATTCACTCAACTCTAGCGATTAGTCCACT
>CM053596.1:85663091-85760256 GCA_028646575.1 Pseudocheirus occidentalis | reverse complement strand
GGGGGGGGGGAGGTAGAGCCAAGATGTCAGAGTAAAATCAGGAACTTGTTTGAGCTTGTCCTCCAGTTACCTCCAGTACCTGTAAAAATGACTCTAAACAAATTTTAGAGCTATAGAACCCACAAAGTGACAGAGTAAAATGCATCTCCAGCTGGCAGGCTGATAGAAAAGGTGTATCGCACTGGGGTGGGAGTGGAGGGCCAAACTGGCATGGACAGGACCAGAGGAGGCCTTGGGACTGAATCACTGGCAGCTGTGGCAATTTCTAGACTTCTCTACCCACAAACGCCAAAGACAAAGGAAAAGGTCAGGGGGGATCTTTTGGACCTGGGTGAGAGAAGAATGTGGTCTGGCCTCAGGTGGTGGTGGTGGTGGCAGCAGCAATGCCTGTTTCCAGAGCTAGAGGTCCACAGATGGTGGTAGGATCAAGTGGCTGATTAGAGGACAATTGTAGGAATCTTTTTGCTGGTGCTGAGATAGGGTGTCTTGCTTTGCCCTGCTTGGATCTGGGTCACAGTCCCAGGTGAGAGAGACAGAGTGCTGGAGTGGTAGAGCTTGTGGTGGGAGTTATCCTCACAATTCTGAGGCACGTAGGTGCTTAGAAGTAGCTCTGACAACAGCTGTGCAAAACCTTAGAAATTTGGGACAGAGCACTTTCCACTCTGGAAGCTGAGTCCTACCTGGGCAAAAAGCTCAAAAGTCAATTAACTGTCTGAAAAAGGAGCTAACAGAGGGAAAAAAAATCAGACTATAAAATCTTTCTTTGGTGACAAAGAAGATAAAAACATAGAATTAAAGGAAGACAGCAAAGTCAAAACTCCTGCATCAAAAGCCTCCAAGAAAAATATTAATTGGTCACAGGCCATGGAGAAGCTCAAAGAGGATTTTGAAAAACAAGTAAGAGAAGTGGAGGAAAAATTGGGAAGTGAAATGGGAGTGATGCAAGAAAATCATGAAAAATGAGCCAACAGATTGCTAAAAGGAGACCCCCGCCCAAATACTGAGGAAAATAACACTTAAAAAAAACTAACTCAAATGGCAAAAGAGATCCAAAAAGTCAATAAGGAGAAGAATGCCTTAAAAAGTAGAATTGGCCCAATGGAAAAGGAGATCCAAAAGCTCACTGAAAAAAAATACTTCCTTCAAAATTAGAAATGGAGCATGTGGAAGGTAATGACTTTATGAGAAATCAAGATGTTATAAAACAGGGGCGGCTAGGTGGCACAGTGAATAGAGCACCGGCCCTGGAGTCAGGAGTACCTGAGTTCAAATCCGGCCTCAGACACTTAACACAAAAAACTAGCCGTGTGACCTTGAGCAAGTTACTTAACCCCAACTGCCCTCCAAAAAGCAAAAAAAAAAAAAAAAAATTATAAAAAAAAAGATGTTATAAAACAGATCCAAAAGAATGAAAATATAGAAGAAAAAAATAAAATATTGGAAAAACAACTGACCTGGAAAATAGACCCAGGACAGATAATTGAAAAATTATTGGACTATCTGAAAGCCATGATCAAAAAAGGAGCCTAGACATCATCTTTCAAAAAATTATCAAAGAAAGCTGCCTTGATATTCTAGAACCAGAGGGTAAAATAGAAATCAAAAGAATCCACCAATCACCTCTTGAAAAATATTTCAAAAAGAAAACTCCTAGGAATATTATAGCTAAATTCCAGAGTTCCCAGGTCAAGGAGAAAATATTACAAGCAGTCAGGAAGAAACAATTTGAGTATTGTGGAAACACAATCACAATAACACAAGATCTAGCAACTTCTACATTAAGGGATCAGTGGGCTTGCAACATGATATTCTGCAGGTCAAAGGAGCTAGGATTAAAACCGAGAATCACCTACCCAGCAAAATCACCTACCCAGTAAGTAAAATACTTCAGGGGAAAAAAATGGATATTCAGTGAAATAGAGGACTCTCAAGCATTCTTGTTGAAAAGACCAGAGCTAAACAGAAAATTTGACTTTCAAATGTAAGAATCAAGAAAAGCGTGAAAAGGTAGATAGGAAAGAGAAATCGTAAGGAGCTTATTAAAGTTGAACTGTTTATATGGAAAGATGGTATTTGTAACTCATGAGACTTTTCTCAGTATTAGGATAGTTGAAGGGAAAAAGTTTTATACACACACACAAACACAGACACATATATATGTATGTATATGTGTATATGTGTGTGTGTGTATACATAGGCAGAGGGCACAGAGTGGTTGAACATGAAGGGATGATATCTAAAAAATAAAATTAGGAGGTGAGAGAGGAAGATATTGGGAGAAAGAAACGGGAAGATAGAATAGGGTAAATTATCTCACATAAAAGAGGCAAGAGAAAGCTGTTACAATGGAAGGGGAGAGCAGGGAGGTGAAAGGGAATGAGTCAACCTCGCTCTCATTGGATTTGGCTTAAGGAGGGAATAACATACACACTCAGTTGGGTATCTGACTGTACAGGAAAGCAGGGGGAAGGGGATAAGAGGGGGAGATGATAGAAGGGAGGGAAGATTGCAGGAGGGGGTAGTCAGAAGGAAACACTTTTGAAAAGGAACAGGGTCAAAGGAGAAAATAGAATAAATGGGGGAGGATAGGATGGACAGAAATATAGTTATTCTTTCACAATATGACTAATAAGGAAATGTTTTGCATAACTAACTACAAATGTATAATCTATATAGAATTGCTTGTCTTCTCAGTGGAGGGTAGGAAGAAGGGAGAGAATCTAGAACTCAAAGTTTTAAAAACAAATGTCAAAAAAATTGTATTTACATGCAACTGGGAAATAAAATATACAGGCAATGGGGTACAGAAATCCAACTTGCCTTACAAGAATGTAAGGGGTAAGAGAAGAAGGAGCATGGATCGGGGGATAGAAGAGAGAGCAGACTGGGGGAAGGAGTAATCAGTATGCTTGCCATCTTGAGGTGCGGAGTAGGGGGAGATGAAGAGAAAATTTGGAACTCAAAATCATGTGGAAATGAAAAACTAAAATAAATTCTGGAAAAAACCCCAATTATTAAAAATCTACCATGTATAAGGTACTGTATGTACTAAGGTTCTGCAGCCACAAGTAAAACAAATGACAATTTGTTCCAGAAAAAAAAAATCCATCATTTGAGATGCCATAATAGCTCATAGGGAGTATGATCCTTAATTACTACAGGTGGATTTCTATCTATAGGTAGGCTGAGGGGACAAGCTTGGCATGGTAGTAGGCTAGATCAATGGTTCTCAACCTGTGAGTTGTGACCTCTTTGGGAGTCAAACAACCCTTTCACAGGGGTTGCCTAAGACCATCAGAAAACACATCATTTCTGATTAGAAGCTGAAACGCCGCTCTTCTATCCATCTCCAGGTGGGTCCATCCACATGCAGATATGCCCACATACAAGTATTAAAGGGCCGTGGCATTAGGAAGGTTGAGAACCACTGAACTAGACTTTCAGGGGTCCCCTGGCCCCATTAAGGAAATGCTCCCCTCTTCTATGAGTTCACTAGGCAGATATGCAGGAGTATAATCTTGTTTGTTGATGTCTCCATTGGTCCTATGAATAACTAAGAAAAATTCAGGGTAGTTAATTAGCAAGTATTGTTTGTAACTCCCTGTTTGTTTGTGCCTCTGGACATGGTCCTAGGATGAAGTCTTAATGAATAACTAGCCTTAGGCTGGGGTAGGGAGTGGTTGAGAGCAAAGGAGGGTTCCTGCATTCTGGTTATGTAAGAATTTTTGCTAAGGGAATATAAACTTTGTAAGTTCCTTGTATCTTCAGCTCTGTATGAAATGGTTCTGTAATAAACAGACTATCAAATACATCCCTGTCTCTCTCTTTAATCAGCTTGTTGCTGGGCCACGCTACTATGCTGGTCACAGTATGGCATGACTAGAAGAGGACTCTCTTGATTTTATTTTCCCATTGTGTTATTTCCTTTTGAACAGGCATGTTTCCCACTTGGTTAATCTTTAGCTTGATTGTAGTAAATTAAGTGGAACTTTGTTATATGGTTGCTATTCCAAAAATTTAACTATGACCTTTACCTGAAATCAGATGGAGCTACGAATGCTTTGTTCTGGTATATGTGTAGAGAAATTCTGTGCTCTCATGAGGATGTTTTTTGTACTGTTATAATTATATTCTTGCTTTTTCCTTCTATAGCAAATTTCTATAATAAGCGCTGGTGATGAGTAGAAGATATGAGCAACTATAATAGGATGCAAGTATATCAGATCTTACTTTTTCAATTTGAATTTTTAATCATTCCACCAGCAATTAACTGGTACTTGAACTTGTCACTCACCTGCTAATACTTATATGTTTATGTATAAGATTAAGTCCCTCAAGTAGCTCCTTCTTTTATTTTTGGGAAGGGCAATTGGGGTTAAGTGGCTTGCCCAAGGTCACACACCTAGTGTTAAGTGTCTGAGGCTACATTTGAACTCAGGTCCTCCTGACTCCAGGGCATTGTAATTTTAAGAAAGCATCAAGATCAGACAATCATATCTGTCAAATGTAAATTTTCTAATAGGATATGTAAAAACTTAAATTCTCTGAAGTTTCAAGTGAACTATGGGTTCCTAATTTGATGTTCTTATAGTTCTATTATTAATAAGATTGAAACTACCAATTTTGAATTGATTTTCACCTCATGAAATAGTTATTAGAAAAGTAAAATTTAGGAGAGTGTACTAAATTGTATTGGGATTTGTTTTGCAAAAGATTTTAGTAGAAACATCTAAGAATCTTTGAAAGTAACTTGGAACCAGAGAAGCAAATCTGCTGAAGAGGAGACCACTTCAGAGATGCCCTGAGAATGAGACCTATTCCAGGTCTGAAATGTTTCCAGAGACCATACTAGTACATGGAACAACTGAGGTCAAAGATGAAACTTGCTGATTAAGTGGACAACGGGAGTATTACTAAAACACAAGTAGATTTGATGTTAGTTGATGTTGATAATTATTATAGTATTACTTTGGCTTTTTATGTATATTTACTGATTTTTCTTTGTCATCTTGGTGATATGTAAATCTCCCCTCTAACTTCAGTCCATGGTTTTAGATGTTTTTACTATGGCTTGTGCTATGATTAATCAGTCTTGTCATTCTTACATTAAATGGTCAGAGAAAATTGTGACCAGATCTCCTGCTGATAAAAAGGGGGAAACTGAGAAAATCAAGTCATTTTGATTCCATTTTGTAATTGAATCTATTCTGATCACCCCCAAAATGTTGTAAAATTGCTTAAGCCATGTTTCCTTATCTGTGAGTTAAGAAATTTAGTTAGCTTATAATTAGTTGAAGTTAAAAATCTATTATTCCTACTAATCACCAGATGTAATACTTTCTTGACATCCCTTGCAAGGGCAGAAGAAAACTGTAACAATTGTGGTAATTCTCTTATTGGTTGTTTCCCTGCTTGTGCTTGTATTATTATTGTGAATTTTGTCTCCAATGTTACTCATTGTTGGGGCCCCCTGCTTCCTTCATTATAGTGAAACTACTTGTGCACCACTCAAGCATCCTTGCAGGATATAAGGAAAGAATGTATGAGCAGGTCATGAGAGATGGAAGATACGATGGGAGCACGAGGGTGAGATCATGACCTCAGCATATTTCTGTTTGTAAATAGCAAAAACAGCTCTATCTCATGGGAAAATCTGAATGTGACGATGGTTCATCTTTTGGCGCTAAGTTTCTTTTTTCTGTTTCTATATAACATCTAGCCTGGCCTAAGTGTGGTAGAGATTTACCACTGCCCTGCCACCACCCAGGACCATCCTGAAAAGTTAGCTCTCTGAATAAAACATTAACTATCATTCTAGTGTGGACCTCTTCTTTCTTTGGTACCTTTGCTTTATAGAACATCCCCCTAGATGTTCTGCCCTGTGACAAGTCCTCACTCCTCTGGATTAAACATCTTCACCAGCTTTACCTCTTATTGGGCATGGTCTCTAGTCCTCTAACCATTTTGGATGACTTTCTTAGGATATGAATGTCCAAAGAATTCCACAGCTCTTTTGTATACTTTCCTTGCATGAGCAAAGTAGCCATGTTTTTCTTCAAAGTGGCCATACTCGATCCAATTCTTAACATCAGGGTGCACCAGGACAAATCTTTGGTAAATGCCATGTGCCTGATCTACCTCTTTGTATCTCAGTTCCAGGCTGATATAGGAGTGCCAGGCCTGCTCCTCAGGCTGCCATTGCATCCGGCATTCAAATACTTGCCTGGCTCCTGAAATGTTTCCTAATATCTCCTCCAGGTAAGTGTATTTGTGCCAGAACTGGTCGAGCCGGGGAAGAATTGTGATGGCCAGATCCCAGAAATTTCACATATGATTTACTTGTTGATTCTTCATTTCCACTTCTGCCTATCTTAGCCAGAGAGTGATGTTCTGGTGGTCAACATCTAAAGCAGGTTCATATATGGAGTGGTGGGGGGAAGGGTGTGAACTTACATTCATGCAGCCTCTAGCAACCTAGGCAAAGGAAACCATTCCATTCAGGATTTCTCTGGCTAACTTTCTCCTTTATAAGCCAGTCACCCCAAACTTTAATGAAGGGAGCAAAGATGCCTGGGTCACTGCTAGTAGCGTGGACCAGCTCAGGTGGCTTGGGAGGGGCTAGAAGGGGTGATGTTCCTCAACTAGAATGGGCCCTGAGGGGCTTCTCTTTAACCTAGCAAAAGAGATAATAACCCTTTGTATGGAGAAGGGAATAGTACAAATTAATATTAATTTTCCTCAATGAAACAGAACAAACCCTGAGTAAGTTAAGCAAAAGCCATGATGTTTCTGGATGACAAGAGAGTTGAAGGAAAGGCTATTATGCTACAGAGGAGAGAGGTGTGAACCCTGAGGGACACATACACACTCTCTCTGTCTCTCTGTCTCTCTCTGTCTCTCTCTGTCTCTCTCTGTCTCTGTCTCTCTCTGTCTCTGTCTCTCTCCCTCTCTCTCTCTCTCTCTGTCTCTCTCTGTCTCTCTCTCTCTGTCTCTGTCTCTCTCTTTCTCTCTCTCTCTCTCTCTCTCTCCCTCTCTCTGTCTCTCTCTGTCTCTGTCCCTCTCTCCCTCTCTCTCTCTCTCTGTCTCTCTCTGTCTCTCTCTCCAAATGGTCTTGGTGGGGTTCTCATTCCATGAGATCAGCTGCTGGGTTAGAGAATATTATAATTTATGTCCACGTCCATTTCTCTTTTTCTACATCTACCACTCTTTTAGATCAGTTTGTGATTGTACAGTAACTCACTGAGCTTTCTCTTCAGCCTGGACCTGATCTTAGGGCCCTGCAGGCCACAGGGAGAGGTTCCTGGGGGGCCAATAAAAGGCTAGTATGGAATACAGTGACCCAGAAATGCAAACTGGGTTAGTGGACCTCCTGGGCCTAAGCAGGGTGAAAAGAAATAATCTTACTCTCCCCTTTCTCCATCCCCTCCCCTAGACTAGATTTCAACAAGAATAAAAGCCTATGACAAGAAAAGGAATCACTAAATCTCCCTCTGTCCCACAGTACAGACCTGAGTAAGACATTAATTTTACTTAATCTTAAACAGTGTCTATTTCCTCTACATCCCTTTCCCAAGCTAAGTAATTACTAAGAAAGAACATTTTAATGGATTTTTGAGGGGCTTGTCCCACATGGTATAAGTAATCCCAAGCTTATTCTAGTTTCTCCCAATTCAAACACCAACAAAATATTAGATTTGGAACTTGGGTCACCCAGGCCTCTCCTTCCTGGTTCCCCCTGAGAATCTCTGGTTCACAAACTGTCTCTTCTAGCTAGGTGTGAATCTAGTACCTTCCACTTGTGAGTCTCTCAGCATTCATGTTTAGGCATTACAGGACCTTCTACCATATCACCAGCAGAATTGAAACAAATTAATAATAACCATGTCCTAATAGCAAGACAAAACATTTTCTCAGATTAAACAGTAAAGAATTTTTTTGAAACAATCATTATAAACCTAATGAAATGAAATACACTTAATAAAATAGTTAGCAGCTTTTAAATAACTGTTTACTAAGTCTATAACCTTATATTATCTAAATTACAAGAGAAATCATTTTTCCAACTATGTTGGTATTACTAATGCAATTAATTGAACATTAACAACACTAGGAAATACATATACATCTTTACCAGTTTGAATTCACAACTGTTATTAATTGATTGGCTTCAAAGGACGCTGTGCTAAGTATCATAAGCTGCTAATGTTAAAAATTAGACAAGAGCTTCTTACAATGATCCTGAAAGATGGGTGGGCATGACAACCAGATGCTTATCTCACCTCACTAGCAAGAGACTCAGAAGTCAAAGTTTCAGAAAATTCTTAGGGCAGTGTTGTATAATGGGTAAGGATATGAATTGAATCTTCTCACTTTAGAATTTCTAGTCCTCAACTAAAATAAAATCACTGACCTAAAACCTGAACATGAGGTTAGATCTCAAGATCTTCAAATACTGACACTGTTCAGATGTCAGTCTGCTGCCAGAGTTCAGCACTCATCACTATTTCTCAAACCTAATTACTTCTGAGTGGGGTACACTCTCTGCATCCTCTGTGAAGACTCCTCAGAATGAGAAGGGAGAGAATCTATCCGGAAACCTGAGCCTGAGTCCTGGGTTTACATAACCTAGGACACTTCCCCCCTTCCCTTGCTGTCACAGTTAGGCCCCTTTTCAGGAGTTTTAGACCTCCACCCTTGTGTGCCACACCCTTAAGCATTAGGCCCTTTTTCAGGAGTTTTTGACCTCCACCTTTGCTTGTGACCTTTTCTCCTCCCTTGCTTTGGCATTTATCAAATAAGGCCATGGCTGATACCTTGGTTCCTGTCCCACCTCCCTGCCAATAGGAGATAGTGGCAGGCTTCTTTGTTATCCACCATTGGGTTAGATTTCTTGGCAAAAATGAGCCCACCTCCTAGCCAATGGGAGGGAGCTTAACCGCCTTACAGTATAAATTCTTGTTCTGTCTTCTTGATCCCTGCTATGGAGAGGACCGCCCTCTTGGGGGGAGGGGGGGAAAGAAAAATAAAACTTCCTGTTCCTTCTTCAAGATGCCTGATTTTTTATTTTTCTTGGGGACGAGATTTTTTTGCATACCTGTGATGGGGTGCTGGGGTGCCTTTGTAACTCTGTAACATTGTTGTAACTTCAGTCTGTAAAAATCTCACTTGTGTTTGGGTACCTGTGTCTGTAACATCAGCCTGTGCAATTAAGTTGTAAAATCACACTTTCCCCCAGCCATAAAGGCATTAACTCTGCCTCTCCCCTTCCCCCAGCCTAAAAGTCTTTTCCCTGAGGTAGCAGTCTGCCTAGAGACAGTACTTAGGAATCCTTCAAAAGCATTCTATAAACAAACCCTTAGAGAAATGTATACTTCCTTTGTTCTAAGTAGTCAGCTGCAGCCAAAAGCCTTGAACAACATTATAAGAGAGATAACTCCCTCCCAAAATGGCATTTTCCTGAATCCCCCTAATCAGTCTAGTTCCCAGACTTGACACCTCCTGAAACAATCACGCCTATACCCCCAACAGCCATATGGGCCATATCCCCTTCATCCTTGACCAAAAAGTAACATAGTGATGTCACAAGGCAAAAACCACACCTCCTGAGGACCCCCCCACGTCCCAGTGAATTATGAGCAATACACCTGCACAGTTGATATAAAAAGTACATGTCCCTTTAAGCACTGACCACTACTAAACTCCTCCCAAACTCTACCCTTGCCCACCCAGTTATCATAATTAACCTTTAACAGACAGTTTTATGGTTATAATAACTGCATCTCTAGCCCCTGCACTTTGCAGGTTCCCTTAACCTTTTCCTGCCTGCTGCAGAGTGTAAAACTTTATAACTCTACCTTAGATTCCTGCACTTTGCATGTCCCCCTACTTCTGCCTGCTGCTAAGTCAGCATAACAATAAACTTTTGTAATTTTTGCCAAAAGATAGCTTGAATCCTGAGAATTTCTTTCCAGACAAGAACCCTCAAGGGATTCATATGAGATCCCTCAGACACCCACCTCTCCCCTACCTCTTCATTTTGGTGACCATGAAGGGACTCCTACTAAATCTCTTCACCTGTACCCCACACACTTCAAACTGTAAGCAGGATTGGTAAAAATCTTATTATGTGATATAGTGAAAGTCTTTTTTAAAAGATAGTTACAAAAGTTTTTTACAATTAAATTTATAAACAGGAGAATCAAAGGCTGCCTGATCACAACTGATCCACTCAAATTGAAACCAGAATTCAGTTGATTAAACCTGAATCTATTTTCCCAAATGCAGAATGTCTAAGTAATAATTTCAATTATTCAGCATTATTCTTTTCCAGGATCAATTATTTCAAGCACTTCCTAAAGCCTATGGTTTTTCAGGTAATCCAGGTCAAAAACTGAAAGCAGTAATCCCTTCTTTTAAACTCATCTACCATAATTATCATAACATGAGATCATCTTTAAAAACCAAATTTCTGATTCAAGACCTGGGTTGCATAACTGCTGGTGGTAACATGTAAAATCTCAAACATTTCTGGCAGAGTTTCAAGATTGAGAACTTACTGTTCTCAGTTCATCCTCAAAGACACATGGTGAGACTACACTTTTTATTATTTTCCTTCAAACTACTCAAAGAGATCCACCACATTCTTGTCCCTATTGCTGGGGGAGTGAAAACTTGAAAACTTCTCAGAATGTCTTAGAATTTGGTATTAGTTTTGACTGTCAGCTTCCTGCTTCCCCCCTTCTTCCCTCTCTTGCTTCAGAAACCTTCCCCCTTTCCCTTGCGGTCAATCATCATTAAGCTCTTAGCCCTTCCCTTCTTCACTTAGACATTTGCCAAATAAGCATAGGTACATTCAATGAGATGCTGGCTCTGGAAGCCCCCTAGAGCTCTCCCTGAATCTTCTCACTTAAGGCATTTGCCTGAGGCCATAGGCCTTTCATTGTGGCTCAGCCCAAGTCTTTAGCTAGCCTTCTTGTGCAGCCATTTCCCACCCTTGAACTGGCCTAGCCCACCATGGTCTGTCCTCTCCAGGTAGCCTCCAGCAACTTTCCACCCTTAATCACTCTTTTGGGAATCTGCTTGTGCATGGCTTACATAGGTTACAACTACTACCTCTGTGACCCAGGGCAAGTCACAACGTCAACCTGTTCCAGTAAAACGAAGATAAACAGCACCTGCCTCTCAGGCTTTTTGTGAGGATAGACTGAGATAATAAACCTTGAAGGGCTATATAAATTCTAGCTGTCATTATTGTTTATCACATACCTCTAGACTATAAAGTTTTACGATTATGATAACAACCACAGTGACCTGCATATAGGCTGATGTTTCACAAATATTAGTTAATTGCATTTAAGCATCAACTTTTACTGTTAAAATATTTTATTGAAATCTTCTTTTATATTAACTAGATTTACAAATGTATCCCTCTCCACCCCCAGCCCCCACCATCACTCCAGGGAGCAATTCCTTGTAACAAATTATTTTTAAAAAGAGAAAAAGATCCAGAAAAGAAAAAAAACCTAACCAACACATCAACCAAGTCTGAAAATAAATGCAACAGTTTACACCCACAGTCCCCACCTTACTAATGAAGGGAGATTATTATTTTTTTCTCTTCTTCAGGCTCAAGGTTTATCATAATAATGCAGCATTCAGGAGATTTCTTTTTGTTCCTTCCATTTACATTGTATATAGGTTTTCTTGCTCTTGCTTGCTTTACTCTACATCACTTCATAAGTCTTCCCATGTTTTCTCAAGTGTGTATATATATACATATATATATGAAACATCTCATGGCGAATAATCCATGTTACTTTCATGTACCACAATGTGTTTAATCATTCTCTGATTAATAAGCATCAAATTTGTTTATAGCACTATTACCAAAAAAAATGTTGCTAAGAATATTTTGGTGCATATGAGACTTCTTTCTTTGACTTTCATAGGTTATATCCCAAAGTAAGAGGTTTCTTAGCCAAATGGAATATTTTAGTGACTTTCTTCTCATAATTCCAAATTGCTTTTGCAAATGGTTAGGCTGATTCAGTTTCACCAGTGTTAGTGTATATGTCTTTCTGCAGCCTCACCAACACTTTGCATTTTTAAAAATCACCACTTTGCTGGGTGAAATGTGAAATCTTGGAGTTTACTGAATAGTTCTCTTATTATGGGTGATAAACAATCTTTCATGTTGCTGCATTTATAGGTAAATCTTAGTTTTTCTCACCTGAGTAATGTTAGTTTTTGGTTTCAGATACATTAAAAAATGGGTGGTCTACTCCTTTGTAGGCTTATTTTTTTATTTTTTCAATTTAGTATAAATTAATGTTGAACTTTGTCAAAAGTTTCTTCTGCATTGACTGACATAATCCTTTGGTCTGGGTTTTGTTTTTAATACAGTCATGTGAATTGTTTCCTGAATGTTGAAACATTTTTGTATCCTTAGCATAAACAGAATTTCATCATAGTGAATTTTTTAGGGTACAGTTTCAATTTTTACAAGGGCTGAATTAAAAATCAATACTCATTAGTGATACTGGCCTATAGTACTCTTTGCTTTATCTTTTCCACTTATAATTAAGATTATATTTGTCCCATCCAGATTTGCAGTGTTTTACAGTATTTTTCACTTTTTATAATTTGTATAGTATAATTATTAGTAATTCATTAAAATGTCTGATAGAGGGGTGGCTGGGTGGCACAGTGAATAGAGCACCAGCCCTGAAGTCAGGAGAACCTGAGTTCAAATCCAACCTCAGACACTTAACACTTACTAGCCTCGTCATCTTGGGTAAGTCACTTAACCCCAATTGCCCTCCCCTCCCACCTCTAAAAAGGAAAAAAAAAGTCTGATAAAATTTACCTGTAAATATATCTAGACCAGGTTTTTTTTTTCTTAATCCTTATAGCTAATTCACTTTTTTTTAAAGACTGGATTAAAATCTTTGTGTCCATTAATTTAGGAATTGTATATTTTTTTAGACAATTTTCTTTTAAATTATCAGCTTTTCTGGCTCAAAATTGTGTAGGTTCTGGTCATTCTTTTTATTTCTTCTCTGCTTATTGTCATTTTGTTTTAATCATTTTGTGCTGGCAATTTGATTTTACTTAACTTTTCTTTTTTAGACCAGGTTATATACAGCGTTATCAATTTCTAAGTCTTTTTTTCTTTTTAAAAGAACCACCTTTTAGTTGAATTCTTTAGTCTTTTTCACTTTTTAGCATATTTCTCACCTAATTTCCAAGAGTTCCTCTTTTTCATTCATTTCAGGTTTGTTCCTTGATCTTATTTTTAAAATTTACTGTTCATTAATCCTTTTGTTAATGGCTTTTTCAGAGGTAAATTTTTTCCTATGAGAAATGTTTTCTTTACCCACATTTCAGAAAGTGAGGTGTATTTCTCATAATTGTCATTCTTTCACAGTTATTATTTCTATGACTCACTTTCTATTCAGGGGCCAGCATCAAGAATCCACTGAAGTTTGTATTTTTGGTTTGCATTTCCTGTATGACTCTTTTTGTTGTGGCGGTAAAGGATATTAAATACATATTCTTCTTTTTCATATTTTTTCAGTGTCTTAGCAATTAATTCATTTTAACAAAGGTATCATATGATGCTAAACAAATACATATTCTTTTTTTGGAGACAATCAGGTTTAAAGTGACTTGTCCATGGTCACGCAGCTAAAATTGCATGTTCTTTAATGTTTCCATTCAGAATATTTTCTAAATCAGTTGTAAAATCTCTAGCAGATTTTTGGTTTTCATTCATTTATAGTATGGGGAATTCATTCATTTGTAGTATGGGGAGTATGGCATATATATAGTATGGATTCATTTTATAGCTCTGGTAGAAAAAACATTAAGGTCTCCCATAATCTTTTGTTGTTGTTATAAGCCATTATGGACTCTGCACAAGGTGCGTTTTGTTGCTACCTAATTTTTGTTCTATCTTTATTCATTTTTAGCTATTTATTGGACACAACAGATTGCTGCCCTGTTATCCCTTGTTGCTCTTCTAATGGTTAGTTCAATACATTCAATACAAGTTAGGCCTGCATTTTCCTCTATTTCTTTAGTATCATTTTTATACCCTTCTTCTAAGTCATTATTTTGTTTTTAAGACTAGTTTAGCTCACACTACATTGCTGCTTCTTCTTTCCAGGCTTTCCACCTATACTGTCTTTTGCCCACCTTAAGTTCTTTGAATTTATTTTTTTCTTTCAATTTTCTTCTCCCCCTTTTCTTTTCCCAGTTAAACAAGTCACTCAAAGTCTTTCCTCCAACCTATTTTTATTTTATATTTTTCTTCAACTGCATCTTTTCCCAAGCTGTCACTTGTATTACTCTTTCTTCTTCTTTGCTTCCAGGTTTCACTGAATTTTATCTTGTGGTTTAGGGGCTATACCAAAATTTGGCTTTTTGCTATTGTTTCTCATGGCAGTAGTTTTTGATGTACTAGAATTGAACTCCGACTCCTATCCAATTTATTACTGATTTTATAGAACTTACCTTCTCTTCTTCTGTCTCTCAACCTTCCCCCCAGCAATTCACGATGGAAGTAGTATCAGGTGGAAATAGTACTGTGTGGTAGGGGCCACCTTGTGTTCCAAACTGTTAGGTCCTGTCCTACTCCTTGCCCTTACCATGATCAGTCTTTATTCCTTAAGCTGTCATCTTACCTCTGCTTCAATGTCCTCCCTACCATTCTGGGTATTAGTTATCCTCTGCAGTGAGATGCTATTCATCAAGGTATTAACCCTTTGAGAGAATGGGGTTTCCTAATGTGCAAGGTATGCCCAGAAGCAGCATACTAAGGCTTATTTCTTGTGAAGATCACACACACACGTCTCACTATTTTCTGGGGGTGCTCTCCCCCATTTTTGTCAAGATTAAAGAAATTAATGTCTCTTCACTGCTCACCTATGAATTTTGTAGGATAGCATGATTAACTCCTCATTCACACAACTTGTCACTCTGCTATTCCTTCCAACAGATTTAGTCCATAGAGTATTAACTCTTCAAAATGTTTCTTTTACCTAAAAATTCCCCTTAGATCTTTAGCTTCTTAGATCCTTGTCATCCTACCTTTTTAAACTTCCCTAGATCTATTTGAGAATAATAACCTATAAAAACTTAAAAGCAATGTATAAAGAAGAATCTATGATTTTATTAGTTTTTTTTCTTGATAAAAGCACTTATTTACCTTCGTTTTGCTTCTGTTTTGGGAAGAGTGTTGCCAAGTTTTCAAACCGCTCAACTTTTTTTTGCTGTGATCTCAGTTTGTTGAATGTCTATTTTTTAATCTCTCAGGTTTACAAGGTATTATTTTGGATTTCATATTGAGTTTCATTGTTTTGGGGGGTACAACTTTCCATTCTTTCCTGCAATTTCTCATAAATGTGGGATAATCATATGTCCCTTACCAAGAATCATTGTTTTGGAGGGGCATTTCAGAAGCCATCTAGTCCAACTATTTCATTTTATGAGAAAACTAAAGCCCCCCAAAGTTGTCCCTTGATCAAACTTACAAAGGTAATCAGTAACAAAGGTGAACTTTAAATGTCTATTCTCTAAATAAAGGTCCTAAGTTTTGAAATTACATTTCTTTCATATTTGAAAGTCATTCTTTTGACCACTTGGCACAATTTGTTGTTGAACTTGCCAATCACCTATAAGCACTAGAATTTGAGGCGTATTATTTTTTTCCTCTGGTGATGAACTGTGGATTATCTTAAATGAAGCTTTGTTGTTCACATTCGGACCCTGTGTGTGAGTTTTTCTGGCATTTATTACATTATGGCATTGTTTATTAATTTGTGGTATTCTTATCAGAGATCTATGATTCTTAAATTCTTTACACATCCTGTGTTCAAAGTCAGTTGCTTTGGCTCGTATAGACATAGATCCTTTTAACAGCATGACTGTTTGCTTTCTTTTTGCCAAAAATTTCCATCAGCGTCAGTATTACTGTGTTTCTATTATTCTCCCTCTCAGAGCTATACTTTTGTTGATACACTCTATCAAGTATGCACTTTGTCCTATCCTGTTGGTTGTTTAAAATGTAATATCCCTTTACAATTATATTTTAACTCAAAGAATTTAGTGATTTAATGACTTTGTGCTAGGCATTCCAGGGTAGCAGAGAAGGCATAGGTAGTATTCTTTGTATCTTTGTACCTAACAATTGGAGAAACTGGGACAAAAAAATCAGCAACCTGATTTGTCCAACCAGCAGTGGTAAGAGTAACAGTGATAAGAATACATTGTGTTCAGAGCTCGAAATTCTGTCCTAAATCCCTTTCTTCTTCTAAAAGTTTTACTTTTCTTATTAACCATTCTTAAGTTTCTTGCTGTTGTTCCATATCTCTGAGAAAGGCATATCATTTTTTAATCGGGTTATATAGGTTTATTTTCCTTCCTTCCCTATTTGGGGTATTTTGTGCCTTAGTTATTCAGATTTTACTCAGTCTTTGCCTTTGTGTTCCTCTCTCGGTTTATTTGCTTGTGAGCTAGGTCTTTTAGCACGTTAGCTTTCTGTTTTGTGCTCCTCATCACTTGCCTTTGGGAATCCTGATTCTTCAGCCTCACTAGTAAGTCCCAGACTTCATGAATTGGGAGAGATGAGGACAGGCCAGGTCTGTTTCCCTGTCCTGAGGAGAGAAGATTGGCTCAGTGCATATCTAGTCCTACTTCCCTTAGGTCAACATCCTTCCCATCTCTCCTGTAGCTCTAAGTATTGTATGCAGTATGACTTGTTTCCTCTCTCCTTCTTTAAGTGGCTAGGTAGAATCACTGTCTTACAAAACTAGGGAAATTGAGCAGTCACTATTATTATGGGATCCCTACAATCAGATTCTATATACTTGTGAAATGCTTGTGCCCACTGCTAGAGGGGTAGGGATGCTAAATGAATTAGATTTGAGTATTAAAGCTCATGGCTTAATTCATAAGATTTTTTGGACAATCTTATGAGATTCTTTTTATTTTGTGAATACAGACATAATTGCTTTATAACTAGGTTCCTGAATTTTTTTTTTAATTTGAGGTTTTGTAGGTTGAGAATTTTACAAAAAGAAAACTTAAATCATCTTGTGGACCATATAACATTAAACACCAGCTTTCCAAAAAGCTTTATGATCTGTAAGTCCTTAATGATTAAATAAATAAGTACATTTTTTGGAATGAGGTGGTTTAACAATGACAACAACAAAAAGACCAAGTTTCTCCATAGCTTTTCCCCTCCTCCTACTTCAATAGTCAAATCAATTGACAACCAACTTATGATCAAGAAAATTTCTTCTCCCTCAAGACGAAGTTATATCTTGTCAAAAGCAAATAAATATATGAAAAGACCTACATACAAATTCCACAATAGGTGCATTAGTGCTGTAACAATCACTACTAGAATATCACACTAACAAGTCTTTCATTGCATTTCTCCAAACAGAATGCTGGTGTTATTGTTGGTGCCATTCTGTATCTAAAGCTGGGAAGACAGGAAATAGTTCTGATTTGGTAACATGTCAAACAGAATGTCACCATTTAAAACAGGACAGGATTCGACTTCTGATAAATCCAGGTAGGCCACAATAAAGAAGTTTTACCTTTCAGAGACTTTTTTTTTGGAGGAAGGGAAAGGCAAGGCTACTGGGGTTAAGTAACTTGCCCAAGACCACACAGCTAGTAAGGCCACATTTGAACTCAGGTCCTCCAGACTCCACAGGTGGTATTCTATTCACTGTGCCACCTCACTGTCTCCCAGAAACCTTTAAAAATATATTATGGATGATTCTAGATAGCAGAGTCCCACCCAGTAATGGGTTTGGGTGCCCCAAAGAACATTTTATCATTGGTAACTTATGGAGATCAATTTTACAGAAAAATATGTTCAGGCCAGGAATGTTTAAGCACTTGTACCCAAAGGTGCTTAGGGATACGAAGGTAGTATGGTATGATGGGTAGCTTCCAGGGTGTGGAGTCAGGAAGACAAGGACATCCAACTTCTGTAATTTATTTGTGACCATAAGCATATCGTTTAAACTCTGTGACCTTCTGTTTCCACATTGGTAAGATGAGAATAATACCTGTAGTAGTCACCTTTAGGTGTTGGGAAGCTCAAAAAAGAATACATTTAAGTTGTTTTGCAAATCTTAAAGCAGCAAATGTCAGATACTATTATGGTTATGTGACTTCTCTAAGTCTTTTAAAAAGATCCCTGATCTAGTACAGTGTCAAGCACAGGTCATTTTCTCTCCTTTGTCAAGAAGTTCAGTAGTTGACTTACTATTCTGTTGTCTATCCCAACTCGTGTCATCAAACTACAATGAAAATGGCACTAAATAAAATGGATTATGATCTATTTTGTTGACATATCCTAAGGATCATTATGCCTTACCATCCACCTTGTAGCTGAATACTTTTAATTATACGTATTGTTGTTCAGTGAAGTCATGTCTAACTCTTTTTGACCCATTTGGAGTTTTCTTGGCAAAAATACTGGAGTCATTTGCCATTTCCTTTACCTGCTCATTTTACAGATGAAGAAATGAGGCAAACAGGGTTAAGTGGCTTGCCTCGGATCACATGGCTAGTAAGTGTCTGAGGCCAGATTTGAACTCAGGAAGAAGAGTCTTCCTGACTTCAGGACCAACAACATTCTTTCCATTGTACCATCTAGCTTTTTATTTAGCTGCTCATTTTAAATCCCCTTATTAAAATGTAAGCTCTTTGAGGTCAGGAATTATCTTGTTTTTCAAATCATTTTGTTCAGTATTTTACATACAGCAAACATTTAATAATTTTCATTAATTCCTCCACTCAATCTAAGAGACTTCAATACACACACACACATTTTCCTCCAGCATTCTAACCTCCTAGTTCTTCAATCTCAATCCTCGTGACCTTCTTCCTTATTGTATTATAACACCCATAAAGACCTTTGAATTTATCATCATTGTAGTCTACTTTCATAATAAAGGATTATAATACTCTATCATAAATTCTGTCCATGTTTCACCCTACCTAAACCTAGGTAGATTATAAACACAGTCTCCTCACTGTGAACTCTAATCTCTTCCCAATTTAATACTCTCCTAAGCTATGAGTCCTACTCTGGTTCCATTTTCCTCCTTCCCAATCTCAGTCAATCCTACTGGGTACTCTCATTGACTCTATTTCTCTTCTCATTCACTTCTTAACCCACTGCGTTCTGGCTTCTGGCCTCACCCAACTGAAAACTGCCAGGGTTCTCAATGACTAGTTCAGGCCCCATATCGTTCTCATCTCCACCACTGCAATAGTCTCCTACTTGGTCTCTGTTCCACGTTTCCCTGTTCTCCATATAGTTGCTAAAGTGTTCTTCCAAAAACACAGGTCTGATTATGTCATCATCCTGTTCAACAAATTCCAGTGGCTTCCTATTATCTCTGTGCTCAAATATAACTTTGTTTGATATTCGAAACCCTTCACAACCTTGCTTAAACATACTTTTCCAGGCTTATTATACATTATTCCCCTTCATATAATGCATTGTCTAGCCAAACTGGACTTTTTGCTATTCTCTGTACGTGATATTCCAACTCTTAATACTTGCAGACTGTTCCCCCATACCTAGAATCCATTCCCCCCTCACCTCCAACTCTTAGAATCCCTAGTCCCTTTTGAAGCTCAATCACTACTTTCTACCGCAGGAGTTCTTAACCTGGGACCTGTGAACTTGTTCTTATAACATTTTGAAAACCATATATCAATATAATTGGTTAGCTTTTTAATAATACAAATTTTATGCAATTAAAAACGAGATTCTGACATGGGGTCCATAAGTTTCACCAGACTGACAAAAGGGTCCATAACACAGAAAAAAGGATAAGGACTCCCAGTCTTCAGGAGGCTTTTCCTGATTCACCCAAATTTCCTTGTATTTATCTTGCATTTAACTATGTATTATATGTCTCCCTCAATAAAGTTTAAGCTCTTTAAGGGCAGGGATTTTTTTCATTTTTGTCTGTATCTCTAGCACCTAGCATATATGATAAGAAAGGGACTAATCCTGCGTTCTCACTTGTACAGTAAACTCCCGAGTGAAGAAATGGCCCCAGTCAATACAAAGTCTTTGAGAGTTGCCTAGAGCACTAAGAAATTAAGTGACTTGACCACAGTCACTCAGCTAATATGTCAGAAGTAGACTTTGAACCAAAATCTTCCTTGCTCCAAAGCCTACTCTAACCACTACAGAAACTGACTCTCACCTAACATACAGTAAGGGCTTAATAAATGTTTCACTGTTAACATGTAATTCATAATTTTTAAAAATACTTCTTACCATGATAATTTGGAAAAATCATTACACCTATGTTTGCAAAGGTTTTCAAGTAGCTTAAGTTCATGCATCCTGAATTATTTTTTTCTAAGTATCTTTTCAACTGTAGCAAAAAAAGCATATATTAATAACATAACTAAATTTTTTAAAGCATCAGTGAAAATCTCAGAATATTTTACCTTTTCTTATCATGTGTCTCAGACTCTGTTCAGATACTACATGATATGGAATCCCAATTCATCCTGTTAGTTACACAGATCTGAAGGCACACTTGTTACATTCAATCATAAAATATCCACATTCAAAGAAAAATATTTCCTCTTGAACTTTACCTTTTCTGGATGAAAAAATAAAAAATTAGGTACATCAACTACTCATTTTAATGGGTTATTTGGCTTATCAGTAAAAGTCCAGAATGCAGCCACAAATGCAGAACTGTACTATACTCCTGGACATTTAAAATTTGAATAGTTGACATTTCATTATATAAGCAAAGTAATCAACTGCACACATTTTAGAGAGAAGAACGAAAAAAACAAAGCAAACACCTCAGACCAAAATACTGTAACAAAAGTTTTGTGGAAGCTGCATTTTATTTGAAAATCCACCCATTTTTGCTAACATACATTTTAATATTGTAAACAAAAATAGAATCTGCAGAGACAATGCAACAAGTATGCTTAACTCATGTATAGAATTGCTTTCCTACTACTGACTGTCCTTCTTAAGGCCCCTCTCAACCCAAATGTTAAGATGTATTTACACAAAGCACCGATCAACAGTGCAGCTTAATTCTCCATTAACTAAACTCTTGCTAGACATCTGTAAAGACACTATTTTCCCTTATTTAAAAGGTACATGATCATAAACCTGGCACAAGCCAAATGAAAGGTTCCAGGATTTTGCCCTCCCCCCACAAAATACCTCCTAGAGTTTTACTGAAAAGAAGGAAAGTCTTTAAAGTGAAAGCAATTTCTCACATTCATTTTGGAGAGGCCCTAATGTCAAATGTAGAATAATGACATGCCAAGCACAAAGCAATAAAGTTCCTTCCAGATGCACTAATGTAGAATTTAAAATGTAGTGCTTTTCCTAGTCAGCGAACTGTTCCCTTGCAAAATCTAGGCACAGAATTGACTATACGGATTAATGCATTCATAACTCTTCCCTAATTCCCATACAGACTGAGAATTTCTAAGAGATTCATATCTATGGACTTGCTGTAAAATATTTAGTGCTCTGTATGTCAGCTGAAAAGCATTCTGAATCAGAATCATTTTTGTGGATAAAAATCAAACATACTGTATACATCCATACTCATTTTCATAAGGAGGCTTGATACCATATTAATGTTACTTAAATTGATAATCATAAATAAATACAAATACATAAGGAATGTCTACTGCAAACTGAATATATAATTTTTTTTAAAGAAAAGTTAATTTTAGTTACTGTTTCTACATTTGAAGATTGAAAAGAAAGGTACTGCATAAGAGTTATGATTTTGATCCCCGAAAAGAGTCCTGTTAAATTACAGTCAAGGACACACACAGCTCTTCATTCCATACAGCTTTTCCAAATACAAATTTCACACTTTCTGAATAAGGGCTTCTCTTGGTAGGTTACTGATTATGGGTATTAATAAGGAGTTGAAAGAACTGAAGGGTTAGTCACCAAAAAGACAGATCTTAGTCTTAAATCATGGCAATTCTTGGCTTTATACTGTACTGATGCTTTCTCCTACAGACTAGTCCCAATTGCTGTCATGGGCCCCTCACTGAGTTCCTGCAGCATTCTAATGGAAGAGAGGAGAGTTTATGAGACAGCAATTTGTATCTTGCTGGAAGTAGGGGTTTGCTGCTTGAGCACTTGTCTTTTTGGAACAATGATTCCATTCTCTTCCACTGGATTATTACATAAATTGTATCTAGAAAAAAATGAGAAAAATCTAAAATTAATTAATGGTATTAGAGGATCCTTCCACAAAAATAAAAATGGTTCATGACCTTTGGCATTCAATTGTCATAGAATAGCTCATAGCATGCTTATCAGAAGTCCTTCATGCTCATAGCATGCTTATTAGAAGTCCAGGCTGTAAAGTAAAGTAAGTATTATCTTGCTAATCAGAATAAGAATCCACAATGTTAACACTTAAGCAAAAAATTGAAAACAGTACATTTCTATTACAAATTCAGAAAATCTTTCAATTAAAACAAAAACAGCATTGTTTCAATTCTATTGGGGCAGGCTGGGGAGTTTAGAACAGTGTTTCTAACTAATCAAATAATAAAATTCTCTCTCACACACACACACACACACACACACACACACACATCCTCCAACTTTCTCTCTAAAGCCTTGACAGAAAAACTAAAATTCAATGTTCACTAAATCAATTCTCTTAAATTTAGGGAAATTAAAAGTGATTTGGAAAGAATAATAAATATTTTTCAAAAGGACTTAGCTTTATTCACTCAATACAAAAACAAAAAACACCTGGCGTTGTCCTTAAAACTGTTATCCAAAGAAACTAGTAAACTGCTGAAAAACCTTCCAAGTGCAACAAGTCCCCAACATCTAATAGGTATACGCAAATCAGAGATGATAATCTTCCAGGAAACAAAAAAACCCATCAGGTTAAGTATCTAACACTCTTATTTATGATTTTCAAGTACCCACCTGTTTTTACACAATACTAGGGGAGAAATGATGCCAACAAGTGTAAGAAGCACACATAAAACAGCGATCCTTCAGAGATTCTTGTAATGAACTCTTCAATTAGCCATGATCTAATATAAACATGACTAAAAATTTGTTCCTAACCAAGATCTAATAGAATCTGCCAAAACTACACTGCTCTCTTTATTTCCTTCAAGACAATGGTCTAGACCATCCATTTTTATCAGCTGCTGTAATGCTGTATGAATCCAACCATCCACTGTAAGTGATGAATGAATGTTATTTGGACATGGAGAATGATGTTTCAATTTTATACTTTTCATTTATAATAAAGAACTTTCCCAAACGTTTCCTCATTTATTTTGGGAAAGAAAATTTAGAGAAACAAACAAATGGAGAAGGGGAGAATTGTGCTTAATGGCAATTAAAAAAAATATATATATATGGATGTATATTTCTTAGAGTCCCCATCTCCCCCAACAACAAGCCAATACCTAAAGTGTTTTATAAGAAATCCTCCAAAGAGAGCTCTGCAAAAGGGTCCTTTCCTGAAGCTCTGTGAGGACTGTGACTGGAGGGACTGGATGCTGCAGACAGCTGGGGGAAAGAAGACAGAGAAAGGGAAAGAAAAAAGGTCTCAGAATGACAGAACATGAAAGTAGAAAATGTAATGAAAGAAGAAGTGGTTTTGGTTTGTTGACTTTGATAAATATAAAGGCAGCCTTTGGACAATGGGAGTAAAACAAAAAGTTTGGTGATATGTGAAGTGAAAGGATATCCAGTGGCATGTTTATTTCAGAAAACAAGCTTCTAACTACAGAAGGTCAATAGGAAAATTTTTTTGCCATAAGTGGTCAACATAAGTTGATCCCTTGTTAAGATAAAGGGTTGTTCTCTCTGTTCCCCTCCCTTCTTCCCTCATCCCCACCAAAATGAAAGAAGATGGAGCCATTTTCTTTTTAAGTACATCAGAGTTGTAGAAACTCTTTCAAAATTCAGTCTGGTTTCAGGATATGAAAAACATCATCTCTCCTTTCTCCAAGAGGTGAAAACACTGTTCCTTAAAGCACAATTAGAAAATATTAACATATATGACCTTCTTCCTTCCTCTTGGTGTCTGAATGTCTTTCTACTGGACTACACAATTTTAAGAATTGGAAATGTTCTTGGGAGGGTCATTTAACCTAATATCCCATGTACTTTGACTAAAAATGCAAAGTTGAGGTTCACTGATTTTTTTTCTTGTATTTATGTAAAAAGTTCTCTTGACAATTTTTGTTATTGCTTAGCTATACTGTATGCAAACTAAAGAGATGAGATGAACTTAGAAACATTACCAAGAATCTGTCAACTCTACAGACTTAAGTATTCAAATTTTCTGTTCTCACATGGTCTTCAACAGGCTAACTTCTTCAAACTTCAACCTAAATTTTAGCTTCGATTAGCCAAAGCATCTGAGGAAGGTAAACACCTTCAACTTAATCCCCCACACCAATCCTTTGTATGGTCTGTCAACCAAATACAAGCAGTAAGTATATAACTAATTTTAAGCCATCTTTCTGCTAAGCATGGCTCACTCTTTCCTACATAATATTATAATGCTTGTTATATTGATCTGCTATCAATCTAACATTTAATCTGAGTTGATTAATTGAAAATAAGTGTCAATTATATCTCAATATTCAAAACGCATACTGATTATAAATCTCAAAAGCTGATAGTTCAGACTTGATTGTCATTCTTTTTACTTTTCTTTAAAAAGAAAAACAAAACCATAAGGCAGGATAGAAAGCCACTGGTAATTTTGAGCAAATCTCAAAAATTCCAGAGTTATAGATACAGAGTCCAATTTGTAGGTTTACAAAGTCCTGAGTTGTCATACCCATTATTCTAGTTCCTAATCTACATATTGTTTTCACTGTAGGACGTCCAGTAACGATCAGAGACAGTATAGGAAAGAGAAAGAATCAAAGTTATAATGGTTTGGAGGATACAACACAATATTGCTTGGGGATCCTGCTATTATCCCCACAAAAATATAAAATACATATATACGCATACACATGTATATGTATGTCTATATGCGTAACCTCTTTTTAGGCCAAATAGGGAAATTCTGCAGAAGCAAAGTTCTGATTGTTTCCTCCCTCCAATAACAGGGAACTCTAATATCACTGGGATAAAATAGTACTTGATGCAATTACATTCCATACTCTAGTTTTTCTCCCTTTTGTTTCCAAACTGAAATATCTGCTTGTTTCAGTTAGTAATTCTAATTATTAATCTCCCTGAACATACATAATATTTGAAAAAAAAAACCCTATGTTCCCTATGGTGTTTAACAGAATTTCTTTTTAAGCTTGAATTTGGCCTATTTAAGACCATCTTTTTGTCTTCTTAATGTTCAAGAGTTTTACCATCTTGTAAAGATGCTTACAACTGATGAACTCATGCTGAAGATGAAGTTACCTTTTGATAAAATGTTTCAAATGAAAAACAGAATCTGACAAAAAAGCAACGGATAGGAAAAGAGAGAAATTAGGAAAGTACAGCTTAACATAAGCATACACCATTTCCATATTACTAAGGATAAGGATATCTTCAAGATTATGCCCAGGTGAGAGAGTAGGCAGCAGCTGCTATAGCTCTAAGGCTCTCTGGCTTTCGTGGATGCCTGTTAGCTTGAAGCATCAGCACAAAAGGTGCCACTCATAACACTCTAATCCAAGGGGGAACTGAAAACTTGGCAGCTCAGAGGATCCAATAAAGGAAGACACAAAAAGTGACAGTAATAGCACAACTATTTTCAAAGCCAGGCAGAGCTAAATGGAGCCATGGCCAGGTCAGTGAGCAGAAAAGCACAGTGAAAACTGGTCTCCATGTAGAAATTAACAATTAGGTTGGTAGGCCTTTGAAAACTTTATGTGAAGTTTAACTGAAAAAATAAAAATTGACAGTCTTACTGAGTGTCTGAAATGAATATGAAGAAGGGAAGGTCTGTAAGGAAACAAAGACAGGCCAAGGAATTATATTAAAGATAAAATGATAGTACATATACCATTACAAGAATCTCTTATGATTTTCACCATACCAAAACAAATGTTCATCCTGTTTGCTGCAATGGGATATGATCTGCATATATGAAATGAATCTTTAAATCAAAGGTGAAACGCAGTATTAATTCATCTGATTTGCCTCTCAGAAAATAAAAAGATATGAAGTATAGCTTAACATGAATCAAACTATCAGATTCAGAAACAAATAACCACAGAATGCTCTTGTATAGATCTTAGAAGCTGATATAATTTCCTCTAAGTGAAATCCTATTCGACTCCTGAAAACAAGCTAATCTTTAAACATAAAATCTTATATTTCAAAAAGAAATTAATGCATGCAAGGTCTCTTTGTTCATTTTCCAGGAAAGAGAAAAGATCTTTTACACAAGTAACATAAGGTGAAGATTCTCAAAAAAAAATTATTTCAGCTTTACAGAAAATACACAAAAAACATAACCTTTATTGCTGATATACTATATGTTGCAAAAACAAAAATGGACATGGCATCACTGTTTCATAACACAGCATCTCTGAGGCTAGAATAATACAAGGCCAAATCTGAAAATATGACTAATAAAATTTGAAGCTATTTTTTAAATAACTTTTCCCATATATTATGGAACCAACAAGGAATCTATGCTTTAGACCAAAATATGCATTACTGGAAAATTCTAAAATTCCCTTTAAAGATATTTATCTAGACTATCAAATTTCACTTCCAAAGCCAGAATACTTGGCATCAACATTGCCCGGCTGCTTGCAGAGTCAATCAGAGTCAGTGTGGTTGGCAATTGCCTCTTAGAACTGTGTGCAAATGTCTTTCTTGTTGCAATCCCATCTTAGATGATGATTATTACACATTAGGTGTGTTATGTAACATAATCATACTGCTGTTTTTGAAGGATCATCCATCCTATTTCTAGTTGCTCCACTGGCTCACCATATAACATCCTGTTCACAACCATTCTCCTGATACATTTAATCCTATGATACTGTGCTAAAAGAAACAATATATTGGTGTTAGAGGACAGTTATATTTTATCATTTCCAGAGCCTACCCTGTCATTTAACATTCCGCATAAATCACTGGACACAACAAACTGTTGCTCCAAAAAGTTAGGCATGATATACATAATGCTGGACACACGGAAACTGAGCTCTTGACAATGAAGACAGAAAACGCAATGGTCTCATAAATCAGATCTAGGTTTGAGTCCTAGTTCTTCTACTTATCTTATGACCCTGTGTGAATCATGACCCTGTGTCTTTGTGAGGCTAAATTTCATTATCTGCAAAATGAGAATAATATCTACACTATCTATTTCCCAGGCTTGTTGTAAAATTATTTGCAAACAAAATGCTATATAAATGTGGCATGGAGACAACCCTGAGTTCTTAACCTTACGCTGGCAAGGCTTAGAACATGGGCTCTAGGAAAAGACCATCATGTAAGGACTAATCCACCTAAAACTCAAAAATGCTCATCATCAAATGGTTGGCAATGAAGGAGACTAGTTTTGGGGTGGAGGGTTCTGTGAGGAGCAAAAATGGGATGGCAATGAGAGTTGTGGACAGACATACCACAAGATATGGTAATTGGTTTGATATACGAGATGAAATAGAGTAAGGAATTGAAGATAATGCTCATGTTGTAAACCTGAGAGATGAAGAACAATCAAAGTTCCTTTAGGGTTAGAGAATTTAGCAAAAAGGTTGGAGTTTGAGGAAAAGATACTGACTTCTAATTTAGACGAGTTAATCTTAAGATGCCTGTTGCATACATCCACTGAGAAGCCAAATCTTGTCATTTTTACCTTTATAATATCTCTTAGACCTATTCTTTTTTCTTCATTCACAGTCATCAACCTAGTTTAGACCTAATCACATCTCACTTCTGACTGTTGCAATTGTTTCCTAACTGCTCAGTTTAAGTCACTCCCCAACTCTAAAGTCTTCTGCACAGTTGCTAAAATGATTTTCTTGAAGTGCAAGTGACCACATGACTCTCTCATTCAAAATCCAATGCTTCCCTATTGCTTCTAGGACCATATATAAGCTGCTCCTCTGTTTGGCATTTAAAACTTTTCCCAACCTTATTATATATTATTCTCCTTTCTACACTCTATGGTATAGCTAAATTGGCTTTCTTGCTGTCTGTCATACATGACATTATCACTCATCTCCATTGTTATTATAACTGCTTGTCCCCTATGCCTGGAATGTACTCCTACTACAACTATAGCTATTAGAATGCCTTGTCCCTTTGAAACTATATTCAAGTGATATTTTCTAAACAAAGTTTTCTAATCCTCTTGCTACTACAGTGCGATTTCTCCACCCAAAATTTACTTTGTATTTATTTATATACTTATTTACACATATATTAGCTCTCCCAATAGAACTTAAGCTCCCTGAAGGCAGGGACTATTTAGCCTGCTTTTAAAAAATCTCCAGTGCCTAGCAAATTGCATAGCACACAGTTGCTGTTTAATAAATGATTGCTAATTGATGGAACCAGTTAATTTGAATTAATAGGCGGTGACATAGGACTGCAACTCAAAAGACAGATTAGGGCTTAGATATAGAGATGAGAGTCATCTTAATACAGAAAATAGAACCCATCAAAACCAATGAGGTCACCAATGAGACAATAGAGAAAGAAAAGGACCCAGGGTAGAGAGGTAGAAAGACTGAGAAAAGGCCATCATCAGATTTGACAATTAAGAGATCACTGCTAGGGTCAGCTAGGTGACACAGCACTGGCCCTGGAGTAAGGAGGAACTGAGTTCAAATCTGACCTCAGACACTTAACACAAAACTAGCCCTGTGACCTTGGGCAAGTCAGTTAACCCCAATTGCCCCTCCAAAAAGCAAAAAAGAAAAGAAAAAGAGATCACTGGTAACTTTGGAGAAAATAGTATTAGCTAAGTGATATGGGGACAAGTCACACTACAGAGGGTTTAGCAGAAAGTGTGAGAGGGCAGTAAGTATAGACAGCTTTTATCAAGGAGTTTGGTTGAGAAAGGGTAGAGTAGTATGGTAATACTGTTTTCTCAAGAAAAAAGCAAATAAGGAAAGCAAATTCTTTTTCTTGAAGACGTTAAAGGACTACCAAATAATCTGAATGGTCAAGACATTATGAAGGATTAAAAACAACCTGCAACAAAACAATAATGATTATTATATGAAGAGCAGAAACTCGAGGGTTATTTAACTCAGGAAATGTAGAAAAACAAAGATCTTCATCATTGACCTCAGCCCTGTTATAGAACTGGAGAACAATAGTGTGATCCAAAATTATACAGGGAATCAAGTAGTCTACAAGATGTTCTACAGGAAGAAAAGGTAAATCAAACTTTCAAGGAATTCACACTATCCTTGGGAGTACCCTACATGATGTACAAAGGTTAGGGGAAAACAAACTTGGAGGATGGATTTGAACTCAGATCTTTCTGGCTCCAGGTCCTGCACTCTTATCCACTGTGCCACCTGGCATATTTTGTTTTCAATGAAATCACTATATAGAGATATTTGATTCTAGAAGTAACAGGGAGCTACCTTGGCTCTGACTGACTTTACCAATCTTATTACCAACCTTATTATATACATTATTTTCCTTTCCACATTGTATCGTATAGTCCCTCTTGTTCATCATATATGACATTATTACATCTCCACTACCAAGGAAGTAACATGGACAGGCCTATCCTATAGGAAAATGATTGTGACAGTGATTTGGAACATGATTTCTAAAGGACAGAGACTTGAGGCAGAGAGACCAATCAGGAAGCCATTACAATAATCCAGATAAGTGGTCATTCAGCCTAAGCTTAAGTGGTGGCCACGTGGAAGTAGAAACAAGAAGTGGCATCTGAAGGGATTTGTGTAGTGTCAATGAGGATTCCAGAATGACTCCCAGGACAGATACAAATCTAGGTGAATGGAAGGATGGTAATGTATTTCATACAAATAGGAAAGTTGAAAAGATGTGGTGAATAGAAGATAATGAACTCTGTTTTGGACATATTTGATATGCCTATAGAATATTCAGTGGGAAATGTCCAATAAGCAATTGGTAATATGAGTCTAGAGATCATAAGAGAGACTAAGGCTAGATGTATGCATCTAGGAGTCATCTGCATTGACATGATAAACCACTGGAATTCATGAGGTCACCAAAAGAATATGTAGATAGGAGAGGTCCAGGATAAAGCCTTGCAGTACACCCAGTTAGTGATTTTGACAAGGATAATGATACCAAAAAGGAGAGAGACAGAAGAACTGAGATAATTGTCACCAAAAAAAAAACCCCCAAACCCAAACCCAAAAATAAAATAAAAAAAACCCAGAGAAGAGAGAGTATATCCAGGAGGTAAGGGTGGTTAACAGTGTCAAATGCTGCAGAGAGGTCAAAAGCTGAAAAACATTTGTGACACTAACTCAAACATCCCAAATCAAACTCTTTCATGTTATCTGTCTAAAAACTTGAATGAATGAAGCTACACTGCTGACAACGCAAAAGGTCTTTTTTAATAAAAAAGAAATCCAGTTGTGTAGAACAGCTGACAAATGAGCTGCCAGCAGTGACTAATTCACATATGAGTACAAAAATGAAACTTAAATATCAGATAAAGAAGTTAGTTCTTACATATTCAAGAAATTCAGTAAAAGAGACCATTTTTGTAGAACAAATTATTTCCATATGAAGAAGCAACAGTCCCCCCCCATTGAGAAGGGCTAACGGTTCTCACAAAAAGTCTTTGTTTCCATTCAGACACTTTACTGATGTCAGACTTACTTTAAAATCAGCCATCACAAAACAAATAAAACAGCTGAACCATTCTGGATCTCTAGACAGTGTCCCTGTAAATGTCTGACAAAGGATCAGTTATCATCAGTACAATCAGAAAACCTAAAAGAACCTACCTATTTCTGACCAAAGAAAAGGTCCTACTCCTCACTACTAAACACACTATTTTTCCCCACTGCACTCATTCTTTAATTGACTCAATTATTTATCAAGTAATTCAATTCAAATATGCATAAGGGAATGGTTACAGTATCTTCACAAAACATAAAATAAATCTTAAAATCAACTGAACTATTTAAAAAAATAAATAGAAAATCTATTCCCACTCAAGACTTATGTGGGGGTTGATAGTCTCTACAAGTCAAATATATCTTCATAGAAATAAGAAAATTAGCAAGGTTGCTACACATTAACAAAAGTACTTTATTGCTTGTACTCAAGGAGAGGTTCAGTAATTGCACTAATCAGCGAAAGCATCCCAATAACTCTAACATGGTCTAATCAGCAACACAACTAAGTAGATGAGGGAAAACAGTATCATCCAACAAAAACTATCTTTCATGCCAACTCCAAATTTTCACTTAGTATTCAGGGGAGTTATATGAGGTGATACATGCAGAAAAATAACAGGAGGGAATTTAGAGTTAAGTAAAGACACCTCAGACCAAAAAAAAAAAGCCTATGAACAATGGAAACAATGAAACTAAGAATGAGGATCAGACAAGAAAAAAATGTCTCATGCTTTTCTTGTGTAAAAAAATGGAAAAACATGGAAAGTAACATAGTTACATGGGTTCAAAACTGGTTGAATAGCCAGACTCAAATATGAATGATCTGAGATGGACTTGAAAGGAAGTGTCTTGGGGACTTCTGCTTAGTTCTGTACATTTTATCTGTGACTTGGGTAAAGACATACATAGATAAAACAGTTCATTAAATTTACAGGTGACACAAAAGCAGGAGAGATAATTAACACAAAAAGACTTACAGGCTAAAGGACTGGGCCAAATTTTAAAGATGAAATTTAACAGGAATAAATGTAATTTTATCTTCAGTTCAAAACATCAACCTCACAAGTACAAGATGGGGAAGCTAAAGGGCAGATCATCTGAAAAAGATACAGGGTTTCACTGCAATGCATACCAGTCATATGCCAGTCAAGAAGTAATAAGGATATGATAGTTCTGATGTATTCTCCTTTAGATCACATCTGATTACTGTCTTTAGCATTAAGTACCATATTTTAGGAAGGATAGTGATAAACTAGAAAGCTTCTAGAAGAAGAAAAGTAGGTTAAGTCCCTTAAGATTTATTCTATATGGATATCAACTGAAGAAACTGGAGTTGTTTAGCTTGGAGAAAGAGGCTCAAGGAGAACATAACTATCTTCAAGCATCTGAAGTGTTGTCATATACAAAAGAGGGTTTAATAAAAATCAAATCATTTCAGGTGTGAAAAGTCTGCATCTTTCTTGCTTCACTTAAAAATGTATCAAGATATCATTTGATATCTGACTCTCTCCCACTGAGAACTGTTGTGTTTTTTTGTTTTGTTTTCAGAGAACACTGGTCAGTCCATCACACTCATATTCACCATTATATCACTGCTAAATGTTTTAGATTATTTCCTTGAGTGAGTGTGGGGAAAAGGAAAGATAAGAAAGGAGTGATATTATTCAGGGAAGGTTTCTTGGAGGAGGTAAATTTTTAAAATAAAATCTTTGAAGAAATGGACAGAACCTAGTGTCCTTTAAATTGGGAAGAAAAAAGCAAACAGAAAAAGAGGAATATAGTAACTTTATCTTCCTTCTACAAAGAAGTAAGCAAGGAAAGTATTAGTATTACTTATTCATTATTGAAAATCATTTATACTAGTAGCTCACATTTATGAAGTCCTTCACTATTTAAAAAGAGACTCCTATAGAGCAACTTTAAAACAGTGATAAATAATGCAGATTGGCTTAGATGGAAACTGGAGAGTGAGAAACAAAGTCTATGATATTCACATAACTGTGGAAATCAAGTAACATTACTATTTTTCATTTGCTCACTTGTTACTACTAAAGTAGAACCTTGTGAAAGAGTAGGAAAACAAAAAGAAAAGTTGATTGAATGCCTGGAATATAATAATATATATACTTTCAATAAAACAGGGAGTCACTGTAGCCTTAATCAGAGGGGAGAAGTAATGAAAATACCATTTATAGAACAGTATTCTAGCAGCTGGGTGCAGAGTAAATGAAATAGGAGGCTGTTCAAGTGTAAGATGCTGGGAAAACCTTAAATAGGTTAGAAACAGTGGAAATGAACAAAAATAGGTTATAATCTGTAATTCTTTACTCACAACAACCTTAAGAAAGGCAGTGCAAGTATTTCCACTCTCATAAGAAACTGAGGCTCAGAGAGATCAAGTGACTTGGCGAGGGTCACAGGGCTATTAAATGGCAGAACCAGGATCTAATAATGTCCAATAGGTTCATAAGAGACCCTGTAGATGAAAAATAAGAACTGTATGTGTCTGTGTTGCCTTAATACATTTAATGAGTTCTTAAGTAAAAGGGTTAGTAGAGGGGAAGAAAAAGGATCATTCATCCACATTGTGGAATTTTCCTAGTCTTTTTTTTGCCTTCCCTATAAGGGTTCTCTTTCAAATCAACAATGTTTTAGGGAAGTTCCCAACCCTTAGAAGATTACTCTCTTATTACTGCTTAATTTCCCAGGTGATAATGTAATCTGTCCTTTCCTAGAATAAATCACAAAAATGTGTTCCTGTTATTGTCCCCACCCCCAGCTTACCTTGAAAGCCTGACACATTTTTTGACCTTATAAGATTATTAGCAACTTAGAAGGCAAAAGGTTTAAGAAATACTGGTATAAATGCAGATAAATGAAATGAATTCTAAGGTTAGCTTTTAAGAACACTTAAAGAAGTCTAATGCAGAGACACCAATGTAGAACATATTATAAAATGCTAAGGGAATTCTTGACCATCACAGGAGCTACATGGCATTAAATAATACTAAGTCTGATTAACCATTCTAGCAAGAAGCCCAGAAAACAGTATAGATATTATCCCACCTGTTGGTGACAGGCAGGGCAATGCAATACAAGAATGTTGTCTGAGCTACAAATAGTGATGTAGTCTCTGCTCACTGATGTACTCTGTTGCCTCCAAGAAAGATAGCACATAGAAGTGCTTCTAGGAATGCTTCTAGGAATATAGTTTGAAACTATATTTTAGAGACAGTAATGAATAAATTTCTCAGCTCTGATTTAAATATTTCCTTTTTGCATATACCTTTGCTGTTCTCTTGGTCCCCCCTAGAAGGTGCAAATAAAATTTAAAATAAAAATACTACAATTTGAAATTGAGCTAGAACATTAAAGTAAAACACCTTTTCAATGAACTCAACTGCATCTTTTTCTCACCTCTTTTATAAGGCATTTCCCACATTCCACTCTGCATTATTTATTTGTGTATGCCTTTTGTCTCATATTAAACTATATATTTCTTGACAACAGGAAGTGTCATTTTTGGATCTCCTTTGTGCAAGGTTTGTACAACAGCCTAATAACAAATGCTTATGAAATGAGGAAATGGATCTTTTTTTTTAATGAAACCAAAAGGACCCAAGAAATAACGTTAAAGATAAAGAATCAGAGATTAAAAGACAAGAACAAGGAGTTTTATGACTATATAATAAGAAAGGATGTATAAACTGACTGAAGGGAAAAATTACACACATAGTATTTGTACATGTATGTAATATATGTATATAGTTTTTAAAAAGTTACTAGAGTAAAATTGCTACTTTATTTGTTCAACATTTTAAAATGGCAATCAGTAGTAGTATTATTACTAATGGAAGGCAGAGGATCAAATACTTTTATGTTAAAAAAAAATTCTGATGAAAACTATAAACTTGTAGGAGAAAAAAGGGAAACCAAGTTAAAACATCAATTATTCCAGACAATTTATAGCAATGTATCCAACTTTTCTTGTGAAACTTATTCTGAAAATTAATCCAAATGCTACAAATGAAAAAGTAAATTTAAAGACTTCAATATTAAATAGAATAAAGATATTTTAGAGCAAAAGTATTAATTTAAATCAGTCTGAGTTTTACTTCTTAAGGATAAGGACTAAATTCAGTTAAATGTCAAATTACAATGTCCTTTATGAACAAAAAAAGAACTATAGAGAGAAAGAAAAGAAATTCAATTCAAGTTGAACAATATGAATTTAAACACATGAACAATAATAAAATATATGCATTCTTCAACTAGAAAAGAGGCAGCATGTAAATTAGCCAATGCTAGAGAGGAACTGTGGTCACAGATCATGCTGATCTGCAAATATAAACAGCATAAAGCATGTTTATTTATCATGTAGGGTTGGGTAGCTAAATTTCTGTTACAAAAGAAAAAAAATCTATGTACAAGGAAATATAATGTATATAGACAACTCTCCAGGCTTAAAAGCATTAGCCATAAGATGAACAAAAGAGAAAAATACCACAAAAGTTTGAAAAGGGAAGCAAACTTGAAAACTATATAGCAATAATTTGGAATTCAATCAGTCACATGGCTTTCTCTGAAAGCACAAAAAGGAAAGCAAGGGACTGAAGTTATAGAAATTAATCATTTTGGGGAAGCTAGGTGGTGCAGTGAATAGAGTACTGGCCTTGGAGTCAGGAGGACCTGAGTTCAAATCTGACCTCAGACACTTAACACAAAAAAAACTAACTGTGAGACCATGGGCAAGTCACTTAACCCCAAATGCCCTACCTTCCCCCTGAAGGAAGGAAGGAAGAAAAAGAAATTTACCATTCAAGTTAACCAGGTGATAAGATGTTATGGTTGTAATAGATCAACAATGTAAGACATATCAAAGTCCCTCATTTAAGAAAAAACAAATGGATCAAATGCTGTTACTAAGAATGTTGTTATCCTCTGGTGGAAGAAAGATGTTAGCCTCATTATACAGTGTAAAACTAATGACATATTTGAGTTCATACAAGAAAACCATGCAGAAGTAACAAAAAACATCTTTCTTAACATCCAAATAATAATACCTCTGCACCCCAGAATACCAATTTACTAAGAGGTTTATCTTTACCAACCTTTACATATTCATCTCTCCTCTTGCTTCCAAAATATCAGTTATGAAAGACATACTTTACTTACAAAAAGAGTTAAGCAAATTCCCACCTTCCATGTAGTAAATTATTAATTTTCTCATTAGTAAACAATGAAATTGTCTCCATATTTAACTTGGTAAACTCTTCCCAGATGAAGCCAGTCATGATAACATTAAGTGTTCTACATTACCTGTGCTCCTGAAACAGGACCAAAGGGGTTTGGTGGTCTCATGACAGGTTGGCTGTATATTAACGTTGGTTGTGTCATTACAGGTACATTTCCCATCTGAGTTGGCTAAAAATAAATCATAAAGTCAAAAGATACTATTTGTCAGTGGATTATTTCTCTTTCACAAAAGAAAGCGACAAGAATTAAAAATACTACAGTACTTTGGGTGTGGTTTGAAGGAAAATTAAGTTTGAATACAAACAATAAAATAGCAGCTATAAACTCCAAGAAGGTAAAGAAGCTAAGGTATCTCTCAAAGAAAGTCTTTCAAAGATCCCAACTTTATAAAAGATGTAATGCCTAAATTATAGGTCTTGGTTGGGACCAAGGATTTCTAAATTTATTGGCCAGAGAATCATAGGAAAAGTTACAAATATAAAAAAAGAAGATCTCTCCTAAGCATGTTGAAGCAAAGTACTTCTATTAATATAGTATAAATCAAAGTACAGTTCTTAAAGCCATTAGCTACATACCCTCAATGCAAAGTGAAAAACTCAAGTTAATTCCCAAAGGGCTCACTCTGAATTTGGTTATTTTTTTTTAGGAAAAAATATCAGGTCTACAATACCTATAGAATAGTTACTACAGAATCAGCTCTTAACTGTTCTGGAGTATATTAACATAGATTGTTAAAAATCACTACGACCCACTTATGAAATTAAATTCATGGATGTCACCTTCTACTAAGAGGCTATTAATGTTCTTTTGATAAAAATTTCCATACACACACATACACACACACACATACACTCTCTCCCTCCCTCCCCCTCTCTCTCTCTCTCTCTCTCCCCCTCTCTCTCTCTCTCTCTCTCACACCTGAGGCACTTGGTACTGTTTTGGGCCTGGATTCAGGAACACTGAATTTGGCCTCAGACACTTACTGCCAGTGTGACCCTTGGCCAAGTCCCTTAAAGTCTGACTGCTTCAGTTTCCTCAACTGTAAAATGAGAATAAGTAATAGCACCTACCTCTCTCAGGGTAGTTGTGAGGATCCAGTGAAATATATGTAAAAAGTATTTGACATAGGGTCTGTAGGCACATAATACCTGCTATATAAGAACTTATTCCCTTTCTTTCCCATCCCTTGCCAAGTAGTCAAACTGTATCCAAACGAATACTTACTATTCCATATCCTATCATTCCTGTTGGTGTTGTAGCAGGGTAGGCCATTACAGGGGGTGCCTAATGCAAAGAGAGAAAAAAAAAATTTAACAACTAGGAAGTGATTAAATTATGTACAATTTTAGGGCAACAATAACAGCAATTGTTTAAAAAAAAAAAAAAAAAGCTTTGCTGACACAGCCAAGACGAAGTGGCACTTGGAAACATTTAAAAACTGGGATTGTTCTTATTATTTTTTTTAAATGATCTGCACATGTTATTTAATTGGAGGAACAAAATCCTAGTAAACAATCTCCCTCCTCCAATATGGTACCTGCCCTGAAAGATTAACTGACTAGCCTGGGGTCATACAGCCAAAATATATCAGAAGCAGAATTTGAACCTAGGTCTCTATCCACTATGTCACACAGTCTTAAATTAATGATAAATTATTTAGAGTTTCCCCTGAGGGCAAAAAGGTTCCTTTCAGTTAACAACAACAACAACAGCAACAACAAAAAGCAATTACAAACTGAAAAGACTCAACCATAAATAAAACAATGACCCAAAGAGTGACCAACTACATTTGGTTATAATTAACAAATGAAGTTATTTCTGAAAGCCCTAAATTATAAAGACCTATCAGTACAACAAAAATATGTCTAAGAAGACTGACATAATTCAATGTTAGATCCTTAGTTCAGTAAAAACAGACGTTATTCTGACCAATTTATAAAGATGAGCTTCTCAAAAGAAGAATTTAGCTCAAAACTGCTAGCAATCTTAGTGATTATTTAAAATATGTTTTAAAAGAATTGTACACTGTAATTGTGTGATTGAGCATTTAATTAAATGAATTAATCACAACTATCAAATAAAGGGTCTGCATGCCACCAGCTTCACAACTGACACAAAAGCCATCTTTTTTTGGGGGGGGGAGGTTGGGAAGACCAAAAAACCCCCCAAAAACCAAAACCCTAATTTCTTGTATTTTAAAAACTAAGCTTTTAAAAAGTTGTTTTGCCTTTTAATTGGGGTTTCATTAATACATTATATTCCACTGTAAAAATAAGTATATTACAGAATCAGGGTATTTAATCTTCTGGGGATGATACTTATCACCTTAATAAGATCCCCTTACACATATCATCATACAAGGAAAACTGACATTACAAAAAGGTGAAAGACCAATAGCACCGCTGGAATTATAAAAAACTAAAATGTAATTCTGCAATTTAAATGGATGCATAAGTTAAATGAAGCATGAATTAAAATAAGAAATTATTCTGAATAGTTAAAGTTTAGTATTTAAGTGAGCATAAATGACTTATTGGTCTCTCCCTACTTTAAAATTAAGGTCTGCCATGTTAAGTCAACAAACTGTCAAAAATAGCATAAGCCTGTGAGATTTCATGCAATTATTATTTTAAACACACCACCACAATCAACATCCCCCTTCATTCAGAATTCATCAAGTGCATTGAGGCAGCACAGACACATACAAACAATAGACACCCAGCTATCTGGAAGCAAATGGCAGAATATTAAGCAAGAAAAAAATTTTTGATATTTCCCATGCCACCACTGGAATCAAGTCTGCAGCATACCCATGAAATCAGTATATGCTAGAAGGAATTTTTTGGCACATTGAAGATCTTAATATGAAAAATGTGTAATAGCTGGAAGGTTATGAGATTCTGCTACAGCAGTGGTTAATAACATGCCAATTTTATTGCAAAAAGGCTAGTTTTTGGTCACTTACGTATTGTGGAAAATGCATGCCATTCTGTTTTCCCCAGGGAGAACAATTACATAATGCAATAACACTGGATTAGAACAAGTACTTACACAACAGAAAATACACAGAGCATTTTAGTTCACATATACATTTAATATCTACCTAAAATACAAATGCCTATAATTCAAATAATTTAACAAAGGGACATCTACATTAAGACCAACACTGCCAAGGTTAAAAACAATTTTTTCTGCTTTGGACTTTGCTGTTTACATGTTTTACAATAAAAAAGTCCACAATGTCAGTTGTCAAATTCAAAAGTAAATCTGATATGTATGTTATAATAAACCTTCAGCTAATGTACACGTCAAGGAAAGATTAATTGGCAAATTCACTAGCAGAGTCTCAAATACGAATGTACTTTACACAGCCTGAAGGAATAATTTTTTTAAAAAGGACTTTAAAACCTTGACAGTGTTTAAGTATTAACGGAACAGGTTAGAAATGTAGAGAAATGTTACAAGCAGCAATTCTATTCAAGGACTAAAAATCTCCACCATTGCAAGTAAACTTTAATAAAATGTATGACATTTAGTATGCTAAACCATAAAAGAATTAAAATAAGGGAAAGAGGAGAGAGAGAGAGACAGAGACAGAGAGAGAGAGAGAGAGAGAGAGATAAAGGGGGGGGAGTAGTGGCAGGGCATAAGACAAAAGGAAGAAGAGAAGAGGGAGGGGGAAGGAAAAGGAAAAGGAAGAGATTATTCCCAGTCTACTGATACTATCCTACAAATTATCAGTGTAGAAATGACAAATTACTTCCACCTGTATAAAAGATTTGAATTGTTAGTTTCCTGTTTCAACATCTTACTAGACAAACTTCAATTGCCTGTGCTAATTCCACATACATAAGAAATTGCATGGTGTAAAATTATTTTAAAACTGAAAAACACTTTTATGCTATATGAATATTTGTATTAGCTTCCCATATGAAAGAGTCACTGGGTAATTCTCATCTGTGGTAACAGGAATGTTTTCAGCATAAATTGTAATATAATCCTGTCTATGCTTAGTCTGACTACCAGTGAAAAATCATGGCTTCCAGGAGGTATAAATTTTATTATTTGTTACTTATGAATAATATTGAATAAATACTTTTCAAGCTTACTTTCAGCATACTATTTACTAGCTTTTGTCTTTAATCCAACCATATGCTAAAAACAAGGAAATCTGGCAACAGATCAAAGAAAGTGAATAAAAGAATTCTCTTGAAGTGAGAAGGTATAAGGTCTAGGATAGGGATTAGATTTATATTCCCATTAATCTAGGAAACACTCTACCAAATGGCGAGCAAACTCTCTATTCAGGTGGTATCTCTTCTGCAATTTAGTCTTAGAGAATTAACTTGGAATACAAAGAATGTATGTGATTGGGGGGAGGGGGGAGATTGGGGTGGGAGTGTGTCACACAGCTCCTACATCCTGCATATCAGATAGATAACAGAAGCAAAATTACAGTCATGAAATAGCAACGAAAATAATTTTATGGTTGGAAGTCACTACAACATAAAGAACTGTATTAAAGGGTCATGGCATTACGAAGGTTGAGAACCACTGTATTAGAGGCAGGATTCTGAACCAAAGTTCTCTATCACACCCTATTTTTCTCTGAGAAATTAAAAAAAAAACCAACAATACAATGTGTTGTTCTTTTTCACATGAACATGTTGCTACTGGTAAATCAATGGAAAATATTTTGATTTTGTTAATAATTCACTGAAGTCATCACTCAATAGCCAATCATCCTCAAGACAGTAGGCCAAATGACAAGGATAGTTAAAAAGCAAAGTTTCTCTATAAAATGCTCAGCTGGAAAGTCATTAAACACCTGACTTTCACCTCTTCAGCAACATGTTCTAAACAAAACAATTAGCCTATGCAGAAGAGACCATAATGATAACAAGAAGATAGATTTTCACACTGATTAAATGTAGAACTGACTCTAAATCTAATAAGCAGATTCTCCTCTCAATCTTGCCATAGTTAATTCTTTTGGAAGTTATGGGTAGGGAAGGATTTGTGTGGAATAAGTTGATATCTACTCAAATCGCTAACTTAGAACCATTTAAACTATACTACAATGCATTCTAGAAATTCTAAGGCTGATAAAGTTAAACAACCTATTTTCTAATTTACATGAACTCTCCCTACTCTGTAATATCAGGAAAAGATCTAAAAACTCACTTATGGTATTTTCATATTGCACATGAAATTTACTATAGATCATACATGCACTACTCTATGATGAACTTTATTTACTTACCATTGTTGCAGCGTTCCAAGCAGTTGTGGGTGCAACTTTTGGTTGCCAGTTGGATCCTCCAGTTAACTTCTTTTCACCTGGTTGACTCCAGTTTACATCACTTTAAATAAGCACAAGTCACCACATTAAACTTCCTTAGATAATTTTCTCAAAGGACAATGACATTAAGTAAAGTAAAATGGAAATCCCTTTCTAAATTAGGTTTTTAAAAGTAGTATACATAAAATAGAGGTAAATACGTAAAAGAAAAACTTACTTCTTAGTGGTTCCATTTCCAATGCCCAGATCTATGACATAAGGAAGAGAGTTTTAAATACTACTCTTACCAAATGAATCAATTTATCATAAAAGAGAAAAAAATACTTACTGCCTACAAGGTTGGCTAAAGATGAATCCAAGTCATCTGACACTAACTTATTCGGTGGTAGTTTGGCAATAGGAAGACTCTGGTTCTGAGAGGCCACTGTTGGTTTTAGAAGTCCACCTAGTTCATCAAAGCCTTAAAGTTATAAATAAACGAAATAGGATTTGTAAGGAACTTCACTGCACTACAGCTCTTAAAAGGCAACTCTTTTTGCTCTCCTTGCTCTTGAAAAATTCTTTTAAACTCTCCAAAAGGGAAGTCACACTAAACATAGTATTTTCTTTTATATATAATAGAAAAGAGGGGAAGAATTTATGGATAAAAGGAGTTACTTATTAAGGCTTAAAAAGGACAAAGGAAGAATTATTCAGACAAATGTGTGTGTACATATATATATGTACTGCCTCCAGAGTAAACCTTCTGCAACTCCAGTATAGTTGAAACAAAGTTCTTTTCCTCATATCTTCTTCCAAGGCATCTAAAGGGCTAACTAGTAGATGAAGAAGTACAAATAGTACAAAGTACTTTTTCTTTCAGCAAAAAGGATTTTGTAAAGTTATTCTTTTAAGTCAATTGTATTGGCAAAGAACATATCCCTGAGCTAAATTAGAAAACAGAGGCAAAATAAACCAAGACGTCATAAAGTATATTCCCTAGCTTAACAGTATGCACCAAAATGACTATAGAGTCTAGTAAAAAGTAGCAGGTTCACTAGTAGAGGTACTCAAGATTTAAGTTGTTAAGTCATTGGCCTATTCTCTGTGACCCCATTTGGGGTGTCCTTGGCAGAGATACTGAAGTGGTTTGCTGTTTCCTCCTGTACTCATTGCACCACCTAGTTGCTTTGTACTTAAGGCTGGGGTAGTTGCTTATTTTTGTATCCCTAAAACCTAACATACAGGTGCTTAGCAAATGTTGAATATGAAATTGAAAATAGAGGTCAACCTGGTATTAAAAAGAAAGATTAAATTTGTTTCTTTAAGTCTTTTCTTACAGGATGACAGGAAGAAAAGCAAAGCAAAGCAAGTCCAGGCTAGCCAACTCAAAAGATCTGCTGATGGTTGTTATAATGGAACTATTTAGGTCCATAAGAAAATCATATAATATGGCAGCATATAACTAGTGGCAGATTAATCTAATTCTTTGCATCTCTCCTCATTTAGACAAAAGGGGAAATATTCAAGAATATTAAACTATGAATACCAAGCATTAAATTTCTGGTACCAAAGAAAGAATAAGGCGAAGAAGAAAGAACAATGAATTTGAAGTCAGATGTGGATTTGAATCCTGACTGTTTACTATGTACATTACTTTGGGGCAAGTCATTTTACCTTAGGGCATCAGTTTCCTCATCTATAAAAAAGGGGAAAGAAATGGGACTAACCTCCTAACCTTAGTTTCATCACAAATTTGAGGAAAAATAACTCAATATTGAATTTAAATAACTTAAGCTTAATAAGAAACAGAGTGGCATAGTAGGCAAAATAATGGGTTTGGAGAAAGCAAGATCTGGGTTCCTACCCCTCACATATACTATCTGTGGAACCACGGGCTAATAAACACCACCTAAGATTAACCTTCTAAGTTATAACCTGATTTCTATACCTAGGGAATTACAGATATTTGACATAAGCTTACAGTAATTATTAACCACTGCTGAAGGCCACCACTACCTGGTAGGAATATTACATGGTGACGAAAAATAGTTGTTTTTGCTTTCCTTATTTTCAATTAATATACAATTCCACATAGGAACACTCTTAAGTTTACATGTACAAATGCTCTGTCTTTGAGACAAACCAGTAGACCATAAAGAAATGTCCATTCGAACAAAAAACAAAAACAAACTTCCTCCTCTGCATCAACTCCAACCCTAGAAAAATCAGGAATACAATTACTATAGCTCCTTTAAATGTGTGCCAAGAAGGCTAGATGGATGTCATTTATATTTTAGAGCCCATTTATAGAACCTAGTAAATTGCTGGGAAATAGATTTTAAAACAAGTTTCCAAGTTGTTTCCTTATTTTAAAAAAGTATTTTATATGCTTTATGGTTTTTTTAAAATATAAAATTTCATGCTTTATATTTTAAGAAGTTACAACTTACTTCAGGAACAGGGCTAAAAGGAAAAAGACAGACTAAGACAGAAGCAAGAGTAAAGTAGGATACCTTAAACATCATTTCCAGTGAATCAACTGACAAGGTTCACATGAATGAAATACAATTCAAATAATGAGTCAATTAAATTAGTCTCTTTGGGGAGGAGATAAATGGAAGGCTAGAATCAAAAAAAGAATACAAACACACTAGCAAACAGTATTTAAGATCATAATTTTAGAGTGGTAAAGGACCCCAGAGGTGATCTATTAAACTTTCCTTGTTTAAAGTTGAGGAAACTGAGGTCCAGGGAGCTTAAACTTATTCAAGGTCATACAGATGGGTAAGATTCAGAGACGGGATTTAAATTTAGATATTCTGACTCCCAGACAGTGTTATTCCCATTAAGTGTGTAAGATACATAGAAGGCACTTAACAAATGCTTGTTGAATGACTTAAGTGTGTGTGTTCGAGGGGAAAATGAAACAAACAGCAGAAAAGGAGACAAATGAGCTTTCTAATGACTGAAAAATGCCTACTGGGATTAAGAATAACTCGAAATTTCTTTAGAGTTCTTAGCAGAAGATTTGTCAGCTTCTTGTATATGCCCATTTTAATTCTTAAAAAGTTACCTTTTTACACTGCCTCAAAACGAGTTAACTTTCACAGAACTGAAATCTGAATATTTACAGTAGTACTTTTAATAAAATATAAATTTTCTCTTACCACCAGAATCTACAATCACATTTGCAGATTTATTTCCAAACACGGACTCAAAGTCAACATTAAGGCCAGCTGAAGGCTGTGGCTGTGCAACTGGAGAAGGAGTGAACCCTGAGAAGAATCAAAATTAAAAAAAAAAAAAAGATCTAAATTCTTTCATAACTCAACATTTTCAGTTACTTATTAAACAATCATAAAGTATAAAAACCAGACCTTTCAAAAATACATCTTTTCAAAAAGTACCATTTTTAGTGTGGATTATATATAGCAATATTTTCCATTACAGAATACTGGAAAAGAAAAACCATCAATAACAGGCATTTAGCTCTCTTTATTAAACTATATCCTTCAAAAGTGCTTTTGTTATAGCCTATCTATAGTTTGTCAAATTAGCTTAAGAAACGTTTAATTTATTTTCAAGTTCACAAGTAAACAGACCTGGAGGTGTCTAGAATTTTATGAAGTTAAGTGTATGTGCAATGTTTGGATTTTCCCTTTAGAGCAATTTATTATAACCTGAGGACTTTCAGGAATGTGATTCTAAGTCTTCTCTTCCTCTACAACACCAAGTGGTGATGTGGTTCAAGTTCATTCAGTGGCAAAATCTCAAGGTTTCCAACTTGTCAATATAAATAAAGTGCATACCCCTTTTGATTACTAACTTTCATATAACTATCTCCAACCTTACGCACTTTCTCACAGATTCCAGAAGCTTGCCAAAGGCTCAGTTATAAACATTCATTTCTTCTGTAACTAGCATTCAAGGTACTACTGTTCAATAACTGGGGAAAAACATAAACTGTCCAATGGTAGATTTTTGAAATGCTTTATTATATGTGACTACAGACTTTATCCTCATATTCAAAAGGTACATTAAGAACTTTTATACAAATGCACACACATATTCTCATAACTGTATTTCAATATAATTGGTTTCCTTTGCAGTCTTGTCAATAATTTTTATTTTATACAATTAAAAAATTTCATTCTGACACAGGATTTAAATGCTTTACCAAATTGGTAAAAGGGTCCATGATACATATGCCAAAACTGATTTAGGCTGCGGTTATGAAACCAAAGGTGTTTTTTCAAGAGCAAAGAAACATTACTGTACCTAAATGGATTAAATCCTGTTTAAAAGTACTGCTATACCACAATATGGGCACTCGATTTGTAAGCAAAATCAGCGTGGAAGTAACAGACTCAAAACTAATTAGGAATGTGTCAGCAGTGTTAAATGTAAAGTTTTAATGGACTGTTGAAAACAAAAGCACATTTAAAGAAAGGTGGCCAGGATAATTAAGGCTCTGTAAACTACAGCATGTAAGCAATAAGTAGAGAAAGTTTATCTAGAAGGAAAGACTAAGTGGATATTTGATGGCTAAACAGTTTAACGAATGCACTATCAAAGAGGAAGCAGAAAAATATGTCCTGTGTTGTCCCAGAGAGGTCGGGTTGTTCTTCTCTAGCACAAACAAAAATTTTCTGACCACCAAGTTGCCTACGAGTGAGTGGACTATGCCATCATTCCCAGTGAGCATCATTATTAAGTATTTTAGCAAGGGCTAGATGGCTAGCAATAGTCAGATTCATTGCAGGATGTATGTTTAACTAGGTAACCCCTAATCTTTTTTTTCTTGTATTCTTCCCCAATCTCCAGTTAATATTTTGATTCTTTAGTTTGTATAATTCCATAGTCACATGATGTATTTTCTTTAAGAAGGGAAATTCTTTAGTTTGTTGGAAGCAAGCAACCAATATGGTGAGGAACCAGAATAACCTATAAGTTGAAGAAAAATGTAATGATTAGCCCAGAGAAGAAAAAACTTGGGAATGGACATAATTGGGATCTTCTAGTATTTCAAGGTTTCTCATACTAGACTTGTTCTACTTAGTTTATGAGAACAGAACCAGTTATGGTGGGTAGAAATTGAAGAGAAAATGATACAGGTTCAGACATAAAGGGATACTTTAAAAAAACATTATCCCAAACCATCCAAAATATCCAAAATTGAAATAAGCTACCTTAAGGGAAGGACAAAAGGAAAGGGAAAATTGTTTTTCATTGGAGGTATAAAAGCAGGAAAGTTGGATGACCTCTTCTTAAGGATGCTGTACAAGAGATGGATTATTCAGATAGAGATTGTGTTAGAGGACCTGCAAAGTACTTTTAACTCGGTCTCTAAATATGCAAGAAAGAAGTGGAAATTCTGAGGCTGAATGATCAAAGATATAATGCATGACCCACATAGAATGGGGACTGACATTATCAGGAAAGATCGAAGTACAATGATAAACATCTTTTCCATTTTTTTTTTTTTTTGGTTAGAGAAACTGATCAACTACTAAGATGAAACAAATGGTTTTTAGTGTTCAAAGTTCAAGTCAGTATAATGATGATGCTGGACTAGAAAAAATGAAATGAAAAAACTGTCACACTAGGGACTTATAAATGGTTCAAGAAACTTCAAGCCAGTGAGGCATGCTAATTTGAATGATTATGTCAAAAGTTCCCATACTCTATGACATATCATTTGATGTGTGTATAACATGTAATGAATACTCCACAGGTACAAGAGGTAAACAACTCAGATCTTGTTGAACAAATGTTTAGCCTTTAGATTAAGACCCTTGGACAGGGCGGATACATAGGTTCTAGCCTTAGATTAAATACCAAAAGCAATCTGGCACATAATTTTTTAATAATACAAAGAAGAAATGCCTGAATTTCCTAGATCTGTAGATTTAAGATGGTGCATTTGACTCATAAGAGATAAGAAATACATCAAAGTGGGATTTTATTGGGACTAGTATTGGCAAGGAATAGAAAAATGTACCCCTCCCCCCCAAACTACCCTACAGAAGTGAGAATAATTCACTTTTAAAATATTCCCAGTGACAAACATGGCTAACTAACATTACTGGCATTAATTGAAATTACAAAAAATGCCAAGAGATAAATTCCATTCAAATGTACTCTATAACTACGGTTTCCATCCTATTTGTTCCAAAATGCTAAAATTAACATTTAGGTAAATCAATCAATCCTCTTTTTCAGCACCTACAACTGAGAATTTTTATACCTTTAAAGACGTCAGAATATGATATGTAGCCAGAATCAATATTTTATTCATTTCTTTATGTTAATAAGCTCAGGGGATAGAGGGCATCTTTAAAGATTAGTAGGCTCCAATCTGTGAAAGCTAAAGATTTAATCCCTACCATTATTCATAGCATAAAGAGAAAGAGAGAACAGTTTTCTCAAACATAGTGCCTTAAATCAAGAAACCTTACTATGGAGAGAAAAGCTAAGCTAGGCTGAAGAAAGGCAGTCAAGAGCTTCCAAAATTATATACCGTTTTGGGATAGTAAATGAGAAGCAGCATCTTATTTTAGATTCTCAAACAGAAAGTAAGCATAATTGGTTGCTGCCCTTCATTCTCAAAGAGGGCACAAATGACATCACTATGTTGGGGGTCAAATTACAGTGTGTCTGACTGGCTGATGAGACCAATATGACCGCAGAAGGCTCTGCTACAGGTCAGGCACAACTAGTCCATTAAAATGGAAATGCATAATATTAATATGCCTTCTGTAAATTTTAAATGTGTAGCACATCATCTAATTTGGCTGCAAAGTACTCCACCACTTGAAATTTGTCTCATTCCTTCATATAAAGAAAACCTATTTAGTGATATTCCTATTAAAAAGTTTCTACAATGCATACTAATCAGGTGTACATCATGAAATGGAAGAATTCCATGTGCTAATCATAAATACCAATGTCCAATAGAAAAGGACTAGTTAAAAGCTTTTTGAACTGCCAGATTTTTTTAAACTACACGCAAAGCTGATAGACACAATAAACTTGGGGTTCTAGACTTTGAGCTGAAAAGGACCTAAGAGATCATTAATTCCAATCCCCCTATTTTACAAATGAGGAAACTGAGGCAGAGAATTTAATCAATTTGCCCAGCGTCACATAGTTAGTAAGTATCTGAAGCAGAATCTGAGCCCAGGTCTTCGTGACTCCAAGTTCAGGGTCTATGTGCTATATTCTTCTGCCTCCTATTCCTACTTTGATAAATTGTTCAAATATGGATTATTTTACCATGGCAATAGAAATCCCATATTTGTGAATTTCAAAGTATCAAATGCTGTATAGAATTAAGGTAGTAATACTATCAAATGACACAATTAAATTCTTTTAATCCCATTTAACTCCTACCTCAAAGGGAAGGAACACAAGTAATTCTGATTGCCTGCCAAGCTTCAAAAAAGCCTAACAATAGTGCACATACAATAGGTATGCAGCAAATATTCACTGACTATCAAGAGTAGCACCTTGTCAGAGTTTACAGTCTGCTACACAGAGTGGAAAGGAAGCACAAGCGGTTTATGAAACTAGGCATGATTCTATGAAACTTGCTTCCCACTTTCCTAGCCACTATCCCCTATGGTTTCTCCTTTTTCCCTCCTTACAACTCCAGTGCCACAGCTGTTTTAGTAATAGCAGACTAGTAAATGAGCATGAAACTTGCACATGCTTATTAAATTATATGACTAAATAAAAAGTACAAACCCGTTTAAAAGCACTTCTAATGTGTAAGGCTGAATATTTATAAGACTTGTTTAAACAAGATACTGTTTTGAGTATGTGTATTTAAAATAAAATGTGTAAATGATAGGCAGTCATCCATAAAGCTAACACATTTTTAACCAAAGCAAATAAAAGGCATGTCAAACCACAGGTCTGTGAAAGCAAAGGAAATAAAATAAAAAAAAAAAAGTAAATAAAAATTTCCCAAACAAACTGAAGGACTTGGCTTTGAAAAAACTATTACCTACATAACAGGCATATTTTATAGACATACCATTACCTACCTCCAAATAGACCGGCTACAGTAGAGGGCTCATGGCGCACATGAGTAGTATTAGGATAAGCTTGAGGGCCACAAAAAGAATCTGACAAGGTACATCAGGCAACAAAAAAAGCAGAGAAAGAAGAGGAGGAAGAGTTACAGAGAATGGGAAGGGGATAATTAAAAAAAAAATAAGGGTTCTAAACAGTAACTATCTTCAAGTTTTAATTTATAAAACAGAACCCAGATTTTATCAGGTATAAAACGTAGGAAGAGGACATATCCATTTAAAGAGAAAGGCCACTGGCAACAAAATTACACTCAGCTAAAAGAAAACAAACAAAAATCAAGAGCCATGCTTGAAAAAAGAAAAAAAACAAACCAACAAAACCAAACTTTTGTAACATTTAAAGGCATTTAAACAAATATCCTTGGCATAATGAAGTAGCCAAACTAATTTTTCATTTTGGTGATCATAAAAGTATATGAATGGGTAACTTAGGCAACTTTCAAATTACTTTAAATCCATATACTCATTACTACATCATAGTGTTCCCACTCTTTTGAATAAGGCAATATTTATTATTATGAAACCCATGCTTCAGAACTAACATGAAAAGTAATTTAGGCTCAATTTCAGTAACTGAGACCTTATTCAGCTCAAAATATTAGTAATTTCCACACACACCTCCCATTCCCTTGCCAGCTTTTCACAAAACATTAGGGTCGTTTGTTATAATGCCTCATAATGAAATCACTTAACGTTCTCAAAGAAACTATCACTTACAAAAAAATTTTTTTTTTAGTAGTTTTATAATCTCACTCTTTAAAAACTAAGCTCTTAAATATTCAGTACAAGACAGACAGCATACTCTTTAGTACGGGAGTTCTTTACCTTTCTGTGTCATGGACTCCTTTGACCGTCTACTAAAGTCTAGGGACCCTTCTCAGTAATCAATTGAAGCAAATGATAATGTATTTTTTTTCCCCATATAATCTCAAATCTTCTGAAATCTATCCACATACCCTGTAGGAGTATCTTCACCCAAGTTAAGAACTCCTGTTCTTAGGATACTCTAGGATACACTAGGCAAGAAGGAGCTTAAATTCTGGGCTCTATTCCATTACTTCTCAAAGGTAAGAAATTAAGCAAGAACACAAGGTTTGGACCTAAAGTGCCTCATATGTAGAAACTATGAATACCCACAACTAAGCTTTTAATATCTCTTTTAGTTCTACGGTCTATGGCTATGCTTGTTTCAAATAAACTTTGCATTATACCTACCTAACCTAATTTATCTGACTTTCGCTATCTTTCTTTTCAGCCTCCTTATGTAAAAGTTTACTCTTGAAAAACTGGCCATAAATGACACATTCTTATACTCACTTCCATAGGATTTCAGTTGCTTCTTTCTCATTTCTGAACTTCAGTGGCTATGGTTGGGTTAGATGACCTGAGGTCTCCTGAGGTTCTAAATTTTTTAGTGAAATAGAACTACTTCTTACTAAAAATTACAAATAAGTTATTTTGGCTGCAAACTCACACATTTATCAGTTTTATCAATTCAGATTCTTAGCTAAGCACAACCGAACATTTAAAAAAAAAGTAGAAACAACAGCTACATTTTCTCCACATAGCAATTCTTAAAATGTCTTACTAAAAAATAAATGCACCATAAGACAACCCATGCTAGGATAATCATTCCTATTTAAGAGATATTTTAGTGGCATACAGAAACTAGCACTAGACTAGAACACCCAACTGGGAGGCCTAGCACTTGTTTTTTCACTGGCTATGCAATCTCAGGCATTGTACTGAGCTTCAGTATCACCATCTGCAAAGGTGATGGATTAGATGGATTATGACCTTTTAAAATTTAGATTCTATAATTTGGTTTTACATGTAAGACTTTTAGGAGTTAAGAGTTTTAAAGTGATGAAATCTTAAAATGTCCTTTGACATGACATAAACTGCTTCATATATATATGTGTGTGTATCTATATATGTATATGTATATGTATATGTATATGTATATGTATATGTATATGTATATGTGTTTCAAAGAAAATGCCAAAGTAAAATCCAGCAACTCAGTAACCTGACATGGTTGGAAATGAGGTATTTTAGATTGTAGTGGTTTATTGTTTTCTTTATAAAGGTAAGTGAATGTTAATTCTTTAAATACTATAAGCATTGTTTTTGACAAAATTTTAAACTTTTTCATAGTTTTACACTGCAGTAAAAAAAACAAAACTATTAAAAAAGTAGATTTTTTTTGACTCATGGTCTTTGTTACTATCAATTGCAATATTCTTTAACTAGTTACATTAGGCTATCTTTAATGATCATTATGTGTGAGTGTGTGTATATATACATATATATATGCATGCCTTCAAACTTGCTTTCTTAAAAAAAAGTGTGTTTTCAAGAGATCTTAACATTTTAAGGTTAAAAGAAGTTTATAGAGCACATGGTCTAACATCTTTTAAAAAAAATATATATGATGAACAAGATGAGTCTTATAAATAATAAGTGTCTTGTCCAAGTATTCACAAGAAGTAGCAGAGTCAGAATTTGAGCTGAGGTCTTCTAACTTCAAATAAAGTACTCTCTTCACTACCTATAACTGGCTTGCATTTCTTGTCAACTGTCAGTCTCAGAAAAGAAGAATGTAAAAATCTGTAACTATTTTTGGTCAATTAATAGATGCCTTTCTGGTGGGTGATTAGATGGAGCAGTGAATAGAGCACTGGCCCTAGAATCAGGAGGACCTGAGCTCAAATTCGGCCTCAGACACTTAACACTTATCAGCTGTGTGACCTTGGGCAAGTCACTTAACCCCAACTGCCCAGCCTTCCCCCTCCAAAAAAAAACCCCCAACAGATGTTTTTCTGGAAAAAAAAAAAAAAAAAAAAAGGATATTGAATCAAAGGCTAAAGCAATATTTATCTAAGACATTTTTCTTATCCTCAAATGTCTTTACTCTCTTTATACTTATCCTTTGACCCAATTTGTATTATTCAAAATGCTGTTATAAAATACCATATAAATGTTCATTATTATTATTACTATTACTACTATTACTATTACTCTGTTTCAGTGAGCAATTAAACACACTCTCATTGGCATTTACCTTACGGGGAGTCAGTCATCTTGTGAACTTCTTATAGTAGTACTACTAAAAATCATTAACATCCACTTGTGCTTTTGCAACTATAAGAATACACTGGATAACTTACCAGTTGGGTTTTGTTTTTTTTCAGGTTTATGGCAGAACTAGGCATTTTAGGCTAGAAGTTGCTACATGCCAGATAACTGAAACTTTTTTATAATATAAACAAAAAAGTTTAAACTAAAAATGATAAAGAAAATGATTATGTTTAAGGCAAACTATCTTCTGGCTGTGTGCTGGGGTACTATAACACACTATGTGACAATGAATTTAAAACAATAAAAAACCTTTTTATCCAACAGGCAATCACTTTGCTTACATTAAATGAAACTAAAAAAACAATACTATACTTTTCAAAAAGTAACTTTATTCCTGTTTATCTACTTTTATGATTTGTCAATGAAAGTTAAACTAGTTATGGCACTTTTTTTTTAATTATCAAGAATATTTAGACAACATAAACAGTAATTGGGGGAAAATATGTTAAATAGTACTTTACCAACAAACATTTCATGAGTAGGTGTCCTAGTAGTAAAAGTGGATACATCTGAAGAAATGGGGAGGTGAACATCACCACTAGATTTTGTGAGGAAAGGATTTAAGCTTGGAATGGCATCATCAACAGCATCTACAGTAGCAGAAAAAGGATCTGTGTAGTCCGAGTAGGTTAGAGCAAAATGAAGAAAGGAAGTAAATGAATTAGTATTGGAATTAGTCAACAGGTTCATTTTAAGTGAAAAAAAAAAGTAGCTTCATTATTTCTGGTTTAATCTTAAGTACTCAGATATTGAAATCAACAAAAGGAAAAAATATATTTAGTAATGCATTTTAATAGGAATTATCTGTGCACTCACCATGGACTTAAGTTTTCACTATAAGCAGCTATATATTAGGGATAGAATCTCTGACCTTAAGAAACTTATAATTAAGCATTAAAAATCAGCCTTAAGCACATACAAACATAAACATCTGAGAAAAGGAGAGTGTGAATTAATGACAAATGAACTGGCTCTGAACACTGAAATCTTGAAAGAGGAGGTAAACTTCTAATTAAAGGAAAAAGAACAAAAAGAATGTGATTCAGCAGGTAAGAATGTGAAAAGTAGAGACTTATAATTTGGAGAAAAAGCTGAGCCAACATAGTGGAGCAGAGAGGACACAGGCACAAATTCTGGCTTTGTCACTTATTAGCAGTGTAACTTTTGACAAGTCACTTGGGGACTTAGCTTCATCATCAGAAAAACGGGCTGGATTAGAGGTCTCTTTCAACTGTTAAAAACAAAATCCTTGAAGAACAAGAACAAAGAAACTAGGGAAACAAGTGACCTTATGGCCAATTGTATTCAAAACTCCCACAAAGGGTAGTTTTGCACCATAAGGGCCTGAAAGAATAACAAAGGATGTCCGTTCCTACTCAGGTAGTCTGTCTTTCTAATAGATATATATGTGAATTCTCTACTAGTATATTTTAATCATTTCAATTAGATAAAACTACTCCATGAAATGGTTTAAAATTTGAGGTTCCAGAAGTGGAACTAGGAAAAAGGGTAAGTAAATAAAAGCTCAATTTTGAACACCATTCACAAAAGTAAATTGAGCATATTATTTTTCTAAGGCTTCTGTTCTCGCAATACTTGTTTCTGCCCAAAGGAACATCTCCTTTAAGAATTTTCTCATAATTCTATACACTATTTAGATATTATAATCACAATTATAACTCAATAGTATGCCATAATTTTAAATATCTATTTCCTTTTCAACTAATAAGCTTTATTTCCTCTACCTCCTACTCTCCATCTTTACATATTGGAAAAGAAGAAAAGAAAAAATCCTTGTAACATAAGTCAAAAACAAATGGCCATATCTAAAATTGCATTTCTCATGTTGCACCCTGAGTTCTTCACATCTCTTTTAGGAGCTGAGCAGCAGGCTACATTATTGGTCCTTTGGAAACATAACTGGTCACCACATTTAGACGTCTTAAGTTGTCTGGCTTAACAATGAATTTTGTTACTATATAACTTTTTTCCTGGTTCTGTTCACTTCACCCTGCCTCAGTTCATGAAAGTCTTCCCAGAGATCTCTGAATCTCCTCTTTTATCACTTTTGACACTGTGCACTCCCCTTAGTTTGAAGTTCTTTGTCACTACAAAGAAAGAGCCAAAAGTATTTTTGTACAGGAGTACAGCTTTTTATTATTATTTTTTTTAAATATCTCTTTGGGGTATAACTAGTTCAAACGGTATACATGTTTTACTGACTTTTGGGGTAGAGTTACAAATTGCTTTCTGGAATGGCTAGATCAATCAATTCATTGTTCTACCAACAATGAAATTATTGTACAAATAGGCACATTTGAGAGGAAATACATGCCATCAACAAACATATGAAAAAATGCTTTGAATCTCTAAGAACTGGAGAAATGTAAATGAAAGCAATACTATAGTTCCACCTCACACCCATCCTTGTTTTGCCACCTTCTTTATCTCACTAAAAAGGCCTCTTAATTTATTCTTATTGCATGTAGGGATGTCAAAGGGCACAAGAATTATAAATGCATGCTCACCACGTGCCAGGCATCGTGTTTAAATTCTTTACAAATATGATCTCGTTTTATCCATACAGTAACCCTGAGAAGTAGGTGCTGTGTGATTATTCTCATTTTACAGTTGAGAAAACTAAGGCAAACAGAGTAGAAGTGACATGCCCAGGTCACTGGATCTGAACTCAGGTCTTCCTGATTTGGGGCCCAGCATTCATTGAATTACATAGCTGCCCCAACACCCCAGATAATGCTGGATTTAATTTTAGATAGATAATATTTGTCATATCAAGGAAAGATACACTCAATCCTATGCTTTTCATTATTTTTCACAGAAACAAATTACCTATTAAAAGCTTTGTGTGCATCACTGATATAATTATGCAGTTTTCATTGTTCTTAATATTTTATGGTTGTAGTTTTCCTAACATTCACGTACAAAACCAACCTGATCAAAGTGTATAATCTTTTTGATATGCTAAAGGAGCAGTCTCTGCATGAATATTTCATTTAAAATTTTGTGTAATTATACATTAATTTGTCGATAGTTTTAAAAAAAATTTTGACTATAGTTTAGGTAGCAAGATAGTATTTGTATCATTTGTTAGTATCTTTTCCTATTTCTGCAAACAGATTTATATTATTGGGATTAACTGTTCATGGACTGAATTTTGTAAATCTGTCTGGTCTTGCTTTCTTCTGGGAAAAGGAGTTAATTTAGGGCTTGTTAACTTCCCTCCCCACCCTGATGGAGTTATTTAAACTCTCTTTTTCTTGCTATGTTAATCTAGGCACTTTACATTTTTTGTAAATATATACCTATTTCCTTTATTTTGTTGGCATATGGTCAGAGGAAAATCATTTTAGATAATTTCCTTTATTTATGTTTCATTTTTGGTACCAACAGTTTAGGTTCCTTCTTTTTAAAAGTTGATTTAGCTAGTAATTTATCTATTTGGTTTTGTTTCCCCCTTTAAAAAAGCCAGTTCCTAATTTTATTAATTCAATAGGGTCCTGGGGTGGTTTTTTTTGGCTTTTAATTTTATTACTCTTATTTGATTTTCAGAATTTCTCCTAAGATTTTTAATTGGTGTTTTTTAACTTGCTAGTTTTCTAATTCTTTAGTTGCATGCATAGTACCCTGATTATAATCTCTTTTGCTGGTAAAATCTTTTAGCAATAGAAATTTTTCCCTAAGGATTATACTAGCTGTACCCCCAAAAGGTTTGATATAATTTCTCATTTTTAATTATCTCCTGTTTCTATGACTTGTTCTTTGACCAGCACATCATTTAGATTTAAGTTTTAGTCCCCAATGAATTTTTAATCCTTTATCCAATGGCCTTTTATTGAAAATAATTTTTGTACTGATTAATAAAGAGTACAATATTTGTCTTTCTACCTTTATTAATGAGATTTAATTGCCCTAATATAGATCATCCACACATTCCTTTCTACTCAAATAGAAACACAGGCCACTAAACTATACATAAGGATACTCGCAGATTGCATATTGACTTAGAAAACCGCATATCTCAATTACATTTTAATCTGATTTAGTTACACTTGGGAGTTTTGCAGGTCATAGGCCTGCAGGCCACATGTTTGACACCTATGATTTAGATACTATACCATTTAGTTAATATAGATAAAGTATCACTATTCATTCTTCATCAATAGTACCTTCAAGCAAAATGTAATTTTCCTATTTTAATCAAGTCCATTTTTTGCTGCTGCCTTGTCTGAGATCATGATCGCTACCCCTGTTTTTTTGAGTTCAGCTGATATATAAGTGATTTTACTCCAGCCCTTTATCGGTGTCAATCTTTCAATCTTTCTGTTTCAAGTATTTGGGTTTTTTTTCCTTTTCTTTTTGGAGGACAATTGGGGCTAAGTGACTTGCCCAAGGTCACATGGCTAGGTTTTGTGTTAAGTGTCTGAGGCTGGATTTGAACTCAGGTCCTCCTGACTCCAGGGCCTGTGCTCTATTCACTGCGCCACCTAGTCGCCCTCAAGTATTTTTAAAAATAACTTGATATCATATTCTAACTTCTAATCTTTTTAATTATTTTCCATTTTGTGGGTAAATTCACCCAATTCAGGTTCAGTTTTTATTTTTAATCACATTTCCTTCTATCTTATCCTATCACGCTTTCCCCTCCTCCCCCCATTCCAGTTGTCAAATAAAAGGACTGTACTTAACACTACAGATATATAATTAGAGCAGTTTTTACTCAGCTGTTCTCTTCTTTCCTACCCCTAATCACAGGTTTTTAATCTTTCTTTTCAATTACTCCATAACCATCTGCCCTCTAGATTTTCTTTTGCTTAAGGACTAATCTCTCACCAATCCTATCTCTCCCCCCTCCCCTCCTTAAATTCTTGTTTTACTGCCCTCAAGTTCTCTTATATTTCCTCAAGTAGTTCTACAAATTCAGGGATGGGCAATGGAGGAGAAATGGGTTCTACCCTCTTTTGATTGGTTGAGATCAAAGTAAGGTTCTTATCACTTTCTCCTTGGTATAGTTTTCTTTAATCTTATGCAACCAGATTATGTAAGATAGGTAAATTTCTCAACCTTTTCTCTTCCCTTAGGTGACCCAGTGAATAGAGCACTGCCCCTGGAATAAGGAGGACCTGAGTTCAAATCCAACCTCAGACACTTAACACAACCCCAATTGCCCCACCTTCCCCCCTCCAAAAATAAAATAAAACAAAACTATATATATATATAAAATTCTTTTCTCCTCTCCCTTTCCTTCTTTTTAGAAGATAAAAACAACAAAACCATTCCTAGCCCTTAGTCTTATTTAACACCTCCCAAGACTCTAGACATAAGAGTTCTAAGAGGACACTAGGTTTCTCTCTTCCTATCAAAATGTAAATACTTCATTCTTGTAAAGTCCATTCTGATTGCTCAAAAGTATTTGCCATTTTGTTTGCACTTCAAAGTTTCTATTCATCTGTGGTCTTTTCCTCAGAAAAACTAAAGTCCCATTCTCCCCCTCCTATAAGATCATGCTTAGTTTCTGGGCATAAGTTGTTTTTTCATTGCAAAAATGTATAATTTTGTGATATCATATTCCAAGCTCATTGACCATGGCTCCTCAGTCATTGATCTTTTCTTTCTGGCTGCTTATAGTATTTTTCATACGACTTGGAGGCTCTAGAATTCAGCTATGATGAACCTCATAGTTTTCTATTAGGGTTTCTTTCCAGATTTGGCCAGTGGAATACTTCTAGTTCAACTCTGTCCTCTGGTTCTAGGTTCTAAAAGGTCTAGGCAATTTTCCTTTATGATTTCTTGGTACCAAAGATCTATTTTTTGTCACAGACTTTAGGTATTATTATGATTCATTCAATCATCTTTCCTTTACCTGTTTCCTTGATCAAACTGTTTTTTATATGAGGAACCTTATATTTTACTTCATTTTTTTCTTTTTACCTTGTTTCATTATTTCTTATTGTCTTTTGGAGTCAATGATTTCTTTTTTGTGCATTTTAATTTTCTTGGATGGTTTAGATTTTGTACCTTTTGTACTAAGCTGTTAATTCTCCAAGTTTTTCCTGTAGTACCTCCCAATTCTTTTCTAATCCCCCCTTTTAAAATCTTGTTTCATTTCTTCTAGGACGTCTAACTGCTCTTGTAGCCATGTTGTATTTTACTCAGAGGCTTTGCTTGTAGCTTTGCAAAGAAATCATCTTCACCAGGGTTGGGATCCTAGGAATCCCAGGTCCCATAATAGCTCTTTATCATGAGAAGTCCCAGAGATAAGTATGATGAGTATTATTCCTTCTTTACAGAAGAGGAAACCAAATCAGAGAAATCAGGTGATTTTCTCACATTCACACTGCTTTTAGGCACTGAAACCAGGACCCGAAAAATCCATGACTCCAAGTTCTAGTATACTTTTCACAATACCACAATGTCTCCTCTCCTGGTAGGAAGTGTACAAGGAGGAAGAAATATATTCCTTTAGCTTTGAAAAATACTTTACCAAATATATTATGATAAAGTGACGATAAAGTTACTAGTTACCATGGTGACAGCACCTGGAATTTTTCAATTCCTCACATACTAATGAAGGGAAATAATAGGAAAAAAAACCCACTCTCCCTCCCCCCAACACACACATTTACACTCTGAAGTAAATATACATCAGAGCTCTCCCACATATCAAGAAATAAACATCAACTCTCAGGCACCTAAAAAATAAAACAAAACCATAATATGCATTTCCACTATAGTCAAAGCCATTAGCTTTAGCAAGAGTTAGAGAAAGTAGTTCTCTACAGCCAGAATGATCCTTGATTTTTTTAAATGAATACATTTAATTTCTCTAACACCTTTTCTAAAACTTCCTCAGGTTAATGACTCCTTAGGTTATAGCGATGGACATCTTACAACTTGCTCATTTCCTACCCTATCTCCCAGAGAGAAAGAATATATGCATTGTTTATGTTTGCATATGTTTAGAGTCAACTAGGGAATGGAGAAAGCCAACCTGGAAAATCTGAAGCATATAAACACAATCCATATTGTACCACAAGTATTTTACTCCATCTGTGATACATTAGCACTAGTTACACTAAAACCAGAGAAATGATCTCAGCAAATTTATGCTTACTAGTCTAAAAACCAAAAAAAATTGGTGATTTTTCTCATTGATTCTCAATACTTTAAGATATCTATATTATGAAAAGCTGTCTTCAAATAAAAATATTTTAAAACTTTTAAAGGTAAATAGGCTTTTGAAACCAAATAAAGATATGACAAGAGCAATGTTACTATCTTTATCATAGGCTCTGAGTCTGGTGTAGAAATTTACGTATCTGGATTTATGTAATTATGCTTTGATTTCAGAACCATTAGAAATATTTTTAGGTAAAGTATTAAGACCTGACTTGAAATTTCTGCAGATGAAACCTCCTAAGTTTTAGAAGTGATTACAATGAATTTTCATTGTCATAAGAAGTCTAATTTTTGAAGAGCCGCATAAAAAACTATACTAACCATCTCCTAAGTGAATAAAAATGTCATTTCTATAGATATTCTGTAACTCTCTTTCAGGAGTTAATAGCATTTATGCTTTTCACATATTAGTATTCAACAAAGAGCTTGTTTTGACTGAAGAACATTTTATTAAAAATGAAAGACTCATTAATAATGTTGTAAAAGCTACTACAGGAAAGCCTCTGTTCTTGTTTTCATGCCCATGATATACTGCAGAATTAATGCTTCACACAGAAGCACTGAAACTGCTCTGTTCAACTTTTTTTCCCTTTTCCCATCTTAACATCTGCTTTTGGGATCTTCTTTATGGCACCAGTGATTTGAATTTGACTATATTTTCAGATAATGGCATTTTCACCCATCACAAGCAAGAGGAAAATAACTCAAAATTTAGAGAACCCAATATCATAACCATACGTTGTTGTATGCTGTCTTAGTAATGCTCAAATAACAGGCACTTACATGACTTCATGGTTACCCAAACTAGTTCTGTCACTTAAAAGTGATACTTTTTAAAAAACTCATTTTTGTCTTTTTAAAAGTTCAAGAACTTTGATAAAAAGAAAGTTTCCATCTATAAAAAATATTTATAGCAGCACCTTTTATGGTAGCAAAAAAATGGGAAAAAAGTAGATAGCCACCAACTGGAATATGGCTAAAAAACTGTGGTATGAATATAATATTACTGTACTGTAAGAAATGATGAATACAGAGAAGCATGAAAAGATTTACATGATGTGATGGTAAGTGAAAAAAAAAACAGGAAAACAATAAACAATGTAAATCCTAAGAACCACAAACTATCAGAAATAAATGTTGTAAAATTATGAAGAACCCATATAGAAGAAGATACCTTACTCTCCCTTTGCAGAGATGGAATATGCACAGGTATACAATATTAACATATATGTTAAGATTTTTAGATGTATTGATATGTTTTGCTGATTTTTTTCATAAAATAGTCTTTATTACATAGGATAGCTCTCTGGCTGCAGGTAGGATGGGAGGATGGATTTGGAGGAAAAAATAGGTGATATAAAAACAAAAGATATAAAGAAAACTTCATTTTTTAAAAAAGCTCATTTCCTGAATTTCATAAACTACATAAATTAGGACAATCTCAAAGCACTCCCACAACTCAGAATGCTCTTCAGCTCATAAAAATCTAAAAAATAAAACCTTCTGAAATTTGCTTAGAACCATATTACTTTTGTATCACCATCCTTGTAGCCAAATATCATTAATAAATGAAATGCCTTGAAATGGCAAGATAAGTTTCTATTGGTTCTCCTAACTTTGGCTGTGGTGAAGCCCATCTCCTTCCACCCCTTCCCCAAATTAACAGACTGGAATCAGCTTTGGTGTAAATTAAATTTTTTTTTAAATTGGTGAATAAAGTAACCCAGAAAAATAATCCAAAATATGAAAATGTGATTGATGTAATGCATTTTAAGTTATCCAGCTTTTAAGAAAAATTTCTCTAATATAGATTGCACACTGTATTTTTTCCTAACAGTTAACTTCCAAATAGTAACTTGTGCTCTTATACTATACATGCTATAAATTCTCTGCATGCATTCTTTACCTATATCATGTAACTGCAAATAGGATCTACTCTATTACTTACACAAAGCATTCCAGACATAGCAAATAATTTTGAGAAACACTTCAATACTTCCATCAATCTGTGACCTCATTAATGTGGGTATCCCTTCCAATGTACAGACGACAAGCCATATGTACACCAGTACGTGTAAATCTATTCCATGATCTCCTAAAAATCTTCCACAAAGGATCTACCCATTGTGCTACAGGACTTTCCAAGCACATCTCCTTGTTTTAAGTATTACTTTATAGGCACAAGTGTTCTTTTATTATTAATCTTCATAGTAACCTGGCATGATTCTGATACATGGGGAATAGTAGAAAAAGGAAAAGGAAAACCTTTTTGCTTTAGTCAATCTAATGTTTTTTTGAAGTCAACAAATAATAGTACATTTTGTTTTCTTACATCTTAGGGTTCCTTCATGTAAAATATTAATCCATGAGATAGTAGAGCATAAATCTGGTGACTCCACTATCAAGAATGGTGAAGAGAATTCTAATATATATCTTTACTGATCTTTTGCATTATTTGGTCTGTTTGGTCATTTTTCTTGACCTTCTAGTTTCATGTTTAAAAACCTCCAAAATGATTTAACTTTTGGGATCTCTTGCCAAGCATTCTGCATACTTATTTTTCCCTCCACAGCTTCTCATTCTTCTAGGCAGCAATACTGGTACTGCTCATGGCCTTCATATTCTAAAATGGTGTTGCCCTTTGCTCCCATGTGACTGAGTTCTCTAGTGGTGGTTACTGATTTACATTCATTCATTTTACTTTAGAAATAGTGATATGCGGATATGTTTTACCCATTTTTGTTTCAAAAGCAAAAATTGCTTGCTTCAATAGATCAGGATGAAGTTACTTCAAATACAAATCACATATTCTCATTCGGGATTGATTTTGATGTTTGTTCCAAATTGATGATTTGACTACACATAAGATAGATGAATTATAAATTGTTTACCATATCTCTTAGCAGTAATTTCCTTTGGTCAAGAAATTGTAAATGTGAATTTTTAAAAATGTCTTTCATTGTTTTCCCCATTTAGTATCTCCTAACTCTTGATGTATTTATGATATACTGGCAAGAGGTTTTGTAACCTGTGAACTCTGAACTTCTCTCCTTTCTTACTCCTAAATCATGTTTTCCAACTTTTTTGCTTTGCAAATGTCATCAAGTCTACCTTTTTGTTCAAGTCACACTTGAAGTATAGGTTTATTTAATCTGGATGGTCCATTATAGAATTTTTCTGCCTTCTCTTCCTCTGCATCAGGTACCTAGACAAAAGGTGCAATTGCTTTCAGAAACGTCTTTTGGCTAATGTTTATCATGGGTGATATATTATGAAATAATCAAATGTCCTATGAAATGTTCCTATCACCTTTGACTTATGATAAAACAAACCCTACTAATTCCTGGCATAACTGAACCACTATATTCTATAGTAGTAAAAGATCTAGATGATAACACAAATTCTGGGCAGACTGACTATTGGTTATCTTTGAAATACCTTGGAGAACAGGAGAAAAACTACAAGAACCAAGGTCACATGGCTAGTGTTGTATTGTGTCTGAGGCCACATTTGAACTCAGGTCCTTCTGACTCCAGGGCTGGTGCTCTATTCACTGCATCACCTAGCAGCCCCTCGAAAGATAATACCCTCTCGTTTACAAAAACAAAAATGAAGAGAATTTAGTCTGCTAAGTATAGGTCGGTATGGTTGACTTATACTGATGGGAAAATTCTGAATAATAATTAAAGGAATTATTAGTAAACATCTAGAAGAGAAGCTGCAATCACAGCAAACTAGCATTGTTACATCAACAAAAGAGTCTAACCAATTTCATTTGACCTCATTTGTTGTTGTTTTTCTTTGCAGATCAGGGAAACTGGAAAAGTAGCTTACTTACCTAGTTTCTAACAAAGCATTTAACAAACTATCTCGTGCTCTTTTTGTAGAAAAGAAGGAAGAAACAGGCTAGATCATTCTGCAATTCTGTGGATTTATAATAGCCTGAACAGCTGGATCAAAACAAGTTATTAATGGGTAAATGTCAATATGAAGGAGATATATAGTATAGTGCCCCAACTACTGATGTTAGTCTTGTACTGGATAAAAGTAAAGGTGGTACCTCTATTATATTGGCAGATTAAAAAAGCCAGGGGAATAGCTAATGGCTTAGATGACAGGATCCAAAAAATACCAAGACAGACTACAACAACAGGCTGAATATAAGATAATATTTAATAGGGATACATGTGTAGTCATATTGAGGTTAAAGAATTAGCATTTCTAAAACAAGAGAGGAGACATTACATCAATCTAAAAAACACGTGCAAGTTCTAGTAGACTCCAAGGCCAATGAGTATACAGACTGATAGACCAGACTCTATAGGTCACAGTGTATAGAATTAAGGTCACATTTAGAAAACTGCTTAAGGAGGACATCAGGAAGCTGGAGAGAGCACAGGAGGGCAACCAGGGCAGTAAAGAGTCTTGAGTTCAAGGCATGTATTGACTTGGCTGAAGGAAACCAAGTCAATGGTCTTTGGGATCTTTGGTCCAGAGAAGACTCAAGAAAGACATATTAGCTATCCTCAAATAACAGGACTGCCATGTAGAAATGGTTATTAAGTCTTCTGCCTGGACTGTGAGGGCAAAAATAGGAGTAAAAGATGGAAGCTTCAAAGAACTAAGTTTAAATAATGTGCAATATAAAGATAACCTTCCTAAAAATCAGATGTGAAAAAACATGAAATGCATGTCCTCAGGAGGTAATGACTTTCCCATCTCTGAAGATCATAAAGCAAAGGCTAGAAAACATGTTAGTTATCTCTTGGTACAAAGAGGAATCAATGGCTTCTGAGGTCTCTGACAACAAAACTGTTCTTCCATTTGTTTTTTGGAATTTCCAACACCTACCATTTTGTAGGTGCTTCATAAATGAACTCTGAACTTCTGAGTGCTGAATGAATTCCTTTATTAGACACTCTGAGTATTGCTTCTGAATATGTACTACATCTATGCACTACTAACTTCTTTTTGCCTCCTGGTAACATTTATATTGAGAATGCAAAGACTAATATAGGTTCATAGGTTTTGAGAATGAAAGAACTTCAGAAATCTTGTCTGACGTCTCATTTTTCAGATAAGAAAAGTGAACCTTGGGCGGGGGGGAAGGGGGGAGTCAAATGATTTGCCTAAAACCACCTCAGTAGAAAGAGACAGGTTTAAAACAAGGTCTTGTGACTCCAAATTAGTGATTTTTTCCCCTTCACCAGATTATAGTTTAGCTTCTCCTGTAGTACTGCCTGTTCATATGTCACTGGACAAGGATTTTATATTTAAAGTACCAATAGCTAAGCTGGTATCTATGGATGGCCTAGGAACTATCATTCTTACAATATCTAGCCCTCAATCTGCTACTCTGCCACTATCACTACAGAAGTGGGGAAAAAAATGTCAAACAAATGAAGGGACATTTCTAATTTTTGTTCTCATTCAGAGGCTGCCATAGGCAAAAAGTCAGCTAGTAATCAAGCTTGCCTAGGTTGGTTCTCAAAAAGCAGACTATGCTTCAACAGTATTTAAAGCCTTTCAAGCATCACAGACGCTATGTGTTCTTTGCCAAAACCTGACAGAGTCCAGACAATTTCATATAACAATAAAACACAACAGTAGCATCCTGCAGAAGCAAAAATTATCTACTACTAAATGAGCACTGTAAGTTCCCCAGCTTTTTTTAAAGGTGGTAGGCACCATTTAGGATAAGGAAAGAAAGAAGGAAGTTGGAATAATTCATACAAGTATTTCATATCAAAAAGATTTACAAGGAAAACAGATTAGGTAACACTTCTAACATTTGTGCTATAAAAGATTAGGAATGCTGGCTTATTAATTCAGATTTTATTGGGGAAGTAACAAAACTTGAAGACAGCATGTACCACAGCTCTTTCCTTATGCTTTTTTTTTTTTTTAATGCTTTTTGCAGGGGGAAAGGCAGGGCAACTGTGGTTAAGTGACTCGTCCAAGGTCACATGGCTATTAAGTGTTAAGTGTCTGATGTTGGATTTGAACTCAGGTCCTCCTGACTCCAGGGTCAGTGCTCTATTAACTGCACCACCTACCTGGCCCTACGTATCTTTTCTTGATGTCTTCTTTCCCTCCATCTATGTAACACAATGTAGGTTAGGACAAAAAAGTAGTTAAAAACTTGCTAAAAAGCGTCAGGCAAAGTACTTTAAAATATACATCTAAATCCCTTTTCCTGTAAAATCCAGGAAATCTATAATCTGAGTTTCCTCGAATATTAAAGAAGTCCCTATATATTAAAAATCTGTAACTACATCTGATTTTTAAGAGCCAAGAATTATTTCAACAGCCATTATTATCCAGTTAGTTTTAATTAAGGAAACATCTGAAATAAAAAGCAAATCGCTGCTATTCATTCACTAGAACATTATGTAAAACATTTTGTTAAAACCAATTGTGTTTTACTATTCTTACAGTTTTTACACATCTTCAAGTTTTTCCCACAGGCAAATTTATTCCTGATTAGCAAAAAAGCTCAGTTCTCTTTAAGTTATGGGTAAGGCTTAATTAAACAGCTAAACTTCCTTTTGACAAGACAAACTTAATAATGCAGCACAAAATATTTTCCATGATATTTCATCTTACTTTATTCTATAATTTAACCTAGGCCAGCAGTTCTCAACCTGTGGATCGTGACCCCTTTGGGGGTAAAACGACCAAACTTTCACAGGGGTTGCCTAAAGCCATCAGAAAACACATATTTTTGATGGCCTCAGGAACCAGAGACATGGCTCCTCTATCCATCTCCAGGCGGGTCCGCCTACATGCAGATATGCCCACATACGAGTATTAAAAGGTCATGGCATTAGGAAGGTTGAGAACCACTGACCTAGGCCAATACATTACATATTTAATAAAAGTCTCTTCAAAAGCCAAACATCTCCAATTATTTTGATAACATCTCTCACATTCCTATCTATAATAAATATAATAAATATATATAATAATATATATAATATATATATAATAAATAAATATAATAAACCAAAATCACACAGAAAAAGGTGTAGTAGAGACTAAAAACCTAATTTATACACTGTTCCATGCAGAATTCACTGACTGCTTACCTCCCCATGTACTTGCTACCTGAGGTGCAGTTGATAAAGAATGTACTGATGGATGAAAACTTGGCTGTTGCAAATCAAGTAGATCATTTGGCAGCTTTGATGTGCTAGAAAGAGAAATTTCAGGAAAATATTTTATTGTCTAATGCATGCTTTGCTATAGTTGCATATAAATTAAATATCAAGAGAAATAAAGGACACCTTAAATGTACAACTAAAATTTTCCCATATGCAAAAGAAGTCATAAGGGATCAGATAACTTTAAAATAAGGCAACATTATATACTGAATAGGCGTATCAACAGCATGTAATATTTTATATTCAAGGCCATAATCTACAAGTAATAAATTACTATGACCTTCTAAAATATCAATGTCTGCCCTCCCTCAGTCCAAACCTTGAAATATAATAGATTCATCATTGAGCATAAATACTATACTGGATATTTAACTACCAAGATAATTACCCATATAAATTTCCTTAAGGCAAGATTGAACTCCAAAACCTTTGATCACATTCAAAATCGGGCCCTCTTATTTTAAAAAAGAAGTTAATGCCTATTTACATGAGCAGCCCACAACCATTCCTATTAAAAAGGTGATTTTAAAAAAGTAATTTCTGTTGGAGGGCAGAGAGAAGGCTGATTCTGAAAAATATGAGAAAAGAACAGTAGTATTCAGGGATATCCCAACCAAAATAAAAGAATTTTGCTCAAAATGCAAGCATCTAACCAAACAGAAGCTACAACTTCTCTAGGTCTCAGTTCCTTCTTTTTTATGAAATGAAATTAAACTCCATCAAACTCAAGAGTTGATAGACCTTAGAAGTTTACTCAATCCAATTTCTTCATTTTATTGATGTTCAAACTGAGGCCCACAAAGGTTTAGTATCAATCCATACTGTAAGAGTCTTTCCTGCATTAAAAATCCTTAACTTTCGTCAGAACTCAGAAGTCTAGTGGTATCTGTTTTTGCTTTTTGGAGGGCAACCGGGGTTAAGTGACTTGCCCAAAGTTTTTGTGTCAAGTATTTGAGGCCACATTTGAACTCAGGTCCTCCTGAATCCACGGCCGGTGCTCTACTCGCTGTGCCACCTACCTGCCCCTACTGCTATCTTTTAAAGATGCCTTCCAATCCTCTTGGCAAATAGGTGACTCACTAGAGACACAGAATGAAATATACATTTTCACATATGGAAAATGCAGACCAAGCAGGGTCAAATCATTGCATGCAAAAAAAGCAGAGCAGGGGATAATAGCCTAGGCACAAAACCCCAATTTAGGAATTAGAGCTAAAGAAAAGAGTAAACCAAAGACATTGACAAGTATCAAAAACTACTACAAATCTAGTGATCCTTCCAAAAGAGTAAGAGATTAAGTCCCTGACAACCTCAAGTAACAATTTAAAAAGAAAAAAGGTATTTTATGTAAAATACGAATACCTAAAAGAAATGGGGGAAAAAAGAGGTAAAAAATGAACTAAAAGCTGCTAAGGAAAAAACTGGAAGGACAATTAGAACAGAAAATGGTAAACCTTACCCACATAAAGAACTAAAATAGTCTTAAAAAAATATCACCAACAACACGGTCCACAAGAAATATTAATAATAATGAAAAATTGAAAAAAAAAAAAAAAGAAACATTTGCTACAAAAACAATATGCCTAGAAAACAGATAAAGGATTATTAGACTTCCAGAAAGCCACAAGTTAAAAGAATCCACCCATTTTACCTCTGAAAAGAAACCTCAAAAGTTAAAATTCCAGACTGGCACAGACAAAATCCTGAGTTCCCACATCAAAGCAAAAATAATAAAAGCACCTAGAATGAGTTCAAGTACCAAGAAATCACAGAACTAATTTGGAAAACTATTCCAAAAGGTAAAAGAAAGGCTTACAGCCAAGAATAACTTGCCATGAAAATCTTAATATAATCCTATAAGGGGAAAAAAACTAACCTTTTTTGAAATAGAGGAGGTTCAAGCATTTCTACTGAAAAGAACAGAGCTCAATAGGAGCTTTGAAAAGCAAACACAAGAGTCAAAAGAAAATTAGAAAGTTAAATTTACTTGGGCAATTAGAAAAAACTGTATTGATTTTTTGCAAACATTCTAATAAAGGGAATAAAAACAATAACCCTTCAAAACTCTGATGTCTTCAAAGCGTACTGAGGGAATTGAATAAGAAAAACCAAAGACCTAAGAGAAGGGATAGCAAAAGGAGTATACTAGTACAGAAAGACTGAAAAAGAGAGTGGAATTTACCCTCTATGGTTCATAATTTGCATGTGTAAGAAAGAGTTCTCCAAGAAGGAGAAAAAGGTAGGGGGAATGGGCATCAAACCAGTCCCACTCCTCTCTGAAACTGACAAGTGAGAGTACAATCCACAAAGAGTTTGCTATAGAAATGCATATCCAATTCAAAAGGGAACCAGATGAAGAGGGATGATAAGAGTGAAGCTAATACTTGAAAAAGAATAGAGGCTAGCAAATAACTTTCTGATTCTCAAAGAAGACTAACAAAACAAACAAACAAACTGAACTAGATCCTAAGAGGGAATGATCATCAAATGGGAAACAGTTGAACTATTATAAGCTAAATGCAATAGGAGGCTGTAAGAAATGACAAGAGATGACAAAGAAACCTGAGAAGTAAGAAGTAACACAGAGTGAAGCAAGAAGAATCAGTAGAACAATTTAAAAGGGCAATGTAAAGAAAAATGATTCCGAAATTTTAACTGATCATTCCAATGACCAACCACATATCCATAAGATTTGTGATAACATGTCACCCACCTCTTGATAGAGTGGTGATGGACTCAAAGTGCATAAGGTGGCATATATATTTAGACATGGCCTCCACATAGATTTGACTTTGCTTAACTATACTTGTTACAAGGTTTTTTTTTCTTTTTCTTGGTCTTTTTCCCCTCGTTGGAAATAGGTGAGAAGCACTGAAATATTGATGCAAAAAAGTCTTCAAAACATATTAGAAGAAAGTTCAAAAAAGAAGCACAAATAAGACAATTTTGAAAGTAATATATGGAATTTATTACACACCTTAAAAAGACAAGTGGTATGAAATATAGATTCAGGGGTAAATATTTAATCTTCTATTGCCTTCTATGTATACAGAAATGCACTTTTTTAGAATATAAGTTCAAATTTCAAAAAAAAAAAAAAAAAGAGCAATAAAACATTAAAAATACACAGAAGAGGGAAGCTAGGTGGCTCAGTGAATACCTTCTGAATTCCAAACCTGAATTCAAATCCAACCTAAGACACTTAATACAAAAACTAGCCATGTGACCTTGGGCAAGTCACTTAACCCCAATTATCCTACCTTCCCCGCCTCAGAAAAGCAAAATATATATACACACACACACACACAGAAGAAAACAAAAAATTTCAGAGGAAGTAAATAACAAACAAGGCAATTTTGTTACTGCCACATCAAACAGTGAAAAGCAGTCTGAATGATATAAACCCAGCTTCACAGGACACAAGAATGCCAAGGTTAACAAACCCATAGATTGGGAACTAAATCATCTGAGCCTCTCAGTAGACTGTTACCTACAAAGTTAAGTTCCCTACTTCCATGTCCCTCATGCCTTAGAATAATTTACGAAAAAATTCTCACTTCACTGGTCCTATAGTCAACAGGGCAGCTTCCCATCATTAACATAGTGGTTCTTTGCCTCAAATGATATGTAAGTTTGAGCCATAAAAGGCTCTAGGTATTAGGCTGTATGTGCTACCCAGCCTAGGCATGGAAAGCAGAAACTGTTTCTGCTAACAGTTGTTCTCTTCCTCTCCTTCTAAGTTTAAAGTCGTTAGAACTACCTTCATGTCCTCTTCCTTTTCATCTGAACTCCCTTATATGACAATCATGCTAAATTCAGTATGTATTTTAAAAAAACAAATAACAAGTTAATATTTGATATAAAAATACATTTTCCTGTATGTTGACATTAGTTTTTTTGATTAAGTTCTTAAAATAGAAAAAAAAAGTTCTATGCTTCTAATTTGTTAATTATCAGGGTGAATATTTTGTTAGTTCAATGAAACTTCAGCATATGACATAGTAGAAGAAGTGTTGTATGGAGGCTACATAGTGACTTAGAAAACGTCAAATGAATATTATCTAAGTTGTACTTTATTTTTATTCTAGTAAATGTTAACTTAATTTTATTTTAATGCCGTTCGGTCTCATTAGAAAGTTTTGCCAGCCATGAGTTTAACATCTCTGCTATATAAAGTGTTCCAAAAGTGTTAGTGCAGTTTAAAGTTTAAGTTTAAAGTTTAAATAATAACAATTATTAAACAGTTGTTTTCCTAGACACATAGATTCTAAAGCTTCAAATGCTTCATGAAAAAATTAAGACCTTTCACTAAGAGCACCCTTTACTCCCCTTCTCCCATATCATTTAGCTATCTTCCCCCCCACCCCATTCCTGCTTAACTCTGATTAAGAGGTAGACCTTCTACTTACCAAAGCCAGCCCCTCTACATAAGTCCTTGATCCCATTTACTCCATCTTACAAATCTGTCTTGAAGTTAATCAAGAACAAATATATACTTTTGGACTTTTAATATTATTTCTCTTCTAATGTCCATATCTCTTTGTGCTGATTCACTTCTTTCTAATAAGCTCGCCAAAGTCACAAACTTTGTCCCCCTACTTCTTTGCTATTCCTTAGAGTATATGTTCTTTCTAGTATAGTGCTAAGTATTTGATTCATGCAAAATCAAATCTGTTGAGTGAAAAAAGATGATCTTGGGACAGATCTAGTAATTGTTATATGTTTACAGTGGCTTTAATTGGAAAAAGATTATAAATTGTGTCCACTGCATAAAGTGTATGGTTACAATATGATTAAAAACCACCACACTTCGCAAGATTAACTATATAGTATTACCTCAGAAGTCTATAAACTCTTAAAACGGTTATCAGGATAACCTAAGGAAGTTGCTGATGCATTCAGTGCAGTACAGTGATTCATCTATATGACGTAACTTGAGGGGGAAAGAGGGTGGCAGCTAGATGGCACAGTGAATAGAGCACCGGCCCTGGTCAGGAGGACCTGAGTTCAAATGCAGCCTCAGACACTTAACACAAAAACCTAGCCATGTGACCTTGGGCAAGTCACTTAACCCCAACTGCCCTCCAAAAACACAAAAATAAAATAAAATTTAAGAATTTAAAAAAAAAAAGAATTTTAAAATATGATGTAACTTGATTTACCTGCAGTTGGAAATGAGCTCTTTAGACTGATATGCTGCAATTCAATTTTAAAGTTTCTACTGCAGAAATTCATTGTCATTTGTTTATGGAGGGCATATCATCAGTTAACATAATTCATTTCAGTAATATGTAAAGTTTGAAGAAAGAAGGCAATTTATCAGTGACTGACTGATAGCAGTAGCTCACATTTTATAATTTGGTCCATATAGAGTACATGAACAGACATCATATATACTTGAATTATTTTCCCATTTTACCTCATAGGGGTTGGAGTTAGTGAGGCAAAGATTCATGAGCATATTTCTTTAATAGTTGAGAGACCATCATATCCTTCAGCCCTTCTTCAAACCTCCTGATAAGTCCTTAAAGGTTCTTCACGACCACAACTGTATACCCTTACACTCCTTTAGGGGAGAAGTTATTGAGGGTAGGGGTAGGAGGATATGAATTCTTCTATGTCTCTTCCTACTAAGTGGTCATGGTCTGAACTATGAGGGGCATGAGAAAATGAAAAGATACTGAAAATCCTTTTTTTGTACTCACCTTTTTTTCTCTTAGATTATATTAAATGTTATTAGAAGCAAAATATTCATAGACCTTTGCATTGTAGACTTTTGAACTTGTCATTCAAACAACTGATCATTTTTATTGTTATATCACTTTAATTTCCCAATATTTCCTGCATCCTCTCTTACCCAATGAGTTAGCCCTTTTGGCAAAAATTTTAAAATAAAAGAAAAACAGTTCAGCGAGATATAGAAATCAATAATAACATGATATAATACTTTTTAAGGTTTACAATATGTTTTGTATATGTCATCCTATTTTATTGTCATAACAATTATATGAAGGTAATTCAGGTATTACATACATATATTAGCTACCACTTTAACTAATGAAAAAATGGCCTCAGTGGATTTAAGGGATTTGCCTGCGATCACATAGTAGGTATCAGAAGTAATATTCAACACCAGGTCCCTCCCTAGTTCCAAATCCAGTATCTTTTCCTCTACACCAGGAATTCTTTGACTCTATAAATTTGTTTTTTGTTGCTGTGTTAGTTTACACTGTGATAACTATATTTCAATATAATTGGTTTCTTTTGCAATCTTATATATTTTATTCATTTAAAAACATAATTCTGAAAAGGAATCCATAGATTTCACCAAACAAAGCCTCCATGACATAAACCCCTGCTCTACATCATGCTATCATGGAAAATAATAAGAGAGTAAATTAAAGAGCTTGTTAAATGCATAAAGTACACAACATAACTTGTAATAAACCAAATCAAAGGTTTAGTAAGTTTTTTTTTTTAAATAAAAGGCTTCATTGTAATTAATGGCTTCAAGATAAGTACTCTGCCCAAAGATCTGATTTATAATACTCCTATTTATTTAGGCTAGATAGCATTTAATTATATAACTTGCAGAGAAGGTGCCAGCCTGCATTGGTTAAAGGAGTTTCCTCACCAGAGAGGTCCGTATTTTAATGAAATCATAGGTCCAATAACTACAGATTTTGCCATTTATACCCCCTATTCTCCTTAAATGGAATAGTGAACAAAGACCTCTAGAGCCCAATCTCCATGAGGAAGGAGAGGATTGAGGAGTTAATCTGTTCAGCTTTGGGGGTATGCTGTAGGGTCTATTTGTCCTGATTATTGTGAGTAATCTAAGCTACTATATTGAAACCAACCCTCACCCATCCTTCATAGCCCTTCCAGCTGATCACCATAACACCAGGGCTTACCCAGGTAAATTGCTATTCACCCTACCACACGTTTTCTGCCACCCTTTCCCACTCCCCCTACTTTCTACGTCTTGTGCTCTAAATTGTAATGAAATTAGTATTACTCTTGTTACTGAAAAGGATGACACGTTTACTTTATGGCTCTACTAACAATTCCTATGTGTCCACTGACCAAAACTCTCTTCCTTTATCTACCATTCCCCTGTGGGCTACATCCCATTATTAGAATAAAAGTACCTTCAAGGAAGAGATTTTGTGTTTGTATTTCCACTGACTCATAAATGCTTTTTAATTCATTTAATCTAGAATATTTTTAATAACTAACTCAAATCTAGGGAAATCCTTGACTTGCTACTTCCCAAAGTTGAGGGAGGTGGAGGCTTAAAACTAAATAAGACATCCCCTCATTAGACTGTGAGGAGCAGGGCCTGTTTCTGTATTTCTTTACATTCCCAGCTCTTAGTCCAGGATCTGACATAGAGCAGGCTCTTAATAAATGTTTGCTAAAATGTTGGAGGGGATGTGGGGAAAAATGAGACATTAAATTCCTGTTGGTGGAGTTGTGAACTGATTCAATCATTCTGTAGAACAATTTGGAACTATGCCCAAAGGGCTGTAAAACTATGATACCCTTTGACCCAAGCAATACCACTACTAGGTCTATATCCCAAAAGAGATTAAAAAAAAACACAAAAGGGAAAGGACTTATATGTAAAAAAATATTTATAGCACCTCTTTTCTGGGAGCAAAGAAATAGAAATTAAGGGGATGCCCATCAACTGTAGAATGGCTGAACAAGTTGTAACATGTGATTACAATGAAATACTATCATATTATATGAAATGATGAGCAGGATGCTCTCAGAAAAACCTTTAAAGACTTGCATGGAATGATACACAAGGAAATGTACTATGTACAAAGTAACAGAAATATTGTAAGATAATCACTATGAATGGCTTAGTCATTCTCAGCAACACAGTGATCCAAGACAACTCTGGATTTATGATGAAAAAAGCTATCCATCCCCAGATAAAGAACTGTGTCTGAATACAACTTAAAGCATACCTTTTTTTCACTTTATTTTTCTTGAGATTGTATAAGAACCTATGTACAAATACTAGAAGTAACTAATTTTCAACCCAGAAGTTAATGACTTACCTGTTAGAAGAACTAGGAGTAGAAAATATGTCAATGGCTGGTGCAGTCATTATACTTCCTGCTGAGGTGGATACAGGAGAGGCTGCAGTTGTTAAAGAGGTATGAGGTTTCTTTGCAAGTTCTTTTAGACGCTGTTCCTACAGAGAAAATATAGATCCAGAGAAGAAATTCATTAATATAACTTCGGACAAAAATAAAACTTAAACACTGCTCTAATTCACTGCAAACAGATGCTATTTTCTGGCTACTATAACTACTTATTTGTTGTAGAGAATAAAGAATTAGGTTACCAGACTGTTTCACATATAATCAGTAACTATCCAATGTTCAATTTCATACCATTCATAAAGAATCATAGAAGCACAGAGCTGGCAGAAACCTTGGAGGCCACTGAATCCAATCCTCTCATTTTACTAATGAGGAACTGAGGCCAAAAGCTAACTGATTTGCCAGGAGTCATATAAATATTAAGTATTTGAGGTAGAATTTGAACTCGGGTCTTCCTAAACCCCAAGTTCAACACTACTACATTATGCTTATTTAATAAAACATAACTAGTTACAGTTTTTACATCTTTAGTCTAAAGTTTCTTTGAGAATGTTTACTTGGTTTTCCAATAAAGGGAAGGATACACTTGCCTTTAAAGCTTTTAAACGAGCCTGTTCTTCCTCTAAGGCTGCTTGCTTTTCCCTTTCATCCACTTTGGTTAGAGACAGGCCAGTACTTGCCAGGGAAGAGACAGCATTGGAAAGGGTTGTAGCCCTAGAATAATTAATTAGACAGAAAAAGAGCTGAAGATTGTCCAAGTATTTCATATCACAATAAGTGGCAAAAGAAGAAATAATTGAGTATGTTCCCAACATTTAACATAGTGCCTTGCACACACTAAATGTCTGTTGGTTGATTATTGGAATATTACATGTCAGATTTTTTTATAAGATAGTTTTGCTAAATTATTTTCTACTCCTTTTTTACTCATTATAAAAGGATGAATTTCTGACAGAGAAAGGAAAGAGGAAAATGCTGGGAAATACACATGATACAAAAATAAAAGATATCAATAAAATTTTTCTTAAAAAAAGGTTTAATCACCCTTTAACAAATGTCATTAAATTCATTCACTTAAGACATTAGCATAAATTGGCACTTCCTAGGTAAAATTTCACACAATTCAGATTTTTATAAATTTACAATTAAATTCTTTCATTTCATTACATTTCCATTTGTATTATTTAAACATGTCAACATTCTAGGGAAAAAAACGGTTAAATATCAGGCAGCGAGGGAACAAAAGGCTATCAGAACACGGTAATAAACAGCCTTCTATTTGGTCCTATCTTTCTGTAGGACCAAATACCATTCATCTCTGTTAAGATTCCATTAGGAGGGGAAAAAAAATAAAATTTTATATTGTCAATTTTATAATCCTAGTCACATAAAGTCTCGCAATTCTAAAAGGTTAAAAAAATTACTGATGTTTTGATAACAAATTATACAAAATATTTTCAAAATGACATTCAATGTTAGTGCATTTCGTCTGGATGTTTTCTCTGGATGTTTTCTCTAGATGATCCTAACATAGGTGATTCCCTGTTGACAGAAACCTTTTAAGGTTTACATTTTCATTTTATTAAAACCAATTTTTCTAAACAATCAAGGAGCAGAACAAGATCTAGTATTTTTCTAGCCATTTTGTTAACTGATTGTAAAACAAAAATGTTTTGCAAAAGCCTGCAAAAGCCTGCAAAAGACCACTTTTTGGTCTTTTATTATTAATTTTACCAGAAAACTGAAAGGGAAAACCTAGAGTACTGAACAAATTTTAAAATTAAGTCATACTATAAAGGACAATTTCCTCTAAAAATTAAGGTTTGCTATATAAAAAGGACAAGTCCTAATACTAAAAAATCAGTATGTAAAAATGCATCTAAATGCTCTTTGGAGGAACAAAAATCCCTGGGAAAAAATCCCACAGTGTAAATGTCCCATTAATAGTAGTGTTACATAAGACTTCAATAGCCACATTAAAATATTTTAATCATTTATTTGGTATATTAAAATTAAAGGCTTAGAAAATAAAAGGTTTAGAAGTCACATAACTACTCAAATGCTTAAAACAGCTACAATTTGGTACTATAAAAATGATACTGAAGTGAAATCCTGAAATAATTGGTAACAAACTACCATTTGGAATAAAAATATCAAAGGTGAGCTTTAAAAAAGCACCTGCTTGCAGCTGTTGAATCTTTGATTTTTTTTCCTTCCAAAGATGCTAAATGTTGTTCCAAAGCATCAAGAAGACTGCTGGGAGCCTGGAAAAAAATAAAATTATGAAGAATTTCACAAATGAGTCAGACTAGCTAAACACAAATGATATATAACATGGCAAGGTTGATCAAAGTATAAATTACTCATTTATAAAGCATAGTTTCATTTACATCCATCTCATTTTTTAATTGGAAAAATGACCATGGTTAATGCTAAAATTTCAGCATTGGAAATAGCCCCCAACAAGGTGGCATACCATGCAAAACAAATAGAAGATATTAAGAATATGCTCTATCTCCGTAACAAATGGAGACCATGACTCAACCTTTGATAAATGGTCTCCCAGATTTACATCTCATGTAATAATCAGAAAATCAAAATAATCTGTACTGTTACAACTTTCAAGTAATTGTAGATGATCCTAACATAGGTGATTCCCTGTTGACAGAAACCTTTTAAGGTTTACATTTTCATTTTATTAAAACCAATTTTTCTAAACAATCAAGGAGCAGAACGAGATCTAGTATTTTTCTAGCCATTTTGTTAACTGATTGTAAAACAAAAATGATTTGCAAAAGCCTGCCTGATCCTTTCTCATATCTTTATCAAGGAAGTCTTGATACACATGTAAATTATTTCCAAAAACATTTTTTTTTCGGATGACAAAGAAGCATGTGGAAAAACACTGTAGTCAATGATGTGCTCTGCTTTTTTTTTTTTTTTGGAGGAGGCATATGTGATGCTATCTAAGATAGCTTCCATGCCTTTGAAATTTTATACTTTTTCAAAAACAATAAGAATCCCTCAATGCTTTAAACATTGTGCCTCCTCCACATGGGACCACTCTATACACTTAGCACAGCTCAGCCATTTTTTTCAGTTTCTTCTTTCTTCAGGATTATTTCCAATTCTGATAGCACATTTTGGGCTGAAATGTTAACAGTTCAAACAAGGAGGACTCAATATCACTGATAGTCAAGAAAAATTTGTTATAAAAATTTTTTACAAATCTTCTATGTTGTTCTCCTTTCAGTTTATCCTTAATGGTTTTAAATAATAAGTTTATCCTTTATCAGTTACAGTTTTGCTTGGCTGAATCTTTTATGAAGCTTTAATTAAATTTGTTTTTCCCTTCACTGCTTCTTGATATTTTTGAGGTAATACAGCTCATAATCTTCTACCATGATTCTCTGTAAGATTTTTACAAACAGGTTTAATATTTTAAAATGGCATTGCCCTTAGCTGCTATTTTTCTCTCTTTTCCTGGTAAGGAGATTAAATGTTTGCTGACTGAAGAGGCTTCTGACTCTTCTGTCCCTTCATCATGGCCATTAATTTACACTTGTTGAACTAAAAGAAATGTGTATATCCTTTCATCCCTTCATTTCTTGTTTTTCAACATCAACAATTTATGTAAATGGATCAGATTCAATTTGTTTTAACTGCACACTCTCTTTTATTTATTTTTGTCCTTTCAGTTTTGTATCACCTACTTTTCTTCTAACAAGTTGGTGGTCTTACCAACAATTAATCTGGAAATAACTGCAAGGCAACAAGAATCATTTCTTTTCTATTAAAATCTGGTTGTTTTTTAAAAATGTGTGATGTGACTATTGTCACTGATCAGCATTAGCACCTGGGAGACACTGTTTAATAAATGCTTGTTGACTGACAGACTGAACTCAAACTATTCTTCTATCTAGCATGCAGCTCCAGTGTACTTTAGCCTTTCTCTGTCCTCACTCTTGAAATCATATTTTTCACCACCCTCCCTTAAGTACACCTTTGTGTTCAAATTACCAAGTATTAAAGTATATGCTGATTTAATTGGATAGTCTTAATAAAGTCACCGTACAATTTCTCTGCCTCTTAATACACTGCAATAAACATTAGCATCTAAACTGCAAACAATTTCATGATGATCTTAAAAAGTAATAATTACATTTGCTAGATTTCCTGTTTTCCTCTTTCTACTCCTCCCAAAGAGGTATTATGACAAAAAATTTTTTAAAGCAGAAAATGAAAAAACATTACATCAATCAACCAATCAATATAACCAATAAGCATACTGGAAAAAACGTGAAAATATATGCTATATTTCACACTTGTGAACCCTAAGTTCTGAAAAAGTGGAGAGATGGAAGGAAAGGGGGAGGGATGTCTTTCCATATGAATAATGATGATAATAATAATAGCTAATATTTAGTGCTGATTATATTCCAGGAACTGGACTAAGTACTTTACAATTATTATCTCAGCTGATCACTACAACAACTCAGCAAAGTAGCTGCTGCTATAATCCCCATTTTACAAGGGAGGAAACAGAGGTAAATAGAAGTTAAGTGACTTGCTCTGGATCACAGAGCTACTAAGTGTAAGAGGCCAAATTTGAATTCAGGTCTTCATGACTCCAGGCCTTGTGCTCTCTCCACTTTGCCATCCAGCTCCCAAGTCTGTGGTCATTAGGTTTTGTATAAGAATTCAGTATTATAATTTGTAATATAACATAGTTTTGATTATTTTGGAGCTATTCTTGTCATTTATGTCAGTATAGTCACTGTGGATATCATTTTATTTTTGCTCAACTTACTTTACTTTCCATTAGTTCATTTAAGTCTCTCCATACTTCTCTGAATTAACCATGCTCATCACTTCTTTCAGGCCAAGATTTCATTACTTTCATAGAGTACAATTTGTTTTGTCATCCTCACCTGATGGGCAGGCATCTATTTTGTTTCTATTCTCAACGGCTACAAAAAGCTATAAGGCCTTTCTTTTTATCCATGACTACCTTGGGGTACATGCCTAGCAGTGTCATCTCTGGGTAAAAGGGGATGGTTATTTTAGTTACTTTGCATTATTCTTAATTGCTTTCTGAAATAACTGTACTAATTCATAGCACTAACAATATACTATTGTACACGTCTCTCTTCAACCCCTCCAAAACTGATTATTTCTTTCATTCATCTTATTTGTTGGGTATGTGGTAAAATCTTAAGGTGGTTTTGATTTGCACTTCTATTATAAGTGATTTGTAGTGCCCTTAGTTATGGTTGTGAAGTTTGCAACTCCGCTTCTGTGAACTGCTTGTTCATATACTCTAACCTCTTATCTACTGGGGAAAGGTTTTTGGTCTTGTAGATTTCTGAGCTATCTACATATCCTGGATATCAAACTCTTATTGAGAAATTTGATACAAAAATATTTTTCTCCCAGTCAACCACTTCTCTTCTTGTCCTAGTCAACTTTAATTTGTGCAAAAGTTTTTCAATTTTATGCAATCAAAATTAGCTTATCTTTTAAAATTACCTCTATCCCTTGCTTGGTTAAGAATTCATCTCCTACCCACAGCTTTAAAAGATACAGAATCTGCTCCTCTTCTATTTTTTTTAATATGATGGTTAGTATTCAGGTTACTGTACCCTATTTTAAATTTATTATGGATTATAGTACATCATGGTCTTTTTGCAAATAGCTACTGAGACCACTACAATTCATGATTATCAAATGTATTCCCTGAAATGAAGCTGCTTCTTACCTCAGGACACTTGATAAAGTCAACTGCATTTTCTTTATCTGCTTTTCTAAGGAGAACTGGGAAGCCACCCTTCCATTCAGTTGCACTCCCTTTTATCTTTTAATTTTATTTGTAGGAAGAATACAAGACTGGAATGATTCACTTCCTCCAGTCATATGTCCTCTACTTGGATCATAGAAAAGGATCTCACACTGGGAATATCAACAGCTAATCTAATATTTGTAGATGGTCTAAAAATTTGTAAAACTGCTACTTCGATGTGCAAAGATAGCATTGTCTACAATGAGGTATAATAAAAAAAAAAAAGGCACTGAACTCAACAGAATCATAAAACCTGGGTTTGTATTCCAGATCTGGTTTTATTAGTCAAGTGATCCTGGACAAATCACAGTATCTCAGAGTATTAGTTAACTCATCTGTAAGATGGAAAATGATCCAAAACAAAAAAACTCTGACAACCTGCTTAATACAGCTGGAAAACTATGGGAAACTACAAATTGTGAGTTGCTACATATATGGGATTATTATTGTTTAAATAAAGTAACTGCTTTGAAATAACAAATTTGCCAAGAATAGCTTCTTGGAGAGGCAGCATGGTATAAGAGGACAAGAAGTGGGCTAACAGGAGAAGACCTAGATTCAAGTCAGCCTATTGGCTGAATGAGCCTGGGCAAGTCATTTAACATTTCAGTGCCCCAGGAAGCTCAGACAATAAGCTGCAGAGCCATTGCTGATTAACATTTGTAAAAGGAAGTTTCCCATAAAGAAATCATAGGTGTAGTCAAAGAAGAATATACCTATAACAGTTTTAAAAGCAAGCCCTCAGTAAGATACAAAAGCTCTTCACTAATATTTGTGCCTGTGTCAAGACTGACAGGGTATCTGCCTACAATACAAATACATCCTCTCTCTCTTCATGCCTTAATTTCTCTCTTTGTGCATAACTGAGAACCTACACAATAATATTAAAAGATTTGGATTACACAAAAATAACAAAATCAAGTACACTGACTGCTATATAGACTAAGCACATACAAACATATCTACTGCACAGGTTTTTTCACTCTAGATTAATTAGGAAAAAAAATTATACTGGAACACAGAAAAATCCTAAAATGATGGAACCCCAACTTAAAATAATAGTAATAATCCAAAAATTTCATTTTAACTGGCTTTTTCTTCCTCTTTCTACATACCTCTATTTGGCCACAGGAAATTATAACAAATCATTCATTCAAAAAGCATTTCTTACTATTTACCTGTGTATCAGGCACTATCGTAGGTGCTAGGGTTACACAGACAAAAATAAGTCCCTATTCTCAAGGAATTCATTAGAGCAAACAAAACAAATACAGAAAGTAATATGTAAAAATATATATACAAAGTGCTGGGGGAGGGGGAGAGAATACAAACTAGCAACAGGGAGCGATCAAGAAAGACTTCATGTAGGTGTCAGCATTTGAAGTAAGCTAGCAATTTTTGAGGTGTAGGTAAAGAGGAAGTGAATTTCAGACACAGAACATAGCCATACAAATGTAGCAGTAGGGGAGAATGACATGTACAAGAGAGATATTTAGGTGGTAAAGTGGAGAGAGCACTGGACCTAAAGCCAGGAATTCCTGAATTCAAATGCGGCCTTTGATATTTACTATGAGACTCTGAACAAGTCATTTATAATCTTTGCCTTATTTTCCTCACCTATTAAATGTGATTAGGCCCCAGATGGCACAGTAAAGCCAGGAAATCAGGAAGACTCTTTCTGAATTCTAATCTGATCTCAGACCCTTACTAGTTTTGTGACCTGAGGCAAGTCACTTAACTCTGCCTCAGTTTCTTCATTTGTGAAATGAGCGGGAGAAGGAAATGGTAAACCACTCCAGTATCTTTGCCAAGAAAATCCCAAATAAGATCATGAAAGAGTCAGACAGAAGTGAACTGGTTCAATAACAAAATGTGGTTAATAACAGCACCTACCTCTCAAGATAGAAGAAAGGATAAAAGAGGAGCTCTGCAAATCTTAAAGCTGCTAGTTTAAATGCTAACATAGTTGTAATTATTTACAAGGAACAAGAAGCATTTTTGGCAGAATGTAGTAGTTGTTGGAGTAATAATAAGCTAATAAACCTTAAAAGATAGATAGCCTGAAGTCAGATTGTGAAGGGATTTAAAAGTTAAACACAGAAGTTTGTATTGCATCCTAGAAGCAAGAGGAAGTCATAGAAACTTTCAGAGCTTGGGAGTGACAAGCTTAGACCTATGCTTTAATAATATCAATTTGGCAGCTATGTGGCAGCTAAATTAGCAAGGAGAGTGGACCAATTAGGAGACCACCACAAGCCACACAATTGGTAAGGTACTAGAGTTACAGTTATAAGTCCAAAGAAATGCAAAGATGCACAAATTTAGAGAATCCTCCCCAAATTTTCACAGAGACTACTTGTGTCCGACCTGTGGTTGAACATTCTGAACTTGTATTGGTCTGATCAACCACAGGTGAACATACTGAAACTTGATTGTAGCATGATGATGTCATTTTGGCTCTCTTCAAGAAAGAAGGACAACAACCAAATCTTTTAAGAACCTTTTTAGATGTAATTGGATAGTCCTTAAAGTCATTTTTAGAAACAAAGTAGAAAAGGTGTGCAGGAAACAATGTTCTATGCCAATGTGAGAAATACATGGCAATAAAGGATTCTGAAACAAGCCAAATAACTATAATACTATATAAAAAGTATAACAAAAGCAGAAGCGCAAGTAAAGTGCTACATGAATTTTTGAAGAAAGTTACCACTGAGAGATGACTTCATGGAAGAAGTCAGACTGGAATTGAGTTGTTTAAAGGATGAGAAAACATTAAACAATTTTTTCTAACACAACTTTTATAACCAAAAGACAAAATATATGTTTTTAAATATTCAGCTTATAAATAACTTTATATACAAAATAGGTTCTACAAGAAAACTAACATAATCTTGGTGACATCTTAATCCAGCTTCATAAAGATTAAAATCTCTCTTGGAGTCACTTATAGCAAACAGGAAATGATAGAGTGAAATTAGGAGTTCTTAATTTCAGGAAAAATTAAGTTAGGAGTGGCAGGTGCAGAGGATGGTCTATTAAGGAACAGTTGTGCAGGTAGTTGAGGGGGATATACTTATCTCCCATAAAGTCTGGCATAGGTGCCACAAATCTCCTCAATCCCTAGACAGAGGTATGAGGCACAGTAGATATGCTGAGCCTTGAGAAGGCAGGCTTCTTTCAGAAAAGCAACACAACAATGGAACTCTGGAGATGGTGGCAAAGGCTTGGCAAGGGAAATAGCACAGGACCAGACTAGGGGAACAAACACCCACAGAAAGGAAGTAAACCCTAAATATCATGTCAGTGTCTTGGGGAAAATGCTCTGGTCACCCCATCTTAGTGATGACTTTATAAAATATTGTTTAATTTTATTCATTTGTTTTGATAAGGTAGTAAGATTTTTCTGCCTGACTCCATATTATTTTCTTCTTTCCATGAAGTCTTTCAATTCGCCTTCACTGCAGTTTTGTATTCTATTTAATAAAAATATATATTATCCTTCAACAAACAAATAAAACCCCAATGTATTACCTGTGAAAGATCTGGTATATCACCTCTGTCAATACCAACTTGCTGTAAGAAGAGAAAGCATTAAATTTAAATCAACTTTTTATATGTGCAAGTAAAACTACTAGACAATGACATTTATTCAAAAGTATTGTGACTACAACAGAATATGATAAAGTGGAAAAGTGCTGTACTTGTAGTTAAACCTGGACTCACAGCGTGCTGGACTCTCAAAAAAAACCACATGGGCAAATTGCTTTCTGAGTCTGTTTTCTCATCTAGAAAATAGGGAATAATACTTGTACTACTAAAAACCTTACTGGGTTGCAAGGAAAGCTCTTTTTGAACTCTGAAGTGCTATATAAAAATGTGCATGTTTTTATTAAAATATATTACAGAAGTACAGATAAAAAGAAAAACCTCAAAAATTAAACTTAGAATTTATTTCTAGTTACTGACTACTCTTTAGCAACTAAATGTTTTCAGTTATCTGGGAAAGAAAATTGGGACTAAAATCTCATTCACAAGTGCCCAACTACCCCTATGAGTAACACTGCTGTCTGTGTAGTTATATTCCAAATACATGTTACAACAAATCCAGTTGTGTATATATCACCTGTTGATCATGATAATGAAGGAAGATTAATTCACACTTTTATAGTGCTTAGAAGTTTTTAAAGATACTTTCCTTAAAATAACTCTTTAAAGGTAAGTATAACCAGAAGGGAACAGCCTCCTTTGATCAAGAAAACCAGGAAAAATAATTAAGGAGCCCTGTAACTTCCCATTCAAAAGTATCAGGTAATTTACTAATATGTGCATGGGTGGTATTCAAAGTTGGTTTACAAAATTACTCCCACTGTGTGGTACTTCCAATGAAATTTACCTAGGAATAATCATGTACAAGTAAGTTCCATTTCACAGAGGCAGGAGTCTACCAAAGCCCCTGGATGGAACCTGAGTAACCTGCTTGATCACAATCTGAACCTCTAGAAAACACAATTTAAAGAGTTATGTTAAATTACAGACAATTTTACCTCTGCCACTTTAAGGAATTCAGAGATCCTTGTCATTCTAGTCAAAAACTTCTTATAAATGTCAAGACCTTCTTTGCACTGGTTCTTTTTCATATCAAAATATTTTTCTGTGAAAGACAAAAGTTATTTCTTATACTTTAACCAAAATGAATATAAGGATTGTTTCAATTTATAACTTTATCAGCATATTCCAAGAAGTGCCAAAATGGCAGTAGAAGCTTTCCATAAATGTCATCTATATTCAATGTACTTAAGAATAGTGTTTCATATGCCTTTGGCCTGAGCTAAATTATTCCACTTCTGGGCAATGGAAAAATAAATCTCTATACCTTTTTCATGCTTCTACAACTCCTTAAAATACACCTAAGTGTGAACATAATTAAAAATCCCTGATTATGGCTACTTTCAAATATATTTAATGTACTTTTAATGATCCAGACCTGATGTTTTATTTGTCTTAGCATCATCCTATAAGGACACTTTGTCTTACCTACCTTACATGGTTGTTGTAGGGATAAACTGGGAAAGGGTTTATAACTTTCTAGGGAGATACAAAGTTGAACAAGCATAAGAATTAAAAAGGCATACTCTGATTTCTCTTTAAGGCATGAAGGTGACCCCATGTTCTTAACGCTATGCCAAAAGAGCACAAACTTGGGAAAGTTCTATCCCCACTGGGCTCTCTCTTGGTTTGACCACATCAAGAGAATCATGTTCTCCTAAAAAGACACATTTTAGGAAAGCCATTGCTAAGCTGGACGGTGTTCAAGGGAAGGCAAAAAGGGTGGTAAAGGGCTTCTACATGGTGGCATTTAAGGATGGTATGAAGGAAATTGGAATGTTTGAAGACTCGGGGGAACAATGACAGATGTGTTCAAGTATGTTCAGACCAGATAGATAAAATTCATTCTGCCTGGTTTCTCAAACCAGATCTACCAGCAATGGGTAGACATTGCAAGGAGGAGATTTACATAGACTGTAAGAAAAAACTTCTTAGCAATTAGAGCTATCCAAAATTGGAATAGGTGATCTTATAAGATGATGTGTTTCCCCTCCCTTAGAAGTACTCAAGTAAGGGCTATATGTCATTTGTTGGATCTGTTGTGAGAGCAGATTCTTATTAAGAGTTGGAATAGACTACAGGGCCTCTGAGGTTCCTTTCAACAAACATTACTATGTACAATGCCTATCAAAGTAGTAGGCAACTATTATGCAACTTGCAGACAGTTTAAGAGAATTACCAGAGGCACTGAGATTAAATGAGTTGCCTAGGGTCACAAAGGCACCAGGAGTGGACTTAAACTCAGGTTTTTTCTTGACTATGAAGCTAGCCCATGACATCTCACAAATTTCTTAGCCCTTTAAAATCTACTGGGAAAGCACATTTCATATGTAAAAAGAGTAAGAACAGTACTCTAATTCTACAAGGTATAATTAAGCTACCTTCATCAGTAGTACAGAGGCAAAAGCTAGAATAATTCATCCACAAAGATTCCAGAATTTCATAATGTCATTGGAAAGGACTAGGTAAGTAACTGAGGTGAAGTTTTTTACCTGAACAAAAATCTCCTAGAGAATCTAGTCTTTATTCAAAGACCTTCAGTAAGGAGAACCTCTAAGAACAAAGAGGTTCCCCTACACCTTTTATAAAGTCAAATTTTAAGAAAGTATTCCTTACAACAAGAGTAAATTTGCCTCTCTGCAACTTCTATCCTCTTGGGCCAAAATGAGTAAGTATAATTTCATATTATACAAAAAGATCCTTCAAGGATCCTTCATATTCTTCCATCTCAGTTTTCCAGAGACCATTCTCTCGTTTCTACTCCTATCAGATCAATCTTTCTCAGACTCCTTTGCTGATTTCTCATCTAGATCATACTCTCTAACCAGAAGAGTCCCACAGGATTCTGTCTTGGGCCCTCTTCTCTTCTTCCTCTCTCCCACCAGGGGTGATCTCATCAGCTCTCACGGATTTTAATTGCCATCTGTAGTACACTGATTTTTAAATACACCTATCCTGCCCTGACTTCTCTGTTCATCTTCAATCTCACATCTCCAACTGGCTTTCAGACATCTTGAACTGGACACACAGTAGACATCTTACATTCAACATGTCCAAAACGGTATTAATTATATTTCTCCCTAAAGTGCCCCCCCTTACTGTCAAGGTCAATATGTACCTCAGAGTCACAAGTTAGGCATCATCCCCAATTTCCTTCACAATTTTTCACCACTTCCCACCCCCCATAGCCAATCTGTTGTCAAGGTCTGTTGATTTTACCATCACATTTCTTGAATATGCCCCTTTCTCTCCTCTTACACTGCCACTACCTACCCTAGTGCAGGCCCCCATTACTTCATACCTAGACTACTTCAATAGCCTGCTGGTGGGTCTGCCTGCCTCAAGCCTATCTCCACTCTAATTTATCCTTCATTTACACACCAGTCATTTTCAGGGCAGGTAAGACCAAGTCTTTACTTCCCCCTCCCTCAATAAACTTCAGTGGCTCTCAATCACCTATGGGATTCAAATGCAAAATTCCTTGTTTGGCAGTGAAAGCCCATCATGACCTACCCCCTCCTATCACCCCAGTCTTCTTACACCTTACTCTCTTCCATGTACTTTTCAAAACAGTGAAACTCGCCCTGCTTGCTATTCCACAAACAAGAAACTCTATTTCTTGGCTCTGTGCTCCCCATCTTCATCTCCACCTACTAACATCCCTGGCTTCCCACATAAAAATCTTACCTTCTACAGGAAGCCTTTCCCCAAACCCTCTTAATTTTAGTGCTTTCCTTCTTTTAATTATTTCTTATTTATTCTATAAAACTATTTCATAGCTTGTTTTGAACATTATTTGTTTGCCTATTAGACTGTGAGCTTCTTGAGGGTAGGGACCATCTTTGGCACTTTTTTTTGGCACTTAATAAATGTTTACTGACTGACAAAAGAAGAGATCCCTGGAGCTGCTTACTTAAAACCTCTTTACCAAGGTGACACTGAATCATTGACTATCCTTTCAGTCCAGTCATTAAACCAACTAATAGCATTTCAAATTCATCTAACTGTATTACTGTTTAACCTATTTTTCTCCATCTTCTTCACAAATGCAACAGGTAAACCTATCCCCAAGCAGTAGTTATAGCCTTTCTTTGCTCCCTTCCTCCCTACCCCCATATAGCTAAAAATCCCTAAACTTACTTCTGTCCTCCTGATTTATGTTAATCTAACATACATTTCATTGGTCAGAAAATAAAATAACTATTCTAGGAAAAAAACCACCTTCCTACTTTAATACATTTTAATAATATTTTAAAACATTATTTTATACAAGTAGAAAGCAGGTGCATTCTATGTAATTCTTTTCATATTATAGTCCATCCTCAAGGAAATATTAACTCCACATGGAGTAAACATAAAACCAACTTAAATCAATTAAATATTTCAATAATTAAACCTACTAATTAAAAATGATGACGTCCAAAAAACTAAAAGTATCTTTAAAGTTATGTGATTAGAAATAGAGATTTTATTTTATATAGCTACATACCAATTAGTACAAATAATGAATCCCCTGAATTGGTCAACTCAATTTTAACTCACACTTTTTGAAGTTACAATTATGTAAAATGTGGTCATTAATTTTAGCCTAATGGAAATATGGAGCATGAATTTTTATACTATGGTTATTTCACAAGACAAATTCATTATTTGCACTAATAGGGACCTACTGTAGCATTTACTTAACTTTAAATAAGAGGAGGGGGAGAGGTACAGCATTAATTATGCAGTCAAGCTCTATATAAATAGGTAAGGTACAGGAAGAAAAAGTTTTTATACCAAAAATTCTTGAATTTTTACAAAACGAAATACTTTTAATAAATTGGTAAGACAACAGTTATTAGGTAAAGGAGTTCATAAGAATAAATACATTTACAAAAGCAAAAAGACCACCTTCCATTCTGATTTTATAAATTAGTAAGTCAGTTAGGAGGCTGAAGGCATATATAAATCATTCTTCCAAAAATCAGTCATGTGAATGTTTGGACTATATCTAAAAAATATTTTCAAATAGTCACCTCAATCAGTCTTACAGATCTTAACTTTCAAGACAGGGTAAGAAACGTCAGAGAAATATTTACCCAAGAGATTAATAATTCCTTCATTATATGCTGCAAAGAGTCTAATGGCATCTTTGAAAAGGAGCATGAAGGCAGCATTTATTACTCCATTTGTAAGTTCATTGCTATTAACCTGGGGAAAAAAACCAGAAAACATCAGACAAAAAGATGTCTCAGATAAAAAGCATCACTTCATTACATGTTTTCAAGCTACACTACATATCTAAGTAATCAGAAAAATGTAAATAAAAATACATACTATATATGTGTATATGTATATATTATGCTCATACACATATGTTCATACATATGTATAGTCTGTCTGTCTGTCTGTCTGTCTATCTGTCTGTCTGTCTGTCTGTCTATCTATCTAACTTTATTCCAAGATTAGAGACATCAAAGATAAAAAAGAAAACTCAAATATACCAGAATACTTGTGGTAGTGCTTTTGTAGTAGCAAGGAACTAGGAATAAAGTAGATGTCAACTATGAGATGGCTAAAACACAGTGTGGTACACAAATGAACCACTCTGAGATACTACCTCACATATATTGTTTTGGCTAACATGAGAGAAAAAGAAAATGGCAAATGTTGGAGAGGATGTGGAAAAGCAGGGACACTAATGCATTGTTGGTGGAGTTGTGAACTGATCCAACCCTCTACTGTCATCCATCTGTTCTCCAATTTCTTGTCCAGCTGTACCCATGCTGTCCTCTGTCTTGAATCCCCTTTCCCCATTTTATTCCTATCATTACTCATCTCTTGCCAAACCTCAGCCTTAGATTACTATTACTTTTTCTCTGTTCCTACTCATGAGTGTGTGAACGCAGCTGGAGCAAGTTTCATAACAGTGCTGAATAAGTGTATTACAAATTCATGTTACCAAACTCAAGAGGTCCCTCCTGAAGCAAGGCTGTACTTTTTTCCCTAATTGTTATCTATTTCCCCAGAAAGGATTTTCCAAACCTCCTCTTTACTTCTCAAGCTTCTTTTTTAAAAAATTAAATAATTTATTTATTTTCTTGATTACATCATTCATTTACACAAGATTCTGAGTTACAAATTTTCTCCCCATCTTTCCCTCACCAAACACCTCAAAACAGCCATCCCACTGTATAACCCCTCCCCCCATCTGCTCTCTCCTATGTCCTCCCCTCTCCCCTGCCCCTCTGACGTTCCTGTAGGGCAGGATGGATCTCCCTACCACAGTGCCTGTATATGTTAACTCCTAGTTGGATGTAGTTAATAATAATAATAATAATTAATAATAATAGTATACACACACACACATATACAAAACATTTGATTATACAACTTTAAATTCTAGATTCTTTCCCTTCCTCCCTCATCACCCACCCTCACTGGAAGGACAAGCAATTAAATACAGGCTGTACATGTGTAATTACACAGAACCATCTCCACAGTGGGCACATTTTAACAGACTGATTATATGTCCCTCCTTCCTATTCTACCCCCCTCCCCCGTTCTATTCTGTACCTTGTCCCTGTCCCTGTCCCTTTACAGAAATGTGTACCTCCAGCAACCCTTCCCTTCACCCAGTCCTCCCCTCCATCATACCCTCTCATCCCCATCCCACTTAGTCTCCTGTGTGGCAAGATACCCAGTTTAGAGTTTATGTCATTCCTTCCCTAAGCCAAATTCAATGAGAGTAAGGTTGACCCTTTCCCTTTTGCCTTTCTGTTCTTCCCCTCCATTGTAACAGTTATCCCTTGACTCTTCTATACGAGATGATTAACCCCATTCTGTCTCTCCCTGTCTCCTCTCATGCTAATCCTCTCTCACCTCAGAATTTCACTTTTAGAGTATCGTCCCTTCCTATTCAATTGATCCTGTGCCCTCTACGTACTCATATATAACTCCTCAGGCTCTGTACATCTCTCCCTTTATTTTCAGCTGACGACCTTGCCTTTGCAAAAACTGAAGCCACTGCAAATGAAGTTCTTTTCTCATCACCATCATTTCAAAATTCCTTGACATTATTTCCCACTCTCTCCTCCTTTTCCTATCTCTAACAAACAGATATTTCCTCTTGCAGAAGCCACCCCTTCTTCATTCATACCTGATGCTAAAATTCCCACCTCTAGTAGATTGCCTCCTCAGTCCTTCTCTCCCCCTTTAATTCTCTTCCTCCTCCTCCTCTAATTTTCCCTTACTTTCTTTCCCCCCCTGCTCCTGGGACCCTCTTTTCTTTTCTCTACATACCCTCTCTCAAGGATATCATCTCCCATGGATTCAACTATTATCTCTATGTTGATGATTCCTATATTATTATGTTCTAATCTCTCCCCTGCACCACTAATTAGCTATGGAACATTTCAAACTGCATTTCCCAGAGATATCACAAACCCAATGTGTTCAAAACTGAATGTCTCTTTTTTCTAAAATAATACTTCTTCCAAAAGTAACTATTTCTATCAAAAGCACCACCACCATTTTTCCATTCTTCTGGCTTTGTAATACTGGAATTATGTTTGATTCCTCATTCTCCACATATATCCAAATCTTATCATTTTTACTTCCACAGTATCTCTGCCATCCAATTCTGTCCTGCTACTGAGATAACCACCTCCTTAATTCAGGCCAGCACTAGTTCTTGCCTAGACTGCTTAAACAGCCTTCCAACTGATCTCTCTTGCCACAAGTCTCCCCCACTCCAGTTCATCCTTCACACTGCTGCCAAAGAGATTTTCTTTAGCCATAAAACTTATCATGTCACTCTCATACTCAAAAAATCCCAGTGGTTCACTACTGTCCCTTGGATGAAATATATACTTATATATATATATATTTCACCATCTGGACCCAATCTAGAATTCCAGCCAGGCTTTCTCTCTGCTCTTCACATATAATAGTCTGTTTTTTGCTTGTCTCATAGAATCCCTCTCCTCCCTTAAGACATAGCTCAAGAACGACCTTCTATATGAAGCATTTCTTGATTTCCCACTCTCTACCCAAATGCCAGTGTCCTCATTAACTAGCTTGTATTTATCTGCCCCATTCTCATTATACTTATTCTGTATATAGTTACATATGTGATTGTTGTCTTCCATATTTATTCTGTATATTTATTATGTATATATTTACATATATAATTGTTGTTTTCCTCATTAGACTATAAGTTCCTTAAGAATAGACTGTTTTGTTCTTTGTATTCCCCTGATGCCTCACACATAGAGGTACTTAATAAAACAGCAATGTGCATTAGATAGAGTACTGGGCCTGAACTCAGGAAGACCTGATTTAAAATCCCTCCTGACACTTAGTAGCTATGTGACCCTGGCAAATCATTTAACTTCTGACTGCCTCAGTTTCTTTGTTGAGCTACAAAGTGGGGAAATAGCAGCACCTATCCCCCAGGGTTCTTTGGATAAAATGCTTGGCGCAGGACAATAAATGCTTGTTTCCTTCCTTCTTTGCTAAATACTTATTTATCTGCAATGGTAAGGTCTAGCTATGGCTACTGAACGTTACAAATATTACTTAACTGATGTGTTGATTGGTTTTGCTAAACAGCCCTTATTATCTTTTTAAAATTCTTTGTTTTAAAAGATGGTTCTCAGAGTAGGGAGACAGAGGAGGAATAAATTGGGAAATGAAGAGATCAAAAAACAAAATGCTAAGCCAAATTGATAAACACAAATATACATACACAAAAATTTTTGGAAGGCCAAAATCACAGTCAAGTATTTTCTTTTTTTTTTTTTTTTGGGGGGGGGGTAATCAGAGTTAAGTGACTGGCCCAGGGTCACACAGCTAGTAAGTATCTGAGGTCAGATTTGGATTCCAGCCCTCCTGACTCCAGAGCTGGTATTTTATCTATAGTACCACCTAGCTGCCCCCATAACCAAGTACTTAAAAAAAAAAATCCAACAACCAAAAACCTTAAGATATGGTCAAGTGTTCAAAATATTCCTTCATTCATTTCAAAGTAAACAGCCCTTCATGGTGAGATGAAGCTTAAAACACATGATTAACAGTACAATATTACTATATATCTTCCAAGTAGGACACTGAAGAAATCTTCCATCTTATAGCCCTTGGAATCTAGAAATCCTCACATTCCCCGTGGCCTTTACCTCCTACAAAATTACTGAGAAAGTAAAATCTGAAAACTTAAGATAGCATGGCCACAGAAGAATGTAGGAACAGTCTTCAACTGCTTGAGGGTGGTAGTAAATTGCCTCAGGCCTACCAGTAGTAAAGAATTACCTGACACTGCACTATGCTATAAATAGAGATACTGTCTCTTACTTCATTGTGCCAAGTAGGGAGGTGATACTTAAATCTGCACATTTCAGAAACTATCCTACAGGTACCTTACAGGTGTGTGATCTATGAATACAAGAGCATCATACCTTACCTGAGGATCTCTCCCCCAACCCTTTCAACTACAAAAGTGGAATTATTACTCCAAATATTACTCTTTCTAATATTAGAGTGGGTCATTTTGGATATAAAGTGATCAACATAAATAGTAATAACACAGGCTAACCACATTTCTTAGCATCTCCTCTTCTCCCTAGTGCAAAGCACCCAATGGATAGAGGGCAGCAGTATCATACCAAAAGTTAAGCTGTCAATTGTCTGACCCTACCACTTCCATTGTGTGCTTTTCTTTATCTCTCTTAAAATGTACACCTGGTCTCTGGAAGTACAGTACATGTGCAAGGGTTACCTAACCACCAGCAAATTTTCACAGAATTATCTATACTCATGCAATGTCAATCCAAATGGTCTGTATAGACATGCCTGATATGGTGCTGCCAAGGAATCTATAAACTACCTGTTTATAGATTTGCCATCCTTTTATTTTACTTTGGAAGACTCCCAAAAAAGATCAGTTTCAGGTCATGCCTTCTCTCAATTTCATTGTTATGAACACTCATAGATAAACCGAAGTCAATTCTGTCTATACTCCTCTTGTTCATTTGGGATCCTGTGAAATTTCAGGACTAAAGCTAGTTGTGTATGCTAATACTATTACTTATATTTGTAGCAACCCTAGCCTTTTCCTTTCTAGGCAAATACCAGAACCATCTCAGTGTTTGAAGATTCTACTGACAAGCAAAATCATCTCTGATTTCAGTAAGATTTTCAAGCTTCAATTAATTAATCACCAAACATTTAAACAAGTGAGGTAAAATATTACATAATGCAAATTCTCACACACACACACACACACGAAAAAAATACATTTGGCACCAAACAATTCAAATAAGCTAAATAGTAATGGGAAGACAATGACTATTCTTTTAAAACAATTTACTTTCTTTCGGAAATCATAGTACTTTGCCTTGAACACCTGGTAACAATTACATAACAATGTGAACATTCTATTATTTCCTTTTTAAAAATTATACTTTAATAATCATTTTTTAAAAATTGAGTTCCTAATTCTCTCTTTTCTTCTAACCCTTCTCCCAACCACAGAGAAGGTAAGATATCTATCATTTATACATGATAAGTCATGCAAAACATATCCATATTATCTACATTACCCCCACCCCCCAAAAAGGCAAGAAAAATAAGTAAGTGAAAATAATGTTTCAAACAGCACTTAGGATTCATCAATACTCTCTCTGGATATATACTTTTTGGGGGTGGGGGCAGGAGGGAAGGCAGGGCAACTGGGTTAAGTGACTTGCCCAAGGTCACACGGCTAGTAAGTGTTAGGTGGCTAAGGCAGCATTTGAACTCAGACCCTCCTGACTCCAGGGTCAGTGCTCTATTCACTGGGCTACCTAACCGCCCTTCTCTCTAGATATATGGATAGCATTTTTTTATTCCTGAGTCCTTTGGAATTATCCTGGCTCACTGTTTTGATTAGAGTAGCTAAGTCTTTCAGAGTTGACCATCATTATAATATTGCTGTTACTGTATACAACATTTTCCTGGTGCTGCTTATTTCAGTTTGTACCAGTTCATGTAAATCTTTCCAGGTTTTTCTGAACCCATCCTATGTACCATTTCTTATAGCACAAGACTATTTCATCCCAATACTATAATACAAGTTGTTCAGCCATTGCCTAATTGATGGGCATCCCCTCAATTTCTAATTCTTCGCCACCACAAAAGAGCTGCCAGAAATATTTTTGTATATATAGATCTTTTTCCTTTATTTTTTTGGGATACAGACCAAGTAGTGGTATTGCTAGATCAAAGGAAATGCACTGTTTTACAGCCCTTTGGGCATAGTTCCAAATTGCTGTACAGAATGGCTGGATCAATTCACAGCTCCACCAACAGTGCATTAATGTCCCAATTTTCCTACCTCCCCTCCAACATTTCTCATTTTTCCTTTTCTGTCAAGTTAGTCAATCTTGATATGTGTGAGGTGGTACCTCAGAGTTATTTTAATTTGCCATTTCTCTATTAGTGATTTAGAGCATTTTTTCATGTGACTGTTGATAGCTTTGATTTCTTCTTCTGAAAACTACCTGTTCCCATCCTTTGACCATTTAACTAATTGGGGAATGGCTCTTATCTTTATAAATTTGACTTAGTTCCCTATATATTTCATAAAGGAGGCCATTATCAGAGAAATCTGCTGTGAATTTTCCCTATCCTCCATTTCCTGCTTTTCTTCTAATTTTGGCTAAATTTTGTTAATTTCATGTAATCTAAATTATCCATTATACTTCCAGTGATGCTCTATCCCATTTGGTCATAAACTCTTCCTTATCCATGGATCTGATCCATGCTCCCCCAAATTGATTACAATATTATTTTTATGTACAGATCATTTACCTATTTTGACCTCATCTTGGTATATTGTGTGAGAACTGGTCTATGCCTAGTTTCTGCTAAACTGCTTTCTAATTTCCCCAGGAATTTTTATGAAATAGTGAATTCTTGCAAATGTTGGATCTTTTGGTTTATCAAACATAAGATTACCATGGTCATTTAATTCTAGGTACTGGGAACCTCATCTACTGCAGTGATTCACCATTCCATGTTTTATTCAGTGCCAAACTGTTTTGATGATTACTATTTTATAATACAGTTTGAAATCTGGTACTACTATGCCTCCTTCCTTCACAATTTTTTCACTGATTCCCTTGATATTTCTGACTTTCTGTTTTTTTCAGATCAATTTTGTCACTATGTTTAGCTCTATAAGATAATTCTTAGGTTGTTTAATTGGTATGGCACTTAACAAGCTAACTTAAACAGAATTGTCATTTTTATCATACTGGCTCAGTCACTCTAGGAACAATTAATACTTCTCTATTTTAGACCTGTCTTTATTTTTATGAAGTGTTTTTATAATTATGTTCAAATAGTTCCTGGGTTTGCCTTGGTAGGTTGATTTCCAAGTATTTTATATTGTCTACATGTTACAGTTTTTGGGGGTAAGGCTGTATAGGTTTCACCTATACCCTTCCTCAACAGGCTTCGGGCGTCCCCAGCTCCCGGCTTCTGCTTTCTCCTGGAGAAACAGCTGCACAGAAAACTTAAGACACAGGGCTTGCTTCTTGCTACTTTCTCTTAGGCTTGGCGTG